>JACEHZ010000217.1:0-610291 GCA_017893485.1 Hemerocallis citrina | reverse complement strand
TGAGGTTCGAGCCCTCACTATGTCAGGTTTTTTACTTAACTTTTTTTATATTAAATATGCATCATATGTATAAACTAATATCCATCTATTTATCTATAATATAATATATACACTTACTATTTAATGGAAGATTTTGTCACAAATAAATAGTTTTTAATATTTTTTGTCTCAAAAGAAACTCCAATTTTGTCATCAAACAAACATGGACATCGCACGTGCAACTTCAAATCTATTTTCAATACATGCTTCGCACGTACATATCAAAGCTTTTCCTTCTTAATTTTTTAAAAATATGTGTATCGCCCGTTCAGCTCTATTTTTTTAAAATTAAGATATTCATTGCACGTGCTAATTATTATTGACTTCCGTGTATCGTACGTTTAACTCCAATTCTTTATCAAAACGTGTATCGCACGTGAAAAACACTAGTTTTTTTTAACTATGTTTAATCTAATCGTGTTATGAGCAATCATTTTTTTCTATTTTTTATATTTCTTAAAATATTTATGTTGACATATTGAATATATATATTGTCATTACAGTTATGAATAAGTTAAAATGTATAAGGTAAAAAGGAAAAAAAAAATTGAGGCCTCTAAAAAGGCCAAAAATCCCGGGGCGAGGCGGCCGCCTCTGGCTCCTCTCCATAGGGCCAGCCCTGCGCGTAGTATATTGGAATATACAGATTGACTTCATAGTACGAAGACGAACAAACTATCAGACAAATAGCGTTGATTATAGTGCCTGAAAAAAAGGGGAGTGCATTTAACACTCCCCTTTCTAAGGAATTACGATGATTAGTGCCGTTATTACTTCCATCGAAATCGACGTGGGCGGTGCGGTGGGTCCCATCATTACGTAGATTTCTCTCAAGTCAAATCAAGGGAATTTCGGAGTGTCACTATCAACAAACATATCTCACTATGTAAAAAATTTGATCGATCGTTTCGATTTTGAATAATTTTTCACATGCCCCCAAATAAACCGGTGATTAAATCTAAAAGTTGGAAGAATATCTTGGCATTTTCAGACCTTAATAGTAAGCTAGAGTTAGGTTAAGATTCACTGCTAGATGTGGAGGTGGGTCATGCCTGGCTTAGCTACACTCGTGCTATTGAAGTTGTGTCGTGTTTGGGGTTTAGATTGATAAGTTCATGTTGAAGTCGAGCTGTGTCGTGTCTGAGCCTAGGTACGGTTATGATCGACGTGGCTAAGCTCGTATGTTGGTTCGTGTTGAGTTTATGTCGGTCTACGGTGTCTGAAGGGTTGACAGTTTGGAAGGTTCATTCGTGTTCGTTTTTGTGATTTCGTATCACGCATTAGTTATACTGCTCTGTTTTCTATTTCAAGTATATGCGAATTAATTTTAGATTTAGTTCATTTCTAACAATCAAAAAATACTAGTGACAAGTGGATTAGTTTTAGAATCTTATATAAAATAAATAAAATTTGAAAAAAATTGTAATTTACCTATATTTCATAACTATTTACATGGATGTTGAGATTTAGGGGGCATTTGGTACGCAGATTGGAGAATTCCCAGGAATTAGTGGATTCCCAGGAATATGAGGGTGGGAATGAAGATTCCCGGGAATGTTGCAATACTGTGTTTGGTATACGACATTACATGCCTGGAAATACTTTATTACCTTGTTTGGTATAGAACAATTCATTCCCATCAATCCATCTCTATAGTAGACATTACCGAAAATACCCTTTTAGCTTTATTTACAAATAAATAAATATAAAAGTTATCTAATTTAGTAACTGATGTATATGCATGCATGTGCAAAAGTAATACTGACGTATACAAATGAAACAATAAAGTTCATATAAGCAAATTTCAACTCCACATATTTCAACAAGTTTTAAATAAAAAATAACATAAAAGAATTGAACTCAGAATATGCTAGGCAGTTAGACATTTGCACCCCCATACAAAATAAATAAATAATATAAATTCATAAAGGAACCCAACACCTAAGATCTAAAAACAGCACGTGTAATATACGTGCAAAAGAGCCCAATTTAACACAGTACACAAAGAGACAACAGGGACAGCTGCCAAACAAAGAGGCAGCAGCAATAGCAGCCAGGGGGGCGGCGACGCTGGCATCTACGACGGCGGCGCGACGATAGGGTCGACGACGGGCTGGGCGACAGCGGCATCGCGGTGGAGGCGCGACGGGACCAGGAGGAGGGAGAATTGGGATTTGGGGTTTTGATTAGCGTTTGTCGAGGACAGGGGCAACGACAAGATTAAGTAAATTCTCTGTTCACAAATAAAATTATACTCAAAATCAGTTTAAAAACTGAACAATTAGCGCATATATATTCCAATCAATTCTAGAAAGAAAAAGGCTAGTCTTTGTCTTCCCCAGTATTCATTCAAATATTCAATCATGGCTTACATCTGAACTTATTGAATAATTATATAACAAACTTAATTTCCACCATAAATTTTATTGCTGAATATCTAAGCAAGAAATTTGATTGCCTGAGATTCGTAGTCAGTCTATCACTTTGGAAAGTGCTGTAAATTTTTAGGTTCGGTAGGAAAGTAAATCAGTAGCGTTATCAAGTTAGATATATAGTGAGTTTAGTCAGGAAAGTTCGATCCATTACCAGAAGATGATCCCATGCTCACAAAATCAACCAGCGACGACGAGGAACTCGGCGCCGAGCTCCGACCCTGAGGTATCCTCACTGGAGGTGGGAGCGGAGTACCAAATCCTTGGTCAGCATCAGCAAGTCCTCTCTAGATGACGCCATCCCGGAGTGCGGAGGCAGCTTGTGCGAAGCCGTGGGAAGTGAGGTGGGGAAGACAGATGAACAGTGGGTCTTAGGATTTGGGTGGGATTCAGAAATGTGGAGGGTGTTTTGGGTATGGAATAATCTCACTCATTTTTTATGTGGAGGAATCCACAAATCCTACCATTTTCAAGGGGAATGTTTATCCTTCCAAACTAATTATTTTGATAACCTTGGGAATTTAAAATTATTTACAAAACTATACCTATGTCTTACCAAACCAGGTAATCAAGAGGGTAATCCTAGATTCCCTTGTACATTACCGCGTACCAAACGCCCCCTTAGTATCAGTAAGATTACTTGACTTGACACCGGTGACAAGAAAGCATGTATTTTAGGCTTGTATTGTATTGTAAATGTTTCATGAATGATAAACATTGAACGAAATGTTTGATGTTTGCCTAAATATTGCATGTAATAAAGATCTACATTTGTACATAGATAGTGGGACTAAACTAGTACGTTGCACCTAAAATGTTATATATTCACCAGATCTAGGGCAGAGCACTGTGAGCTCCCCCCCCCCCCCCCCCCCCCCCCCCACCCAAATTTAAAAAACCCCCTAATATATTCATATTTACAGTTTGGCCTCCCTGAAAATTTTTAGAAAACCCTATATATATATAAGTTCACCTTGTTGAAAAGGTGAATGAAATAAAAGTTCTCATATATAAAGCATTTTCTTGTTGCATCTCCTCTATAGCTGGTTGATAATTTATATTTTGGTTATTGTATACATGGCAGATTTTGTTGCCTTTACGAGTTATCGTTTATGGATCTAATGGAGCAAATGATGAAAAGCAAAGTTCTCTATCAAGAAATCTGTGCCGCTTTTGTCTGCCGCTTTTGTTGTTTGCTTTGCATATCAAGAAATCTGTGGGAATGTAATCCGAGAATAATGTTTATGATGCTGATGTGTATCTAAGCCATATACATTTTTTACATGTCATTTGAATGTTACTTCTTCATTTCAGTTTTGTGATTTCTCTGTTTCAGAAATGAATAATAGGAATTAGGAAGTTTTGTGATTTCTCTGTTTCAGTTTCAGCCTCTCATTGATTCCCTGTGAGTTCTCTGTTTTAACCAAAATTTTCTGCAGTTCTATTGGGCAGTGTACTAATACAAGATGTGCATGCATTAGCACGTATATATATTTATGTCAAAAGTGGCCTAAACATCGATAGACAGTTACAGTCATCCAAATTATTTCGAAAAACACTTTCTGTTGTAACAAAATATCTTTTAAGGAAATTACTTGCGTAGCTGCACGAACAGCATCAGTTAAAGCATTCTGTTTTTTCCCAGTTTTTTTTCTATTTGTAACTGAACTTTGTCAAATCTTTGGTATGGAATGTAAAACTTAGAAATTATGTAAATATTCTAAAGTGAAATCTTTCACAATTTGGGAATTTGTCGGTAATCTGATCCTGTTTTTTTTTTTTTTTGGACTTTCAAAAGTCCGATCTTTGAGGTACAGCCGTTGTGGCATTTCATTTCATTCGTTAACAAGAGCTAATGAAAGACACTCAAGCTATAAGAGTAAGTCCATATGTATTCTCCGATAAAAGTGCTTTTTCGGGGATATCATGCAATCGATTAATACTTGTGAAGCAGAAAGAATATGTTTGAAATACATCTTTTTAAACATGTAGATCCTTCGCTTGTTCCGTGGCTTCATAAGTCAGAATGCTGAGAGATGAATACACATTTGAAGAGAAGGTGGAGTGTGGTTAGCCGCTGATTTGAGCATCAGAGAGATTTAGCTAACAAAAGTCTATCTACAACTTATTCCTAGTGAATACCGAATTCCAGTTGAGATTACAACAACAAAATCTGAACTTTGGGCTGCATAAATTTACACCCGAATTTCTGTCAAAAATTCAAAAGGCATGAAAAGAACTAGGAATTATCATTACATATAGTCCTTTACTTTCAAACTCCGAAAAGAAGGGAAAGGAAGAGATAATTCATAAGTATGTAGCTGAGTATAGGTTTGTATGGAATGGGCATGCATCAAATACTCGTAAGAACTAGTAGTACAAATGTTGCAATAGAATTTTCGCCCCTGACAAAATCTTGGCTCAAATTGGTAGAAAAGATGCATAGAAGATTAGCAAAAATAAATAAAAATCATGATCAGAAACATCTCTCCAGAAAGAAGAAAATAATAATAATAAAACACTGTCGAGAATTTTGTGTACAAGTAATGAATGAAATATTAAAGCATAAAAAGAACCCCCCCCCTTGAAGCTCTCTGGAGCTCAGTAAAAAGTCATCAACAATTATGCAAAAAAATCACAAATTAGGACATGCAGAACAGATCTCCTTTTTATCAAATATATTTGGGTTTGTAAATTGCAACTGAACTGCATGGATTCATTGACTTCTTATGAGAACAGATTGGTCTGCTCTGTAGCACGGTCGCAGTATCTGAAATTTGACCTGCTGTTGTAGAACATTCTCAAATCATTCTTGTCACCGCTTAAAAATTTAGATAACATTCTCAAATCATTCTTGTCGCCGCTTAAAAATTTAGATGAGTCAACAAAAACTACCGACTTTCCAATGACTCAAATAGACCTATTCTTTAAAATAAATGATACAAGATATGGTGATCAGAAGATAATTTTGACGTTACAAACCCCAAAGAAACTTGGGAAATTGTCAATTCCAGCCAACTAGTGATCAAAATACACATTCAAGCTAACAAAAACTTTTAGCAATCTTCATTGAGTAGCACCTCTTGGTATATATATATATATATATATATATATATATATATATATATATATATATATATATATATATATATATATATATATATATATTGTAACAAATAAACCAGTAGGCGCAACACCGGATGGGAAGAACTTTGAAGCAGGTCAAATTTCCATCTAGCTTTGACGACTTGGCATTGTTCAGTGCAAATGATAGAGAGCTACACTTTCTTATAGACAGTTGACAACTTGTGCAATTGATTCAGATTCTGAAAATGCGATCATACTATCATAATGTGATTAATAAGCGTTGTCAAGTGCAGTCGTTTTGATTCCTATAAGTTCTGTAAGTTCAGTATGATTAGTGAAGTTTATTCCTGTAAACCTCGGATATGAACATCGCGATGCAAGAACCACCATGGACCCTACGGCGTTCGTGAAGGAGGAGGGAGGCGACATTGGTCGTGAGGGTGCGGCGGCGTTCGTGAGGGAGGAGGGCGGCGGCCTTCATGAGGGAGCGGCGTGGGAGGAGGGCAGCGAGGCAGGCAGCGTGGGAGGCGATCGTCAGGGAGGAGGGCGGCGGCGTGGGAGGAGGGATGCGGCGTTGGTTGTGAGGGAGGAGGGAGGAGGGATGCGGCATGGGTTAGAGGAGGAGGGAGGATGCGTGGGTTAGAGGAGAAGGGAGAAAGACGTGAGAAAGAGGAAGGAGTGGATTGGAAATCATATCAATTAATTAAGGAAGTTAACAAATAATTGTAAATTTTATTTTTGCAAATGAGCCCTTTGATTAAAAGGGTGATCTAAGGGCTCTTATTTTGCCACATCACTTTGTATGAGGAAATTTCCTCATACAAATATGAGGCTCACTTTTCTCATATATATATATATATATATATATATATATATATATATATATATATATATATAGGATTGTTGACTGTGTCTGTTCATATCCCAAATTTGAAATCCATCCGCCCTCGACCACCACATCGCCATCCCCGATCGCGGATCACCTTCCTCGCCATCCCCGATCGCCATCCCCGCTCATCCCTTCCTCGCCGCCCTGTTGCACCCTCTCATCGCCACCGTCGCTCGCCCGGTTGCACCCCGGCAGCCCTCCGTCGCAGCACCGCCTGCGCCACCGCAGGCGCTCCTCGCACAAGGGGACAAGAGAATCAGATTATCGGAGGAAGGTTAGCAATTCATATCAAAGATACAAGTATTTTTCCATATGATAAATATTCATAGAAAACTATATCTTGTTCACCATAAGTTAGAAGGGTTTTTAATGCAATTTAGCCTCAAATCAGAGCAGTCGCGATTTAGTCCCTTAATTAGAATCCACTCATAAATTCATTCCCCAATTTAACTAAATCTACTAAATCAACTCAATTATTCCTCAATTAGGGTAAGTCATTTCCATTAAATTACATAAATTAACTAGACCACTGAGTTGTCAGTTCACATGATAAAGAAATGAGATGGATAAAGGGTTGGAAGAGAAGAATAGAAGTTGAGAAGGAGGAGACTTGGAATGGAAGAACAGAATTCTAGTTAGGATGTAGATCTTTATGTTATTTTATTTTTATAATTTTATTGTCTGATTATCTTTATATTAAGTTCTTAACAGAAATTTATCTTTTAAAATTTTATGACCCCTATACGGTCATGGGTAAATCTTCCTAAACATAATAATATTAAAATCGCTATTTGCTATGATTTATAAGTTTAACCTGCCCTAAAGTTTGACGTAACTTGAATACGATAACACCTAACTAAACATTTTTGGATCTTCTGTGTTATTGTTTGCCAAATCTCTTGTGAAATCCATCCATTTTTCTGATAGAAAGTAACTAGGCTTCTATGACTAATAGACAAAATATCTCCTAAGTAGGGGCTTCCTTGGGATGGCGATACTCATGAATGTTTATCCATTTAGCATCATAAACACAGTGATCTTTCCACTTGAAATTATACCTGCGACCTACATGACCTTCAGTAAGTACTATCTTGTTCTTAAGAGCGTTCTTGATCTGAAGAACATTCTCTTAGAATCATTTCGTATTCATTGATTCAGCTCTACTTGACATCATTCATACTTATCTATATATAATCTTGGCCTCATTTGTTAAGGTCAAGGAGAAGTTTATACAACAGGATTTGATGAAGTTGCTCCTTGAACAAATCAATATTAAATTTTGGTCCATGTTAAATTCCTTAGTGCGAAAGGAACTCATTGCAGCATAAAATTACTAACAAGTTCAAAGGCAATTGTCTTAATTGATATGTTGTCAATATGCCGACGCCAATTAACAAATTAAGCATGGATAACTAATTCATTAACGACTGAACAACGGTAAAGTCAACAACTGATAGTTACGACATTGTAGCTCACTGATGTAGGTAAGAAACCAATTACTGAGTATCGAAGAAATTAAATACTAACTGATATATATATTCGAATAATATCCTTATGGTTCGTATTAATTAATATCCCTTTATCTTAGGATTTCCAAATTGTCACAGATACTTATTTGTTTCCATCAACTGTAAGCCTTTTTTATATTTCTAAAAAACCCAAAAAGAGCTCCTCTCTCTAGATTTTCTATAGAGAGAAGCTCCCCTAACAAAACCCAAAAACAAAAAACCCTAGATCTAGAGAGAGTTTGAAGGGGGTGGCGGCCGGGATCGCGCCGCCCCCTCCCCGATCGCCGATCGACGCCCCATCCCTTTTGTAATGCCCCGATTTTTTTTCATTTAATGAAAAATTATTTTATTTTGCACGTAGTGTGCACGTGCAATATTTTTGGTAGAATTAAATCCTATTATTATTTTCATTATGATGAGTATAGATGACTAAATATGTGCTCTTTTCTATATAAAGCCCGTTTTCAAATAGACAAAAGCCTTTCTTTTAAAAAGCCCAAATCTAATTTATTTGTTATTTTTTTAATTATTATTTTGGCCCATAAACTAAAGCTCATGAACTATTTTTATTTTAAATACAACTTGTAGTGTAGAATACAATTTAAAAATTATTTTTATATAAAACATAATGTACAAATTTTTGGAGACCAAGTTGCATACACGTGCACTACACGTACACGTGCATATGCACACTTGCTTGGCCGGTTGTGCTTTAGGAGGGAAATAAAAATTTCAATTGGAATCATGGGTGGTGGTTACTTGATCATGGTTGGTTATTGTAACTCCTCCTTGAATCTTAGCCATTTGCTTCTAACTCCTACTTCAATTTTAGCCATCCATTTCCCTAGATTTTTAGTATAAATACCACCCCCCCCCCCCCCCCCCCCCGGCTAGTATTCTTGTGCTAATTTTTCCTCCAAACCTATAGTTCCAAATACAATATCTAGTAGTTTATTAAGTGAGTAAAAGATTGAGAGTGTGAGGGAGTTTTGTGCTTGCATCATTCAAGAAGAGAAGAGGCCGGCTTTCATCAAACAAGGTGCTCGGGTTTGGCTTGTGGAGTGCTCGGGCTTGGCTTGTGTGCGCGTCAACGAGGAGGAGAATCGTTCGTTGCAAGGACATTCATTTAGGAGGTTGCTAGATTGTACTTTTCTTCAATAAGGTGGGTAAATTTTCTATATTTCTAATTAGAAATGCATGCTAGATTGAATGGAAAGAATGAAGCATGAAAAGATTAATAAGAGTACACATTTAATTGAAAAAATGAGCTAAATTGATTGAATTGTTGATATGCAATTGTATGTGGTTCTATTATTAAAATTCAAGTTGTGTGCGATATAATCATGGCTATGAATTGTGTAAAGAAACCTTCGTTATTAGCATTAAAAATTATGTGCAAAAATTAGTGGATTGACAACGTTGCTTTATGTGCTAAAATAGAATTTTTGTTATGACGTTGTAATGAATGAATTAGGATGCAATTGTTATATTGGTGAAATGATTAAGAGCAGAAAATTGGGGTAGAGATTAGTGAAATTAAAATGTCGAAAGAGAATGTATTAGTAGTAGTATATCAAATTAACCAAATTGTATGGAAGATATGTGTTAATTATTGGGAAAAAATATGTTTAATCATTTCAGAAAATTATTTTTTATATACTGGGGTATAGTTCATGATGGAAATGATTAATCTGGAATTTTTACAGTTGTTAGTAAGAGCATTTTGAATTGAGATTTTGATGAACATCGAAATATTTTAAATAATAGAGAGCATTGATTCAAATAAATTTCGAGTGGTACTAGTGACAACCCGAGCCCATAGCTCGAGTGGTCGGATCACTCTTAATCGCTACAGTATACATGGGGGATTCTCCGAGGTTGAGGGATCGAATCCCGTTGACACCATTCCTTTTGTTTCGGACATTTTTTTTTAAATAAATCAGTTCGGCCGAGAGCATTTAATGCTCTCGCCCTCTCTTCTAAACGTGTGCAGCACTCGGCCTAGTGGCCTGTGCCTTTGGTTGGGTTTTCTGTGGTCGTTGGTTCGACTCTGGGCCTCGGTTGTGTGTTTATATTGTGGGAAAAACAATTTTTTTTAGGTGTTTTAATGATCAAAAAAAATATGGAAAAAATATGATTATTATCTTAAAAATATGTGGAGTCTATGAAAAATAATTTGAGGATTATTTGCATGAAGTGGAGTATGTTTAGAGAATAAAAGTATAATTTAGAACTATAAGTTCTACACTTGCATTTTATAAAGTTGTACTTTGCAAATAGACTTAAAATAAAATACTAGAAAAAAAGTGAAATAAAGGTAGAAATTATATTGTGAAGTGATGTGAATTATTCTCAATGGAGAATAGTGCGACAAATTATGAAGTGTAAATGTCCATCTTTGATTGAATAATTAGTGATGTGGATTTTAATGTGAAAATAATATTCTATGAGTTACATGATGAATAGTTGAATTTAATGTATAATTATGGACTATTGAACAATTTAGAAACCATGATTGGAAAAGAGAAATACTTTTGAGTATGATAACTCTACATGTGAACTTATGAGTTGGAGATGTTCAATTTTGGAAATTGTGAATTGGAATTGAAACAAAAGAGTAGCTAAGTCTTCCCCGGCAATTGGAAAGAAATGAAATGAAATTTGAAATGAAAGACCAAGGTTGGTCATGTTTGAATGAATGAAATAGTCCGGTTTAGTGGAGAGGCTAACTCTAGTGCTTTGATTTTGTTCATGATTCTATTTTATTAGAACTAAGGATTAGTTACATAGTGAAGCTGTGACGAAAGTAAAAGAAAAATATTGAGTATGAGGGCCATTGGATTAGCGGCGAGAGCGTATCCCAGGATATCCCATGATGAGTCATGATAGGGCGTGGATACTGCTCCAGAGTACCGTCCCGGTGGCGACGCTCATGGGATGTTCGAAGACTACGGGTGGTGTCATGTCTATGGTAGGAGCTGAATTACCACAGGATGCCTGCATGATGAGTCATGTGTCAGTGCGTTGGGATTCCCTCCAGGGTGCCCAGACATGAGTTCGTAGGTCAGAAAACATCTAGGATACTTACCGTAGTTACAGTAGTAGATTAAGTCATGACGAGGGATTGAACCCTACAAAGATGAAGAACGATTAAGGGCTTGCCCTTAGACCTATGTAGTATGGGATGCATAGAATCCGAATAAGTGTGCATTAGTGTCATGTAATATAAATAACTGCATTAAGGACTAAGTGCACAATCACAACACGACATCAATAGGGTATTCCCTTTAGTTTGATATGTGACAAGTTTGTGTTTGTTAAATATGGAAAATAAGTTATATTATTTCCGGCATAGAGAGGATGGCCGTGTATAATGTTCGTCGGTTGAATAAACTGACGTACCCACAGTTTTATATGCAGGTAAGTGACATGATAAAGGTTAAAGAGGAACAGATGCTTAAAGATTATTCAAAGTTGTTGTACATTTATTTAAATGTTGTAATTTTACTTCCGCCGTGCAGTGTAAATTGTAAAGTTTTATATAAACTCTGGTGTAAAGTGAAAAGTTCAAATTTTCTTGTAAAATTGTACTAAATGAAGTGGAAAGATCCTGTAGAACTCTCGAATTCAGTTGTATTTGGGATTCGGGGCGTTACACCTTTCGCCTTTCTCCCACCTCCATCTCCAGCCGAAACATAGGGTATACCCGGCCGCCGCGATGACATCGCCTCCAACGAGCTATCAACGAGCTATCCCGATCTGCTTCTCTTCACTTGGTGCCGAAGTCAGGGATCTGGCCTCATGTCTGGGTGCCGCGACAACGTCGCCTTCAACAAGTCCCGATCTGCTCCCTTCTCCTTACTTGGCACCGAGTCGGGGACATCCACCGGTCTGCTCCCCTCTCCTCATCTGGCCTCTGTTTTTGGGTTTTTTTGGGGTGCCAACCCAGATCTGATCCCCTCAGATCTGGGCCACGAAGAGAGGGGCACCCTCCCTACACCCCCACATCGTAGTCCCAGTCGGGGAGGGCGTCTGCTGCCGTGTCGATGCCGGTGGGTGGTGTCGGAAGCAATAGATCTCCCTCAATATCAATTGATGTATCGACGCCTTTGTGTGGGTGGTATGGAGGGTGTCGTATGTTGTTTCGCACGATTGTGAAGCTTGGGCCCGAAGATGGGGTCCCTCCATGATGTGCGCTCACTTGTCTCAACTTTCGGCGTGTTTATCTCAACTGTCGCAGAGCGACTATGTCGCGCCACAACATCCTCCCGCGCCTGTTGTCGCGAATGCCATAGATCTGGGGGTTAAGTGTGTGACATCGGTGGTTCAGTATGGGGCCCGTAGGGCCAGATCAGTGGTTATATGCCATGGGAGGTGGGGACTATGTTGCACATTGTATTGCACGGTTGTGGGGCTTAGGCCCGAAGATGGGGTCCCTCCATGATATGCACTCACTTGTGTGGGTGTCCAAAGATGTCGCCGATGCAGTCTTGACAGTGCCTACTATCAGGATATTGAGCTTCCTCCATCTTAGGCCACTGTCTCGTAACAGCGTCGCCTCTTCGCTAGTTGGGAGTAAGAGTCGAGATAAGTTTGTGCAGTGAGAAATTGCCTGAGAGAGCAAGAGCATGAGAGAGATGAAAGTATCCCTCCACGGCTCTCTTCTGGAGCGTGATTTTTGGTGGGGTGAGCGAGATAGTTGTTTGGTGAGAAATCGCCTGAAATAGCACAATCGTGAGAGAGGTGAAGGTATCCTCTTCACGGCTATCTCTTTGATAGCGGCTGTGAAAGCTGTTGGCGCGTTTGTAGGATGAGTGGTGGAGATGGTGGGAAGGTGCGGTTGCTGTGCATATGTTGTGGTGTCATAAGTCAGCCTGCAGGGCTTGGGCCCAAAGATGGGGTCTCCCAGCGAGGAGAAGGTAGTGTACAAAGCTAAACTGACGTACATACAATTTTGTTGGACCGAACTTGTTTGTCGCCCCACCCTCCAGGGTTGTTAGAAGGATTTGTTGTTTGTACAGGTCATGTTGCTTCATGTATGTTTTATTTCATGTCTGTAGGTTGTTTTCTGGCCCAGTTCTCTAGATTTGTATCATTAATTTCTTATTAATGAAACAGGGTGGCCATACTGCACCTTTTCCTTCACACAAAAAAAACTGTAAGCCTTTTCCAGAAGCATTACTTTCGACATTTGTTAATATATATAATGAGTCTTATATTTCTTTGAATTTATTAATGTGCAGGATCAGTTCGTTTTCTAAAATATCAATGTGGAAAAAAGCCGCCATTGATTCTTTTTTTAAAAGACAAAATACTCAAACTTTAGGAGGTGATACAAAAACATCAACTCCTTTAGTTGAAGAACCTTCTCTTAAATCTCCACGAGTTGATTCTACAAGACATGAAATTGAATGCGAAAGAGATTTGATTGGTTCTTTAGAGCGTGATCCGGGATTGCCACTACAAAAGATACTGCTTTTACCGGCGATTATTCCCCGGCGTTTTACTAGTAGCGCCGGGGTAGGGAGCGAGTAGGAATTGGGCGCCAGATGGGATGGTCATACACCGGCGGTCGATTTAAAATGCCGGCGTATGTTAGTATTCACCGGCGTTTTACCTAAACACGCCGGTGAAGTTTATTATTCACCGGCGTTTTTTATTATAAACACCGGCGAATATACGGACACATTCACCGGCATTTCAAATTAAAATGCCGGTGAATAACTGGGAATAAAACCCGCGAACCCTAATCTTTCGCTCTTCATTTTTCCATTACCCAAAAAAAAAAGGGGAAAGAGGCGCTTCGTTTCCCTCCTTCCTCGCTCTATTTCCCGCGCGTTTGCCTCCGCCGCTTCGTCCTCTTCGACGGCCTTCGACCATTCGAAATCGTCCCTTATTCCCTTCGTCCTTTTCGATTTCCTTCTTCCCTCTCTCTATTTGGAGGTGAATCGGCGGTCGCCCCCCCTCTCTTTCTCCTACGCCCCCGCCCTCGCGTCGTCACCCCGCTCCCTCTCTCTCTCTTCGGTATGATCTCTTGATTTCCCTTATTTTCCCAAAAAGGCAGCTTTTTTCAGTTTATTCATTTCGATTTCCTTAGCATGAACGGTTTAGTTGAGATGAAGAATTAATAGAAAAATATATGCTTAGATAATGGAAATTTTCATCTTCTTTTACTGTTAATGAAGCTGATTTCATGCATCTGATTGTCTTCATGGCATGATTGTTTTTTTACCCAAAATGGGTTCACTGTGAACTGAGGATGCTCTAGGTACGTATGCCAATATCCTCCGGCCAGATATGCACAACAATTGGATTTTAGATTTAGTTGGGCACAGTGAATTAGTAGAGCAACATATAAGCTCAGTTAATGGGAAATTTTCATTTTCAGATACTGTTAAAGTAACCTGATTGCAATCTTTGGCATGGTTTTTTAACACAAAATGGGTACACTTCCAAACTAAGTATGCTGCATAGCATACCCGTTTTCTTTCACTGTTAATGAAGCTGATTTCATGCATCTGATTGTCTTCTTGGCATGCATGTTTTTTTACCCAAAATGGGTTCACTGTGAACTGAGGATGCTATAGGTACGTATGTCAAAATCCTCCGGCCGGATATGCACAACAATTGGATTTTAGATTTAGTTGGGCTAAAGAAGTAGTAGAGCAACATATAAGATCAGATAATGGGAAATTTTCATTTTCAGATACTGTTAGAGTAACCTGATTGCAATCTTTGGCATGGTTTTTTAACACAAAATGGGTTCACTTCCAAACTAAGTATGCTGCATAGCATCCCCAGTTTCTATAGGTTCACTTACAGACTAAGTGAAGTGAGGATGCTATAGGTACGTATGCCAAAATCCTCCGGATACGCACAACAATTGGGTTTTAGATTTAGTTGGGTTGAAGAAGTAGTATAGCAACATATAAGCTCTGATAATGGAAAATTTATCATTTTCAAATACTGTTAAAGTAACCTGATTGTCAATCTTTGGCATGGTTTTTTATACGAAAATGGGTTAACTTCCAATCTAAGTATGCTGCTAGCATCCCCATTTTCCTTTTTTGTTGCTAGTGAAGCTTATTTTCATGCATCTGATTGTCATCTTGGCATGTTTTTTTTACCAAAATGGGTTCACTGTGAACTGAGGATGGTTTAGGTACGTATGCCAAAATCCTCCGGCCGGATATGCGGCTACAATTGGGTTTTAGATTTAGTTGGGATGAAGAAGTAGTAGAGCAACATATAAGCTCAGATAATGGGAAATTTTTCATTTTCAGATACTGTTAAAGTAACCTGACTGCAATTCTTGGCATGGTTTTTTAACAAAATGGGTTCACTTCCAAACTAAGTATGCTGCATAGCATCCCCAGTTTCTTTCACTGTTAATGAATTGAAGCTTATCCCATGCATCTGATTGTCATTTTGGCATGTTTTTTTGACCAAACTGGGTTCACTGTGAACTGAGGATGCTATAGCTCTATGCCCAAATCCTCTGGCTATGTACAACAATTGGTTCAGTCTGCAAAATATATGCTTACATACTAGACATTTTAATTTTTCTTTTACTGTTTCTTTTGTTTAGTATTATTATTATTATTATTATTATGAGATAAGTGATTATTAGTAGTCATGAACAGAATAGTTCATGAGTCATCAGATCTTCTTGTTACCGTAGTTACAGCACGACGCGCTCATTATTCGGCCGATTCCTCTTCATCAGCAAAATACCCTTCACCATCATCATCTCCTTGAACGGAAAGCCAAATACAGGGGAGACTATAGTCGATTTTTTTTTATGCTCGAACACAGGGTGTGCGATAAAATACCGTCTAAGGTGGTTGTGATCATTTCCACAAAAGGTCGTTTAGGGTTTGGTGAATAGAGTAGATTGTGTTAAGATGTAGTTTTTTTTTGTACATTTTTTGGAGCCACAATTTCTTTATTTTACAGTTAAAGATTATATCGTTTATTTATTTGCAGCTAGGGGTGGTTTTCAAATAGGTGAAATTTAATATACAAAATCCCTTTTACTGTTATTACTATTTAATATATCAAATTTTTATTTCAGACTGTGTGCTATTGATATAATGGATAGAAGTTGGATTAGTAAACCACGATTATCCAAGGAGTACCGTGATGGTATTAAAGATTTTATTATCTTTGCCAAACGACATTCCCGTGATCCCAACCTAATCCTTTGTCCATGCCTTCGCTGTACAAATTGTATGCTGAGGACATGTGACGTAGTACATACACACTTGGCTGTCAACGGTTTTCTTCAAGGGTACACAAGGTGGTTTTGTCATGGAGAGGATCATACGGCAGCTCCTGTTCGTCCGGTTGTATTAGAAAATGAGGCTGAGCCCTTAGTGAACGAAGACTTAAGCGTTCCCGATGAGATGCATGCTTTGTTACAAGATGCCATGGGGATTCATAATGTTCCTTTCCACACCAATGACCCAACAACCGAAGTTCACAATGAGTCAATAGAAACAAACCAGATTGGTGGTGGGGTGGACGAGAAAATGTCTGGCCCCACCCATGAAAATAATAAGCAGCAAGAATCCTTCGCTAAGTTACTTGAAGATGCTAGTATCCCGTTGTACCGCGACTGCACCAAATTTTCTAAGTTCTCATTCATTGTCAGACTATTTCAGATTAAATGTTTAAACGGGTGGTCTGCTAAGTCCTTCACTATGCTACTTGAATTGTTGAATGAAGCATTTCCTGAAATCTGTATTCCAAACTCAGCCTATAAAATCAAAAAATTCCTAAGTTCTCTCGATCTAGGATATGAGAAGATAGCAGCATGTCCAAATGACTGTATGCTTTTCACGAGTGGTAAGGAAAGTCTGGAGAATTGCGAAGTGTGTGGTTCTTCGAAATGGAAAGAAAGACCAAATCAAGACGAGGGAGCCAGTGGATCTACTAAGCGAAGTAGGAAAAACAAGCCTGCCAAAACATTGCGTTACTTTTCTCTGATTCCTAGGTTACAAAGGTTGTTTATGTCCACGAAAACTTCTTCTGATATGAAATGGCATACTGAAGGCCGCACTAATGATGGAATTCTTAGACATCCTGCTGATTCTCAATCTTGGAAAAGATTTGATGAAAGATATCCTGATTTTGCGGAAGATCCTCGAAATGTGAGACTTGGACTAGCTAGTGATGGTTTCAACCCTTTCAGGCAAATGAGTAGTACATACAGCATATGGCCAGTTGTGTTGATACCATACAATTTGCCGCCTTGGAAATGCATGAAGCAGTCCTCATTTATTTTGTCCATGATAGTTCCTGGACCAAAAGGTCCTGGAAATGATATAGATGTGTACCAACAACCGTTAATAGATGAACTTCAGAAGTTGTGGGTGGGTGTTCCAACCTATGATGCTGTGGCTAAAGAAACATTTTCTCTTCGTGCCGTGTTGTCTTGGACAATCAATGATTTTCCAGCATATGCAAATTTATCTGGATATAGTACTAAAGGACGTTATGCATGTCCATGTTGTACTGACCAAACTAGTTCAAGGTGGTTGTACAATGGCAGAAAGTTTTGCTATATGGGTCATAGGAGATGGTTGCCTGATACACATATATTTCGGGCAGAGGCAGCGACATTTGATGGCACCGACGAGTGGGAACATGCTCCTGGGTCTTCCTCTGGTTCAGATATTTTGAGGCGGGTAGATGGTCATCAATTCAAATATGGAAAGGAACCAGAAGTCAGGACAAAGGGCAAGAAAAGGGCAAGGCCGGAGCAAGATGAGGAGACCGATCTATATGGCGAGGATGAGGATCAAAACTTGACGAGTTTAGGTGCATGGAAGAAGAAGAGTATTTTCTTCAAGTTGCGGTATTGGGAATTCAACTTACTGAGACATAATTTAGATGTGATGCATATCGGAAAAAATATTGGTGAGAATTGTATAGGAACAGTTATGGGAGATGATCGGAAGACAAAGGACAATCTCAAGAGCCGACTTGATTTGAAGTCAATGAGCATCCGACATGAGTTGCACCCAGAAGAATTGCCGAACGGGAAAGTGCTCCTACCTCCTGCAATCTATTCAATGTCAAAATCGGAGTTGGAGTTGTTTTGCAAAGTACTACTTGAACTGAAAGTCCCCGATGGCTATTCTTCTAACATGGCAAAATGTGTCAACTTTAAAGAGAAGAGGCTTCAGGGGCTAAAGTCACACGACTACCACATCCTAATGCAGGATCTCCTTCCTGTGGCCCTAAGGTCTTCAATGTGTGAGCAAGTCACTACTGTCCTGAAAGATCTTTGTAGCATATATAAAGGTATTTGCTCAAGAATGCTTCGTGTTGAAGATCTGGACCAATTGGAGCAGCAGGCGGCATTGACACTTAGTAAAATGGAGATGATATTTCCTCCATCGTTTTTCACTATTATGATTCACTTGATAATCCACCTTGCTGGTGAAGCCAGAATCGGTGGTCCTGTTCACTATCGGTGGATGTACCCCATTGGGAGGTAAAATAATTCGTTCATCTTACGAAATTGAATTTTCAAAAGCTCATTTCTTTTAATTTCCTAATCCGCTCTAGTTTATTAATTGTACATGTTCAGGTACCTATACCGGCTAAAGGGTTATGTGAAAAGTAGAGCATATCCTGAAGGGTCAATAGCCCAGGGATATCTATCAGAGGAGTGCTCACATTTTTTTTCCAGGTATTTGCCTGGTGTGGAGACATCTTCCAGTAGACCACGTAGAAATCCAGACATTTCCAACCTTGATGGTGCACAATATCTTTTTAATACCGCTGGCACCACTGTTGGTAAAGTTGATGCATTTGAGCTCGATAGCTTAGCGTGGGAACAGGCACATCGATATGTGCTAGACCATCATGCATCAGTGGAACCATTTCGAAAGTAAGTTGCTTTTGAATGTAAATCGAATACAGTGAAAACCGCGGAGTTCGATATTTTTGATACTTTTGTTATTCCTAATTTCAATTGCTTGTTTTTTAGCGAATTTGTCAGGGACATCAAACGAAGGGCTAGACCAAGAAGACTACCACCACGTGAACAAAACAAGCTGATGAATGAAAAATTTCATAAGTGGTTTGAATCTCATGTAGGTGAATTACAGTTATGCAAGTTAATCTTTATTATATCTACATTTTCTATGGTGTTTATACGATTTGCGCAAAATTAATAGGTACATTCTTTGGGTCCTGAAGGTGCGTCATCTGAAATACAAGTACTTGCCAAAGGTCCCTATCAGATGGTCAAAAGATACGGAGGATACATATTCAATAGTTTTAGATTTCGTACTAAGGATCGTGAATCTAATTTGAAGTCTCAAAATAGTGGAATGGTAGTGATGTCTAAGACTAGAAGTTATGCTTTCAAATCGGACACGAGGCCTGTAGATGGGGATCTCGACTACTATGGAGTGCTCACGGATATCATTGAGTTGAATTATTTTGGCCATTTCCGTGTTGTCTTATTTTGTGGGGATTGGGCTGAGTTTGATAGGAATTTTGCTAACAACAAGGACAAGCTTGGCTTCAAAGTTGTAAACTTCTCAAAATTGATTCACATCGGTACGCATATTAGCCATGAGCCATTTGTGTTTCCATCCCAAGTGCAACAAGTGTTCTACATTGAAGATCCAACCCTGCCAAAATCGTATGTGGCTATCCCTATGCAACCAAGAGATGTATTCCAACTGGGCGATACTTCAGATGATGAAGACGGTGAAGACATGAACAGTTACATTGCTTCTGAGTTTCCTGTGTTTGATGTAAACACAACCGATGTTGGAATTTGCGGGACTTGGCTCCGCAAGGATGGAGAAGAGGGCGATGTACTGGAAGATGTCGTATTGTAGTTTACATAATTTTCAATTGAGTTTATTATATGTCTGTAATTTTATGTCTTAAATCTTGTTGTAATATTATGTCTGTAATTTCGAATATGTTCATTGTGAATTTAATACACTGGTTTAATTATCTTTCTATTTTCTACTGCTTGGTATTATTTACATTAAACTATGCTTAGTGTCATTTGAACCAAACTATCGTTGTCATTTGAACCAAACTATCATTTGAACCAAGCTATCGAATCCTTGACAGGTACAACATGCCGAGGCGTGGAAAGAGGGTAAATGTAAATGATGGCAACGAGAGCCATGGGGATGAGCAGCCACTAAATAATAGTGGCAGGCAAACATATGAGAGTGAGGTTAGCACGCCGCCCACTGTCAAAAAACATCGGTAAGTCTTAAAATTGGTATTTTTAAAGAGATTATGTTACTTGAATGCATGAAAGACACGTACTAGTGTTTGTGAGTCTGCATTGTGGCTGTCGTCTATAAGCATTTCGTCTATGTTTCTTAAGTGGGCTGTGATTAGAAAGAAAGGGTTGGAGTGGAGATCTGGAAACCCTAAATAGAGACATCTCGTTTATTATAATCTACACTTATTGTTGGACCAACCCCCTCTTGCTGTTGTTGCTGATGTCTCTTTGTGTGCGTGTGTTGAAGAGAATGAAGGGATGAGAGAGAGATGAGGAAAATGCCGCTATGTTAGCCTGGTGTATCCTCATTCTCTACCATCCCTCTTTCTGGCTCCATATATGGCTTCTATATTAAATTGGTTTCCTTCCACGATGACAGTCCGTAATACTACACTTGATATGAGCCCATGTTCATAGCTGCATCCTATTGCATACTCACAAACAACTAATACTTGTCGGCCTTGCATCGTATGCCCAACCCCATTTTGGCACATGACCTGGTATAGATGACATTGTATGACCTGCAAACAAGGATTGTTCAGTCGTGTTGTTGTACTGATTTGGAGGAAGTGAAAATGGGACCATAAAATAGCTTAAGAAGACCATCAGGTTTGTGAAATAAGCTTCACTAACAGTGAAAGAAACTGGGGATGCTATGCAGCATACTTAGTTTGGAAGTGAACCCATTTTGTGTTAAAAAACCATGCCGAAGATAGCAATCAGATGCATGAAATCAGCTTCTTTAATAGTACCTGAAAATGAAAATTTTTCATAATCTGAGCATATATGTTTCTTTAACAGTGACTGTGAACAATTGTTCTTAATTGGGCTGTGATTATAAAGAGACGAGTTGGAGTGGAGATCTGGAAACCCATATAGAGACATCTTGTTCATAATAATTTATTATTATTGTTGTTCTTGTCACTCTTGCTGTTGTTGCTGATGTCTCTATGTGTTCGTGTGCTGATGGGAAAGAAGGGATGAGAGAGAGATGAGGAAAATGCCGCTATGTTAGCCTGGTGTATTCTCATTCTCAACCATTCCTCTTTCTGGCTTCTGTATTTGGTTTCCTTCCACGATGACAATTCCAGTTAAAACTACACTTGCTATGAGCCGTATTCGTATTTTTCTTCCATGAAGAATTCATCTATGACTACAATCTCCATTCAAAACCCAATTGTTCACTCAAACATGCCCCTTGTTTCTGAACTCACAAACATCACATTAATAAACATCTTTTCTAATAATGGCTACACTTGTGGAAGCTCTCTCTAAGCCTCAATTCTTCAAGGTTTTGTTGCCTACTTCTTTACAGAAGCTGGTACTCTATTCTTCTTTAAAGAGAGGAGAATAGAGTACCAACTTCTGTAAAGAAGTAGGCAACAAAACCTTGAAGAATTGAGGCTTAGAGACAGCTTCCACAAGTGTACATTATTAGAAAAGATGTTTATTAATGTGATGTTTGGGTTCAGAAACAAGGGGCATGTTTGAGTGATCTGTATTCCAAACAAGCTTCACTAACAGTGAAAGAAACTGGGGATGCTATGCAGCCTACTTAGTTTCTTTAACAGTGGCTGAAAATTTCCATAATCTGAGCATATAAATTTTTCATAATCTGAGCATATATGTTTCTTTAACAGTGACCGTGAACAATTGTTCTTAATTGGGCTGTGATTAGAAAGAGACGAGTTGGAGTGGGGATCGGGAAACTCATATAGAGACATCTTGTTCATACTAATTTATTATTGTTGTTGTTCTTGTCACTCTTGCGGTTGTTGCTGATGTCTCTATGTGTTCGTGTGCTGAAGGGAAAGAAGGGATGAGAGAGAGATGAGGAAAATGCCGCTATGTTAGCCTGGTGTATCCTCATTCTCTACCATTCCTCTTTCTGGCTTCTATATTTGGTTTCCTTCCACGATGACAATTCCAGTTAAAACTACACTTGCTATGAGCCATATTCGTATTTTTCTTCCATGAACTGAGGATGGTATATAGGTACGTATGCCAAAATCCTCCGGCCGGATATGCACAACAATTGGGTTTTGCGATATAGTTGGGCTAAAAAAGTAGTAGAGCAGCATATAAGCTCAGATGATGGAGAAATTTTCATTTTCAAATACTGTCAATGTAACCTGATTGCAATCTTTGGCATGGTTTTTTTAACACAACATGGGTTCACTTCCAAAATAAGTATGCTGCATATATAGCATCCCCAGTTTCTTTCACTGTTAGTGAAGCTTATTTGACAAACCTGATGGTCTTCTTAAGCTATTTTATGGTCCCATTTTCACTAACTGTTAGTGAAGCTGATTTCAAGCACCTGATTGTCTTCTTGGCATGTATGTTTTTATACCAAAAATGGGTTCGCTGTGAACTGAGGATATTATATAGGTACGTATGCCAAAATCCTCCGGTCGGATATGCACAACACTTGGGTTTTGCGATATGGTTGGGCTAAAAAAGTAGTAGAGCAACATATAAGCTCAGATGATGGAGAAATTTTCATTTTCAAATACTGTCAATGTAACCGGTTTTTTTGACACAACATGGGTTCACTTCCAAAATAAGTATGCTGCATATATAGCATCCCCAGTTTCTTTCACTGTTAGTGAAGCTTATTTCACAAACCTGATGGTCTTCTTAAGCTATTTTATGGTCCCATTTTCACTAACTGTTAGTGAAGCTGATTTCAAGCACCTGATTGTCTTCTTGGCATGTTTGTTTTTATACCAAAAATGGGTTCACTGTGAACTGAGGATATTGTATAGGTACGTATGCCAAAATCCTCCGGCCGGATATGCACAACAATTGGGTTTTGCGATATGGTTGGTCTAAAAAAGTAGTAGAGCAACATATAAGCTCAGATGATGGAGAAATTTTCATTTTCAAATACTGTCAATGTAACCTGATTGCAATCTTTGGCATGGTTTTTTTAACACAACATGGGTTCACTTCCAAAATAAGTATGCTGCATATATAGCATCCCCAGTTTCTTTCACTGTTAGTGAAGCTTATTTGACAAACCTGATGGTCTTCTTAAGCTATTTTATGGTCCCATTTTCACTAACTGTTAGTGAAGCTGATTTCAAGCACCTGATTGTCTTCTTGGCATGTATGTTTTTATACCAAAAATGGGTTCACTGTGGTCATCAGATATTATATAGGTACGTATGCCAAAATCCTCCGGCCGGATATGCACAACACTTGGGTTTTGCGATATGGTTGGGCTAAAAAAGTAGTAGAGCAACATATAAGCTCAGATGATGGAGAAATTTTCATTTTCAGACACTGTCAATGTAACCGGTTTTTTTAACACAAAATGGGTTCACTTCCAAACTAAGTATGCTGCATAGCATCTCCAGTTTCTTCTTTTGTTGTTAGTGAAACTTATTTTCATGCATCTGATTGTGATCTTGGCATGTTTTTTTGACCAAAACGGGTTTACTGTGAACTGAGGATTCTATAGGTACGTATGCCAAAATCCTCCGGATACGCACAACAATTGGGTTTTAGATTTAGTTGGGCACAGTGAATTAGTAGAGCAACATATAAGCTCAGATAATGGAAATTTTCATTTTCAGATACTGTTAATGAAGCTGATTGCCATCTTTGGCATGATTTTTTAACAAAAAATGGGTTCACTTCCAAACTAAATATGCTGCTAGCATCCTCATTTTCTTTCACTGTTAATGAAGCATATTTCATTAAGATCCAGGATGGCAAATTTTGACTGGGCTATGATTGGATTGTTTAGTGGATGTTGTCTATGTTCTTAATTGGGCTGTGATTAGAAAGAGTGGGCTCGAGTGGAGATCTGGAAACCCATATAGAGACATCTTGTTCATAATAATTTATTATTATTGTTGTTCTTGTCGCTCTTAAGGTGGTTGCTGATGTTTCTTTCTGTTCGTGTGCTGAAGGGAAATAAGGGATGAGAGAGAGATGAGGAAAATGCCGCTATGGTAGCCTGGTGTATCCAAAGTCTCTACCTTTCTTCTTTCTGTTTCCATTTCTGGCTTCTATATATATTTGGTTTCCTTCCACGATGACAGTTCCCTAAAAATACACTTGATATGAGCCCTATCTTATTTTTCTTATTTTTCTTATATTTGATTTCCGTCCACGATGACAGTTTCATGGATTGTCTGAACAATCCATGAAGGACATGCTTAGATACTGAATTTTCATTTGTTTTATTATTTTAGATAGTGGATATATATTCCCAATCAGAGGAGAATATAAAGATATCAAGTTAGATTCTGAATTTTCATTTGCTTTGTTATTTTAGATATATTTAAAAACAAAATTAAGTACTAGATTTTTAGCATTGCAATGTAATTATTTTACCTCTGTATATATCATTAACAATTCCATTTGCAGTTGGCACTTTGATCTTATAATTCGAGATACAGGTAGTTCTTTTTACAAGTTCAAAAAATATGTATATTCTGTATTGTGATCTACTGTTCAATTAAACTATTATTTTTTTTCACAGAGCGGTCGTCAAGATGAAGGAAATTCTGATGATCAGAGCTGAAGCTACTCGAGGGGTATGAATCTGCGGTCCTCCTTGCTGTTCTTATGTCCTCCTTGCTGTATGGTTGTTGTTCTTATGTCCTCCTCCTTGCTGTTGTTATGTCAGACTGGTTTTTTTATTGAGAGTTATGTCATACTTTGAATTTGGGATATTTTGGATATTTGTCAGACTGGTTTGTTTGGATATTTTGGATGTTAGTCTCTATATTAATTTGTTAATTATGACACTGTTAATTAATCAATGAATTTGTACGTTGATATGACACGTGTGAAACTTGATTATCTTTAATTATTCTTGTGTTTGGTTGTGGTTTGCACAGTAGTATGCAACGAAATTGATTGAATCAGTTGTGAGAAATAGTTTACAGGTTTTGTAAATGAAACTGTGAATTGAAATCGAACGGAAAAGCGGAGTATCGAAAATAAACGGGCACAGCCAGAACGGCGTTTTAAAAAACGGCGGTCTATATAATTTAATTGTTGGAGTGTGTGATACACCGGCGTTTCAACGCACGCCGGCGAATGCTATCAGCTGTAACGGCATAGTCGAACACCGGCGTTTTATAAACGCCGGTGTATAAAACTACACCGGCATTTTTTGGTAGCGCCGGTGTTCGTAAACAGGGAAAAGCAGGCGCTCATAAACGTACATACACCGGCGTTTATTGACCGCCGGTATACTTTCGATCTACACCGGCGTTTTCATATACGCCGGTGAATGGATAAATACCGACGGTTTACGACCGCCGGTGTATGTATATTATAGCACAAGAACGGCACCCAGAGACCGATATACACCGGCGTTTTATGACCGCCGGTGTAGTCCTAACATTTACCGGCGTCCACCAAAAATGCCGGTGTAGACCCCTTCGTTTCAGCTACGCCCGCTTCGGCGGCAGTTGGACCGGCATTATTGTAAACGCCGGTGAAAGTTTCACCGGCATAAAAAATGCCGGTATAGACGTAAAAAAGCACCGGGAAAGCTACTTTCTTTTGTAGTGTGCATCGAAAAATTTGTGATTATCCTTCTAATAAACTAGATGAAGTTCGTCGTGCTTATACCGAATTGGGGGTATACCATGAAAATGGTGATTTTCCATATTCAAAGAAAGGAAATGATCACAACTGATGGTTTCAACATTCTTGGTTTGAAAAATTTTCTTGGTTGGAGTATTCTCCCCATAGGGATGCGGCATTTTGCTTTCCATGTTATCTTTTTGGTAGTCCAAATGACTGAGATGAATTTACTTCCAAAGGATTTGACAAATAAAAAAGAGTCATAAGCGGACCACGATGTTCACTTCGCAAGCATGAAGGGAGTACTCCTACATCACCACATAAAAATGCTCTTCAAAATTATTTTGCTTTAATAGACCAACGTCAACATATTGAAATAGTTCTTTCTCTCTATATATAGTGTTCGTATGTTGACACTTCAAGGATGTGCTTTGCGTGGTCATGATGAAAGTGTTGATTCACTTAATCGTGGTAATTTTCTTCGAGCCATAAAGGGGTTTGCACATTTTTCTAAGGAAGTCAAAGAAGTTGTTTTTGACAAAGCTCCACTTAATGCCTCATATACATCTCCCGATACTCAAAAAGAAATTCTTCAATGTCTCGCCCTTCAAGTAAAGAGAACAATTCGAGAAGAAATCGAAGATGCAAAGTATTGTGTTCTTGTTGACGAAGCTCGAGATATTTTGAAGAAGGAGAAAATGGCACTTGTCTTGAGATTTGTTGATGAGGATGGATTCATTCGAGAACGGTTTTTTGGACTTCTTCATGTTTTCAACACCACGGCATTGACCCTAAAGGATGGTATCTATAAACTCCTTACTTCTCATAACCTCAGCACAAAGAATATAAGAGGTCAAGGGTATGAGGTGCATTGAATGGACTACAAGCCTTGATTTTCGATGATTCTCCAAGTGCATATTATGTACAATGTATGGCTCATTGGCTTCAATTAGAATAAGTTGCATCATGTAGAGACGTGGTTTCAATTCACCACCTCTTTAATGATTTGACTTACATTATTAACATTCCTAGTGCTTCTTGCAAAAGAAATGATCAGTTGAAAGCAGCTAAAGCTTCTGAACTTGAGTTCTTAATTGCAAATGGAGAAATAGCTACAGGTACAAGGCTAAATCAAATTGGCTCTTTGCAGAAAGCTGGAGATACTCGTTGGGGTTCTCATTTAAAATCAATCATAAGCTTGTTGAATATGTTTAGCTTGACATGTAAAGTTCTTATTAGTCTCAATGATGATGGTGACTTTGCTTAACGTGCAGATGCAGAGAAGGCTTATGAGCTTTTAACCTCTTTCCAATTTGTCTTTATATTGCACCTCATGAAAGAAGTTTTTGAAATCACTGGTCTTCTTTGTCAAGCTTTGCAGTGCAAGTCTAAAGATATTGTAAATGCAATGCATCTTGTATCTTCTACAAAGAAACTTCTTCAAAATCTTAGGGAGACTGGTTGGGAAGCCTTACTTGATAAGACAAGATTATTTTGTGAGGAACGTCAGATGGATATGCCAGATATGTCTAATCAATATAAAAGAAAATTTCCATCTCGACATCCACAGTTGCATCTTACAGTTGAACATCATTATTGGATTGACATATTCATTACCACAATTGATTCTCAATTGCAAGAATTAAATATCTGATTTAATAAAAATACAGTTGGTTTACTTGTGCTAAGTGGTACTTTGGATCCGAAAGATGCATATACATCTTTTAATGTCGAGAAAATTTGCAAGCTTGCAAACCAATTCTATCCTGAAGATTTTCCTGAGCAAGATCAAACACATCTAAAGTATCAACTAGAACATTATATACTTGATATTCCTCTTCGTAGTGAATTCAAGAATTTGTCATCTCTTTCCAAGTTATATTAAGCATTAGCAAGATCTAGAAAGTCAATTATTTATCCTCTTGTTGATCGACTAATTAGGCTTGTGCTCATATTACCGGTTTCTACAGCAACTACTGAGAGGGCATTTTCGGCAATGAATTTTGTGAAAAATAGGCTTCACAACAAGATGGAGGATGATTATCTTTCGAACTATTTGATGATTTTTATTGAAAGAGAAATAGCAGATGATTTGTGCATGGATACAATTATCAAATAGTTTGTTTCTATTAAAGAACGCAGATCACAGTTCTTTTAAGTTACACTTGTTTTTGTTTATTGGAATGAGGCAAATATACTTTTTGGGATTTTGTAAGAAATCAAGACAATTTGACTTTTTTGTTTTTTTTTAAATTTTTAAAAGTATGATATGTGAACTATCTTTTGAAGACTAGATCTCTATGCCAAAAAATTATATTTATTTTATAAATTATTTTTTCTTCTTAATTTTATTTATTACTTGCGCCCCCCCCCCCCCCCCCCCCCCCCCCCCCCCCGACAAAATTGTCCTAGCTTCACCCCTGCTATCCGGGATGTGTTAGTATAGACTGAAAGACATTCTTTTCCCAAAATGACCCACTTTTCGAAAATAATTACCAAACTGATCCACTCACTATTTCAAACGACGAGTCTAGTTCAATTAAACAGCGAGTTTAGTTTTAGTGTTTGAGACTTGGTGAGATTTCTCCAAGTATTAGAGAAAATTCCTATGACAAAACTGTTATTTCAAAAAGCGGCGACCCTAATTGAACAAGACTCGCTGTTTGAAACAGCGAGTCTAGTTCAATTAGGGTCCGTGTTTGAAACATCGAGTTTAACTTTAGCATTTTGAGACTTGGCGAGATTTTTCCATCTGTGGGAGAAAATTTATATATCTAAACTCGCTGTTTCAAATACGGACCCTAGTGAGTCTAGTTCAATTAGGGTCCGTGTTTGAAACAGCCTAGTGTTTTGAGACTTGACGAGATTTCTCCAAGTGTTGAAGGAAATTCCTACATCGACTCTAATTGAACTGGACTCCTAGTTCAATTATGGTTGCTTTTCAAAATAGCGCGTTTAGCTCTAGTGTTTGGTGACTTTGCGAGATTTCTTCAAGTGTTGGAGGAAATTCCTATAACTAAACTCGCTGTTTCAAAAATTAGTGGGTCAGTTTGGTAAATATTTTTAAAAATTGGATCATTCGGGAAAAGTCCTTAAAAACAGACCTAAATCAATTACAACCTCAATTGAGAGATGCTGACCCATTCTCAAAAACATGATACTAGCCCCTGTGCCACAAGCAATCTTTCCACTTCACCCGGTCCCAAATAGGCAAATGTGAACCTACTTTCTAGCTAGTATTAAGAAAATCCAGCCTTTAAGCGCAAACATGTTCCTTAGGTTATGATAACATAAAGATATAGCCCCTAATTTGTAAGAGCATCTGTAGTCGTTCATGCCAAATTTTGGCTAAATAGCAAATAGTAAATAGGAAAAAGAGAATGTTGCTGCAGTCGTTCGATGCTAAAAAATAGCCAAACGAGTGATTATTATTCGTCCATGTAGATTGACGAACTATAATCGTCCGTCCCTTAAATTTTTTTTTTTTTTAAATTTTTTTTTTTTTACACTAAAAGACAAAAAAAAAAAAAAAAAAAAAAATAAAAATTGTGAACAGTAGACGGACGGGGCATTATACCCCGTCTCATCAAATTGACATACCATAATCGTCCGTCCCTTTCTTTGTCCCTTAATTTTTTTTTTTTTTTTTTTTTTTGGACTAAAGGAAAAAAAAAAAAAAAAAAAAAACAGTGAACAGTACACGGACGGTGCATTATACCCCGTCTACTCAAATTGACAGACTATAATCGTCCGTCCCATTTTAATTTTTTTAATTTTTTTTTTAAAAGCACCTAAACGAAAAAAAAAAACAAAAAAAAATTTGGAAAAATAACTGGGACGAGTGATTATTGTTCGTCCGTTGAGATTGACGAACTATAATCGTCCGTCCCTTTTTTTTTAAAATTTAATCCTTCGTCTCACCTACCAGACGAAGGATTATCATTCGTCAATTCTGACGGACGAACGAAAATGATTCGTCTGCTATATTTGGCATTTGGCCAAACCGTCTGCTATATTTGGCCAGCTACAGTATCTCGTACACCCTAATTTTGGGTTTTTAACCGACGACTGCAGCATGTTTTTTTCCAAATTTTTCAAATTTTGGGTTTTTAGCCCACGACTACAGATGCTCTAATTGAAGAAAAGAATAGGCAAGTGTGAACGAACCTACTATCTAGCTAGCTAGTAGCTAGCATGTCAAGTCTTCTCATCACAGATGTGTTCATAATTAGTTGGGTCATGAATCATGATACTATGATAGCATTAAGTTATAGTCCACTGATTTCCAATCCGTGATTGATGCATATAATTAATTATATGTTTACAATCATTTCTTCTGGAATTACTCTGGTTGGTTTTTTTTTTTTTTTTAAATTAATTATAAAAAAATCTAAAGTAATATAATTGCTCCTTTAATGACTAACAGAGATCTTTCGATAATCCTGTGATGTCCTAGAGTTTCAGTTGTCTTTGTTTTCTTCGTTATAATGATAGAGTGATTGTAGTTCTGGTAGAGCATCTGTATCGCCGAAACCCAAATTTTAGAAATTTGACAAATAGAAATAGAAAAAATGGCAGCGCTTTGTAGTCGTTGTTAGCCAAATTTGACTTTTACGAAATCCAAATAGAACGGACGGATGATAATTTTCCATCCGACGTTAAAAAAAAGCACAAAAAAAAATTTAAAAAATAGGAAGATGGCCAGATAGTGATATTTGAAGACAAAAAAAAAATTCAACAAATATCCCTGAACTGTAGGATGAAGTATAATGTTCCGTTTGTGGTTTTTTGGTTTTTTTCAAATGGAACGGACGGGAAATCATTTCCCGTCCGACCGTTTTTTAAAAAAATATAAAAAATAAAAAATTAAGGGATGGGGAATAATTCCTCGTCCGATGAGTACGCATGAAAAAAATTCTTTCGGACGAAAAAAATTCTTTCGTCCGATCAAACGGACGAAAGATTATCTTTCGTGAGCTATATTTTGGCAATTGCCATTTCATCTGCCAAATATAGCTGACCACTGTAGCAGCGAAACCCAAATTTTCGGTATTTGGTCAACGACTACAGCGGCCATTTTACTAAAATTTAGAAATTTTGGCAAAATGGCCAACGACTCTTATTTTCCATCAATGAAACAAAATGGCCTTCCTGGAAAGGAAATAATATTCTACTTGGAGAAACACCGAACAATATTTTGTCAATTATTCGCTCTCCTGGTTTGGGTGCATTTTCGGATATCCCCAAAATACCGCACTTTGCTTGAATGAAACTCTCACCTATGTCAAACTTTTTATTGCTTGATCCACTTAAACTAGCTGCCAAACTCTTATTTTGCTTCTTATTGACAAATTCTAAACAGTCTCTTCTCTATATTTTAAGTAGCTTAACCGAGGAAGTTAAGATTGTGCACAAGATCCTTTTTGAATGTTTGAGCAACTTGGACAGCAACATTTCATCATCAAGGAGTCAACAACTTAAGGGATCAAACATGGATTAAACTACAAACAAGATTGGATCTCCTTGGTGTCCAACATACTTACGATGAAGCATTTTTTATTGACAGAATCTTCAGAAACACAAAATTTCAATAAATATCTAAACACCTTGATCTCATGCTTGTTAGGAATTGTCACCTCAAATACACGTAGACACGGGGTACTTGAAGTTGGAGAAGACAAAGAAGCAAGAGAAGACAAGCAACAAGTAGAAGAAGAGAAGTCTGAAGGGTTGCGGTCGACCGGCTAGGGGTGCAGTCGACCGACCCAGTCGGCTGGGAGTTCTTCGTGTTGGGATTGGGGCGTCAACAAACGCCCTCTAGTAGCAGCGGAACTAATTAGAGCAATGAGGAAGTCGAAGTAGACGAGATGAATAAATTGAGCAAGCAAGTAGATCCACCAAACTAACACAAATACAACAATGATGACTTATCCCGATTAGCTTTTGCTTAATCCGGGGGGAAATATAGGGAGATCTGATATTCAACTAGAAAAGATTATAAGGAGTTACTGATTCACTTGACACAAAGAATCAAACTCACCCACCAAGAACTATTTCTCTCTCGAGCCTCTCTTTGCAATGGAGAAAAAAATCTATGAAGTACTTCCTTTCATATTGAAGGAGTTTACAATATATATAGAAGAATAGAGAGAAAACCTAGGTCTAATCTTAATCCTCAGTCGTCCGATATAACCTGAAAAAAAAGTAACTAAATAGGAGCCGCACGATCTGACTTTGAGTTGAAGATTGGGCTGAACCGACCTAACAAATCGAAGCCCAAAAATGAATCAGCGCCGCGGACGGTCGACCGTCTAACAAGACCGGTCGACTGTACCACTCTCTGACTTTCCAGTACAACGAGCGGTCGGGGATGCGGTCGGGGGGTGCGGTCGACTGTCACCCAGACCGGTCGATCGCAACTAGCCTGCACCTGCTGCTGCTGCTATTCTCCTTCTACTTGCTTCGACGCTTCGACCTTCGTGCTTCATATTACCTTCTTTTAATCTGAACAACGAGTATATAAGACACAATCCTAACAAACTCCACTTTGGATTGCATACAATTACTATCACATGATGTGTTACTCATCTCCAAACTCTAACAAATTCCACTTACAAAGAAAACTTGGAACAATAGCTTCTTCTTCTAGTTGAAATGATCTCTACCCAATCTCACCAAATCCAGTGCAACCCTTCAAAGGCCCACCTCCGTAGATGTACTCACGAAGTTGCCAAACTCCGTACGAACTCCACCTACCCTTAGGCTTTCTCTACCTCTCGACGATATTCAAACGTCGTGGTCTCGTCTCGATGAATCTACTTGCAGCAAACTAGCTGAGCTTGGGGGAATACCGGGAAAAGGAGCAACACTTGCGCAAGTATTTCGAATTTTCCAAAATTTGTAGAGATTGTTTTGGCTTGGCCCAACCATTCTCATACCTCTAATCACCTTACGACGATCCTGAAAAACAGACAGAACTCCACATCGAGCTGTGTACTTGCAGCCCCGTGCATCAAGAGTTCCGAAGAAAATCAGATTCTGTTTCAGCAGAGGAATATGCAAAACATCCCTTAAAGTGAACATGTGTAGACTTGGCATCTTCAACTCAACTGTCCCCTCACACACTACTTCACAAATCTTCTCAGTTTTCGTTGTCACACAACACTCTGTAGTAGACTTATAAGTAGAAAACAACTCATTCTTGGAGCAAATAAGAGAAGAACTCCCTGAGTCAAGAAACCAACTAGAATCCACTTCTAAAGAATTTGAAACAAGAAGTGTTGTACGTCTCAACTATCTAAATAAACAGATAAACTAGACACAAATTAAAACCTCGCAAGTGTACGAATCGTTTATAGAAGCGTAGTGAAAAGCAAGGGTCAATCCCACAGAGATTGTAGTATTTACCTCACTAATCAATAAAATAGAAATAAAAATCATAAAGTTTTGTTCTAAAAGACTATTTGAAAGGAAATAAAAAGACTAAAATCTAGATCAAGTATAATCACAATTTGAATCACAAATATCTATTAAAGTAGTTGGGCATGATCTCCACTTATAGTCAAGAATGCTAAATTACCTTCTACACCGCATCTGATCACTCATGTTTGTTCCTTTAAGGGCATGGTATCTACTCCTTAAAGTTAAGATTTTCCTAGGCCAAGAATTAGGCATGGTATCTACTCTAATTCGTTTCTTTCCTTAAGTATTTAGCATGGTATCTACTAAGTTGCACTTGAAGAAAGCATAGGAACGATGGAAATAACAAACACTCAAAGTTCTAGAAGTTGGTATCAAATCTAGATCCTTCGAATTGATTAAACTAAGAACCCCTAAAGATTCCTGTGTTACAAGTATGAGTACGAGATATGGGTCATCTCTATACTCATATAACAGAGTCAATTTTATAATAAGCTAACTTTGATAATATCAGGTTCTTCAGATCAGTCGACTGTTGCTAGCTCACAGTCGACTGCTCCCAAGAACTTTCTAACGATTGTTGATTCATATTATAATTTTGATCAAGACAACCAGGTTTAATCAATAAGTGAATAAAGTAGTGTTTTAGAAGATTATAAACATTATATGACTACGGTTTCAATTAGCCCAACAATGAAATTAGTTGCACATAATACAACTTTTATTGAATAAACATTTAGAGTTCATGATTTTAACAATAAAAACAAAAACTAGAAAGAAGAAGAAGTAACACTGATTATTATGATATTCAGCCTTGAAGTCGACATGAACTACCTCTTAGTCGACTTGATCTTGTCCTTCAGTGCACTTGATCTCCTTCCTTCGTTTGATTGTACTTGATCTTCTTTCGTTGATTTCTTCTCTTCTTTCTCTCTTGATCTGATTGTCACTATCAGATATCCAGAGATTGAGAGATGTCTTCTAAACTGCGTATTCCAGCCTTTTTATAGTTTCTTTTGCACCCATCTACAGATCTCAAGTTCCATCATTCCTATCTCTTCACGTGTCTGATATGGATTGAGTTGATCTTCTTACTTGCCAAACCCGAGTCTCTGACTTGATTGTTGGGAAGTTGTTATTTGCAGTTATCCCATATCTGTTTTCTGGATTCTAGCAGCTCACTTTGATTCGGATTTGGATGAGGATGAATCTTCAACTATCTTTATCCTTTCACTCCCGCTGAATGCCAGTCGAATGGTTTTGGAATCAATCGACTGTACTGCGCAACTTCGGAAACTCAACCTCCTCTGTTCAGTCGACTGTCGTTGAAGGACCAGTCGACTTGTATTCTGCAGCTTCTATCAAAAGCTTGATGCAAACTTAGGGCTCTTCATTCCAATGTATCATCTTCACTGTATTGAGTAAATCTTGAATCTGCTTCGTTTAGTTGTTTTTAAGTTGTTTCCTATGAAAAAGAGAAAAGAAGAGTAAATTACCACATATAGAGAATTTAATTGTCTAATTGCATTCAGATTATTGCTCCAAAATGTGGATATTATTGGATTTATCAAATACCCCCAAACTTAGCTTTTGCTTGTCCTCAAGCAAAATAAAACTACAAGCATTGCTTGAACATCTTGACCCTCCCAACATTTACCTCAGAGAACTTGCTACTTTTGGTGTCAAGGTTAGAACAAGCATTAAGATAGGTCTAAAAAGTTTTAATTTAAATGTTAATCACTTATTCACAAGAATACTCAACTTGAATATCAAATAGTAGTGTGGCAAATGCCTATGCAACATAATCATGATTAAGGTTAGCAAGCTCAACTATATTTCAACTCCAAAATCTCACCATGGCATACACTCCAAAAAATATAGCTCTCATTAACATGGGAATTTCAAATTAGATCTCGTGACAAATTTCATTACTTGGATGAAACCATATGCTTGATCTTACTACTACATCTTCACACCATTGATTTTGCACACTACTTGGATCAAAAGGTCTTATATAGGTTGTAATGGGGCCATGGGTGCGGGTTTAAACAATTGAAGGGAAAAAGGAATACAAAATTTCTAAAGAATTAGTAGAGCAACTTGCATTGTTCTCAAAGATTTTTATTTTTATTTTTATTTTTATTTTTATTTTTATTTTATTTTTTTTTGCATATGACAAATCCTCCAACTCTACTTTATATTTCAACCCTTTTACTTTGACATACCACATCTCTTTTACAATTCTTGCTCTACTAACTCAATAGATATAGGTAAGGTACCCTATTCATCTAGGCATGGTTAAGGATGATGTGTCTTACAAAAAGAAAGCTTTTATAGGCTTCAAAGGGGCAACTAGTGAATAATTAATGTTGGGTAGGCTATTTGTCTTTGGTGATAGATTCTTAGGTGCCTTAATCATTTCCAAGTTTTCAGGCAAAAATCAAAACAAGTTTCGAAAAGTAGCAAAAACAAGTTCTAGTTCACCTCAAGTGTCACGCCCCGCTTCCCAGAATACAGGGACACAGGCACGTAACTGAGGCCCAGCGAATGATGCAGATACATCATTCATAAGCTGTAAATTTAACTCAACAACAAGATAACAATTTCAACCACGAAAGCATATAAAATCACAACAGGATAACCAAGTACATGATATATTACATGAACATAACCAACAACTGGAAAGAAACATAGTTACGGGTCAAACACGTCCGGATTACAACAAGGATTACATGAATAAAACAAGAATTAAAATGACATGAAATTAAACAAGACTAGAATCTCTGTTCAGCAACACCTTCAGGTAGTTCTCCATCTGGGCCTGCAAGTATATTATTACAAGGAAGGAAACAAGTGGTACCCGTTAATGCAAGTCACGGGCTGCAAGTGGTACAAGCTACAGGAAAAAAATAGAATGAAACAAAAGCAGGAAAGAACAGAGAATCAAGAATCATATAATAGAGCAAATACAACATGTGACAGAATCAAGAACAAGACCTCATGGAACAAATAGAATGCATGTGAACAATTAAATAATCCATAGTAACATGTAACATGTAAACGAGTAAGCAAGTAAACGTGTCAACATAAACGAGTAACATGTAGACAAGTAAACGAGTCATCATAACCATGTAACATATAAACGGATCATGCAAGTATACATGTCATGTCATGTCTTTTATTAACCTAACTAGGTAGCACTTCATGCGTCCCATACTACATGGTTGCTATCCACAATCAAGTGAACGTTTAGACCGTGGTGGATTCTATAGGTCACGTACTCGGGAAACATATCCAGAAGTCATGTCAAGTATATCTTGTATCAAGATACGTGCAATGTGGACATAGTGTAACGTAGCGTGAAACATAGAACATAAAGTTTGCAAATTTATAATTTGCAACTTGCAAATTTGCGTCGGGGAACCACGAGCCCCCGTCCGAGTACGCTCTTCTATATTGCCCACTACTAAATCTTTTCCCTTTATACCCCGGCTTGTAATCTTTTTAATTACAATTTAAACATGAACAAAAACTACATGCAGAACAATGATGGGTAACATGGCAAGGGTAACATGACAAGATCAAGAATCAAGACTTATACGAGGCAGGAAACATATTTCAGGGCTTATAAAACATGTGATGCAACTAATGACATGCATAACACTTAATCAAGAATGAAATATATTATAACAACATGCAACCTAATAACAAGCAATTCATGCACAACATCATGTATAATAGTATATATGTGTGTATCGTGTTCATGCAACGGACATGGCAACAAAGTATTCGTGATCTTGTACGAATACGGGATACGAATTATGTATAGAAACGGTTATCAATTCGACTTATGAATGCGAATTGGAGTCAAAATAATATACTTGCTGTATTTTTACAAAGGCTTGTACTAGAACAATAAAATTGTACAAGAGACACTTGCCTGTTAGTTGACGACGATGAATTTAAAGATAAAATAACGGGATCAGTATCCCGGACAGTAGAACAAGTGCGAGATATTTATGGCAGCCACACCAAAATCAGCAACAGCAATCAAGTGATCCAACCCCTTCAATAGCTTCAAGTCAGCCAAACTCCAAACAACCAACAAACTAATAACTCCAGTCAAATCCCACTACAAACAGCAACTCCAATAATAGCAACTTCCCAACTACACCAAACACAACCACAACTCAATACACAACAGAGTTTCCCTTCACAAACTTCCAAAAAGCAATCAGCACCAACACCCAAACTTCAACAAACTAACTCCTTCTCCTAAACAGCAACACTTCCAACAACAACTAATAACTCCGCAGCAACTCACTAACTCTAGTCCCAACTCCAAACACCAACACACCAATAATATACCCAAACAGCAAAATAGACAAATCCCCAAACTACTACTCCTTCTTCTTTACTGAACAGGGAGGGAGATAGAAAAAAAAAAGAGAGAGAGAGAGAGAGCGATGGCGGGAATGGGGAGCGGGCTGCGATCGACGAGGGCGAGCGGGGTGGCGACTGAAGGCGGCGCAGTGGCGGAGGGAGCTTGAACGGGGAAGGCGACGGAGTTCAAGCAAGGAGATGGAGAGGGCTTCGGGGTGGATGGCGTCGACGAGGGTGAAGGCGATGGCAGAGAGCAGCGATAGGCTCGAGCGGGAGGCGCTCAGAGTCGGAGCGATCGGCGACGCGGCGTCGCTGGCGTGAATGAGCTCGAGCGGAAGTCGAGCGAGAGCAGCGAGGTGTTCGAGCTTGAGCAGAGGAAGATGACGACGAGGCAGCGATGGGTTCTTCGACAATGGCGGCGACGCGCGACTGGAAGAGGATGGCGGAGAAGGCGTGCTGCGACTGGACTGGAACGGAGTGGGCGATGGGGGCGAGCGGCGGTCTGAGGTGGTCGCGATGGCCTCAGGCGGAGCTCCGAGCGAAGGGGAATGGCGACGGGGAGATGGAGCAGCGATGTGCGGCGAGGAAGCTGTGGCGACGAGGAAGAAGAGGAGGCTGGCAGTGAGGGGCAGGGGCGAAGGTGAACGGCAGAGTTCGGGAGAGGCGAGGGCGTCGATGTGGTGGGGATTCGATGGCGAGGTGTGGCGCGGCGCTGACGTGAAGAAGACGAAGTAGAAGGAGGGAGTGGGTTCTTTGCTCTGTTTTTGATTAAGAAACAGAGAGGCAGGGATAAAGTGGAAGAGAGAATGAACGGGAGAGAGAGAGAACGGGGGTAGGGATTATATAATAATATAATAGATAATAATGTAGTGGGGTAGAAAGTGGGGGTAGTTGTCAGAGCATGGGAGGAAGTGCAGGTACGGGGTTTGAAGAGTGGGAAGTTGGAGTACGGGACAGACGAGTGGGGATGTGGAGAATTGTATAGGGATAGGTGTATAATAATTCTGTACAATTATATGGATTCTGGACTTGGGCTTCAAATAAATGGGCTAAAAATAATATAACAATATAGCTTGGGTTGGGCTTCAGAATATTTAATTAAAATAATTAGGGCATTGGACTAAAATATTTTGGGCTCAAATTAATTTAATTAAAATCAATTACAAAATTGGGCTTCAATAATTGGGCTTATAACAAAATAAAATAATAGTTAGGGTATTGGGCTAATCAATTGGGCTTAGATTGATTAATTAAATAAATAAGATCAAAATACAAGTTTGGACTTTGGATTAATTTTAATAAAATCAAATACGAATTTGGGCTTAGAATAAACAATTCGGTTTCAGAATAAAATCAAAATACAACTTGGGCTTAAAATAATTAGTTTAAACAATTGGGCTCATACACTTTAAATAATAAGATTAATTAAGGAAAAATAGTTATAAAATACTGAAGATTTAAATACGGAAAACAAAATATTTTGAAAATACGTATTAATGAAAACAGGGGTTACATCAAGAATGCAGTCAACTAAGATCTTCAAGTGTAATACTCTCTAAAAAAAAAAAAAATAAGGCTCAAAACTCACAATTTGTGTATTTAAGTTTACTCACAGTCGATCTTGCTATTCTCTTTCAAAATTCGCCGAATTGACATGACCACATGAATAAAAGTTTCAAGTATGATTCATATGATAAGTTACTAACATTTCTAAAGATAAAGACCACAATTAATACTTGTTCTCCACTCTCTACCTATGGTAACTGAGCTCATGTTCTCATCATTGTTGTTAGAAGGGTTTTTTTTTTATTTATTCACCAATTTCTTTTTTTTTTTTGAAATTAAAAAATCAAAAGACCCTAAATTGTGAATAACTACCCCCAAACTTAGATGGAACATTGTACTCAAAGTTTGAAACAAAGGTTTAAAATAGGCATGTGTCACCATCTAGTTTGAAACAAAAACTTAGAATTGTTCGAAGAAAAGAAAAATGAAAATAAAAGATGAATAAAGAGAAATAAAGAGAAAGTGTAAGTACTCCCCTGAAATTGGGTTGCCTCCCAATAAGCGCTGCATTTTCCTGTCTTCGGCTAGACTAGTCAAGTTTATGCAATGTATTGAATGGTGTGAAGATTTATATCTTCCTCTCGCGGCTCAAAACTCATATCAATATAATGTTTCGCCCTATGCCCGTTCACCTTGAATGTTTGATTTTTCTTTTTGCTATGAACCTCCAATGCGCCATGTGGAAATACCTTCTTAACAATGTACGGACCATACCATCTTGACATCAGCTTGCCTGGGAAGAGTCGTAATCTAGAGTTGTATATCAATACCTTCTGTTCTTCAAAAAACTCCTTCCTTGCTAGCTGTTTATCATGATATATCTTGGTCCGTTCTTTGTATAACTTTGCATTTTCATATGCGTCATGCCTCAATTCTTCAAGCTCATTCAGCTGCAATCTTCTTTTGTCACCTGCTTGTTTCATATCAAAGTTGAACTTTTTAATAGCCCAATACGCTTTGTGCTCCAATTCTACTGGAAGATGACATGCTTTTCCAAAGACCAGATGGTATGGTGACATGCCAATGGGTGTCTTGTATGCAGTTCTGTATGCCCATAATGCATCATTTAAGCGCAGCAACCAATCCTTTCTACTTGTATTTACTGTCTTTTCCAGAATGCTCTTGATCCTCTGTTGCTAATCTCTACTTGCCCACTGGTTTGAGGATGGTATGGAGTACCCACTCTATGTGTAATCCCATATTTCTTCATCAAAGAAGCAAATGGAAAATTATTGAAGTGGCTACCTCCATCACTAATTATCGCTCTTGGTGTACCGAACCTGGTGAAGATGTTATCCTGCAAAAAATTGACAACAACTTTGTGATCATTAGTTCTTGAGGGGACAGCCTCGACCCATTTAGACACATAATCCACACCCACAAGAATATATAAATAACCAAGTGAGTTAGGAAAAGGACCCATGAAGTCGATTCCCCATACATCAAAAAGCTCGATTACTTGAATGTGTTTCAATGGCATTTGGTTTCTGGAAGAGATGTTGCCTGTCCTCTGGCATCTATCACAAGTCCTACAAAAGGAAAAAGCATCCTTGAATATATTAGGCCAATAAAAACCAGATTGTAATACCTTAAGTGCTGTTCTTTTTGCCCCAAAGTGTCCTCCACATGCATATTGGTGGCAATGTTGCAGAATACTCATTTGCTCTTCTTCTGCCACACATCTTCTTATAATTTGATCAGGGCAGAATTTGAACAAGTAAGGATCATCCCAATAATAGTGCTTGCACGTGGCCACCAACCTCTTTCTTTCTTGACTTGTCATACCTGGAGGAAAAACATGAGCAGTGAGATAATTGACAATATCTGCAAACCATGGAAGTTGTATATTTATTTCAAATAAGTGTTCATCTGGGAAGTTCTCATTCAGTGGGGGCACAATTCTCTCTTCATCATGCAGTAACCTGGACAAGTGATCGGCAACAACATTGTCACTTCCCTTTTTGTCTCTAATTTCGAGATCGAATTCTTGAAGCAACATCACCCATCTGATCAACCTAGGCTTAGCATCTTTTTTTGCAAACAAATATCTCAAAGCAGCATGGTCAGTGAAAACAATGACTTTAGATCCAATCAAATATGATCTAAACTTCTCTACAGCAAAAATGACAGCTAACATTTCTTTTTCAGTAGTGGAATAATTAAGCTGTGCATCATTTAAAGTTTGAGAAGCATAGTAAATAGCATGGGATACCTTATTTATTCTCTAACCTAATACAGCTCCCAAAGCATAATCACTTGCATCGCACATAAGCTCAAAAGGATGGTTCCAATCTGGTGCCATGATGATGGGTGCAGAAATGAAAAGATTTTTCAATGTAACGAAAGCATTCGTGCATTCTTCTGTCCATGCAAACTCAACATCCTTAGCTAACAATCCACAAAGGGGTCTGGAGATTTTGGAAAAATCTTTTATAAATCTTCTATAGAACCCTGCATGTCCAAGAAAACTCCTTACACTCTTGACTGTAGTAGGAGGGGGTAGCTTCGATATGATGTCAAATTTTGCCTTATCCACCTCGATGCCCTTTCTGGACACCACATGTCCTAAGACAATACCTTGTTGTACCATAAAATGGAACTTTTCCCGGTTCAGCACTAAATTGCATTCTTCACATCTTTTAAGCACAAGCTGCAAATGGTTAAGGCATTCATCAAAACAAGATCCAAAAATACTGAAATCATCCATAAATACCTCGATGAACCTTTCCACCATGTCTGAAAATATACTCATCATGCATCTCTGAAATGTAGCTGGTGCGTTGCACAATCCAAAAGGCATCCTCCTGTATGCAAAAGTACCAAAAGGGCATGTAAAAGTGGTTTTTTCTTGATCTTCAGGAAAAATAGCAATTTGATTATAGCCACTATAACCATCTAAAAAACAATAATGACTATATCCTGCTAATCTTTCTAACATTTGATCAATAAAAGGAAGAGGGAAATGATCTTTCCTGGTTTCGTTATTCAGCTTCCTGTAGTCAATGCATACCCTCCATCCTGTGGTCATCCTTGTAGGGATGAGCTCATTCTTCTCATTTTTTACCACTGTGACTCCACTTTTCTTAGGCACTACATGTATATGAGTCACCCATTTGCTATCTGAGATTGGGTAGATGATGCCAACATCTAGTAGCTTAAGGATCTTTGTTCTCACCACTTCCTTCATGTGTGGATTAAGCCTTCTCTGTGCTTCCCTGCTAGGTTTTGCATTGTCTTCAAGAAGTATTTTATGCATGCACTTGGATGGACTTATTCCCTTGATATCTGCAATGGTCCATCCTAATGCACTCTTGTGTTCTCGCAATACTCTCAACAGCTTCTCTTCTTCCTGCGCACTCAAGTTTGCAGCGACTATCACAGGTAACGTCTGGTTTTCACCCAAATATGCATACTTCAAGTGTTCAGGTAGCGGCTTTAGCTCCACATCTGGTGTCCTGGTAGCAGAAGAAACAAAAGTGTTATTAGACACAAGATTCTCAAATGCAGGTGCATACTTACCTGAATATGATTTTGGAGTTTCAAGATAGTGTACTGTCTCTGCAATCCTCTAATCGTCATATTCCTGTTCAACATGAGATAGTGTTAGAGACTGTGTAATTGTGTCCTGTAGTGGATCAATGCTATGTACCTGATATGTTTGGTCGACAATCTCCTGAACCACATCAATATTATAACATTCATGATCATCATGTGGTAATTTTAGTGCATCAAACATTTTAAACTCAACCTTTTCTCCATTTATTTTCATACTTATAGTACCATTTTTAACACAAATTTTTAATATCAGCCGTACTCATAAAGGGCCTACCTAAGATGATCGGTAAAGAAGATGGCATTAAAGAGTCTTCCATATCCAAAACAACAAAATCTGCAGGCAAAATAAAATCGTTTACCTGAACTAAAACATCTTCCAAAATACTTCTAGGTCTCCTGATGCTGCGATCAGCCAACTGCAAGGTGATAGATGTTGGTTTGAGTTCCCCCAATCCTAGCTTTTCGTAAAAAGGGTATGGAAGAAGAGTGATGCTTGCCCCCAAATCTAACAGTACCTTTTCAAAAAATTGCTCACCAACCCTGCAAGGAATGGTAAAACTACCTAGATCTTTCAACTTAGGAGGTAATTTTCTCAACAACACGGCACTCACTTCTTCTGTCAGAGCCACATCCTCCCTAACCTGAAACGTTCTCTTGTGAGTACAGAATTCCTTCAAAAATTTGGCATAAGAAGGAATTTGTTTAATAGCATCAAGTAGGGGAATATTGATTTCTACCTTCCTGAGAGTTTCAAAGATATCAAGTAAATGTTGTTCTTTCTTTTGCTTGACTAACCTTTGAGGGAATGGTGGCAATACTGCCCCTTCTTTTTCACTTACCTTGTTGGAACCCAAAGATTTTGATGGCTGTGTGTCTGATTTGTCTGCGTGTGTTCCAACCTTGCTGTCAATTACCTTACCACTTCTTAGTGTTGTCACCGATTTGAGCTGTTCTTGTCCTCTAGGGTTTGGTATAGTTTGTGATGGGAGTTCTCCTGCCTTTCTTTCACTTAACTCCTTAGCAATTTGACTAATTTGTGTCTCCAATTTTTGAATGGCCTGCCCCTGTTGGTTGCTTGTTTGATGTTGCTGTTGGAGCAATTGAAGAACGATGGATTCGAAATCCAACTTCTTTTGTTCTTGCACTGGCCGGTCAAACCCATTCCCCATCTGGAAGTTCCGTGCATGCCCTTGTGCAATTTGAGTGCCTTGATTGTTTTGATTATTGTTCCATGAGAAATTCGGATGGTTTCTCCACCCTGGGTTGTATGTGTTCGAGAAGGGGTTGTTCTTTGGTGGAAACACTCCCTGTCCAACGTAGTTTGCGTGCTCCTGATATGTGAAAGAAGACATTGGACATGTATCAGTTGTATGATCAAAATGAGAACAAATTGCACAAATTTCTTTTGTTTGGTTTTTTACGCCACCCAACGTCGAAATTGCATTAACAAGCATATCAATTTTTTTGTTCATGTTTACCATTTCTAATTGCATGTTATTATTACTAGAAATTTCGTAAACTCCCTGTTTTTTCGAAAGGCCCCTTCCCCTTGTTGAAAATTGTTATGAGTTCTCGCTGAGTACTTCAAATAGCTCGATGGCCTCCTCACCACTCTTCCTCATCAAGATTCCATTGCAAGCTGAATCGACAATCGCCTTGTTAGTGTCATTTAAACCCTCATAAAATGCTTGTACCTAATCATCCTTAGGCATGTTGTGCGTAGGACACTTGAAAAGCTTGTTCTTAAAGTCCTTCCATGCCTCAAAGAACAAATCGCCATCTTTTTGTTGGAAGAGTTGAATTTCTCTTTTTAGTTGTTTGGTTTTCTGAGCTGGAAAGAATTCCTTCAAGAACTTTAATTATCGGAGTGAATTTTAGTTGCCAATTGCTCCCATGATTGAATTGATCCTGGTTCCAAATAATTATACCACAATTTAGCATTAAGTTTTAATGAGAATGGAAACAAAATTAACCTGATTTGTTCAGGGGGGAGCCCTTGGATGCTTTGTGTTCTGCAAAGATCAAAGAAATCTTGCAAATGGAGGTGAGGATCCTCGTCTAGTCTGCCACTGAAGTTGGGAACCATGCTGAGTAATTGAGGTGATAGGTGCATGTTCCCTGTGACATTGGGTTGATAGGCTATGCAAGAGGGTTGCTCAATATTTTTCGGAGTGAATTTGTCCTGCATTGGTACTCGATTCGGTACTTCCTCGTCCATTGTTTTTGGAATGGTTCGCTGAACAGTCGACTTGCTCCTAACAACAGTCGACTCGTTCCCTAAAGACAGTCGACTTAGTCTGTGCAGAGTGCGCTCTGTCTCTTGGTCAATAGGTAGTAGCTGGGGATGAAGTGATCGTCTTCCGTACATACACCAATGTCTTGTAACCTAAAAGAAAATATTTACAATTAATAATAAAAAGAAAAAAGAAAAAGACTTTTATTGATTTGCAAGTTAAAATTCTAAACAATCCCCGGCAACGGCGCCAAAAACTTGTTGTACGTCTCAGCTATCTAAATAAACAGATAAACTAGACACAAATTAAAACCTCGCAAGTGTACGAATCGTTTATAGAAGCATAGTGAAAAGCAAGGGTCGATCCCACAGAGATTGTATTATTTAACTCACTAATCAATAAAATAGAAATAAAAATCATAAAGTTTTGTTCTAAAAGACTATTTGAAAGCAAATGAAAAGACTAAAATCTAGATCAAGTAGAATCACAATTTGAATCACAAATATCTATTAAAGTAGTTGGGCATGATCTCCACTTATAGTCAAGAATGCTAAATTACCTTCTACACCGCATCTGATCAATCATGTTTGTTCCTTTAAGGGCATGGTATCTACTCCTTAAAGTTAAGATTTTCCTAGGCCAAGAATTAGGCATGGTATCTACTCTAATTCGTTTCTTTCCTTAAGTATTTAGCATGGTATCTACTAAGTTGCACTTGAAGAAAGCATAGGAACGATGGAAATAACAAACACTCAAAGTTCTAGAAGTTGGTATCAAATCTAAATCCTTCGAATTGATTAAACCAAGAACCCCTAAAGATTCCTGTGTTACAAGTATGAGCACGAGATATGGGTCATCTCTATACTCATATAACAGAGTCAATTTTATAATAAGCTAACTTTGATAATATCAGTTTCTTCAGATCAGTCGACTGTTGCTAGCTCACAGTCGACTGCTCCCAAGAACTTTCTAACGATTGTTGATTCATATTATAATTTTGATCAAGACAACCAGGTTTAATCAATAAGTGAATAAAGTAGTGTTTTAGAAGATTATAAACATTACATGACTACGGTTTCAATCAGCCCAACAATAAAATTAGTTGCACATAATACAACTTTTATTAAATAAACATTTAGAGTTCATGATTTTAACAATAAAAACAAAAACTAGAAAGAAGAAGAAGTAACACTGATTATTATGATATTCAGCCTTGAAGTCGACATGAACTACCTCTTAGTCGACTTGATCTTGTCCTTCAGTGCACTTGATCTCCTTCCTTCGTTTGATTGTACTTGATCTTCTTTCGTTGATTTCTTCTCTTCTTTCTCTCTTGATCTGATTGTCACTATCAGATATCCAGAGATTGAGAGATGTCTTCTAAACTGCGTATTCCAGCCTTTTTATAGTTTCTTTTGCACCCATCTACAGATCTCAAGTTCCATCATTCCTATCTCTTCACGCGTCTGATATGGATTGAGTTGATCTTCTTACTTGCCAAACCCGAGTCTCTGACTTGATTGTTGGGAAGTTGTTATTTGCAGTTATCCCATATCTGTTTCCTGGATTCTAGCAGCTCACTTTGATTCGGATTTGGATGAGGATGAATCTTCAACTATCTTTATCCTTTAACTCCCGCTGAATGCCAGTCGACCGGTTTTAGAATCAGTCGACTGTACTGCGCAGCTTCGAAAACTCAACCTCCTCTGTTCAGTCGACTGTCGTTGAAGGACCAGTCGACTTGTATTCTGCAGCTTCTATCAAAAGCTTGATGCAAACTTAGGGCTCTTCATTCCAGTGTATCATCCTCACTATCTTGAGTAAATCTTGAATCTGCTTCGTTTAGTTATTTTTAGGTTGTTTCCTATGAAAAAGAGAAAAGAAGAGTAAATTACCACATATAGAGAATTTAATTGTCTAATTGCATTCAGATTATTGCTCCAAAATGTGGATATTATTGAATTTATCAAGAAGACACGAATACCTGAATCAAAGGCACTAACCACATTGGCTGAACTCCCATTCTTTGTGCTCTTATGATTCTGCAAATTCCAACAGTCTTTCTTGATATGCCCTGGCCTCTTGCAATATCCGCAACGGATCGAATCCTTTTGCAAAGTACTTTGTCTTCTTCCCGAAGGACCATCTACTGCTAGACAACTTGTAGGAATAAACGATGCAGATTTATGGGTCTCCTTCCTATGTTGATTTTCCTTCAATACTTTGATTACACCATCTACCGAAATACTCTCCTTGGCAGATCTACCCTGTAGCATGGTCGTGATCAAAGACTCGTACGAATCTGGCAGTGAATATATCAGGTTGAAAGCTTTATCTTTCTCACACACATCTGTATTGTTCGCCTTAAGTTCAGATAATACCTTATTGAACTCTGTAATGTGGTCTTGGAGATCGGTACCTTTCTTCATAGATAAATGGAATAACTTCCTCTTCCAATGCATCCGATCTAATAAAGACGAACCAGAGTAGTCAGTTATGAGTCTTTCCCACAGACTCGCCGCTTCAGTTTTTTCAAGAAATCTACACTTGACCTCGTCCGCCAAGGATAGTCAGATTAGACTTATGGCTCTTTCACGAATATCTTCCCAAACGTCATCCTTCATATCAGGTGGCTTTTCGTTCTTCTTTACTGCTGAATGCAATCATTCTTGAACAAGAACATCATACATGTCAGTCTTCCAAAGATTGAAATTGATCTTACCATCGAACTGCTTGATCTTCAAAATACTGTGGCCTGTCATCTTAACCAAGGAACTCGGCAACCTGAAGCTCTGACACTAGTTGTTGAGATTGGGACGTCAAAAAATGCCCTCTAGTTGCAGCGGAACTAATTAGAGCAATGAGGAAGTCGAAGTAGATGAGGCAAATAAATTGAGCAAGCAAGTAGATCCACCAAACTAACACAAACACAACAACGAAGACTTATCCCGGTTAGCTTTTGCTTAATCCGGGGAAAAATATAGGGAGATCTGATATTCAGCTAGAAGAGATTATAAGGAGCTACTGATTCACTTGACACAAGGAATTAAACTCACCCACCAAGAACTCTCACTCTCTCGAGCCTCTCTTTGCAATGAAGAAAAAAATCTATGAAGTACTCCCTCTTATATTGGAGGAGTTTATAATATATATAGAAGAATAGACAGAAAACCTAGGTCTAATTTTGATCCTCAGCCGTCCGATAAAACCTGGAAAAGAAGTAACTGAATAGGAACCGTACGATTTAACTTGGAGTTGAAGATTGGGCTGAATCGACCTAACAAATCGAAGCCCAAAAACGAATCAGCATCGCGAGCGATCGACCTTCCAACAAGACCGGTCGACCGTACCACTCTCTGACTTCCCAGTACAATGAGCGGTCGGGGGTGCGATCGGGGGGTGCGGTCGGGGGTGCGGTCGACTGTCACCCAGACCGGTTGACCGCAACTAGCCTGCACCTGCTGCTACTGCTGTTCTCCTTCTATTCACTTCGATGCTGCGACCTCCGCACTTCATATTACCTTCTTTTAATCTGAACAACGAGTATACAAGACACAATCCTAACTCTTCGAGTGTAGGCATCCAACAGAGGAGGGGACAGTCGACCGGTTTGGAAGATGCGATTGACCGGTCAGCCCTCGGGTTTTGGATCTGCACGATGCGGTCGATGTAACGCCCCGAATCCCAAATACACTGAATTCGAGATGTTCTACAGGATCTTTTCACTTTCTTTAGTACAATTTTACAGGAAAATTTAAACTTTTCATCTTACATCAGAGTTTACATCAATATTACACTTTTCTTTTGCACAGCGGAAATAAAATTTACAAAAAAGTACAACAACATGATATAATCTTTAAGCATCCATTCTTCTTTAATCTTTAACAAGTCTTTTACCTGCATGTAAGACTGTGGGTACGTCAGTTTATTCAACCGACGAACATTATACACGTCCATCCTCTCTATGCCGGAAATAGTATAACTTAACTTTCCATATTTAACAAACACAAACTTGTCACATTTCAAACTAAAGGGACTACCCTATTGATGTCGTGTTGTGATTGTGCACTTAATCCTTAATGCATTTATTAATGTTACATGACACTAATGCGCACTTGTTCGGATTCTATGCATCCCATACTACATAGGTCCGAGGGCAAGCCCTTATTCGTTCTTCATCTTTATAGGGTTCAATCCCCCGTTATGACTTAGTCTACTACTGTAATTACGGTAGTGTCTTAGATGTCCTATGATCTACGAGCCCATGTCCAGGCAGCCTGGAGGGGAATCCCACGCACTGACACAATGCATCGAGCAGGCAACCTATGGACAATTCAGCCTCCGCCATGGAACAATGGCACCACCCATAGCCACTCGAACATCCCACGAGCGTCGCCACCGGGACGGTACTCGGGAGCAGTATCCACGCCATGTCACGACGCATCGTGAAGGACCTGTGAATACCCTCTCGCCGCAAATCCGTTGGCCCCCATACCCGTGTTTTTCTTCTACTTTCATCACCTCTTCACTATGTACTAGTCCTTAGTTTTATTAAAAATCATGAACAAAAATAATCTCTAGAGTTAGCCTCTCCATCAACCGGACTTATTCATTTATTTCAACTTGACCAACCTTGGTCTAATTTCATTTCAATTCATTTCATTTCTCAATGCCGGGGAGACTTAGCTACTCTATTTCAATTTTCATTTCACAATCTTCAACTTGTACAATTTCCACATCGAGTTCTCATACTCATATGTATGTATCTTTTCAATTCATGATTTCTCATTTTGTTCACAAGTCTATCATTGCACATAAGCTTGCATATACTTATCAATTATCACGTTAATAATTCCACATCACTACACAACATGCACACTTCATATTGTGCCACAAGTGAAAGAAATAATTGTATCATATCATATAATCACATTTCCTTTTACCAAATCAACTCTTAATGTGCCAATTTACTTATTCTTTCAAGTATAGTTTCATACCAATAATCCATTTAGAACCATATGTCTATATATGCTTTTTTGTCTCCAAACCATAGTTAAATTTATTCAAATAATACCCAAATCATTCCTATAAAATTCCTTACGTTTTTATGAGAATTACCATATTTTTTCCACATTTTTTGGACATCTAAAACTCCCAAAAAAATATTTTTTTTATAAACGCGAAGGGTGAGAATCGAACCCAGTCACAACAGAACCAGAGCCAAGAGCACCCGCCGTATGGCCGAGCTGTGCTAGCAGTATGAAAGGGCGAAATTTAGTGTATATGCTTTCGGTCGACAGTTGTATATATTTTCAAATAGGGTGAAAAAATGTGGTGAACACAGGATTCGAACCGCACCTCTCAGAGAAGTCAGCCGCACTTAAAGACCGCCTGAGCTACTGGCTCGGGTTGTCAAGATACCCAGTAAAACCCATATGAGTTATTTTCGTACTGTTTTAAAAACAACTCGATGTTCAAATAAACTTAGTTTCTTATTGCTTTGGTAAAAATTACTGAAAACCTCCAGATTAATTTTCACTCATGTGACTTTCATACCAGTAAGATAAAAATAATTTTTGTACTGTAAAAATATATTTCTTCACACAAATCCATGAATTACTCATTAAATCTACTATTTCTTTTATTTTCGACATTGAATAATCAATTAGTCTTCTAATCCCTTTTTTTTTTCACAATTCTCTTATGATAATTACCTGTTATTAATCTTTATTCACAAATACATACATTTTGGATTTGTCCATACCCATATCAACATCAAAGTTTGTTTAGCACATGAATAGGTAAAACTCAAAACTACTAATTTTTGAGTGGTTTTTCTTTGATGATAGCCAAATAATTTCATTAGTTCGTCTATGTCACAAAGTATACTACTACTCATTCATTAGCATAATTACAAATCAATCATTCAAGAAAACTCTCTTTTCAAATTAGAGTGTACCCTTTTCTTAATTAATTTCATGTTACCAGCATACAATCAAGCGTTCTAATTGGAAATTTTCATGCATCATGCTAGCAATATTCCACTATCATTAATTCAAACTAATAATCATGGAGAATTCTACACACAATTTACTTTCATGCTAGAATTTCACACACAAGTTAATCACATCATTTCAATCCATTCATACACTAACTTTTCAATTTAAGCGTGTTCTTATTAGTATTTTTCATGCATGGTGTTGATAATTAAAACTAACATAGATTCCTACATTAGAAATATGAAAGTTTTACCCACCTTGAATGGAGAGAAACACACAAGCAATAAGTCCTTGCAAATAAAAGCACCTCCTCCTAGCCAAAAGCACGTACAAGCTCCAAGCCACCCAAGCCCAACCGAAAGCTTCCTAGCACAAACCGAATGCTCCCCTTTGTGATAGCCGGCCACTCCAAGCAAGCAAAACCCACACAACTCTCTATCTTTTATAACTCACACTATTACAACAATAATACTATAGCTTGGAAATATAATTTGCATATCAAAAATAGCCATGAGAGGGGGGGTATTTATACTAGAGAATAGGTGAGATGGAGGGCCAAGATTGAGTGGTTGGTTGTAGAATGAAGGGCCTAGATCAAAGTAGGAGTTATGCAAACTACCCACTTTCATAAAACTACCACCATGATCACCATGATCAATTTTGAAAATCCCTCCAAAAGAATGTAACCCGGCCTAGGAAGAGAGTGGGCATTGCACGTGTACGCGTAGTGCACGTGCATGCAACTAGGCCAAATTTGTACCTTTTAATTTTGTATAAAAATAAATTAGTTATAAAATAGTCTTCTACATGACAAGTTTAAATAAAAAGATTAATTCATGGGCTTACTTTTTGGGCCAAAAAAGTTTATTAAGAATAAATAAAATAAAATACATTTGGGCTTTTAAGAAAAGGGCCTTTTCAATTAAATCAAAATAAGGCTTTAAAGAAAGGCTTTTTGTACAAAATAATTTGAGAACACTTAATTAAATATTTATACACGTCATTATAAAAATAATTCAACCCAAAATATTGCACGTGCACACTACGTGCAAAATAATAATTTTTCGTTAATTGAAAAATCAGGGTATTACAGTCGACCGGCTTGGGGTGCGGTCGACCGACACCGATGCTGAGTTATTCTTTTGGGCTGACTGGGTAAAGGCCCAATTTGCTAGATTTGTGTGTATCTTTTAGGGTTTGCTTGGGGGCTATATATATAGCCGTAAACTCTAGGGTTTAGTAGGTGCTGATCATTATTCAACTTCATGAGAGATTATGCCGAGTGTTTCAAAGGTGTGAGAGAGATATTGAGAGTTGTAATCTCTTTTGTAATCTTTGTATTTCTTTGGGAATAAGAAGTATTGGTTATCTCTGTATATTGGTTGTGTTCTTGTGAGACCCATATATTGTGGTGGCTTGTTCTTGATTCATCTATTTCTTGGAAGTTTCTATTGCTTGTGGTGCACTTACGCTATTAGCGCTACGAGTTTGGAGTAGATTTCTCCGACAAATGGTATCAGAGCAGTCGGTTCGAGATTGCCGATAACAAGATGAATATCGAGAGATTCGATGGGAGTGACTTCACAATGTGGAAGATTCAGATGATAGCGTATCTTCGTCAAAAAGATCTTGATGGTTCGTTGTTTGATGAGAAGCCGGTAGGTGCAGATAAGGATGCGAAGGTCTTGGCAGAGTGAAATCGTTTGGATCAGAAGGCGCTGGGGCAGATTCAGTTAGGGCTGAGTAGGAAGACGTTATTTCATATCTCAAAGACAAAGACCATAAAGAAGGCTATGGAGATTTTCATGGATATGTATAAGAACCCGTCGGCATCTAATCAAATTCTTCATCTGAAGAAATTGGTTAATATGAAGTTGAAGGAAGGGGGTTCAGTAGCAGAGCATGTGAACAATTACTGTATGGTTTACAACCAGATGGAAGCTGCAGGTTTGAAGTATTCAGAGAGGGGGCAGTCATTGTTACTTCTATCTACTTTACCCGATAGCTATGGTACGGTAGAACAGACTATTACAGGCACTATGACAGATTCGACAACTCTACAGGATATGGTGAGTAGCATTCTGAATGAGGAGGTGAGAATGGTGAGAAATGGGGGATATCCATCACCATCTTCTAGATATTCCGCCATGTACGTTGAGAAGAGACGTGGGAGATTTAAGAGTAGTCGAAGAAGAAAGGATCAGAGTAGTTCATCTGAGAGTGGGTCTGATGAAAGCGATGGGGGACATGGGCCTGAGTGCTAGTATTGTCACAAGAAGGGTCACATGATGCGCAGTTGCAAGGCTTATATGAAGAAGAAACAGGAGAAACCGAAGAGAGATAATCCAAAGAAAGTCCAATGAGGGCTTGTTGAGGAGTTATGCTTATCAGCTTGGGAGGATTTGGGCACTCAAGATTGGTGTATTGATTCGGGAGCCTATTTTCATTGCACTCCGAGGAGAGAGATATTTGATGACTATGATGAGGGTTCTTTTGGAGATGTGATCGTGGGAAATGGTCACTGGTGTCTTGTACGTGGGGTTGGTACTGTTCGCGTGAACACCATTGATAATCAGAGTGTTGTCTTGCGGGAGACAAGACATGTTCCAGACTTGAAAGAAAATCTTATCTCGATTGGAAGTCTAGACAAAAAGAGGTTGTCTACTACAGTTGGTAGTGGGGAGTGGTGCATAGCTGCAGGTTCAAGGGTGGTTGCAAAAGAGAACCGTGAGGGAATGCTGTATTTGCTTAGAGACGTGAGAGGCGTTTCTCCTGTAGTTGACTCTCAGCCGGAATTGAGTAGTAGGTTGTATGGGGTGCAACCGAGTTCTTTCAGTTGTGGAGGGGAGAATTTAGTAGGAGCTGCTGACCATGGAAGTGATCCTAGTGGGCAAGACGTTGCTGCGGTGATGGTACTTTGAGAATTGGTAGTTGAAGCTTCAAGTCGCTCTTGTGTGATAGAGAGCACTGATATCAATATGTGGGGTGATGTCGATGAGGGTAACCGAATTGGGACTGTAGGGATTGAACAGTCTGTGGAGTTTATGGAGGTGTCGTCCACGGAGGTTTCTAGTGCAGATGGTGCATTGAGAGACTTTGAACCATGTCCGGTGTTGATGGAGATCTTGCGAGGTGGGGAGTCTCATAACACGGAATCCGACACAGGAGGTTGTTTCTCCGGTATTCATGCTCTATGCGATTGATGGAGCACATCCTTCATGAGGCGATGAGGGATGGTTGGTGCACTTCACGTGGTGGACTGGCAGAGGTGCTCTTCATGAGAGTGGAGAGTACTTGGGTCTTCCATGAAAGTGGGAGATGGCAGAGATAATGCGAGGAAAGATTGCAATAACTTTGAAGCGTGGTGTATTTGGTCCAAGTGGGAGATTGTTAGGAATTGTGGCCTCAAATACATGTAGGCACAGGGTACTTGAAGTTGGAGAAGACAAAAAAGTAAGGGAAGACAAGCAGCAAGTAGAAGAAGAGAAGTCTGGAGGGTTGCGGTCGACCGGCAAGGGGTGCGGTTGACCGACCCAGTCGACTGGGAGTTCTTCGAGTGTAGGCGTCCAACAGAGGAGGGGACAGTCAACCAGTCTAAGAGATGCGGTCGACCGGTCAACCCTCGGGTTCTGGATCTGCACGATGCGGTCGACCAGCTTGGGGTGCGGTCGACCGACACCGATGCTGAGTTGTTCTTTTGGGCTTACGGGATAAAGGCCCAATTTGCTAGATTTGTGTATATCTTTTAGGGTTTGCTTGGGGGCTATATATATAGCTGTAAACTCTAGGGTTTAGTAGGTGCTGATCATTATTCAACTTCAAGAGAGATTGTGCCGAGTGCTTCAAAGGTGAGAGAGAGAGATTAAGAGTTGTAATCTCTTTTGTAATCTTTGTATTTCTTTGGGAATAAGAAGTATTGGTTATCTTTGCATATTGGTTGTGTTCTTGTGAGACCCATATATTGTGGTGGCTTGTTCTTTTACTGTAAATGAAGCTTATTTCATGCATCTGATTGTCAGCTTGGCATGTTTTTTTGACCAAAATGGGTTCACTGTGAACTGAGGATGCTATAGGTACGTATGCCAAAATCCTTCGGATATGTACAACAACTGGGTTTTAGATTTAGTTGGGCTAAAGAATTAGTAGAGCAACATATATGCTCAGATAATGGATATTTTCATTTTCAGATACTGTTAGAGAACCTGATTGCCATCTTAGGCATGATTTTTTAACAAAAAATGGGTACAGTTCCAAACTAAGTATGCTGCTAGCATCCTCATTTTCTTTTACTGTTAATGAAGCTTATCTCATGCATCTGATTGTCATCTTGGCATGTTTTTTTGACCAAAATGGGTTCACTGTGAACTGAGGATGCTATAGGTACGTATGCCAAAATCCTCCGGATATGTACAACAATTGGGTTTTAGATTTAGTTGGGCTAAAGAATTAGTAGAGCAACATATATGCTCAGATAATGGAAATTTTTATTTTCAGATACTGTTAATGAAGCTGATTGCCATCTTTGGCATGATTTTTTAACAAAAAATGGGTACACTTCCAAACTAAGTATGCTGCTAGCATCCTCATTTTCTTTTACTGTTAATGAAGCTTATTTCATGCATCTGATTGTCAGCTTGGCATGTTTTTTTAACCAAAATGGGTTCACTGTGAACTGAGGATGCTATAGCTGTATGCCAAAATCCTCCGGATATGCACAAAAATTGGGTTTTAAATTTAGTTGGGATAAAGAATTAGTAGAGCAACATATATGCTCAGATAATGGATATTTTCATTTTCAGATACTGTTAGAGAAGCTGATTGCCATCTTAGGCATGATTTTTTAACATAAAATGGGTTCACTTCCAAACTAAGTATGCTGCTAGCATCCTCATCTTCTTTTACTGTTAATGAAGCTTATTTCATGCATCTGATTGTCATCTTGGCATGTTTTTTTGACCAAAATGGGTTCACTGTGAACTGAGGATGCTATAGGTACGTATGCCAAAATCCTCCGGATATGTACAATAATTGGGTTTTAGATTTAGTTGGGCTAAAGAATTAGTAGAGCAACATATATGCTCAGATAATGGATATTTTCATTTTCAGATACTGTTAGAGAAGCTGATTGCCATCTTAGGCATGATTTTTTAACATAAAATGGGTTCACTTCCAAACTAAGTATGCTGCTAGCATCCTCATTTTCTTTTACTGTTAATGAAGCTTATTTCATGCATCTGATTGTCAGCTTGGCATGTTTTTTTAACCAAAATGGGTTCACTGTGAACTGAGGATGGTATAGCTGTATGCCAAAATCCTCCGGATATGCACAACAATTGGGTTTTAGATTTAGTTGGGCTAAAGAATTAGTAGAGCAACATATATGCTCAGATAATGGAAATTTTCATTTTCAGATACTGTTAATGAAGCTGATTGCAATCTTTGGCATGATTTTTTAACAAAAAATGGGTTCACTTCCAAACTAAGTATGCTGCTAGCATCCTCATCTTCTTTTACTGTTAATGAAGCTTATTTCATGCATCTGATTGTCATCTTGGCATGTTTTTTTGACCAAAATGGGTTCACTGTGAACTGAGGATGGTATAGCTGTATGCCAAAATCCTCCGGATATGTACAACAATTGGGTTTTAGATTTAGTTGGGCTAAAGAATTAATAGAGCAACATATATGCTCAGATAATGGAAATTTTCATTTTCAGATACTGTTAATGAAGCTGACTGCCATCTTTGGCATGATTTTTAAACAAAAAATGGGTTCACTTCCAAACTAAGTATGCTGCTAGCATCCTCATCTTCTTTTACTGTTAATTAAGCTTATTTCATGCATCTAATTGTCAGCTTGGCATGTTTTTTGACCAAAATGGGTTCACTGTGAACTGAGGATGGTATAGCTGTATCCCAAAATCCTCCGGATATGTACAACAATTGGGTTTTAGATTTAGTTGGGCAGTCGAATTAATAGAGCAACATATATGCTCAGATAATGGAAATTTTCATTTTCAGATACTGTTAATGAAGCTGATTGCCATCTTTGGCATGATTTTTTAACAAAAAATGGGTTCACTTCCAAACTAAGTATGCTGCTAGCATCCTCATCTTCTTTTACTGTTAATGAAGCTTATTTCATGCATCTGATTGTCAGCTTGGCATGTTTTTTTAACCAAAATGGGTTCACTGTGAACTGAGGATGCTATAGCTGTATGCCAAAATCCTCTGGATATGCACAACAATTGGGTTTTAGATTTAGTTAGGCTAAAGAATTAGTAGAGCAACATATATGCTCAGATAATGGATATTTTCATTTTCAGATACTGTTAATGAAGCTGATTGCCATCTTTGGCAAATTTTGATTGGGCTGTGATTGGATTGTTTAGTGGCTGTTGTCTATGTTCTTAATTGGGCTGTGATTAGAAAGAGAGGGCTCGAGTGGAGATCTGATAACCCATATAGAGACATCTTGTTCATAATAATTTATTATTATTGTTGTTCTTGTCGCTCTTGCTGTTTTTGCTGATGTCTCTTTGTGTTCGTGTGCTGAAGGGAAACAAGGGATGAGAGAGAGATGAGGAAAATGCCGCTATGTTAGCCTGGTGTATCCAAAGTCTCTACCATTCTTCTTTCTGTTTCCATTTCTGGCTTCTATATTTGGTTTCCTTCCACGATGACAGTTCCCTAAAAATACACTTGATATGAGTCCTATCTTATTTTTCTTATTTTTCTTATATTTGGTTTCCTTCTACGATGACAGTTTCATGGATCGTCTGAACAATCCATGAAAGACATGCTTAGATACTGAATTTTCATTTGTTTTACTGTTTTAGATAGTGGATATTCCCAATCAGAGGAGAATATTAAGGTTTCAAGTTAGATACTGAATTTTCATTTGTTTTGTTGTTTTAGATATATTTAAAAACAAAATTAAGTACTAGATTTTTAGCATTGCAATGTAATTATTTTACCTCTCTATATATCATTAACAATTCCATTTGCAATTGGCACTTTGATCTTATAATTTAAGATACAGGTAGATCTTTTTGCAAGTTCAAAAAATATGTATATTCTGTATTGTGGTCTACTGTTGAATTAAACTATTGTTTTTTTTCACAGAGCGGTCGTCCAGATGAAGGAAATTCTGATGATCAGAACTGAAGCTACTCGAGGGGTATGAATCTGCGGTCCTCTTTGCTGTTCTTATGTCCTCCTTGCTGTATGGTTGTTGTTCTTATGTCCTCCTTGCTGTTGTTATGTCAGACTGTTTTTTTTATGAGAGTTATGTCAGACTGTTAATTTGGGATATTTGGGATATTTGTCAGACTGGTTTGTTTGGATATTTGGGATGTTCGTCACTATATTAATTTGTTAATTATGACACTGTTAATTTTGCAGTGAATTTGGATGTTGATATGACACATGTGAAACTTTTTTATCTTTAATTATTCTTGTGTTTGGTTGTGATTTGCGCAGTAATATGCAACGAAATTGGTTAAATCAGTTGTGAATTAGTTTACAGGTTTTGTAAATGAAACTGTGAATTGAAATCGAACGGAAAATCGGAGCATGAAAAACAAACGGGTATAGCTAGACCGGCATTTTATAAAACGCCGGTCTATCTAATGAATTAGTTGTAGTGTGCGATATACCGGCGTTCCCACACACGCCGGTGTATGTCGCTAGCTGTAACGGCACCAAGAAACACCGGCGTTTTATAAAATGCCGGTGAACCTAACTACACCGGCGTTTTTTGGTCACGCCGGTGCTTGTAAGTAGGAAAAACCGGCACTCATAAATACACATACACCGTCGGTCTATGACCGCCGGTATACTTTCATTCTACACCGGCGTTTCTATAAATGCCGGTGAATGGATAAATACCGGCGGTTGATGGCCGCCGGTGAATGTATATTGGGGGTAAAAGAACGGCACTCAGAGACCCCCATACACCGGCGTTTTCTGACCGCCGGTGTAGTTGTGATATTTACCGGCGTCCAGTAAAACCGCCGGTGTAGACCCCTTCCTTTCCGCGACGCTCGCTTCGGCGGCATTTGGACCGGCGCTATTATAAACGTCGGTGAAGGTTTCACCGGCGTAAAAAAACGCCGGCAAAGACGCAAAAAAACGCCGGTAAATCGAGTATCTTTTGTAGTGAGAGTGTGAATGCATGCATAGTTAATCTGATGATAATGAGGATGGAAATTGACAGTGCAGAGACAATGACTATTGATGGCAAATTGACAATGCAGAGATGATGATGTTGATGGTAGATTGACAATGTAGAGACAGTGATGATTTTGTTGGCAAATTGATGTGACCATAACGAAGGTTTACCACAGCGAGAATGTCAACTATGACGAATTAGTGAAAGGGAAGTTCATGGTTCTGGGAGCTAACAAAGCAAACTTTGATAAATTGATCTAAGTATGTCTCAATAAGAAATAGTATCCATCACCATTCAAATACTGAAATTTTCATATGATGAACCCTTCTCTGCCAGAACCATAAAATTTACACAAAATATTATATCGATAAAATAAGATATTATACTTTGGTTAACATAAGAAGTATTCTGTATCGGTACATACCAAATAACAACTGCTTGCCTGTGTTACTGAAACAGATTATAGGACACTACGGTAAGAATATTAACTCTAATTAAGAACCAAGAAAAAGGAGTAAATTACTTTCCTAGTGTTTTAACAAGTGAAAAATTGTCAAGTAGAAGCAATTTCTTCCTGACATAACCTAAGTTATCATTCTACACTAATTTCAAAAATCATATAAAAAGTTCCGAAAATGAGTACAATAATTCAAAGCCAAATGGTAATGAACTATACTGATTATTGTATCAATTGTTCAAGCTGCAAAATTAGGAACCAACTCAGCAACTGTGCATGGGTATTGTAGAACTACAATCAAATGAACCAATTCCAGAAGGTCAAAACCCAGTAGCAAGTATTGGGTAAGATTTAAAAGAAGCTAATTTCACTCCAAGACCATGAATTTGATGATAAAACCATCAAAGCAGTTGAGAGTTCATAGATCAAAAGGTAATCTTTATTGGTGCATTCATAAATAGTAATATTTTAGCCTGAAACTAGTTACTATCCTCATTATAAAAATCATGTTGTCTTCACTGCTTCTGGTTTCTGAAACTGCTTTGATGCTTTTATCATCAAAACTTCACTACTTCTGAAACTGATCAATTTAAGTTGATGGACACTAGGAATGACCACAGTCGAGCTTTACAAATCATGTTGTAATCAAGCTAACCTAGATACACTATAAACTGATCGTTCTAAATTCCAACTTAAACTCTGTTACCATATTCTAATTTGACACATTACTAATTTCTACTAAATGAACAAGACAAAAAATACTAGCTCATCAGCTTGTCTTCACTCCATCCAAATTACTAAAACCGTTTCATCAATTTAATATCTCTACCCAAATGAACACAAATGAACACAGATGAACACAGACCAAATTACAAACTTGTGAGAAAAGCAGACCATTCATGGCATAAAAAATCAAGCAAGATCGAATCTCTACCCAAATGAACACAGATCATCTCTCAAATGTCTCAAACAGTCAAACATATTAACATAATAGTATTAGTACTTGGCTAATGAAGAAGATGGAAGAAAAAAGGAACAATAGTGGTTGTCGGTTGAGCCCAGGAACGACAACGGCTGCGGGCTATGACTGCGGTTGATTGGCGACTGCGAAAAGTTGAAATCGCAATTCGCAACTCGCAGGGGATAGAAAACGTCCAAGGAATCAAGGATGAAATTGAAAAGTTGAAAAGGCAGGAAATAGGGTTTAGTTTATTATTTGGGGTTATTTGAGTTCGGCGAACAATTTGCGAACCGCTCGATTTATGCGGGAAGAGGCGTATACTTCGCGAATTTGATCGGCTGATCAATTAGCCGCGAATAATTCGCGAATTTTTGCCGAACTTTGTGACTATGAGTCCCGCAATAGTACTAATTATACTACTTATTTTAGAGATTATGAGAGATAATAACAATAGAAATTAGGGTTAATATCCTAGACTAAGGTACTTAAGATATTTACCCTAGGTATCAAAATTGGAATACCTAGACTACTATCACAAGGCAGTATTTATAAGATAAATACTGATTTGGGTACTGGGTTCTCAACTCACTCAACTTGCGTTCCGATATCCATACAATTTGTACGTGTAACACACGTGTTACCCATAGAATAATATTACACATAATATTATTCATATAGTGAGAATATACCTATATATCCAACAATCTTCTCCTATATTCTCAATATATAAACGTACTGGATTATCTCATCAGTTCAACATGAAACTGACTGGATGATAGCAGTCTTTAAATAGAAGAAATGCATCACTCAATGTACAGTTCATAAGGACTAAATCAATTATAAATCCGAATAGTTCAAAAAGACTAAACCAAAATAATTAAATAGTTCTCAAACCATATCACAACAGAATAGTTCACAATGACTAAACCAACTGGAGTAATCTGTCATAGTTTCAAAATCAAACAAAGCAAATAAACTTCAAGAACAAAATAAGAGTTTCAAGCTCAATGAATACAAGTGTCTTAAACCCAACAGAAGTTTTACCAAGCAAGTGACTAATTTATTCTCAATAGAAATAAACTGAAACTCTATCCTTGCACACTGCTTTATGTTTACTCCTCTATTTTGAGCAAATCATTATTTTAAAATTTATGTTGACAGATTCAACTCCTCCATCTTTGCTAGCTTATTGAAAACAAGAATATCAAGAGACATCTCTAAGAATTCTAACGAATTTCACAATGTAACTAGTTCCGCAAAAGAACATAGTACAATTCATAATTATCTTAGCAAAAATGTAACGCAAACATCACAATCAAGTTTCTTTAATTAAATAAAGAACAAGAACTATTATAGTTTCTACACAAGAACTATACTATGTTTCATATTGGAATGATAGAACAGCCAAATCAATTATGGTTAATTCTGAATCATCAAAATTGGAATGAAACAAGAATCCATAAAAGAGATATATCATCAAAATTGGAATGATATAATGACATTCTAAATATCGAAAACACATCGACAAGTTTTCATGTTTCGTATTGGAATAATATGATTATTATAAGTAAATTCTTTAGATATATAATATCATCAAAATTGGAATGACATTATATATTTGTGGAATTTTTGTGGAATCATCAAAATTATCTAAAACATGTCAACTGTCTGAAATTGATGCTTAAGTTTGAACTTCTCTATGGCTCTAATTGGATTCTAAATTTTAAAACAATTAGGATGTTCAAGCTTTAATTCAATAGCTTTTAACTTCATTTTCCCCACAGTTTTGATAATTAGATTACTTTCAAGTCACTTAGAAAGTGCATTAGCCATATTTTATTTCAATTGCACTTTATTTATGAGAAAGTTCAACTAAGCTTCTTTCAGCCTTAATATACTCCGCTTACTATTATAGAGTGAGTTATGAACTACAGTGCATTATAGCTTGATAGTCGCATAACAGAATTATAGAATTTACGTTAAACTTCTCAGTAGATGATTAGCAACAAGTTATTCAATCCACTCAGCCTCTTTCCCTGCAGAGGATAACACATGGAGATCTGATTTCTTGGATGAGAACGGAATGCTTGTTTACCTTTTAATTTTCATAACATTTCAGTTCCTCCTAGTGTAAACACATATCCATTAGTTATTGACTTTCACTAAATTCTGAGGATCATAATGCATCAGATCAGCCATTCATTCGAAGAATGACTAGAGTAGCACAAAACAAACTCTTGAGTATCACTCAGGTATCTCATTAGCCTCTTAAGGGTACTCAAATGTGCATGAGATTATTAGTAAATTTGCAGATCATACCTAGCTCAAAGGCTATGTCTATTTTAGTGCAGATGTTTGTATACATGAGACTTTCAATTCCTTTAGAATGATCTACATGTCTCATAGTTGCACCATCATTAGGTGCAACCTTTTATCATAATCATAAAGTGTTTTAAAATACAATTTCAATTACTATATCCCCACTTTTGAAATACATTTTGATTTGATGAGTTTAACTAAGAGTTATCCCTTACCAACCGAAACTCACCCTTATACCTATGGTGTCCACAATACCTAGGTTTTTCATGTTGAATTCTTTGGATAACACAATTTTAACTTCATTTTTAATAGATAGGTCACTTCCAAGAACAGGCATGTCAACTATTCAAGTAAATAATAGCCACTACATTTGACACACCACAAAGTTGAAGGCATTGATCTGAATTACTTGATTCGTATACTAGGCTCTATCAGAAATTTGTCAAATTATTTATTCGTCGGCTATACATGTTTTAAGAACATACAATGATTTTACTAAATTGTAAATCTTGTTCACTAAATATATTAGTTCAAAATTTTCCAGTACAAAAAACTGTTCAGTACAAAACATCAAGTACAAAACTTTTAGTACAAAACTGTTTAAATATCCTTTATGAATAACAAAATTTTCAACAGATGTAAGGGTAAGAAGAATACTTATTGTAGCAATATGACAAATATGTAGTAGACATCAAATAAATCTACCCCATTTTTTTTCAGTTAATCCGTTAGCTACTAAAATGCATTAAAATTTGCTACTGAACAATCAAAATTAAGTTTCTTTTCTAAAACCCCACTTACTTACTATAGTTTTAGCCCATTTCAGCAGATCAACTAATTTAAAGTATTATTGTATGACACAGATTCATCTCATTGTCTACTAAAGACTCTTCTTGGCTCATTTGCCATTGAAGTTTTAAGTGTCAGTAAGGCTGGCTGTTGATTCCAACTGTGAATCATTGACCGTGTCTGTAGTACTAGATCATTTTATATATTTATCTTTGATGAATACATCCTCAAAGAACTCTGCAAGTCTAGATTCTTACAACACAAATTAGATAGATCTAAAATCTATCCACAGAACTACATTTTGCACTTTCTAAACACACACAAATATTTGTTATAGGTCCTACTTTAGGCCTTCTAGGGTTATGTACTCTAACAAATGTATCACAACATAAATTTTCACTTTAACAAAATTATTTGTGTTTTCATGCCATGATCTACAATGTGTATTCAATTTAGAGTGTAGTAACACATTAGAGATATGATCAACAATACAACACCACTCATAATTATACAAGACAAACAACGGTCAATATTACAGAATTCAACATTTCACTAAGTATTTGATTCTAACTTTTATCAATACCATTTGACTATTGTAAGTAGAGTGCAGTAAAGATTATACCACATGCAAACTTCTCTAAAATCATTGAAACATATTATTTACTACCTCTATCAAATCTGGACTCTTAATTTTTAGCATTAACTATATATATATATAATTTATTAAGAATAACAAGTGCTTCATTCTTCATATATATGACAAACTTATACTAATCATCTACAAAAGTGATTAGATACTTTTGCCCAACAATTATCTCGTCCAGTCACAAAGCTACTGAGATCACAAATATCAGAATGTATTGACTCAAGAAGTTGTGTGATTGATCATAATCTGAGCACAGCTTTCATATTTTTCATATTTAATGGAATGTCATTTAGCAGAGTTATGAGTTTTAACAAGAACAAACAATTTAATATATAGTTCTCAAATCCTAGTCAATTATACTATATTCAGGAACTATACACAATTAGAACTATTATTATTAATTGCCTCATGTGTTAAACTTAACTTATACATGTGATTGACAATAAATGCACATTAGAAGAGTTAATACAAAATTACTCTTCCAAATTTTACAAAACTATTTGCTTTCTCTACTGATTCTAACAATGTCCACCTGCTCAAACACACTGAGCAAAGAGTTCTTTCATTTATTCGTTCTTCATCATCTTCATTACGCTAAATGAGATAATGACTAACATGATATAATTCAACTTTGCACACACAATACAATGAACGAGAAAGAACAAAACGTAACTAACGGAGTCATATCCTACATTAAGAGATGCTCTCTCCTAAGTTACAGACATTTGTTATACATCTTATACAATTTTTATTTTTATTTTTAATTATTAGAAAAGCAAATATGTAATCTCACACAAACTGCACACAATGGATTTGTCAAAATATCTATATACATAGTATGATAAAACACTTAACAACCCTAAACATGCTAGTTTTCAAAGTGAGAATAACTATGATCTAAAACTCTCAATCATGTGATCAAACGCAAAAAACGTTAACACATTCATCACATGAAAATACTAAGAAAGATTAGAGTAGATCATACCGACACTTCAAGTTAGAAGTATTTTCCAAATTCGATGGAGAAGCCTGCGTAGTGCAGACTTATTCAACCGTGATGCATATCCATCATCTCAAACACACATAATTTGTAAGTAACTTTAAAGTTCCTACATTCATCAAATTGTTAAAGATTAGCCAATTAAAAAAATTATTAGCATTATCTAATTCACAATAATTTAATTGGAGATTCAATTTTATAGTCAAAACCTATAATTTATTAAAATAAATATTTGATCCTTAGCACGTAGCCAAAGCAGTTATTCAAATTTGCATTTAATTAAATAATGTTTAATACGACTTTGAACTTTAGAACTTAGCAACAAAATTCAAACAAATAATTAAATAACAATTTAAATTTGGTGAAGAACTTATCTTTAATTTAGATCTGATCTAGGTCTGATTCCTTTTGACTGGATGTGAATCTAGATTTACTCTAACAGTCCAAACACCAAATAGCAATTTCCAACCAATAAAGCAGCTGTTGGACTGGATCTGGTCCAATAGTTCAAATACCAAAGAGCAAATCTCTAACCAATAGAGCAGCTATTGGACTGGATCTGAATCTGGATCTGCTCCAACAGTCCAAACACCAAACACCAACCAGAGAGCCAAACAACAAACATCAATCAATAGCCAATGAGGTCACTCTGTTTTGGGTTCCCTGTTATTGGATCTAACTAGAAGAACCCATCAACAGCGATGAGGAAGAAGGAGCAAACCTGAAACCCAGATGCTTGGGTTTGTGATTAGCGATGGCAGGGGCAACTGTCGGCGATGGTGATGCCAGGAGGCATCGATGCACGGCGACGGCGGCGGAGGCGCACCCATCGGCGGTGGCGGTTGGATTCCGATGAACAGATCTCACCTTCAAAACTCTCATGTCCAAATTCCCGCTTCTTCTTCTCCATTCCCAAAACCCCAATTCAAAAAAGCCCTAAATTTCGATTGGGAAAGAGGAGAAAGAGGACAATCGGGGCAGCGGCTGGCCGTGGGGAGCGTCGGCATTCGTGACGGAGGCGCTCGCGACGGCTGCTCTCGCGATGACAACGCTCGTAACGGCGGCGCTCGCGATGGCTGCTCTCGCGACGACAACGCTGGTGACGGCGGCGCTTGCGATGGCTGCGCTTGCGGCGGCAACGCTCGCGACGGCAGGCGTAGGCGACAACATTGGAGTCCAACAATCGACCAACTCCAAGTAACTCTCTTAATCTCAAAATTAATTTAGCTATCTCAAGATTGTTAGAGATTATGAGAGATAATAACAATAGAAATTAGGGTTAATATCCTAAACTAAGGTGCTTGAAATATTTACCCTAGGTGTCAAAATTGGAATACCTAGACTACTATCACAAGCCAGTATTTATAAGATAAATACTGGTTTGGATACTGGGTTTTCAACCCACTCAATCTGCATTCTGATATTCATACAATTAGTACGTGTAACACACGTGTTACTCATAGAATAATATTACACATAATATTATTCATATAGTGAGAATATACTTATATATCCAACAACTTATTCAAAGATGGTGCTCACAAACAATTAATGCAACATGGTAAATAAATGGTTTTACCTGAGCTCCACATTCTTGCGAGTTGGTTTTACCCGAGTTCCACATTGTTGAGCGTAACAATGTTAGGACCAAGGACATCTAAGAATGGTAAATAGCTGGAAACCGTATAAGCATTAAAGACTACAAAAAGGCTTGTTCACTGGAACAAATATATGCCATCTTGCATATCCCCGTCTAAAACAGATGAAACCTCATATATATATATATAATTCAACTTAGCAATGCAAAATTTCAAAATTCATTATGTAAGATAAAAACAAGCTTACAGTGCCGCAATTACCATAAAACTAAATTATCTTATTCAGTACAAAACGCTTAAAAGTTGGGAGGTAACGCTTCAATAGAATACATATTGTATGGAATACTTCTACTCAACGCAGGAAATAATACAGACAGCACATTTTCCTAGTTTCACTGAACTATATGAGACTGACTACCATCCATTGACTTGTTATCACTGAGTATGAGATGATTGTTTCCAACCAAAGTCCAACTCCCCACTGATCTTGTTAGTTTTTACCATAAGAGTAGTAGTACACAGCTATTATGAGCACCAGAGCCAAAACTATAGTGGGAGCAGCCCATATCCACTCTGAATGGGCTTTCTTCTTATTGAGGACGATCTTGGGGATTTCTCCCTCAACTTTATGTCGACCCACCGACCGCGATGGTTATTGCGGTGCCTAACCACGTTATCTTTCTTTAACTTTTTCCGAAGCTGGAACCTCTGAGCTCAAATCAGCTTCTTCTGGTTTGCTAACCTTTGCGTCAACTTCGGTCTCCTCAGTAGGCAATGATGCACCAACCTTGGTTTTTTTTGCCGCCTTCTCCTTTTCCTGTGAATATTAAAAATGGATTTCAGTTCAAAATATTCAATCATATGTTCCATCAAGTATGACTCTTACTATTTGACTCGAATTGATTGATTCTAATTACTGAATGCTTGCAAGCTTATTCAGAATGCAATCTCAGCATGAAGGTGAATATATCCCAAGCAAATCCTCCCACCGGTCAATGATTTATGGAATTTGCTAGAATTTGCTGTTAAATTCTAACTGCGCAATAAACTCAACAACGACGACGAGATGCAAGAAGAATCAAAACAAGAGAACAAAGAACAACCAAAAGCAACATACAAGAACACACAAAATTTTTATCGAGATTCACCCAAACAATGACTACTTCCTCGCGCAGAGGCACTCCTGCGATTTCCACTAGAAATATAAAGATTAGGTTTACAAATCTCTCAAGAACTCACCACCAAGATATAGGGTTTCTCTCTATCTCCCTCTCTGTTAATGACGGCTGGTAGATCTCTATTTTCTTTTCAGTTAACCTTAAAATTGTACACAATATAATATATATAGGATTCCACAACTTTCCATCTCAGTCGCTCATCAATCAGAGTCGGGACGGTCGACCACACCATCTTGACGGTCGACCGTTCTTCTCCTTCGACTGCACGAGTTCCAACAGAGAGCGGGTCGATCGACTGCGCAGTCGACCGGTCACCTCTTCAAGACTGCAGGTTGGACCAGAGAGCGGGACAGTCGACTACGCGGTCAACCGGTCGTCGGTCGGGGGGTGCGGTCGACCGCAACTCTGTTGTAGCCACTTGCTCCCACTTCAACTCTCCTTCTCACCTATCTTCTCCAACCTCATTATCGTGTATTGGATCCACAAACCTCAACAATCTCCCACTTGGAGACATATACACGAAGTCTCTAACCTATTCTTCATTCTTCCATTGGCCTAGTCTAGGCCTGTGCCTCTGCGAGTCTCCTCAACAATTAACCTGGAGACAATCCGATAGCGGTATAGCAAAACTGATGTTTCTTGCTATCCACCACCTTAGTGAGCAAGTCCGCTGGATTCTTAGTGCCAAGAATCTTAGTTATCTTCAACCATTTCTTCTCAACCGTCATTCTGACAAAATGATACCTCATTTGAATGTGCCGAATCCTAGAGTGATATGCCGAGTTTTTCGCCAAGAAAACTGCACTTTGACTGTCACCATAGTTCACCTATGTGTTACTTCCTGCCCAACTGTTTCATAAGCTCCAAAATCCACAACATGTCTTTCGTCGCTTTCGTAAGTACCATATACTCTGACTCCGTGGTTGAATGCGCTACAACCTTTTGTAACTGTGAAGCCTAACTAACAGCTGTTCCACCAACTGTAAATACATACCCTGTAGTACTTCTGCAACCATTACGATTGCCCAAAAATTCTACACCACATAACCATGTATATGCAAAGAATCTCCCCCAAAACAAAGAGAGTGATCTGAAGTACCTACTAGATATCTAAGAATCTATCTTACTGCATCCCAATGCTGTTTACCTGGATTCTTCATGTAACGGCTGACAACTCCCACTGCTTGTGCGATGTCTGGTCTTGTAGACACCATCGCATACATCAAACTTCCACCGGCTGAGGCATAAGGAATAGCAGCCATTTCCTCCATCTCCGTCTCCGTTTTAGGACACAAGTCCATTGATAACTTGAAGTGAGCAGCCAAGGGACAAGTGACTGGCCTCGCGCCATCTATATTGAATCTCTTCAACACCTTCTTCACATAGTCCGCTTGTGATAACCAAAGCTTCTTACTAATCCTGTCTCTACTGATCTCCATGCCGAGGATTTGTTTTGCTTCACCCAAGTCCTTCATTGAAAACTCCGAAGCTAGCGCCTTTTTCACTTCCATGATCTTCTCCATACATGAACCTGCTAACAGCATGTCGTCCACATACAATGCCAACGTAACTACATCATTGTCTTCATATATACGAACATACACACAATGATCCGTTTTGCACCTATCGAAACGTTTTCCTCTTATGAAGCAATCAAACTTCAAATACCATTGCCGCGTTGCTTGTTTGAGACCATAAAGACCCTTCTTCAATCGACATACCATGTCTTCCTTTCCTTTAGCTTCAAAACCTTTGGGTTGTTTCATATACAACTCTTCTTCGACATCACCATGGAGAAATGCTGTCTTCACATCTAACTGCTCTAAGTGTAAGTCTTCAACTGCCACAATACTAAGCAGGACCCTAATTGAATCCATCTTCACAATTGGTGTAAAGATCTCACTGTAATCAATACCTTCTCTTTGAGAGAATCCTTTCACAACAAGTCTTACCTTGTACCTCTTACTGCCATTTGCCTTATCTTTGACTCTGAAAACCCATTTGTTCATAAGAGCACGCTTCTCTGCCGGTAACTTGGTCAACTCCGAAGTTTGGTTCTGTTCCAAGGAGCTCATCTCGTCCTTCATGGCTAACTCACACTGAATTCGAGCCTCATCCATCAAAGCCTCCTCATGAGTCTTTGGCTCTCCCGAATCCGTGTACAGAACATGCTCGTGAACAACACTAGCTGATGGATCAAATATCCTGGTTGACCTCCTCTCTCGTGTCGATCTCCTCAATATGGGTACCGGTTCACCGACCGATTCAGTTTTCCCGAACTGTTCTAGTTGTACCTGTTCGTCTTGGATAACCTGCTCATTCTCAATAGGCTCACCATGAGCCTCCTGTGCTGCCTGTGGTACCTGTACCTGCTGCTGCACTGTAGGGCCCCCCATCACTAGGGTTGCCTTCAGAATCTGAATCTGAGTCTGAGTCTGAACCCCAATCTGATTCTGAACTGGTTGTACTATCTTGACCTGTGTGACTGTCCTTGTATAAGACTTCTTTATTGAACACTACATTTCTGCAGCGAATGACTTTGTTATGCACAAAATTCCAAAGCCTGTAACCATACTTATCGCCACCGTAGCCAATGAACACACACCTTCTGGACTTAGAGTCCAACTTCTTTCTTTCTTTCCTGTGAATTAGTGCATATGCCATACAACCATAAACTTTCAAATGCGAATAATTAACAGTTTAACCTGACCATAGTTCTTCTGGAATGGCCCCATTAAGAGCACTAGATGGGAAATGGTTAATCAAGTACACTGCCGTATCAACTGTAGCGGCCCAAAGATGGACCAGAAGACCCGCATGAAGTCTCATGCATCTCGCCCTTTCGAGTATCTTGCGGTTCATTTTTTCTGCTACATCATTCTCCTGTGGAGTCTTAGGAACTGTCTTGATTTGTCTGATACCTTCCCTTGCCAGATAGTTAGTACTCACCTCCGTTGTCTGACTTTATTGCTTTCACCTTGCAACCCGTCTCATTCTCAACCCTGACCTTTCAAGCTCTGAATGCCTCAAAAACTTCTGGTTTCTCGCAAATTGCATAAACCAAAACCTTTCTAATAGCATCATCGATGAATGTGACGAAGTATCTCTTACCACCATAAGAGAATTCTTGAGCTGGACCCCACATCTGTATGTACCAACTCTAGCTTCGCAAGCTTCTTCTCACGTCCACCCAACTGAAAGCTAATTGTCTTCTGTTTGCCCATCACACAATTCTCATAAAAATCCATCTCAACCTTTTTCAGCCCCAGCAAAAGATCCCTAGAACAAAGCTGCTTGACATCATTTTCACCAAGGTGCCCTAATTTGACATGCCATAGAATTGAAGAAGAACTACCTGCTGATGCTGTAGCAATGATATCACCTGAATCACCTCTCCTGAGTAAGTACAACGTGTCACCATGCTTTCCTTTTGCCACCAACCTGGCACCTGTAGGCACCTTCCATTCTCCATACCCAAAAGTTGTTATAAACCTTTCTTTGTCTAGTTTGCTAGTTGAGATCAAGTTTTTCTTCAAACTCGGAATATGTCTTGTATCATACAAGACCAATTGCCCACCCTTGTGAGCCTTCACTCTTACAGTGCCTCTACCCACAACTGGACATATCTACCCATTACCAACTGAAATTGCACCAAAATCACATGTCCTGTAATCCTCAAAAACATCCTTCATTGGGGTACAATAATAAGAAGCACCTGATTTTATCACCAATCATCTTGCAAAATATTAAATCCAGTCGAAAACACAATTCATCTAGACGGGGTTCAATACTTACCACATTGGCTACTTGTGACTCTGCTTGTGCTTTCTTATACTCCTCGCATTGGTCTCTCTTGTGTCCTGACTTCTTGCAGTACCAACACTCACCTTTGCGTTGTCCTGTTCTTGACTTGGACCTGTGATTCCTGCTTTGCGACCTCCCATCTGTTGTTACTTCTACCACGGTTATCAACTAACAGCGTGGTATTGCTATAATATGACACTGAAGTCTCTCCATATCTTTTCCTCCTTGCATCCTCATTCATAATGCTGCTTATAATATCCTTTAGGATTGTCGTATCAGTCATGGTGCTAGTAATTGTCTGCTCTATTGTGTCGTAACTGTTGGAAAGACTGGATAGCAACAACAACGATTGTGCCATCTCCTCAAACTTTAAACCCGACGATTTCATCTGATTGTAAACCGTACAGAAATTGTTGATGTGCTCAGCAACCGAACCCATTTCTGACAACTTCAAGTTAACCAACTTCTTTAGATGTAAGATTTGATTCGCTGCATTCGGCTTCTCAAACATGTCTGTCAATATCTCCATTGCCTCCTTTGCGGTTCTTGCCTTCTCAATATGAAATAGCGCCTTCCTGCTCAGCGACAACTGAATCTGCCCAAGTGCTTTCTGATGCAATTTATTCCAGGTCGCCAACGCAACCGGATCGACCTCCGTCCCTTCTGGCTTCACACCAAACAATAGATCATCTAGATACTTCTGTCGGAGATACACAATCATTTGGATCTTCCACATTGTGAAATCTGTTCCATCGAACTCCTTGAATCTACTTTTGTCCTCCATCTCAATCAATACTACCAACTTGTGTCTCTAATATCACTTTGTTGAATTCTAACTGCGGAATAAACTCAACAACAACAACGAGATGTAAGAACTATAGAATCAAAATAAGAGATCAAAGAACAACCAAAAGCAACACACAAGAACACACAAGATTTTTATTGAGGTTCACCCAAATAATGGCTACTTCCCCGCGCAGAGGCACTCCTGCGATTTTCACTAGAAATATAAAGATTAGGTTTACAAATCTCTCAAGAACTCACCACCAAGATATAGGGTTTCTCTCTATCTCCCTCTCTGTTAATGACGGCTGGTAGATCTCTATTTTCTTTTCAGTTAACCCTAAAATCGTACAAAATACAATATATATAGGATTCCACAACTTTCCATCTCAGTCGCTCATCAATCAGCGTCGGGACGGTCAACCACACCATCTTGACGGTCGACCACTCTTCTCCTTCGACTGCACGAGTTCCAACAGAGAGCGGGTCGATCGACTGCGCGGTCGACCGGTCACTTCTTCAAGACTGCAGGTTGAACCAGAGAGCAGGATGGTCGACTGGGCGGTTGACCGGTCGTCGGTCGGGGGGTGCAGTCGACCGCAACTTTGCTGTAGCCACTTGCTCCCACTTCGACTCTCCTTCTCGCCTATCTTCTCCAACCTCATTATCGTGTATTGGATCCACAAACCCCAACATTTGTTGTCTTAATCGAAGGGTCAAAAAGGAGATTTGTTTGGAGTTGTACCGAAATCAGCTCATGTACATTGTTCCAAAATAACAAAATTAAGCAGACCGAAGAAAAAAAAAGAGAGAAATTCAATGTGTGAGACTTGTCTATAATTGAAATATCTCGTGCTTATCTTAGAGAATATTGGATGTAATATATTTCCTGAATATGTCGAGTTACTAATGATCGATACAGAGACATATCCTAGAGACAAATAATAGACACACACGCTCACAGGCTCACATGCGTCGAAGATTCCACTCCAAACAACCTGACTACATGTCTTACATTTACAAATAAGAATCGTGAAGCGCTTTGGTTGTACCACAACAAATGTACTTGAGATATCCTAGAAACTTAGGAGGTGGAGAAATTTCTAGTCTTTACAGAATAATTGAGAGGAAGGGCACTCCGCACTCCGAATGAATTCCACTAACTACAGTAGCTGGAGACTTATTGCAGTGTTGTCGTCAACCCCTATTAGTATTTCTCCACATATTGTCAACTAAAAGTGTATATGTTAGACATGTTTTTGGAAGGGAGGAGCCAAAGGTCTTCATCTCTTGTCATACCTGCGTGCGTGCTTCTGGTGTCACTACTATGGTTTGACCTACATGTTTCCGGCGCCACTGCTATGGTTTGCTACAGAGCCTCTGTGCCTAATATTTCCAATGCCAAATGGAATGATCGAAGACTTTTTTGAGAAGTTCAAAAGAAATAATGATGGAAAAGGGGAAAGAGAAAACCACATCTGTCATGATCTCTTAGTACAATTTGGTATCACAAGTAAAAGAATTGTTTCAAGAAACTGTGACTATACACTACTAGCAATTGACAGGACCAATTTACCAAATAAGGCTAAATTCCACTTGCCGTAGTGAACCAAAAAAAAAAGGAAAAAAAAAGAGAGAGAAAAAAGAAAAAACCAGCAAATCCCCTGACCTACACTTGGGGCTTAACAGTGTTACGGGAATGTTTTTTTTTTTGATGAAACGGATAGAGTCAACAGACTCCAGCCATGTGTTACGGGAATGTTAAATGAACATTAAACAATGATTAATTTTTTCGTCCTAAAATGCCAATCTTGAACCCCCAAGTGAGCTGACTCTACCCTAAAAAGGACCGGCTATGTCGCCCACCCAAGGAATAAACATGTCCGACATATAACACGCTTTTAAAGTTGTATTTAGAATATATATATCATTAATCTCTTAACTATTCCAGGAGTTGGGAGGGAGCCAGGCTATTGGATTAAAAACTATATATACTGCAGAAAAATCATCTGCACAATGGATGAACTAGTACACAGAGCGAGCTGCACACAGAAAAGAATAAAAGAAACATGTGTATGTGTGAGTGTAAACACTGGATGAATGCACGCACACATTCGCATGCAGCCAGAGAAAGAAGGAAAAGAAATATATGTGTGTTTGTGATTAAAAACTTTGCCTTGAGCTTCTTTTCAGCTTTCATTCTGAGCTCTGATTGCAGCTTTCACTGCCGCTTGCTTTATCAGCAAAGCTTTTTCTTCCTTTCCAGGGCCATCTTAGCCTTTGCTATATCCACTTCTCTTTCTAAGTACTCCTTCAACTTCACAGGATCAACCCAGACTTTGAGGCACCCTTCTGTGATGTTTTCACGGCAGCATGCAGCGTCTTCACTCGCTAAATGTATCTTCCACCTTTCCACGCACTTCCAACTCAACTGAGATCTTCGATCTCCTGTCCACACTACTGCAAGGAAGGCCATCGCAATATCCAAATTATGAACGAAAGAATTCGCCTCATTCACCACCTCGGTATCACCTCCCTCCCTCCACCCCTAACTCCTTCTTCGCAGATCGCCACGTCTATTTCATCCAACTCCAGCCGCACACCAAGTGAACGACTGTAGATGCGCAGGAGTCACTGGATGGTGGGGTGATTGTTCTCGTAACGGGTTATCTAACAAGGAAGGACAATGTTAGAAGGTATTTCACCCAATCTTTCTTCCTCGCTGCTCAAGATGAGGGTTACTTCTGAGTGATAATTATAGATATATAGAGGAGGTTGTAGATGAGGGTCAAGCTGATGATCATGAACAAGTTGGGAATGGGGTGACTGTTGAGGCTAAGACGGATGATAACACCGTTGGAAATGATGTCCATAGTTGTGAAGTTGTTAAACAGAAAAATGTGGAGATTGATGATGATCAAAATTGTACTACTCATGTTAAGCTTGGTGAGGGGACTTCTGTGGCAGGATTGGTTTCAAGTGCTAATTTAAATGGGGAATCTTCAGCTCGTGTGATTGAGAGTTGTTTCGAGAAAGAAGATGCTGAAATGAACAAGAGGTCAGTCAAGTATGCCTGGGTGCTTGACAAGCTCAAAGCTGAAAGGGAACGTGGTATTACCATTGATAATTGCTCTTTGGAAGTTTGAAAAATGCACTGTCATTGATGCTCCTGGGAATTGTGATTTCATCAAGAACATGATCACTGGAACTTCTCAGGCTGACTGTGCTGTCCTCATCATTGACTCAACCACTGGTGGATTTGAACCGGGAATTTCCAAGGATTGGCAGACTCGTGAGCATGCTCTCTTGAATTCACTCTTGGAGTGAAGCAGATGATTTGCTGCTGGTAATGAGATGAATGCAATGGATCTAAGGTGTGGTATACCAGTGGCAGTTGATTCTGTTGTAACTAATCTCAAGAGTAGGGCCAAAATGAACAGCACGTCAGAGGATATTGCCCAGGTTGGCACAATATCTGCTAATGGGGAAAAAGAAATTGGTGAGCTTGTTGCAAAAGCAATGGAAAATGTTGGAAAGGAGGGAGTCATCGCCATTCAAGATGGGAAGACACTTGGCAATGAATTGAAAGTTGTTGAGGGTGAGGCTTGGTAGAGGGTATATATCACCTCAATTCATAACTATCCAAAAGACCCAGAAATGTGAACTGGATGATCCTATCATTCTGATTCATGGGAAGAAAATTCCTAGCCTGATTGCAGTGGTGAAGGTGCTGGAATTGGCATTGAAGAGACAAAGGCCTTTACTTATTGTTGCAAAAGATATTCGAAGTGATGCATATCACTGTATCTTTGACCCGGGGGGAAGAAGAGACATGAAAATGAATGGTTCCACATTCAGGTTTGATTACAGCTTGGTCTACTGGAATTCAAGGCTTGAGCATGAACACATACGATTAGTTTCTCAATTTCAGCGAGGAGACACCATAGTTGACATGTTTGCTGGTATTGGTCCCTTTGCAATTCCAGCATCTCTGAAGGATGTACTGTGTATGCGAACGATTTAAATCCTGATAGTGTTCATTACTTAAGGATTAATGCAAAGATCAACAAGGTGGAACATAATGTTGGTGCATATAACATGGATGCCATAATGTTTATGAAGCATATAATGGAGATACTAGGTTCTGAGATTGAGTTAGAATTTCAGGTTGGTACCATGGGATTTTGTGAAACAAACAAATCATTAATTGGGGATGCAGAGAACCAGCCTCAATATTGAAATTCTGGAATGACCCTGAGGTTCTGGGAAAGATTGGACAAGCAATGGGAACGAGACCCCCACGGGAGGCTACATCATCAACAGATTCTGGACCTAAGGAAACAGAGGAGGAAAGTGGATATGAGGATGAGTCAGTTCTTCAAGCCGCTAGTACCGGTGATGTTGAGGTAAAATGTGCTCAACTCCTCCTTGAGGCTGGGGCTGCTACTGAGTATGGGGTTTTATCGCATATATGTAAGCTCTTTTTAAGGGGTAGGATTGATACAGTTCTGCTAAGAGTTGTATCTTTCTTTACATATCAATCCTTCAAATATTATCTCTCTTGTGGGGATTTATTTGCAAAGTTTGTATCCGTTTTGTAATAAAGTCCTTTGACTAGGTGGTGCACGGGCTTAGGTGTTACAACTCTTCATTTTCAGATTATGAATGAATATATGATTTGAGTCTCTCTCTTGTTCTATCCCTTTCCCTGTTTTTAAATCATTTTTGTGTTGGATTTGGTTGCCATCGCAATCGTCGATGATGGCACCGACGATGGGAAGGATCCACCGCCGGGTTGGATTGGACCTGTAACATCCTAGCAATATCTCTACCCTCCAACATATAACTGGAATTGAACAAAATCATAAATTTACTCCTAGCTAAAATAATAAACAACATTAATTGCGTACCTCATATAATAAAAGTGCTCAAATTTAACAATGGACAATGCACAAACTACCTAAAATTAGCAACAATAAAACCCTAATCTTTAATATCTCAAACAATTCAGCTTCTCATCTATAATTCAAAAAAATAAAATAAAAAAATTCAATCAACCAATAAAGAATTCTTGATCTATTTCAGATCCCATACATCCAAATTCAATCCTAATCTTTTAGAACTCAAATTCAAATAAAATTCACATAAAAAAATATCCCTAAATATCCCTAAAATTCAAAGATTAGTGTTCCAGCTCGGCCTCCGACGGCGACTGGAATCGCAGTGGGCCGTCTTCTCGTCATCGACCTACAAACCCTAGTTTGAGCTCAAGATGTGAGAAGGAAGAAGATAGACGAATAGAAGACGAAATGTCCAAATTCTATTCATAGCTAAACTGAGATTACAACGGTACTTTATATTAAAAAGTTGAAGACACGTGCACGCACGTAATTACCCAAAGTCCTAACTGAATTCTGCTAAAGGGTCCCACAGAACCCACTCACTCCCCTACAGCTGTACCCGTGCATAGCGGACTTTATTACAATGTCCTAACTGCTGAAACAGACTCAGCCATTTATGCAAACAAACCCCTGTAAACCTGCTTAATTCCCAGTACACTGATGCATCAGATATATCCCAAATGCGCCTCCTCCCTTAGCTATAGTCGACTGGATCCCTAGCTGCAGTCGACTGGATCCAAGCTTCAGGCTGGATCAATTAGAGAGCGAGAAATCTTACATTGATCGGATCTGAGATCAAATTTGCCAAAATGGGGATAATTTTGAGGAAATTTGAGGAGACTTTTCGTTTTTTTTGTGTGGAAAAAGCCGTGGGCTTTCCTCCTGGCGTCTCTAATTTTTGTTTGTGCACTCAAGTTTTCACCCAGGTCCTTGGGAGTGGGACCCACGGAGGTGAGTGTTTTAGGAGAGCGGTGGGGGAAACAATTTTTTCTTCTTTTTTTTCCAGAGTGTGTGTGGGGGGGGGGGGGGAGCTCGGTGCTCTAGTGCTCTAGCCAACTTTAGGCATTTATTTTATCGTGATTTGAGGAGCGAAACAAAAAAATTTATTATTTTGTTTTTCATTGTTTATTAATAAAGAAAACAATCTGAATTCACAATTTTTTAAATGATATTTTACTATATCCATATTTGTTTGCCAGGAAATTTTCTAAAAAAAAGATAAATGGAAAGCGAAAGAAAGAGAGAGAAGACTTTTTAGGCCAATTCACCATATAATATGATGAAATGGTTTTTGACATTTTTGATGAGTTGTCAAAACTTATAACAAATTTTTATTTCACTTAAACGAAGAATGTATTTTAAAATACAAAAATTAGGAGAATCGAAAATGTTAATCTGGCTTGCTAGAAAAAATAAATTTATGGTCTTTCCTAGTAAATGATCACCCCTAAATGTACGAGAATTGTTACCATCAATAAACTACAGAAATTAATTGGACTGGATGTATAGGCCCGGCCCAAGAACCATACAAATAATGAAGAGAAACATTTGAAACAATATTATAAGCAGCACCGTCGTAGTTAGCACTGGTAACGGGTCGGGTCGGGTCGGATACCTCGATATCCGGACCCGGACCTGGTCAATGACGAGTCCAAATACTAGACCCGGACTCAGACCCATGAAATTCGGTCCGGGTCCGGTTCCCCACAAAAATTGTTACCCGTTCCCTTTCGTGTCCGGGTCCGGTTCGGGTCCTGTTTCTTGTCAAGAGCCCGGTTCGGTTCCGAATCTTTAAATCATAACACAATATCACATAAATTTATATGATGTTCTAGCAAAACAAAGGGGATAATGTACTAATATAACATATCTCTAGATGTTCTCAGAAAGTGCTATTTATTGGCACTGAAGTTTCACAAAACAGTTCTGCATTACTTTCAGGAAGTAGCAAAATAGTAAAACCCATGCTTCATACATAACTGCATTTTTTGGCATCAGAAATATCAACAGATCAAGAAGTATCTCTGCATTACTTTCAAAGTTTCAATGTAGATCCAGTCTTAATTCTTAAAACAATGTACACCCGTGCTTCATACATGCATTTAAAACCATAATTGGAATCCTCAAAAGAGAACACTACTAAGTACTAACTGGAATTCTCAAAAGTTCGATGGAGAAGAATTGTGATACACTAATCATCACTACTTTGGAGGTGGTTTTTTGTCGGGAGCAATCCAATTCGCTTCTTCAAAGTTACACGCTCCTTTGAAAATTTGTCATCTGGGGAGAAGCGAGCTGCACCACAAGAAAAGAAACTATTAGCATTCAATACACATTTGTTAATTTATGTTAATTTGACAATGTCAATTACTATCAGAACTATCATAACTGGAGCTATAATGTTAATTTACATCAGAACTATCGGATAGTAATTTGACTTAAGAATCTAGCAAATATGATTTATGTAATCTTAGCAAAAAAATAGCAATATATTGCAGTCATGATATGTTTATCAACTTTGGACTTCAGTTTCGAAAATTTAATGAACTGCGTTTCTGTTAACTTTATTTCATTAGAGAGATGGAAATTGAGATTTTTATTGCAGATGCAAAAGAATGGAGTTTTCTGTGGTATTTATTACATTTGAAATAATTACTTGACAATATCAGAAAGTTAAAATTCTGCAGATGAACTCAATAGTACTAACAACTGGAGTTTCCATCACTTGAATATATAAACCTAAACGAGATAAACTCAATAATACTAACAAGTGAAGAACTCAAAAACTGCAGATTCTCTCTTGTTACTATCATCTTCACTAACCATGCTGGTCTGAGTCGCCTTCATTTCAATTGGAACACAAGCTTCACCAATATTCATTTGATTAATGCTTTCCTCAGCCATGAGAATCAAACTGAAAAAAATTAAAAAGAAAGAAATGAAATTAAAACAACAATAAACAACATTAACTCATATATAGAAAAATCTGAAGCTGAACAGTACCTACTGCTTGTTCATAAAGTAGGTAAACAGAAGACTCTGAAGCTATATATAGAAAAATGCAGAGATACATATACAAGCAGGATACAAGAACTAGGGTTAAAAGGTTGCTTAATTCAACCCCTTCCTATTTATTATTTATTTATTTTAATTTTATTTTGCAATTCAATTTTAGGGCTGTATCAATCATTGTGCAAAAAGATTGGTGTCTGCTATCTCTACCTTACTTTGTTATCTAGCACTCTTGTCCTTAACCAACATTTAGATATAGTAAAGATTCTAATTTTCCTGTTAATACTATGAGTTTTAAGAGGAATAATTCAATTAGCTGAATTCCTCCTCGAATTATATAATTATGGCAAAATAAAAATACACCCCAACAGCTATTATGGACAGATTACAGTTATGTGATCTCATAAAATCTAATGACACACTTAATGCTTCAAATGCAAAAAGTTAGTAGCTCAAAATTGAGTGGGATTAGTGGTTAATCCAAAAAATACTACATTTGTGGACATATTACTTGTCTCACTTAATAAAAGCTCAATTTTTGAGTAGTTTCTTAATTAATCACTCATTATTTGTAACAATGTAACTATAGAGGGATTCCACACTGTAAAAGGAATCAACAACACATTTGTATGTATGATAATTTTACTGAGTCAATTTTTTTAAAGTTCTCCTCAGTATGAACTGAAACTGTTAATATGCTTGCAAATTTCGACACGACATCAAAATTTGGAATAACAAATGTATAAAGAGTTCAAAGAATCATGTTCTCAGACAAGTGTCTTGTAGTTTCTAAACCCTAATCCCCAAATCAAAAATTAATGAAACCCAAACAGTAAATAATCAATAATTGACAAATTTGAGAAAAAGGGATAAACCTAAGATTTGAGAAAAAGGGATAACAATCATACCTTTGATCTTTATTATGATATGCTTTGTAAAGAGAGGATGAACGGAGTTATGGATGCTGGAGTGGAAGAACGGAGGAGTTGGCTGCGGCGGTAGCGAGGTCGCGTTGGCAAAGTGGGAGTGTTGGCGAAGTCGAAAAGGGGCCAATGATCGACGGAGGTGATTACAGAGGAGGTGAGGATGGAGGTGGGGTTTTGGGAAAGGGGATTTGAGAAAGAGAAAGCTCAGGGATGAAAGATGGAGAAAGAGAGAGGTGCCCAGAGTTGCGATTTTTAGGGTTAGGACTTAGGGCCGGCTGAAGCAAAGTTAGGGAATAGGGATTAGGAAATAGGGAAAACAGATAGGGTCTGACTCTGGAGTGAAGTGGTTTCTATTTGTATTACGGGTAACGGGTCAGGTCCGGGTCGGGTCTACTTATATTATTTATTAATTCTTTAATGCGGTTCCGGTTTCGGGTCCAGTTCCAGGTCCGGGTCGGATCTAATTTTAGTGGACCTAGACCCGACCCAAAATTTCAACGGGTATGTATTTTGGACCCGTACTCTACCCAAATTAGACCGGGTCGGTTCCGGTCCAACATCGGGTCTGGATCGGGTCCGAGTTTTGGGTTATAATACCAGTGCTAGTCGTAGTTTCTGCTAAAACCAATGAAATCGACAGAGCAGGGATTCTTTCCAGGATGTATGGAATGAACATTTATACAAATTTAAAATTTTGAGGGGCCTTGGCAGAAATTTTCCATATAATAATAATTCCCCTCCTTCCCTCGTTCCACCTTCCAAAATCATCTCAATCCTCGTTCGGTCGTCCCTTCTTCACCCTGTTCTCTACCCTGCTCTCATTTTGTGCGAAAATATTGATCCCAACCCCAAACCACTTTCAGGCTACAAGAATATAGGGTATTTGCAACAAAGGTTAGGGGAGAAGGAATTTGTAGAGGAGGCCCTCAACTACAAGGAAGAAGGAGAATGGAATTAATCAAATCAAAACTCAAGCTAAATAGATTGTTCTTGAACATTAAGAAATAGGGTTTATGATATGAATCTTTGAAATTCGTATCTATACAGTATATTATGCTAAGACCATTTTTGGTCCAAGAACATTTTTTTTATATAAAATAAAAATAAAAAAGAGAAAATGTAGCAAACAACTCTCCACTCTTTCTCAATCCAAACTAGTATAATTTGTGTGGCACTATATTGCACAAAATTTTCACAAAATGAGAATGTAACAAAACTATTTTTTGAAAAATCCTTTAATAACATCTATACAATATTACACAATTTTTTAAAATTTGATTAAGGGATATGATTCAAGTTTAAAATTTAGATAGAGAAAGAGTGGGGAGTTGCCTCCTATATTTGCTCTCCTTTTTCTGTTTTAAAAATAATTTTAAAAAATTGAAAAAATCCTGGACCAAAAGTGGTATTGGCATAATATATTGTATACATTTATGCTCTCACCGTATGTCGGCCATCTATTGAATTGTAGAAGTGCTTCAACAAGATTCCTTCAACTAATGTGTACATTTCTGCTCTCGCCCGCATCTTCCTTGCTTCTTTTAGATATGTTGGGAGGATTCCCTTATCGAGGTAGTCGGCCAAGGGTTTCATCCAATTGTCTCTAGGTGCCTGTGGGGTGATAAACATGAGATTTAAAGCTTCCTATTTGATGCATGGCTTGGGTAGGACTTCAATGAGCACAATGGGATCGAGCCATTCGAAGGAAGATGATGCTAGCTTAAAAAGGGTATCTACTTGCCCATTTTATTCACGGGGGATTCGAGTGACTTTTGCCTCTTTGAACGTAGGTAAGAGCTTCTTCACGCAAGCTAAACACTTGACCAAGACGTCATCCCTAGTCTCGCATTTCCCCTAGGATATGGTTCACCACCAGCTGGGAGTCATTGGGAGTTCCAAGGATATGGTTCGGGCCCTTTCTGAGCTAAGAGGAGGTCGGAAATTAGCGCCTCATATTCGTCCTCGTTATCATAGATTTGGAAGTTGAGGCAGAGTGACCACTAGAGGGTGAACTCATTTGAGTCGAGCAAGATGACCCCATCCCTGCTCTTTTGATGCAATATGAGCCATCGACTTAGGGATCATTGCCTTCATTGGGGGATCGGGGATAGTCCGCGGTCGGTAGTTGATGCGATGCTAGCTCAACTCGATAGACCATTTCATAAGTCCGACGGAGCTCTCTGACTTGTAAAAACACTTGCTTGAGGGGTTGGTTGGTAAGGACCAAGATAGTGTGTGCTTGGAAGTATGGACGGAGTTTACAGACGGCCATGATCAAAGCATTGGCCATTTTCTCCATCTTGGAATAACGAAGCTCGATGTCGTGGAGGAATTTGCTCACATAATAGATAATCTTTTGAATCTTGTCCTCTTCTTTCATCAATACAATATTAAGGGTCTGATCTGTAGTGACCAGAAAGAGGTAACACATCTCCTGACTTGGGCTTGCTTAGGAGTGGAAGATTGACGTGATATACCTTGAGCTTTGTAAAGGCTTCTTCTGCACTTGCCCCCACTCAAAGCCTTTTGCTCCTTGGAGAGCTTTGAAGAATGAGAGGGTTGGAGAGGAAGCGTCCGATGGTGACGAGAAGCCATGTGAGACTCTGAAATTCTTTAATGTTGGACAGAGGAGACATGTCGAATATAGCTCGGATCTTCCCCTGGTTGGCTTCAATTTCCCTTCACTAACCATGAATCCCAAAAAAAATTCCGAGGAGACATCAAAGGCGCATTTTAAGGGGTTCAATCTCATGTTGTGTTTACACAAGACGTCGAAAGCATCTTGGAGGTCAACGACATAGATCTCCTTCTTAAGGCTCTTTATGAGCATATCATCCACATAGACTTTAATGTTTCGACCGATCTTCTCCTTGAATACTTTGTTCACCAGCCGCTGGTAAGTAGTTCCAACGTTCTTCAGCCTGAAGGGTATCATGTAATGCTAAGAAATTTTAAATACATATTTTGAATAAATAAATTAATTTTAAATTAATTTATATAATTACTTTGATCTTTTGCAAAATTGTTGTTTTGTACGTGCAAAACATGTGCAAATATTTTGGAAATGCAAGTTTTAAAATTTTGAGCTAATAAATAAATTCTTTTATTTATAATTTAATATATTTGAATTTTGAGATTTTTTTTGAATAAGAGAAACTTCTTTTGTAAATATTTCGAAAGAAGGGGACTTTTGTGTAAAAAGTTGTTTAGAGGCAAATTTTGAATTCAAAATTTTTTTGGGCAGCCATTTGGGGGACGGTTTTCAGAGGAGTGATTTAGGGGATGAGATTTTATCTATTTCATTTGATTTTGATTTGATTTGATTGGATAAATATTAAACTTTGCAAATTGGGATTTCTATGGGGTTTTATTTGTAAAATGTCCCTATAGAAACCCTAATATGCACCCCGCTCTATTTAGTGAGCAGAAAATTTTCGTCCTCCCCTCTTTTTGGATATTTTTTGTTATTTTGTTTGTGTTTTGGAGTGGATCTTTTTGTAATACCCCGATTTTTCTTAATAAGATTATTTATTTTTCATATGGTATGCTTGTGTAGCATGTGACTATTATTTTTTCTCCACATGATGAATAAAGTATATTGTTTCCTATAAAGCATTTTTCTTAAAGCCCGATGTTAATTTGTTTATTTTCTCTTTTAAAATATTTTTGGCCCAAATGTATTTAAGCCCATAAATTTAACCTTTTAATTCCTACAACTTGTATGTGTAGCATCTTTTTCTTTTTATACTTTCCGGGTATTGATGTACAATGTATGTAGTGGGGTTTGTGTGTACACGTGCACTCCATGTACACGTGCACAAGGCACATAACTTGGCCGGATTGTGGGGTAATGGACTTAGGTCATGGGTGGTTACTCTTGGGGTGTGGGTAGTTTCTTAACTCCCGAATGGATCTCAGCCCTTGATTTTTCCAACCTCCTAATTCATCTCAACCCTCCATCTCACTCTAGTCTATGTATAAATACCCCTCCCATTTCCCTATCTCCTTTACACTAAGATTTCCTAAGATTACTATTGTAAGAGAGTTATTTGTGAGTTTGTGTGTGGGAGCTTTTCGGTGGAGACAAGCAGCATTTCTGAGGAGCTCGGTGTGGAGCAAAGGAGCAAGAAGGCGTTCTCTACTTTGAAGAATTTTTGCGGGATTTCGTTTATTTCTTCATATAAGGTGGGTGTTTCTCAGGACTTCTAATGTAGGAATGATACTATAGTTATTATGATTAATACCATGTCCTAAAAAGGGAATTGAATGTAGTAGAAATTGCTTGATCATGCTATCAATATTGAGAACGGGACTGTCGGTACAGTCGACTGCCATGTGAGTCAGCCGACTGGTACGAGACACTTTTTGGGTAGATAAAACATGTGTGCGAATGAACTTGATGGTGTGAATACTAAAATGATGTTTTTCCCTATGACACATATGATGGAGGGAAGGTAAATGAATGAAAAGAACTAATGGTGATTTATAACTATCAGAGCAGTCGACTGCCATATGAGTCAGCCGACTGGTACCGTACTCTGAGTATGACTGTTTGGAAGTTCCATGAATTAAGATATTCATTTATGTAGACCCATCATGATGATTCGAGATTTATATCTTTATCTTCGTAAGGAAGTTATGAATAGGTATGAATGCATGTTTAAAGTATTTTCCCTAAAGAAAAGAGCATACTAGTAACGTGAGAATTCATGTTGTAAGATTACTGAATAATAGGAGACTCTGTTTATGAAACATGAATTTATGTGTATTGTAAATTGACATCATGATGCAAGTGCATATAAGAACTGTAAATAATCTCTTTAATTGAAAATGGATCTGTCCAGTCGACCGAATGCGTGTAGCAAGTCGACTGATCTGGACTTAGAGTTGTGCTGTTTGAAATCCCCGGACAGACGACTGGTTGATGAACAGTCGACTGTCATGTGGACAACAGTGTGAACATGGAAAGTTGCAGGACAGGCGACTGGTTGAGTACAACAGTCGACTAACCCGAGCATTTATAATGATCCTGTATGTGACTGTATGAGTCGACTGGTGTCCTTCCAAGTCGACTGTACAGAGCGGACTTTGATATATTTGAATTCATGTTATTTACTATTGGTAATTGTGAACTTTATGATTTAAGTCAATGGACTCTGTTTATGGCTGTATGAATTATGCGAAATGAATCGTAAATGAGAATTGAGAATTAAATGAAAATATGAAAGGCTAAAATCATGATAAGAAAGTCTGTGAGACTCTAAAATGAATTATGAGCTGATGATGCTCAATTGGGTATTGTGAATTTGAAATTGAACGAAAGAGTATCTAAGTCTCCCCGGCAGTGAAATGAAATGATGTTGAGAAATAGACCGAGGGTGGTCATGTGAAATGAAATGATAAGTCCAGTTTGATGGAGAGGCTAACTCTAGAGCTTGATTTTATTCATGATTCTAATGTAACCTTAATACATAGTGTGGAGGTGATAAAGGTGAGAGAAAAACATGAGTATGAGATCTAGGGTACGGTGCGGGTGTGTGAGCCGCAGAATGCATGCTTGATGCGTCAAGACATGGCGCGGGCACAACTCAGTAATGATCGGACCTTAGTCACACTTGTGGGATGTTTTGGTGACTGCAAGAGGATTGTGTTCAGGGAGGAGACTGAATTGTCGCAGAATGCATGCTTGATGAGTCAAGACATGGCGCGGAATTCTACTCCAGGGGCCAGGATACATGCTTGTACTCATAGAAGCATCTAGGATACTCACTGAAATTACAGAAGTAGAGTAAGTCATGTCGAGGGATTGAACCCTATAAAAATGAAGAACGATTAAGAGGCTTGCCCTCGAACCTATGTAGTATGGGATGCATAGAATTCGAACAAGTGCGCATTAGTGTCATGTCAATTAACTAAATTGCATTAAGGATTAAGTGTACAATCACGACACGACATCTTTAAGAATTCCCTTTCTATTTGCATACTTATATTGAACAAGTTTGTGATTTGTTAAGAAATGAGATTCATTATACTGTTTTTGGCATAGAGAGGATGGCCATGTATAATTATCGTCGGTTGAATAAACTGACGTACCCACAGTTTGTATTCAGGATAAATTACATGTAAAGAGGAATGGATGCATAAAGAGTTTATCATGTTGTAGTTCATTTATGTAAATGTTGTATATTTTACTTCCGCTGTGTAAATTTAAATGTAAGATGTTGTAACTCTGATGTAAAAAGAAAAGTTTGAATTTCCTTGTAAAATTGTACCAAAGAAAGCGAAAAGATCCTGTAGAACATCTCGAATTCAGTGATTTGGGATTCGGGGCGTTACAGAGTGGTATCAGAGCCACGTTTTCTATGCTTTCACACTTGTACAAGTTTATAAGGAACGACACCCTAGATGTGGACATTAGAGTGTGAGTTTGAGTTTAGAGATTTAAATGTAAGTGACTTACATTTGTGTTGCTCTATGATTTATGCTTCTTCCTCTCTACTTCTAAGATGGCTGATCACTTCGACCCTGCTGGAGGCGACGATTGGCATATTATTGAGGAAGAGTACCATCCTGGACAGGCTGATTCTGAGGACGAGTATCAACCTGGGCAAGCAGATTCTGATGATGAGGAGTACCCTGAATCTCGAGAGATTACCCCACTGCCGGATTCATCTGACGATTCTTCTTCCGATAAAGAAAAGGGACCAGCTCTGAGTGGCACTGTGGCTTCTCTTCAGAGGCAAGTGGATACCCTGAAGTATAGAGTTGGGGCTTTGGAGGCTCAGCTGGCGCAGCGGAAGGTCGATTTCTCTGTTCTCAGTCACCGAGTATGGGAACTTGAGAAGAGAAAGAACCTGACGGATGTGTTGAAGGACCAAGTGGATGAACTGCGGGATGAACTTCGAGCAGCGAAGAGGACCCGTAGAGATTAGATTGTCTTAGTTTCTATTTTTCTTCTATTCTGATGTCAAAAATGTTTTAATTCGAATGTATAAACTTTGGAATTCAATGAAATGCAAGTTGGTTTAAATTCTTGTCTTATACTTCGAATTGATGGATCTTTTGCATCAGAACATGTCGAGAAGAGGAGCTAGGAATGGGGAAGGTTTGGATCTGGAGACCGAGCTTGCTAGGGTTTACCAGACACTGAATGCAGTGGCTGCAAACCAAGGAAGGGGGCCGATGAACCCAGTACCCGAGGCAATTAAGCTAGTGGAATCGTTCAAGAGAATGAAACCACCAGTGTTCGAGGGAAAGTCAGACCCAGATGCGGCTGATAACTGGATCCGTCAAGTGGAGATGATCTTTGAGGTGTTAGAGACACCGGAAGGCAGCAAGGTCAAGTTGGCGACTTTGCAGTTGGAGAAAGATGCGGCTGTTTGGTGGCAGTCGATGATGAGGACCATGGGAGGTATGTTGCTTGGCTGGGAGGAATTTCTGGAAGAATTCCGCAGCCATTATTTTCCCTCCGACGTTCAGGAGAAGAAGGCCATGGAGTTTCTGTCACTTCAGCAAGGCAGCATGTCAGTAAGGGAGTATGAGACTAAGTTTACTCAGCTCTCCAGGTATGCCCCAGAACTTGTGATGGATGAAGCCAAGAAGGCTCGCAAGTTCGAGCATGGTCTGAGGCCGAGCTTGAGATCCCGTATGATACCTTTTGGTATCAGACAATTTGACAAGCTGGTCAAGAGGGCGGCAGCGACGGAGGCGGATATGGAGCAGTTCCATGTTGCTCAGCACCAGAGGAACAACTGGCAGTCCGGAAAGAGGCCCGCTCAATCGGGGAGTTTCAAAGGGCAACCATCTGCACAGAGGTTCAAACCGACAGGGGCGAACGCTATCAGTGTAGCTGGAAGACCTGGGAACGATGTGGGGAGACCTTCTGCAGTCACTTGCTTTAACTGTGGTGAAGTGGGACATTACCAATCTCGATGTCCCAAACCACGGGCTGGTAATCACAATGTGCCAATACAGCGGACTGAGAAGAGGCCGTACCAGTCAGGGCGAGTATTTGCTTTGACAGAAGCTGATGCTGAGGAAGCAGATCAAGTCATTTCTGGTACGAGGGCTGATGTTTAGTGTGGTTTTGTGAAACTGTTATGTAATGGTTTGTATTATGTAACAGGAGAACTCTATATTAATGGAATGAAAGCTGTCGTATTGTTCGATACTGGATCCTCTCATACTTTTGTGTCTCCTAGATTTGCTAAAGTGTTGGGAGTTGAACCGAAGATTTTCCCGGGCAAGGTCTTAGCAGTAGCTACTCCATCTGGGGAAACTTTAACCACTGATCGGTATTATGCTGATTGCGAGATCGTAATCGGGGACCGAATCTTTGGCACTGATCTGATCGAGCTGACTATCTTGGGAGTCGATGTTATCATTGGCATTGATTGGATGTCGGTGTACAGTGCAAGCATCGAGTGTAAGGCCAAGACAGTAACAGTGAAGACTCCAGGTGGACCTGAAGTCGTGTTCCAAGGGAAGCAGAAGTGTTCTAAGCTGGTGGCAACTATCCGCAAGGAAGAGACCCCTGTGGAAGTGCAAGGGATTCCTGTGGTTCGGGACTATCCGACTGTGTTCTTGGAAGATTTTCCTGGGTTACCTCCGCATCGTGATGTAGAGTTCAACATCACTGTTCAACCGGGAAGTGCACCCATTTCTAAGGCACCGTATAGGATGGCTCCAGTAGAACAGGATGAGGTGAAACGGCAGATTGAGGAACTGTTGGGAAAAGGCTTTATTCAACCTAGTGCGTCACCTTGGGGAGCACCAGTGCTTTTGGTAAAGAAGAATGATGGATCGATGAGAATGTGTATCGATTACCGGGTGCTGAATAAGGTCACTGTTCAGAATAAGTATCCGATTCCTCGAATTGATGACTTGTTCGATCGTCTACAAGGAGCAGCTGTATTCTCCAAAATAGATCTTCGATCGGGTTACCACCAGGTTCGAGTGAAAGCTGAAGATGTGCATAAGACTGCGTTTAGAACTCGGCATGGGCATTACGAATTCTTAGTTATGCCATTCGGAGTGACGAATGCACCTGCAATCTTCATGGACTTGATGAACAGAGTTCTGAGGCCGTTTATTGATTCTTTCGTCGTGGTGTTTATCGACGATATTCTCGTGTACTCCAAGTCAGAGGAGGAGCACACTGAGCATCTGGCAGCAGTTCTGCAGAAGCTGGAAGAGCAGCAGTTGTATGCCAAGTTATCCAAGTGTGATTTCTGGAAATCTGAAGTAGCATTCCTAGGTCACATCCTTTCTAAGGAGGGAGTGGCAACTGACCCTCAGAAGATAGAGGCAGTGAGAGACTGGGCTAGGCCTACTACAGTGAAGGAGGTCAGAAGTTTCCTTGGGATGACTGGATATTATCGGAGATTCATTCAAGGTTATGCTCAGATAGCTGTACCGCTTACAGGGCTGACCAAGAAGAATGTGAACTTCAAGTGGACTGAGCAATGTGAGGCGAGCTTTCAGGAGTTGAAAGATAGGCTGACTACTGCACCTATCCTGGCTTTACCTAGAGCAGGTGTTGAGTATGATGTTTATAGCGATGCTTCACATCGGGGGCTTGGTTGTGTCTTAATGCAAGAGGGAAGAGTAATCGCTTATGGGTCCAGGCAACTACGACCACATGAGAAGAATTACCCGACTCATGATTTGGAGTTGGCTGCGATTATCTTTGCTTTGAAGCAATGGAGGCACTACGTGTACGGTGAAAAGTTGAATATGTACACGGATCACAAGAGCTTGAAGTATATATATCAGCAGAGGGATCTCAATCTAAGGCAGCGGAGATGGTTGGAAGTGCTCGAGGATATGCGACCTGAGATCAAGTATCATCCTAGAAAGGCTAATGTTGTGGCTGATGCACTTAGTCGCAAAAGCAGTTTGGCCAGTTTGATTACAACTCAGAAGCATCTGATTGAGGAGTTGGACCGAGCAGGTATTGAGGTTGTCTTGCAAGGATTGGGAGCGTCTTTATCTCAGTTGAAGCTTCAGCCTACTTTGAATGCAAGAATCATTGCAAGTCAGGAGGTTGATGCTGAAATCTTGGAGATGAAGGAGCAGGTCAGTGCTGGCAGGTTGCCCGGATTTCAGATCAGGGATGGAGTGCTGTGGTTCGGAGATAGGCTGTGTGTTCCAAATCAGGCGGACCTGAAAGAGAGTATTCTTCAGGAGGCGCATGCTACTCTTTTGTCGGTACATCCTGGGAGTACTAAGATGTACAAAGACATCAAACAGCATTTCTGGTGGTCAGGTTTGAAGCGGGATGTGGCTGAATTTGTTGCGAAGTGTGAGGTTTGTCAGCAAGTCAAAGCCGAAAATCAGAGACCCGGAGGTCTGTTACAGCCGTTACCTATTCCAGAGTGGAAGTGGGATAACATCAGTATGGATTTCATCACGGGATTGCCTAAGAGTTCTAAAGGCAATGATGCGATTTGGGTTATAGTCGATCGACTAACCAAGTCCGCTCACTTTTTGGCGATGAAACTCACTGCTTCGATGGACAAGTTAGCTGAGATGTATGTTGGTGAGATTGTTCGGCTTCATGGTGTTCCCTCAACTATTGTGTTTGATCGAGATGCGCGGTTTACTTCGCATTTCTGGAGGAGTCTTCAGGCAGCTTTGGGTACCAAGACAGATTTCAGCACTGCTTTTCATCCACAGACCGATGGGCAGACCGAGAGAGTCAATCGTAGTCTTGAGGATATGCTTCGGTGTTGTATACTAGACTTTGGAGGCAGTTGGGAAAGGCATTTACCTTTGGTGGAGTTTGCCTACAACAACAGTTTTCAGGCTAGCATCGGGATGGCACCGTATGAAGCTCTGTATGGCAGGAAGTGCAGGACTCCTGTTTGTTGGTATGAAGTTGGGGAGCGTCAGTTGTTTGGTCCTGAGCTTGTGCAGCTGACTTCTGAGAAGATTGATCTGATCAAGAAAAGGTTGGTAGAAGCTCAGAGCAGGTAGAAAAGCTATGCAGACAACCAGAGAAGGGACCTTGAGTTCGAGGTTGGTGACTTTGTCTTTCTGAAGGTATCACCCAGTAAAGGTGTGGTTCGTTTTGGCAAGGGCGGGAAGTTAGCCCCAAGGTTTATAGGCCCATATAAGATATTGAAAAGGATCGGGAAAACTGCTTACCGGCTTGAATTACCGGAAGAGTTGTCTCAGGTGCACAATGTCTTCCATGTGTCTATGCTGCGAGGTTATATTCCAGATCCGAGTCATCATTTGCCAGAGGTACCGGAAGGTTTGCAGTTAGACCTGAATTACATCGAGACTCCTGTCGAGATTGTTGACCGTAAGGAGAAAGTCTTGAGGAATAAGACGATACCGATGGTCAAGGTAGTCTGGAGAAACCACTTGGTTGAAGAGGCTACTTGGGAATCTGAGGAGAGGATGTTGAAGGACTATCCTGAGCTTTTTGCTTGATTGTATTTTTGTTTGATTGTATCCTTGTTGTTGTGGAGTTTTTCTGTTTTTCTCGCTCTTGGCTGTAGTTCCGGGGACGGAACTATTGTATGGAGGGAGTGATGTAATACCCCTATTTTTCTTAATAAGATTATTTATTTTTCATATGGTATGCTTGTGTAGCATGTGACTATTATTTTTTCTTTACATGATGAATAAAGTATATTTTTTCCTATAAAGCATTTTTCTTAAAGCCCGATGTTAATTTGTTTATTTTCTCTTTTAAAATATTTTTGGCCCAAATGTATTTAAGCCCATAAATTTAACCTTTTAATTCCTACAACTTGTATGTGTAGCATCTTTTTCTTTTTATACTTTCCGGGTATTGATGTACAATGTATGTAGTGGGGTTTGTGTGTACACGTGCACTCCATGTACACGGCACAAGGCACATAACTTGGCCGGATTGTAGGGTAATGGACTTAGGTCATGGGTGGTTACTCTTGGGGTGTGGGTAGTTTCTTAACTCCCGAATGGATCTCAGCCCTTGATTTTTCCAACCTCCTAATTCATCTCAACCCTCCATCTCACTCTAGTCTATGTATAAATACCCCTCCCATTTTCCTATCTCCTTTACACTAAGATTTCCTAAGATTACTATTGTAAGAGAGTTATTTGTGAGTTTGTGTGTGGGAGCTTTTCTGTGGAGACAAGCAGCATTTCTGAGGAGCTCGGTGTGGAGCAAAGGAGCAAGAAGGCGTTCTCTACTTTGAAGAATTTTTGCGGGATTTCGTTTATTTCTTCATATAAGGTGGGTGTTTCTCAGGACTTCTAATGTAGGAATGATACTATAGTTATTATGATTAATACCATGTCCTAAAAAGGGAATTGAATGTAGTAGAAATTGCTTGATCATGCTATTAATATTGAGAACGGGACTGTCGGTACAGTCGACTGCCATGTGAGTCAGCCGACTGGTACGAGACACTTTTTGGGTAGATAAAACATGTGTGCGAATGAACTTGATGGTGTGAATACTAAAATGATGTTTTTCCCTATGACACATATGATGGAGGGAAGGTAAATGAATGAAAAGAACTAATGGTGATTTATAACTATCGGAGCAGTCGACTGCCATATGAGTCAGCCGACTGGTACCGTACTCTGAGTATGATTGTTTGGAAGTTCCATGAATTAAGATATTCGTTTATGTAGACCCAGCATGATGATTCGAGATTTATATCTTTATCTTCGTAAGGAAGTTATGAATAGGTATGAATGCATATTTAAAGTATTTTCCCTAAAGAAAAGAGCATACTAGTAACGTGAGAATTCATGTTGTAAGATTACTGAACAATAGGAGACTCTGTTTATGAAATATGAATTTATGTGTATTGTAAATTGACATCATGATGCAAGTGCATGTAAGAACTGTAAATAATCTCTTTAATTGAAAATGGATCTGTCCAGTCGACCGAATGCGTGTAGCAAGTCGACTGATCTGGACTTAGAGTTGTGCTGTTTGAAATCCCTGGACAGACGACTGGTTGATGAACAGTCGACTGTCATGTGGACAACAGTGTGAACATGGAAAGTTGCGGGACAGGCGACTGGTTGAGTACAACAGTCGACTAACCCGAGCATTTATAATGATCCTGTATGTGACTGTATGAGTCGACTGGTGTCCTTCCAAGTCGACTGTACAGAGCGGACTTTGATATATTTGAATTCATGTTATTTACTGTTGGTAATTGTGAACTTTATGATTTAAGTCAATGGACTCTGTTTATGGCTGTATGAATTATGCGAAATGAATCGTAAATGAGAATTGAGAATTAAATGAAAATATGAAAGGCTAAAATCATGATAAGAAAGTCTGTGAGACTCTAAAATGAATTATGAGCTGATGATGCTCAATTGGGTATTGTGAATTTGAAATTGAACGAAAGAGTAGCTAAGTCTGCCCGGCAGTGAAATGAAATGATGTTGAGAAATAGACCGAGGGTGGTCATGTGAAATGAAATGATAAGTCCGGTTTGATGGAGAGGCTAACTCTAGAGCTTGATTTTGTTCATGATTCTAATGTAACCTTAATACATAGTGTGGAGGTGATGAAGGTGAGAGAAAAACATGAGTATGAGAGCTAGGGTACGGTGCGGGTGTGTGAGCCGCAGAATGCATGCTTGATGCGTCAAGATATGGCGCGGGCACAACTCAGTAATGATCGGACCTTAGTCACACTTGTGGGATGTTTTGGTGACTGCAAGAGGATTGTGTTCAGGGAGGAGACTGAATTGTCGCAGAATGCATGCTTGATGAGTCAAGACATGGCGCGGAATTCTACTCCAGGAGCCAGGATACATGCTTGTACTCATAGAAGCATCTAGGATACTCACTGAAATTACAGAAGTAGAGTAAGTCATGTCGAGGGATTGAACCCTATAAAAATGAAGAACGATTAAGAGGCTTGCCCTCGAACCTATGTAGTATGGGATGCATAAAATTCGAACAAGTGCGCATTAGTGTCATGTCAATTAACTAAATTGCATTAAGGATTAAGTGCACAATCACGACACGACATCTTTAAGAGTTCCCTTTCTATTTGCATACTTATATTGAACAAGTTTGTGATTTGTTAAGAAATGAGATTCATTATACTGTTTTTGGCATAGAGAGGATGACCATGTATAATTATCGTCGGTTGAATAAACTGACGTACCCACAGTTTGTATGCAGGATAAATTACATGTAAAAAGGAATGGATGCATAAAGAGTTTATCATGTTGTAGTTCATTTATGTAAATATTGTATATTTTGCTTCCGCTGTGTAAATTTAAATGTAAGATGTTGTAACTCTGATGTAAAAAGAAAAGTTTGAATTTCCTTGTAAAATTGTACCAAAGAAAGCGAAAAGATCCTGTAGAACATCTTGAATTCAGTGATTTGGGATTCGGGGCGTTACACTTTTCTTGGAGGAGAATGTTTCTAGTTTGCAACAAAATTTTTCTTGAGGTGGGTAACTTTCATCTCTCTTGATGTGTTTTATTTCTCATAAAAAATATAGAATCATGTTAGAGTTTAGATCTTGTGAGATTATGATTATATTAGAATGAATATGATATTTTGTTTATAAGATGATCATAGAGATGGATTGTTCGATAATGATTTGCCATTAATGTGATAAAAATCAGATCTTGATGTCTTGATATACTTGTTTGATCTCCTTTTAAATTATGAGTATTATTGAGTGTGAAAGATCATTTCTTTTCCCATGAAATTTGATTTAATGAACGCATAATTATTGTAGATAGTTAGAACTTGTCATATGTTCTAAATATTTATGTGATCAATTAAAGATGAGATGTTTATGTTTAATTCAGTACTGTTTTTATTAAGTAAAATTTTTATAAATAATTTTGATTGATTGGAGCATGAAGTATTGTGGATTTGAATTGAAAATGATCAAATATGGAAGGAGCTAGGTTTGGAAACTAGGGTTAGGGTTTGGTGGCTAACCCTAGGGTTAGGGTTTCGGGTGCAACCACCCAGGGGTGCACAGTGCCGAACCCGAGCACTGTGCGAACCCCAGGTTGCGGTTTTGCACAGTGCTGGTTACGGCCATCACAGTTGGGGGGTCTTTTGGTGTGTGTGTGAGGGTTTTTCAGTGGTGTTCTAGGGTTGCAAATCCTAGGGTGGACATGGGTGTGTATGTATATACTTATATTTGGAAACAATGTGAAGTTTTTGAGTGATTTGTTGATCACGAATTAAAGTTGCAAGTTTCAGATTTTATTAAAGATCTAGTTTCAGTTTAAGTGTTATATATATATATATATATATATATATATATATATATATATATATATAAAGTTAATTAATTAATTAATTGGAGTTGGTCCTATAGGAATTTTCTATAGGAGGGTTGTATGGAATTATTTATAGTTCGGGGCCCACCCGGTTGAAAGAAGGATCAATGCTTCTTTGTTTCCGCCACATCGTGTGTGGTAGGTGGGGCCGCCAGAGTAGGACAACATGTTGTTGCTTTGAATGCTGCGTCCTCTTGGCTGACGTGGCAGGGACATGAAGTGGGGCTCTCGGGAGAAGAGAGGGAGAGGTGTGGAATTTGTCCCACATCGGAAGTTTGCAAAAATTAATTAAATATATATAATTGCCTAGGATTGAAGGCCACCAACAAGCTATAGCACCTTTTACAAGGCAACCTATGGTGGGCAGTTGTTTGCTAAAATTGTTGTTCGGGGCCGGGGCGTGTAATCCTGTTTTTCGTTTTTCGTATTTTTGATGTATTTTTCTTTTTTTGGATATTTGTACTCTTTTTGTATTTCTTGGACCGTATATTGGAGTTGTTTTCAATATATATTCATTTATTTCATTTTGAGCTCTTTGTGTTTGATTGTTTGTCTTTTGCTTCGTTCTTTATCGATTGTCGTTTTTCTCTTTATTGGTTCTTGTTCTATTCTTTTGCTCGTGTTTTGGGTGCTTGTGGTTTCATTTGCCTAAGCCTATTGTTGATAATCCTATTTGCAATTTAAATTCTAGATCCTCATGATTATCCCTAAACCCTATTGATTAACCAAATCCTATTCATCCTAATAACCATCTACTACTACTCCTAATAAACCCAATACCCAATTATCCAATACCCAATATCTCCGAAACCTTAATATCAAACCATATATAAAATCCTACCCTACCTCTCTCCCTCCTACCGCTAAACCCTAGCCCTCGACCTCTCTTCCTATTTGTGCTGTCAGCCCACACACCGACCAACACCTCTAGCCGCTGAACCCCATCCAACTGCCCCACACCCGACCGCCAGCCTCATCCTGATCCCATAATTGCACCTATTGCACCCCGAGCATCCCCTCCACCATCATATCCATTCCGTTCATCTCTCTCTCTCTCATCTCCCCGTCCTCCGGTGTCGACAACTGCAGCAGCAGCGCCAGCAAGGCAGCGCCGCCGCTGCTAGACACTCCCGATCGCTCTCTCTCTTTTGTTGGATTGCACGTGCACGAAGATTTGCACGTGTTATCTCGAGTTCATGGTTCGTGGGATTCGTTCGTTGTTCGCTGAGTTCGTTGCCGGGATCCGTTCCCGTTATTCTTGGTTTTCATCGTTTTCGTCTTCGGTTAAGGTAAATAACTTGTACTCAAATTTCTTTGTATGATACAAGTCAAAAATACCGCTTATAGTGTAGTTAAGTTCTAAAGACAACTCGTGTGTGTGTTATCTTTGATGGGTTTTGTCTCTATTGTGCTATTTGACCATAGTTGCCTCACGAAACAAAATTAACATGAAAATAACTAGGTTTGATCGTTCTTGATCTATTCATATATGTGATATAATTAAATGAAATTATGTGTTTTATGAGATCCATGTGATATGATGGTTGTGAACATGTTATTTACTCTATTTCATTATGTTTGGACACTTAGTAGACTCTATACCATGTTTGATTTTGATTGGAATGAGTTTCGTGTGGTTTATGTTGGTTTTGTTTTCAAGAAAAAATCTGTATTTGTCGATGATCAGTTTTGATTTGTATTTTAGACCATATTAAGGTCAGAATTCTTAATTTTTGTATTATACATGAATTGTAAAGAAATCCTTCTTCTTTCCAAAATCTCTGACCCTGATCAATTTCGTTTTTGCATGAGTGAGTTATGGCTATTTTACTACAGAGATGTATTCTATTTTCAGATTTCGTTTCTTGATGATTTTGATGATTAAACTATTTTGATACTGGTCCTAAATATATTATTTTGATCTGAACCTTTGCACAGTATTTCTATATCTATATAGGGATTACCCAGAGTTTTAGTGAATTTTATTGATGAGTTTTATATGTCGTTTCATGCTTATTTATGAAAGCTATACTTACTGTATTTTGCTCGCTGTTCTGTAAAAAATCGTATTTTCACCCTATTTCCTTTTACTGTATGGAAAATATTTATGAAATATTAAAGTTATCTTATTTTGTCTATTTTCATCTCCCTTTGATGGATTTGGATTTCGTTTCACGGTTTGCGAGATATTACAGTTTTCGTACAACAGTGTTGGGAATTCCAGATTTGGCAAACTATCGTTTCTTGATATTTTCTAATTTTTTTTGACTGAACTAGTTTTATTGGAATATTTTGAAACTTTATATTCTGATACTAGGCATATAGGGGATTACCCCAGATTTTTTCTGGATTTATTTGAGAAGTTTTGATGTTGTTTTCCTATCAATGAATACTATTTACTGATTTCTGGATGAACGTATTTTCTGGATTCAAATCAGTTTTGGGTTATAATTTTGTGAAATACTATATAAATTATATATAATTGTCATGCTGTCCTGAATATGAACATACACTGCCTTGCTCCTTTATGTGACCGTATATCATCTATGCATGTTTATTTTTTTTCCTGAACCAAATAATGATTATACCATGATAATTTGACACTATTTCATGCACTATCTTGTCTGTTGATAACCATAACAAAAATGATCAAGTCGGAGTTTCTTAAGGGAAGGTGGAAAATATGGAAATGTGTACTTAGAAGGGAACTAGTTTTCCGTACTATTAATGTTACTTTTACTGCTACTGTTACTGTTATTTTTCCTGCTACTGCTACTGTTACTGATACCTAAGTACACTGCCCATTATGGTTCACTATGAAATCTAAAAGCGGAACTGTTTGTTGTAGCAACCATGTGTTATATTTTGGGGCGCATGAAGTGCTACCTATCTAGTATTATACACAAGACTGTAAGAACATAAGATTGATACTGTTAGACTGATACTGTTGGACTGATACTGTTATACTGTTACACTGTTACACTGATATAATGAGCTTACTGTTACTGGACACTGTTAGTTGCCATATGACACTATTCTTGACACATTCATTTGTACTTTTAGTATACCATGCTAGTTGACTTTGTTTTACTGATTCATGCTAGTTACTACTGTTGATGCATTATACCATGCTATATTTATTTCCGCTGTTATTTTAGATATGACAATAAAATGTACTTGTATCCTACATTATAAGTGGCTCGTAACTTACATTAATGGATACTTGTTTTCTCTTTCCTTCTCCTGCAATTATTAATTGCAGATCAGGATGGTTAGCTACCCGATGGCATTAGCGAAATGAAATATTAGTGCTGGATTCTTGCTTATTAGTATTACTATTATTGTTGCTTTGAATAATATATTTTGAGTACTTGGATGATTACTTTGTATTTTGGGCGATGTGACCCAGGATTTTGTCTTATCCAGATCTGATTTATTTGAGATTAATACATTTTGTTTCAAGTAAATTCTGTTGGATTATTAATTCAATTTTTCATGTGTGCGGTTGACTCTTTTACTTCCGACTCTGATAATTTTGTGAGATGTTGTAAAGATTCCTGAACAACTTATGGATGATGGAAATCATTCACTGGGTTGAGTCGCGTATCCGTATTCCGTATTCTTTTTGGGAAGTGGGGCGTGACAGGGCGTTACAAAATGGTATCAGAGCCGACTTTTGACACCGATGTGGGTAAAAGTGGGGTGTGTCTTGTATGTCTAAGAGGGAATCGCGGTCAGTACGCTGGAAGTGTAGCCAGGGGCAGTACGCTAAGATTTGATTGAATCAGGTGTACGCCACTCCACATCGACTAGAAAGGAGGATCCTGTCGCTATGTTGCAAGTTTCGGCTTCAGCGAGGATGCTGAATTCTTAAGGGGGGTGTCTGTAACACCCTGTGTTAAGAATATATATATATATATATATATATATATATATATATATATATAATTGGAGTTGGTCCTATAGGAATTTTCTATAGGAGGGTTGTATGGAATTACGGCCCACTTGGTTGAAAGAAGCATCATATGCTTCTTTGTTTCCACTACATCATGTGTGGCAGGTGGGGCCCGCCAGAGTACGACAGCATGCTGTTGCTTTAGATGTTGCGTCCTCTTGGCTGACGTGGCAGGGATAGGAAGTGGGGCTCTCGGGACAAGAGAGGGGGAGGTGTGGAATTTGTCCCACATCGGGAGTTTGCAAAAATTAATTAAATATATATATGATTACCCAAGATTGAAGGTCACCAACAAGATATAGCACCTTTTATGAGGCAGCCTGTGGTGGGCAGTTGTTTGATAAAATCGCTGATCGGGGACAGGGTGTTACATAGAGGTTCTATGTTTGTGCAAATGGATTATAAATTTGGCAACGTAACCTACGTTTATGGAGCAAATACAAACTCAAATTTTCATTATTTGTCACGCCCCGCTTCCTAAAAATACGGAATACGAGCGCGTAATAAAGCCCAGCGAATGATTTTTATCATTCATGAGCTGTAGGATCGACTCCGCATCATAACATGAATATAACAAAATGTACACAACCACGCATGCATGAATAATTTATTGAGCAACAGAAAACAATTGAAACAAATAATAATATCCCAAATAGTTTTCAACTCTGGATCAAAAGATAAAACTTGGGACGATAAGCCCGTTACAAGGTACAAGTAGCAAAAATTATAAATAACTCAAATACAAAAAAATTTATTTAAAGCAGTTTTCCCAAGCAAAGCCTAGAATGTTTTCTCACCAATTCCAGCAGGCAACTCGTCTTCAAAGTCTGTATATAAATGTATAGAAAGGGAAAAATAGAGAAAACAAGATAAATGCCCTTAGTACAAGTTAGGGCCGCAAATAGTAAAACAAGTACAAGAAATATGGAACAGGATTTGGAATCAAGAATGTAATAAGGATACAACAAGTAGTGAGGATTCAAGAAATTAGCTAGCAAGAAAGACAACTCGAGTGACAAGATTGGATAACAAATACTAGTAGTAGAACAAGTGGCTAGTGAACATGTAATGGTATCAAGCATCAAGTAACAAGTACCACGTACAAGTCTCAAGTAACAAGTCTCAAGTGTCAAGTACAAATATTAAGTAGCGAGTGTCAAGTATTATGTTCAAGTATCAAGTCTTATGTATCATGTAATCAAGTATCAAGTAAGCATATATCATGTTCAAGTATTATGTATCAAGTCTTGTAGTTATTACTATTTAGGTAGCACTTCATGTGCCATCCTTTTATCACATGATTGCTACAGTCAATGCAATTTCGTTTAGGCCTAGTGGTGGATTTTATAGGACGGTGTACTCAGGTATCAAGTATCAAGCAAGCTATGCTCATGAATCGAGTAATCATATAACTAGTTTATGTGTCAAGTCATAACAAGACAAGTCATGAATCAAATATATACTAGTTCATGAATCAATTAATATACTAGTTCATGAATCAGATAATAATATACTAGTTCATGAATCAAATAATATATTAGTTCATGAATCGGATACAATATAACTAGTTCATGAAGCATGTATCAAGTGGAAAACACGGGCCCTCTTCCGAATACACTTACCTATATTGTCCACTACTAGGGTCTTTCCCTTAAATCTGGGCTTATTATTCATAATTATCATTAAGCAAGCATGAAAGTGTGCGAAACAAGTCAAGTAAACATAATCAAGAACATGGAACATGTCTAGACTAGGTAGGATACATGTTCGAGGGTCAAAACAAATCAAAGTATCATGAACAACGAAAATCTCAAATCTGGACAGTATGACATTGCTGCACCAAAAATGCAATTTCCGTTGATACAAGATAGCAATTATGGATCGTCAGAAGGTTTAGAAATTAAACTCCTACTCGGTTCCAACGCATATGATTAAGACATATAAAAGTTGCAGCAATTGATGTCAAAACAGCAAACTGTACAGCATTTGTATTCAGCCAGAATTTGTAAAACCGAGTTTATACATATGAAACAAGGTTGAAACATCATTACTTAATTCTGAGAAAATTAGGGAATGTTCTCTAGTGTGTCCAGTAACAGCATGCAAAATTTCAAGTCATTTAATTACTGGTAGCATAGTTCAAATAATTGTAAACCAAAGGTGGTGCAGCAGTTTTTATGAATCTGCGATTACCGACACAGCAGCAGTATAACTGCGATATCTCCTAGACCGTAACTCGGAATTTGAAAATTCTAGATGTTATTGGCAACTACACACTTAGGGCTACTTTTCATATTCAGGACTCAAGTTCAGATTTTGATTTTATTAGGGTTGAAACAGCAAGTAAAGAAAAGAATAACAACAAGTGTGACTTTCTTTTATATACAAGTTGCATGATAAATAACTATTATGAGTCTAGATTAGTGTGTGATACAAATAAGGATGCATTGGGGATCAAATCAGAAAGTCACATGTATTTCTCAACTCAAAAGAATGTAAGATCAACACAATATATCATACAACACACGTCTACAAGTCAAGGGATTCATGTTCAAGTAATTAGGACATTAAAAGAGTCCAACTAGTTTTGTAAATATATCAACGAAGGGTTGTGACTCTTAAGATTATGGAATCGATGAGGAATAATTTAAAATAAACAAACGATGAGACAAGGAGGAGTCACAACTACGATCTATTTGCAGTATTTTCAATTAAACGCTTGTACTATAACAATAATTTGTACAAGAAGAATACTTGCCTATTGGACGACGATTAGATCCGATAATTTGAGAATAACGGGATCGGAATCCTGGCGACATGGCGACGAGCAAACGACCACGATGATCACGATCGAGCACGGATCTCATTGATCGAGATGGTGATCTAGGTGAAGATCAAGCGAATCCGACGGCCGAGATCGAACATAAAACATATAAGAATTAGGAGAGTACCAAAAGAGTAAATATACCATGATTGACCATTTGATGAATGAGAACAACCAGGGGATCAAATGTCTAACTCACCAAGTAGAAGACGAATGAGACTATTAAGGGCCGAGATCAAGTGCGATCGGTCGATCGGACGGCTGAGATCGAAGATCAAGATCAAGATCGAAGATCAAGATGATGATCTTGATCACGATGATCAAAAGAGATTCAACGGTCGAGATTAAGATCTTGATGATGATGGAGACGATGATCATGATCGCGATGATCAACGATCGGACGGCTTAGATCCAATGGCTTGGTGATGATCAAATGGAGATCGGATGACCAGGATCAAAACCAAGGGGGACATGATCATGATGATCAAGATGATCAGAGAATCAGATGGCCAGGATCAAGAGATCAAGATCTGATCGAATGGACGGCCCACAATCGACATGATCAAAACCCATGATTAACCATCAACTCCACGGCTTTTGGCTCTGGCTTGGCGGGGACAAGGCTACCGACGTGGTGGCAAGAGAGAGGCGCGCCGACTGGCTGGACTAGATGACAACGGCGAGCGGGGAGCGCACGCTGTCGAGATGCCGCGGTGGTCGGCGGAGGGAGCACGGGGATCCGCAGTTGTTGCTGGCGACTAGTGTTGTTGCGCAACCTTCGTGCGACGCAACAGGGAGGTGGCGCACAGCGGGAGGCGGCGCTATGGGAAGCAGGGACAGGGGGGTGCTGCGTCGGGGTGTCGTCTATTGTCGAGGTGAGGGAGAGTGGAAGATGACTGTTGGCGCATTGGGGGAGAGGCAAACGGCAGGGAGACTGAGGGCTGGTACGCGGCGGCTCAGTCGAAGAACGACACTAACGGCTGTCGTTGCAACTGAAGAAGAGGACGGGGAAGCACTGCGGAGATGAAGTGGGAGGTGAGAAATGGAGAGAAGATAAACAGTGGAATAGGGTAAAGGCGGCTACAGTATCAGGGGGTTGAACAGGAATAGGGGATAGGGTTAGGGTTCTAGGGTTAGGTTAGCGTATTTATAGTATAGGGTTTGGGTATTTTGGTAGAAAATCCAATAGGAAATTGGGTTTGTAATGGATCCAATAAGGAATTGAGTAGGGTTTTGGGGTTATTAAAAATATCCAATTAGAAACAATTAGGATTATAGGTTTTATAAAACATACATACATATATACATTAAGTCAATTAATGAATGCATATAAAATAAAGTATGTTCGGCTTAAAATAAAACAATAATAATTATAATAGTAACAATAAAAATAATGATACTGCAAATAAAACATGTACGGAAATAATACTGATAATAGTAATAATAATAACATATGTATATCAAAATGCAGATTGAGTTTAACAGATTATTAAAATAATCTAAACCATATATAATATAAATAGACGATCAAATAGAAATAGAAATTAAAGTTGAAATATACAATTATTCGAAATAAATAAAATTTCCGATTAGAAAATATTTTAAATAGAGAATCCAAAACAAATTTCACACAAGGTAAATTATAATTAATCAAATAACATAAAATATTCAGAAAGTATTTATTTACGAAAACATGGGTTACAAATCCTACCCACCTTACAACAAAATTTCGTCCTCAAAATTTGCTTAGGCGGTACATAGGATATGGCAAAAGCAAACTTGGGAGGGTAACAAAACAGGGGATCTAAAAGAAAGTCAAATTGGTGAAAACACCAGAATAAGAAGGAAATGGATAACAGTGATGTCAAATGGAATGCATGAAAGAGAATAAACGGTATTAAAAGGAAAGAACAGTACAAGATAATAAGGCAAGGAGATGAAGAAATAGATAGAGCTGGAATCAAAGAAAGGATGGACAAGGAAGAGTTGAACCAAGCAATGAGTCAACGGATGAGGATGAATGCAAGGGATAGAGGAAAGCAAACAATATAAAGAACTAGAAGCAACAGGGAGATCCTGGGACCTGTGGGTTATGGTCCCACCATGCTTCCGCTGTGCTACTCCGATGGTGATGTCCCAAGCGATATACATGTCGTTGTAGGCCACATGACACCAATCGACGAACCGAGCAGGAAGACAAGACCGAGACACTCGGATCAAGGAGATTATGGGCTCAAGATAGATACAAATAAATAATGCAAAATGAATGTAAAGTTTGGCTTCAATTTAAATAATTAAAAGATATGCTATAGATCAAAACTAATGAGCTTTAACAAAAATAATAATAACAACAAATATTAATAATAAAAATAATAATATCAATAATAATAGAATAGTAATAACAATAATAAAATAATAATAACAATAATATTAAAAATAATAATAGCAATAATAATCACAGTAATAAAAATCATCATAATCATATTGGTAATAATAATAATAATAAAATTAAAAATGTTAACAATACCGATAATAATGATAATACATACAAACAACAAAGGAACACAAATTCTAAAGGTGATATAAAAAAATTAGTTTTGGAAAAATAACCAATCAAGATAATAGAAATACGAACAAATTTAGCTAAGTAAAGAAAATATCAGTAACAATGAATGTAAAAGACATATAATAATTAGTGAATGTTGACATTATAATCAACACTCGAAAAATACATTAAAGGGTAACGAGCAAAATAGATCAAAATATATATATGCAAGAAGACTTAAAGGTAGTTTATTAAATATTACAAAGGTAAGCGTCAAATCATTAATTAGGATGCGGAAACAAAAGTAAGTGAGAAATCTAAAATGTTATAGAGTTGGAAAATGGTGGCAATAAATAGTAATTCACAAAATAACAAAAACATAGACCATAGTTGCGGTACTCAGTCTTACATAAATGTGAAAAAATTTTGTAAACACAAAATGGAGTAAAATCAACTTTACTAAATCAAATTATATGGAAACATAAAGTGTAATTGTATAAGGGAAATGTCATAAAGAAAAATATTTCTTTACCATTAGTTTCATTATATAAGTAAAAAGTCTTGAAATATCAATTAACAAATAGGTAGAAAATCTTGCCTCCTTAACATCAAGTTGCATGTTTGCCTTCACGACATCAGGTTGCAGGTTGCTGTCTGGATATTCGATTGTACATTTTGCCTCCCCGACATCCAGTTGCAGTTTCCCTCTATTGACATCGAGTTGCATATTTGCCATCTCGACATTAGGTTGCACCGAAATGGTAAAATGGAAGATGTAACCATCCATATGCACAGGGATATGAGACGTTTAATTTAAGTATGATGTTTTGTTTTGAAATTCGTGATATGAAAATAGTATAAAGTAAAAAATAAAGTTGAAAGTTACACAATGGAATATCAAAATAGATGCATAGCTTATAATATCAAACACAATAGTACAAAGTAGTAGTAGAGAAAATAATTTATATAAGTATGGAGAAAACGGAATGAAATACATGCATAAGCACAATGCAAATGTGAATGAGAAAATAATATGCAGTGTAGCAATTATACACAATAAATATATCATAAAAATATACAGTAACGTAGGAACTAAACAAGCCCCTAACATGTCGTTGAAGATCCACCGATGCCGATCAACAAACCAAGCGGGAAGAAAAGAATGGATAGCACCGGAAATTAAGAAGAACAAGATAGGAAATGAACAACTAGTATGATACACAATATGAATCAATAAATGAAGTTGAATGCGAGACACGGGAAGCAATGAATGACACACGAGCTGAAATAAGAAAGGATCAACGAGGCAAGCAGAAATAAGAGATTGTTTGCACGGGAATCAAAGGAACATAGGTACGGAAAGAATAAATTTATACCCAATATAGAATCAACAAATTAGGACGACTGAAAAAAGAACGGAAGAAAACTAGAAATCAAGGAATTGAATATGAATAGATCAAAATGAATGGAATAAGACTAGTGTCCAGATCGAGTTGATTATCAAATTGTTCATATGATTGCATGGTCTACTTAATGTTGAGTTAATTCTTACTGAGTCAAGCATGTCTAATGTATTAGTCAACTAATACATTAGTCAAACCTGAGCTCTGATACCACTAAAAACCTTGTCACGGCCTGCTTCCCAAAAATACGGAATACGAGCGCGTGACGAAGCCCAACGAATGATTTTCATCATTCATGAGCTTTAGGATCGACTCAGCATCAAAATAAGAATATAACAAAATGTACACAACCACACATGCATGAATAATTTATTAAGCAACAGAAAATAATTCATTCTCATTCCCAGTGTGTTCATCCTAGAAGGGGGTCGGAGCAATCTATCCTCCTTGATTTCCATGAGGACCATTGATATCTTGGCATTGAGAGGAGTGAACTTGTTGAAGCGATGTGCCGGAGGAGCGCGACGCTGGCCTGACCCATCCTTCTTGGACTTCTTGGGACATTCTTCATTTTTATTCTTTCGTTTGTTCTCTGATGAAGGTTCTCATCGATCTTGGGGACAAAGAGCCTTTTTCAGCTTGAATGTACTTCTCACTCAGTAATAGGAGTTCGGAGAAGTCCCAATGAGGCTTCTTGGACAGGGATACTTTAAGGTTGATGTGACGGACATTGTGTCTGAAGGTGGCAACCGCCACGGCCGAGTCAAAGGAGGAGATGGATAGAGACTTTGCTGTTACATGCCTGAAAAAATCCTTGAGCAGCTCACCTTCCTTTTGCTTAAGTTGAGCAAGGATGCACTCATCTTCTCAGTCTTGCAGCTACTGACAAAGTGTGTGAGGAAGAGCTCCTCAAATAGATCAAAGGAGAAGATAGACCTTGGAGAGAGACAGGATTACCATTCACGTGGTGATCAATTCGGGGTTGCTGAAATGTTCTGTAAAGGAGCGTGTCGGAGGCTTGGTGGATCATCATGAGAATTGTAAAACTCTCCGTGTGGTCCGTCGAGACAGTTTCACCGTTGTATGGATCAAAGGTTGGCGGTTTGATGTTATCAGGGAAAGGTGCTTCAAGAATTGTCTTCGCAAAAGGAGGTCGACTAGGGCGGTATTGCTCATTTTGGTGACCCTCCTCTCGACCAATCTAAGCAAGACGATTCACCATCTCTTGGAGGCGGCGAAGGACTTCATCTGCTTGCTCCTCGAATCGCGTTGACCAGCGAGAATAATCTTCTTGTTTAGGTATAGAGCGCGATCTGCTTGTCTTGCGGCCCTTGCTCGGAACACCATAGAGGGCTTTGAGAACTTAGTCGGTGAATTCCCCGAACTCTGCACTCGTCATGAGTGCTTCCTCTCCTCCGTTGTCCATAGGAGCTCAGAGACTGACAGGAGTTAGGCTCCTCTTGCTTCTTCGATTCTCCGGTAAGGGGGTTCACAAGGACTTCTCATGCCGGGGGGAAGGACTCATTTGGCATTTTGAGTGGGGAACATCACCTCGGAGCACTTATTGCCCAGGCACTGGCGGAGGTATGTTCCTTGCTGTCTCGCATTGATGACGTTGTGGAGGTCTAGCTGTGGATGGGAACATCACAGGAGGAACCATGGAAGGGGTTGAGGTGCATACCAACCCTCTGTTCTCTACAGGACAAAGCTCGGGGTAAGGCTGCTGGGAGCTAGCCGAAGCAGCCCTATCGCAAGGGGGTGGCAACGGTAGGTGAGTTGGCTCCTGTGGTGGAGGAGAAGAAGGAGGAGCGTCAGCTCGACGGTTAGTGGTCATCGTCTTCCTTCCTTTGGAATCCATGACTGTAAAATGTGGTCTTTTATCTGCGATCTGATCAAAGAGGTAGATCTGTGTTTTCCCATAGACGACGTCAATCTGTTATTGCTTTTTTCGGTGTGGGAGAAATTAGATGATGTGTTTGGATTTTGAGGAAAAACTAAAGATTTGTACCTCGATCTTGATCTAAATGGTGGTGGCTGAATACTATTTGATCTGAATCTGAACGGTTGAGAGCGCCAGGCTCTGGATCGGGTGGCTGAAAATATTTGACGAACTTGCACAAAGTCTATACACAAGGGTTGACCCGGTGAAAGAACCTCCGACGCTCAAGTCAGTAACTGAGAAAGGAGATTTTGAGTTTTAGTAAACAAAATATTGATTACAATTACTGTTGGAGGTAGAGGGTATTTATAAGCCAGAGATTAGGTACAAAAAATAGACTTAAAAAAGATATATTCTTAGATATATTCTTGAGATTCCCTCGGTGAATAGATAGAGTTAGTTGCACCTCTTATTAGAGAGATCGAATTGGTTGCTCTTCTTTTGTCGAATAAAGAGAGTTGGTAGCTCTAGGAGGATTCGACTGACAACCCTAATTGGCTGGAAATCCCCTTTGGCTTAGGCTGTAAATAAGCTGAAATTGTGGATCCGATTGAGCTAGTGAATCGAGAAACGGCCCAAGTTCTTCGGACAAATCTACTACTAAAATTACCGTTCTGCCCCTAAAAGCTTTGAGATGCGTGTATGAATCGTACGGCCCATTTTACTAAATCAAAATTACATACTGCAGTTTTTGGTTAAAAGTGAAAACCTAATATGTTAACTGATGTAACTTTTTCTTTAATTCAGAGATGACAAACAACACTGTATGTCGTTACTGAGAAATAATGAAATATGAGTCAATAACTTCATGCAAATGTCATTATTTAATTGTGTTTTGTGGTTGTGGAAATGTGAAACATGTTGTGGTTATGTAATTGATGCTGTTTATTCCTGGTTTTTCCCTGTATAAAAGACTTGATTGGATAGTTGACAAAGTCGATGATCTTGTTTCTTTTAAGTCAAGCTTACTAGTAGTAGTTTTGCATAGTCAATTCTTTGGCTTTGCAGGCAATAGATATGTTATGTTATGACCCAAATTGCTCTTAGGGCCCATTGGACTTAGTATCTTCATATGTAATACTTAGAATCAAATGAATACTAATCAACATTTTTGCCCTAATCTCTCTCTCTCTCACAGCCGACATCTCTTCTTCCTCTCTTCTCATCCATCTTCTCAAAACCCTAACAATCCACAACCCAATCAAATCCTAACAAACTGGTATCAGAGCCAACACCAAAAACCTCCACACCTTCATCCTCTGTCTACTTCGTCACCTTCATTCTCTGATCTGAGCGCGTCCGCCACTCAGATCGCCGGAAACGACTGAAGATACCTCCGCCAGAGATCGCCGGAAATGACTGAAGGAAAGACTCTTGGGGGCTTCAGAGGTGGTGCAACGGAGAGCAACAGAGCAAGAGCCAACACCAAAAACCCTCTTCCAGTCCAGTCTAGATCCAAATCAGATCAGATCTGATCTTCGTCGCGTTTCAGTCCAGTCCAGTCCAGATCAGTTTTTCGTCCAGTCTCAGTCTAGATCTTCGTCGGGTTTCTTGATCTTCATCGTCGGGAGCACCGGAGGAGAAGGATATCAAGAAGGAAGGTTTGATTTTGTGATTTGAGTAGTTAATTTTTTGGGGGGAAAATTTGGTGTTTTGTTGAATTGGGTTCAAGAAATTTGTATGGATATGTCGGGAAAATATGATATTGAGAAGTATGATGGGAAGACGAGTTTTGCATTATGGCAAGTGCATATGGCAGCGATTTTGTCGAGCCAAGGCGTTAAGGATGCCATTTTTGGTCGAGAAAAATTGATTGATGCGGTGGCGGATAAGAAATGGAGAGAGATGGATGATAAAGCGCTCTCTATTATCCAATTGTGCTTGAGCGACTCGACATTGCAAGAGGTCCTATCGGAGAAGACCGCTAAGGCTTTGTGGGAGAAGTTGGAGAACATCTACATGAAGAAGTCCCTCACCAATCGACTGCGGTTGAAGTTGCGCCTCTACACTCTTCGCATGGTTGAAGGTACATCAATTTCCGATCATATTACGGAGTTTGCATCTATTTTGAATGATTTAAGTAAGATTAATGTTAAGGTGGAGGATGAGGACCAAGCCCTTTTATTATTATGCTCATTGCCTGCATCATACAAGGCTTTTAGAGATATGTTGATTTATAGTAGAGATAAAATTTTTCTAGAGGATGTTAAGAGCAATTTGCAAGCCAAGTTGCACATTGATAGTGAGATGACCAATAATGAGAAAGGGAGCCAAGGTGTTGGTTTAGTTGTTGATCGAGGTAGGTCATGGGACCGAAACTCGAAAGATACAAGGACCCGTTCGAAGTCTAGGCACAAGAATTTGACGTGCAACTATTGTAAGAAGAAGGGACACATTAAGGCCGATTGTTTCAAGCTCAAAAATAAACAAAAGGCGGATAGTAAAGGTTCTTCTTCGGAGGAGGCCAATGTGGCTGAATGTGACACGGTTGATACTCTTTGTGTGACAGATACTAATGTTGATGATATGCATTGTTGGGTGATGGATACGGGTGCTTCGCAACACATGACTCCGAATAGAGATTGGTTTGAGATTTATGAGCCTACGGATGGTAAGGTTCTCATGGGGAACAACAATATGTGTAAGGTTGCCGGGATTGGTTCGGTGACAATTAAGTTCCATGATGGAATCCGAAGGTTGACGGGTGTGAGGCATATACCCGATTTGTCTAAGAATTTAATTTCTTTGGGGTCTCTTGAAGAAAAGGGGTGTAAGTTCCAAAGTGAAGGTGGAGTCCTCAGAGTCTCTAAAGGGGCTCTCACAATCATGAAGGCAAAGAGAATTGGAACTCTTTATTTCTTACAAGGTTCCACGGTCACGGGCTCGGCCGCCATTGCACGTTCGGATACTATGTCAGATGAGGAGACTACTAGGCTTTGGCATATGAGATTGGGGCATATGAGCGAGCGAGGAATGACCATTTTGAGCAAGAGAGGCTTGTTGTGTGGCCAATGCACGGGCAACTTGGAGTTTTGTGAGCATTGTGTATTTGGCAAGCATAAGAGATTGAGCTTCTCCACGGCCATTCATTCGACCAAGGGAACACTTGACTACATCCATTCGAATCTTTGGGGACCTTCTCGTGAGCCTTCCAAAGGTAATGGTTCTCGTTATATGCTTACTTTCATTGATGATTTCTCAAGGAAGGTTTGGGTTTATTTCTTGAAAGAGAAAAGTGATGTGTTTAGCACCTTCAAAGAATGGAAGTCACTTTTGGAGAACCAAACAGGAAGAAAAGTTAAGAGGTTGAGAACCGATAACGGTTTGGAGTTTTGCAATCGTGAGTTTGATAATTTTTGCAAGGCTGAAGGGATTGTTCGGCACAAGACGGTGGTCAACACTCCACAACAAAATGGTGTTGCAGAAAGGATGAATAGGACACTACTTGAAAGGTCTAGAAGTATGCTTTCAAATGCGGGTTTGGGTAAGGAGTTTTGGGCAGAAGCCATTAACACATCCTGCTATTTGGTGAATCGATCTCCTACCACTTCAATTGAGTTGAAGACACCTGAAGAAGTGTGGTCAGGTAAGACAGCCGATTATTCGAATTTGAGGGTGTTTGGTTGTCCCGCTTATGTACATGTGAATGAAGGAAAGTTGGAGCCTAGATTGAAGAAGTGTATTTTTATTGGGTATCCCAGAAATGTGAAGGGGTATAAGTTATGGTGTCCCGAATCATCCAAGTTCCTTATTTCAAGAGATGTCATTTTCAATGAATCGGCCATGTTGAAGGCAAATGATGTTGCACCCGAGCCAACTATTAAGGAGAATGAGAAGGTTGAGAAGAAGGTGGAGTTTGAGGTGCCGGTCCAAGAAGGTGATGATTTGATCTCACATGATGATGTCAATTTGGAGGAAGCCCAAGAAGAGGTACAACCATATGCATTGGCAAGGGACCGAGCTAGAAGAGAAACAAGACCACCTACAAGGTATGGATACTCCGACTTTGCTTATTGTTTGGCAGTTGCAGAGGATGTGGAGTATTATGAGCCATCTTCCTATAGAGAAGCTATTTCTTCTAAAGATGCGGCCAATTGGGTTGCCGCTATGAATGAAGAGTTACAATCTTTGCAACAAAATGAGACTTGGTCTCTTGTGAAGCCTCCCAGTGGTAAGAGGATTGTGGGTTGCAAGTGGGTGTTTAAGAGGAAGATTGATGGCTCAAATCCCGCGGATTTTCGATATAAGGTAAGGCTAGTGGCTAAAGGGTACAGTCAAGTCCAAGGTGTGGACTTCAATGATGTGTTCTCTCCTGTAGTTAAGCACACCTCCATTCGAGTTTTGCTCTCTTTGGTGGCAATGAAGGATTTGGAATTGGAGCAAATAGATGTGAAAACTGTCTTCTTGCATGGTGATTTGGAGGAGCAAATTTACATGAGCCAACCGGAGGATTTTGAGGTTGCGGAAAAGGAGGACCGTGTGTGTCTTTTGAAGAAGTCCCTTTATGGCCTTAAGCAATCACCGCGGCAATGGTATAAGAAGTTTGACTCATTCATGGTGAGTATTAATTTCCATCGTTCCAATTATGATAGTTGTGTTTACTTCAAGAAGTTGGATGGTAGGGATTTCATTTACTTGTTGCTCTATGTGTATGACATGTTGATTGCATCCTCAAACTTGAAAGAAGTTAGGAGGTTGAAAGAGCAACTAAGTTCGGCATTTGAGATGAAAGATTTGGGGGCCGCCAAAAGGATTCTCGGGATGGAGATCACAAGGGATAGGTCCAAGAGAAAGTTATTTCTTTCACAAAGGAGTTTTGCCGAAAAAGTGCTACGCCGTTTTGGCATGGAGAAAGCGAAAGTTGTTTCAACACCTCTTGCGGCGCATTTCAAGCTTTCGGCCGCTTTAAGCCCAAAATCCGATGATGAGAAGAAATATATGGAAAAGGTTCTATATTCAAGTGCAGTCGGGAGTCTCATGTACTTGATGGTGTGTACTCGACCCGACATTGCTCAAGCCGTTAGTGTGGTAAGTAGATATCTCTCTTGTCCGGGGAAAGGGCATTGGGAAGCGGTGAAGTGGATCTTCCGCTATTTGAGAGGTACTATTGATGCTTGCTTGGAGTTTGGCAATGGCAAGAAACTGACGGGCTTTGTGGATGCGGATTTTGCGGGTGATTTGGACAAGAGGCGTTCCTTGACGGGTTATGTTTTTACCCTTGGAGATTGTGCAATTAGTTGGAAGTCTACACTTCAAGCCACCGTTGCACTCTCAAGCACTGAGGCCGAATATATGGCAATTACTGAGGCTATTAAGGAGGCTATTTGGCTCAAGGCGTTTGTTGGCGAGATGTCTTCACTTGAGGGTCCTATTACGGTGTTTTGTGACAACCAAAGCGCGATCCATTTGACTAAGGACCGCATGTACCATGAGAAGACGAAGCACATTGACGTTCGATACCATTTTGTTCGAGATGTGATCTCGGAAGGCAAGGTTGCCGTGAAGAAGATTGGTACCGAATCGAATCCGGCCGATATGCTCACAAAGCCTCTTCCAATTGCAAAGTTCAAGCTTTGTTCAAGTTTGATGTCGGTTTGTTTCTAGCTAGTTTGAGCTAGTTTTGTTTCTAGCATGTTGCTAGTTTGTTTTAGGTTATGTTGGTTTTATGTTTTAGTTTGTTTTAGATGCAATTTGGTTCAAGGTGGAGATTGTTATGTTATGACCCAAATTGCTCTTAGGGCCCATTGGGCTTAGTATCTTCATATATGTAATACTTAGAATCAAATGAATACTAATCAACATTTTTGCCCTAATCTCTCTCTCTCTCACAGCCGACATCTCTTCTTCCTCTCTTCTCATCCATCTTCTCAAAACCCTAACAATCCACAACCCAATCAAATCCTAACAAGATATGGGAATAAAAGCACATGAACAAAATTTAAGTATTGGATATTTGATTGAATGGAGTTTGATTCAATTTGATTTAGGTTCGAACAGAGACTAATTGCTCTGTTGCTTTCTGGCTTGGCTAGGGTCCATTTTGCTTGGATGACAACTTGTTTAGGCAATTGTCTTCTATAGCAACTATAGGCCCATAACAGAAATTGAATAATGTACGTGTCCTTTAAAACTAAACACAATGGGAATTTAATGCCAGAGCTATGGTCGATCCAATTCAGCACGACATTCTGCGTGACTGATGGATCGAGGAGGTTAATTACGTGCCTCCATGTAGTTAGAGAATGTAACTTCGAGACTGATTGGGCTGCTAATGCAGTGCATGACCCCGAGCTCAACTCAAATGTGGAGTCAGTAGTCCGCTAATTTACCCATTTTGTGTAGCAAAAAAAAGCTAAGCACAACATTGCTAAAAAAAATTCCTTCTTCTGAAGTTCGTTCTTTAGAACATATAGGTTTAGTTTAAAATTATTTATCAAATATCCATCTAGATCGATCTGTGGAGAAGAAAATGATCCAGTTAATTGTTACGGAGTGTCCGATGAGTGTCCGAAATCATCTCAACCCTATATTATGCTCCTATTGTATTTCATGCAATCCTAAAAGCCCATATTCCTGATCAACTACATTTCCTTGTTGTATCCCCATTGCGTCTAGTTTGATTTGTAGGCTCCTTTTAGAACTAGAAGATTCCCTCATCAATCATCATCTATGACTTATTTATCTCATAACATGATCTGCGGAGTAGGATTGATCTCCGGTATTTCGGAACGAGAGCGGCACTCATGGAATATTTTTGCATTGAGACCAGGTTGACCTGCGGAGTGAGACAATCCACAGTATTTCGGGATGAGGGATGAAAGAAGCCCCAGAATGATCTGCGTAGTGTGATTGGTCTCCAATATTTCGGGGCGAGAGCCAATACTTGCAAAATGTCTAAATCTCGTAGTAGTCATGGTAGTAGGTTACATGGCGATGGATTAAACCTTATAATGTGGAGGATACTAATGGCTTGCCCTCGGACTTATGTAGTATGGGATGCATAGAATCCGAACAAGTACACATTAGTGTGCATCGTGTGCATTGTGTTTTTTTTTAAACATTGTTTTATGCATTTCTCTTAGTTTTCTTGACAAGCACTCATTCTCTTAAGTTTAGTAGCATCTGTCGATTTATGAATCATTTATTGTTGCTATATTTTATGTTATGTGGCAAGATTGTGATTGTCAGACTTTGGAAGGCTACTGTTGCAATAGTATTGCGTCGGTTGTATTTAATTGGCGTACCTACAGTTTGTCAGTTTTGTAGGATTTGCGAGTAAGTGTCTTGTGTAAATTTAAAGCTTAGATTTGAGATGGCAGAAGTCTAAGTGTTGAGATGTTGTAATAAATATGTTTAATTTTTCGCTGTGCATTGTAATAAAGAACTGTAGTAAAGAAAAGTTTTAATTTTCACTATGTTTTATACTGTGTTTGGATTACATTGAAGTGAAGATTCTGGAGTTGTGTCTCTTATTTCTATGATTGAAAATTTGGGCGCTACACATGACTCAGTAGCAGTTGAGATCCTGGTCGGCAATGAAGGATATTTTTGGGAGGTCATTCGAATCTGGTTGTAGGCATCCATGAAGTAGAGGAGCTCATGCACAGATGTGGCATCAATCATTACATCAATGCTAGGGAGAAGAAAGAGGTTCTTCGGACATGCTTTTTTACGGTCGGTGAAGTCAATACAAATTATCCACTTGCTATCAGCTTTCTTTACGATGACTACATTAGTTAGCAACCCGGGGTAGCTAACTTCTTGAAAGAATCGGACAACTAAGAGTTTATCGATTTCTTCCTTCTGTCGAGGGCGAACTTGCGGTTCTTTTTTGGACTGCTTGACATATGGATTGACACTGAGACAGTGCATGATCAATTCTTTTGAGATGTCGGGCATGTTAGCAGTGGTCCATGCGAACAAGTCTCGGTTCCCCCTGATGCAACTGAAATTTGTTCTTTGAGTCGGTGGGAGGGAGATTTGCTCACATGGAAATACTTGGTTTGATCTTTTTTGGAGAAGGGGATCTCTTCTAGGTCTTCCATGGGCTCGGAGTTAATTTGACCTCTCTCTGGAGGGAGTTCTATGACATCGAGGGGGAGGATGGAGCCTCTGATTGTGGCCGTGTAACTTGCCGGAGCTTCTTCTTGGCTCCCTTAACTTCTCTTACCCCCGTTGGTGTGAGGAATTTCATCCTCATGTGGAAGGCCGTTGCTATGGAGTGAAGAGCTGTCAGGCCAAGGTGGTCGAGGATGTCATTGTAGGCGACTTTCACTTTGACTACCATGAAATCCACGACCACGGTCCAAGTAGTTAGGGCTTTTCCTGCAGTCGTGTCGAGGATGACTACCCCTTCAATCTTGACCGGAACCCCGAAGAACCCGTGGAGGTTCGACCCAGTGGGTTTTAATTAGTCTCTGGAGAGTTTGAAACCTTCAAATGCTTCTAAGACGAGGATATTCATCGAGCTTCTGTATTCCACCAAGATGCGGCACACTTCGTGGTCATCCATGTAGAGGCTGATTACAAGTGTAATGCAATGAGCTGTTCGGATGCCTTCCCGATCTTTTTTCGAGAAAGATACTAAAACTCTGAAGCTCTTGGTGGGAGGAACGTTTTGTATTGATTTTACTTCTGAGATGAATGCCTTTCGGGAAGAATTAGACTCCCCACATAGGTCCTCCGTGAATGAAGTGGAAAATTACCATGGGTTCGGAGTCTCGGGGCTTGGAATCTCTATATGCGCGCTTGTTAGCTCCCCAAGCTGGAGAATGCTTGACCCTGTCTTTCTAAGTGTACCTAGAGAGGTGACCTCATTGGATCAGAGCCTCAATTTCTTATTTGAAGGTTTGACATTAATTGGTTTTGTGGCCATGCTCCCTATGAAATTGACACCAAAGGTTTCTATTCCTTCTCTTTCCCGATGTGTTCTAACTAGAAGGGGGTCGGAGCAATCTATCCCCCTTGATTTCCATGAGGACCATTGATATGTTGGTGTTGAGAGGAGTGAACTTGTCGAAGCGATGTGCCAGAGGAGTGCGACACTGGCCTGACCCATCCTTCTTGGACTTCTTGGGACATTCTTCATTTTTATTCTTTCGTTTGTTCTCTGATGAAGGATCTCATTGATCTTGGGGACAAAAAGCCTTTTTCAGCTTGAATGTACTTCTCACTCAGTAATAGGAGTTCGGAGAAGTCCCAATGAGGTTTCTTGGACAGGGATACTTTAAGGTCGATGTGACGGACATTGTGTCTGAAGGTGGTAGCCGCCATGGCCGAGTCAAAGGAGGAGATGGATATAGACTTCGCTGTGCAGTACCTGAAAAAATCCTTGAGCAGCTCCCCTTCCTTTTGCTTAAGTTGAGAAAGGATGCACTCATCTTCTCAGTCTTGTAGCTATTGACAAAGTGTGTGAGGAAGAGCTCCTCAAATAGATCAAAGGAGAAGATAGACCTTGGATAGAGACAGGATTACCATTCACGTGCTGATCAATTCAGGGTTGCTGGAATGTTCTGTAAAGGAGCGTGTCGGAGGCTTGGTGGATCATCATGAGAATTGTAAAACTCTCAATGTTATCTGTCGAGACAGTTTCACCGTTATATGGATCGAAGGTCGACGGTTTTAAGTTATCAGGGAAAGGTGCTTCGAGAATTGCCTTCGCAAAAGAAGGTCGACTGGGACGGGATTGCTCATTTTGGTAACCCTCCTCTCAACCAATCTGAGCAAGACGGTTCACCATCTCTTGGAGGCGGTGAAGGACTTCATCTACTTGCTCCAGACCAACGAGAATAATCTTCTTGTTTAGGTATTGTGCGCGATCTTCTTGTCTTGTGACCCTTGCTCGGAACACCATAGAGGGCTTTGAAAACTTAGTCGGTGAATTCATGGAACTCTGTCCTCGTCATGAGTGCTTCCTCTTCTCCGTTGTCCCTAGGAGCTCAGAGACTGACAGGAGTTAGGCTCCTCTTGCTTCTTCGATTCTACAGTAAGGGGGTTCGCAAGGACTTCTCATGCCGGGGGAAGGACTCATTTGGCATTTTGAGTGGGGAACATCACCTGGGAGAGCTTATTGCCTAGGCACTAGCGGAGGTATGTTCTTTGCTATCTCGCATTGATGATGTTGTGGAGGTCTGGCTGTGGATGGGACATCACAAGAGGAACCATGGAAGGGGTTGAGGTGCGTACCAAACCTCTGTTCTCGACAGGACAAAGCTCGGGGTAAGGCTGCTAGGAGCTAGCCGAAGCAGCCCTCTCACGAGGGGGTGGCGACGGTAGGTGAGTTGGCTCCTGTGGTGGAAGAGAAGAAGGAGGAGCGCCAGCTCGACGGTTAGTGGTCATCGTCTTCCTTCCTTTGGAATCCGTGATTGTAAAATGTGGTCTTTTATGAGCGAGATCTGATCGAAGAGGTAGATCTGTGTTTTCACATAGACGACGACAATCTGTTGTTGCTTTTTTTGGTGTGGGAGCAATTAGATGATGTGTTCGGATTTTGAGGAAAAAGTAAAGATTTGTACCTCGATCTTGATCTGAATGGTGGTGGTTGAATACTACTTGATCTGAATCTGAATGGTTGAGAGCGCCCGACTCTAGATCGGGTGGCTGAAAATGTTTGACGAACCTGCACAAAGTCTATACACATGGGTTGATCGGGGGAAAGATCCTCTTACGCTCAAGTCAGTAACTGAGAAAGGAGACTTTGAGTTTTAGTAAACAAAATATTGATTACAATTACTGTTGGAGGTGGAGGGTATTTATAAGCCAGAGATTAGTTACAAAAAATAGACTTAAAAAAGATATATTCTTGAGATTCCCTAGGTGAATAGATAGAGTTTGTTGCTCCTCTTATTAGAGAGATCGAGTTGGTTGCTCTTCTTTTGTCGAAGAGAGAGAGTTGGTAGCTCTAAGGGGATTTGACTGACAATCCGAATAGGCTGGAAATCTCCTTTTGCTTAGGCTGTAAATAAGCTGAAATTGTGGATCCGATTGAGTTAGTGAACCGAGAAACGACCTAAGTTCTTCGGACAAATCTGCTACTAAAATTATCATTCTGCCCCTAAAAGCTTTGAGATGCGTGTTTGAATCGTACGGCCCATTTTACTAAATCAAATTTACATACTGCAGTTTTTGGTTAAAAGTGAAAACCTAATATGTTTACTCGATGTAACTTTTTCTTTAATTCAGAGTTGACAAACAACACTGTATGTCGTTACTGAGAAATAATGAAATAAGACTCTATAACTTCATGCAAATGTCATTATTTAATTGTGTTTTGTGGTTGTGGAAATGTGAAACATGTTGTGGTTATGTAATTGATGCTGTTTATTCCTGGTTTTTCCCTGTATAAAAGACTTGATTGGATAGTTGACAAAGTCGATGGTCTTGTTTCTTTTAAGTCAAGCTTACTAGTAGTAGTTTTGCATAGTCAATTCTTTGGCTGTGCAGTCAATAGATATGGGAATAAAAGCACATGAACAATATTTAAGTAATGGATATTTGATTGAATGGAGTTTGATTCAATTTGATTTAGGTTCGAACAGAGACTAATTGCTCTGTTGCTTTCTGGCTTGACTAGAGTCCATTTTGCTTGGATGACAACTTGTTTAGGCAATTGTCTTCTATAGCAACTATAGGCCCATAACAGAATTTGAATAATGTAGGTGTCCTTTAAAACTAAACACAATGGGAATTTAATGCCAGAGCTATGGTCGATTCAATTCAGCACCACATTCTGCTTCACTGATGGATTCGAGGAGGTTAATTACGTGCCTCCATGTAGTTAGAGAATGTAACTTCGAGACTGATTGGGCTGCTAATGCAGTGCATGACCCCGAGCTCAACTCAAATGTGGAGTCAGTAGTCCGCTAATTTACCCATTTTGTGTAGCAAAAAAAAGCTAAGCACCACATTGCTAAAAAAATTCCTTCTTCTGAAGTTTGTTCATTAGAACATATAGGTTTAGTTTAAATTTATTTATCAAATATCCATCTAGATCGATCTGTGGAGAAGAAAATGATCCAGTTAATTGTTACTGAGTGTCCGAAATCATCTCAACCCTATATTATGCTCCTATTGTATTTCATGCAATGCTAAAAGCCCATATTCCTGATCAACTACATTTCCTTGTTGTATCTCCATTGCGTCTAGTTTGATTTGTAGGCTCCTTTTAGAACTAGAAGATTCCCCCATCAATCATCATCTATGACTTATTTATCTCATAACATGATCTGCGGAGTAGGATTGATCTCCGGTATTTCGGAACGAGAGCGGCACTCATGAGATATTTTTGCAATGAGACCAGGTTGACCTGCGGAGTAAGACAATCCACAGTATTCCGGGATGATGGATGAAAGAAGCCCCAGAATGATCTACATAGTGTGATTGGTCTCCAGTATTCCGGGGCGAGAGCCAATACTTGCAAAGTGTCTAAATCTCGTAGTAGTCATGGTAGTAGGTTACATGGCGATGGATTAAACCTTATAATGTGGAGGATACTAATGGCTTGCCCTCGGACTTATGTAGTATGGGATGCATAGAATCCGAACAAGTACACATTAGTGTGCATCGTGTGCATTGTGTTTTTTTTTTAAACATTGTTTTATGCATTTCTCTTAGTTTTCTTGACACGCACTCATTCTCTTAAGTTTAGTAGCATTTGTCGATTTATGAATCATTTATTGTTGCTATATTTTATGTTATGTGGCAAGATTGTGATTGTGAGACTTTGGAAGGCTACTGTTGCAATAGTATTGCGTCGGTTGTATTTAACTGGCGTACCTACAGTTTGTCAGTTTTGTAGGATTTGCGAGTAAGTGTCTTGTGTAAATTCACAGCTTAGATTTGAGATGGCAGAAGTCTAAGTGTTGAGATGTTGTAATAAATATGTCTAATTTTCGCTGTGCATTGTAATAAAGAACTATTGTAAAGAAAAGTTCTAATTTTCACTATGTTTTATACTGTGTTTGGATTACATTGAAGTAAAGATTCTGGAGTTGTGTCTCTTATTTCTATGATTGAAATTTTGGGCGCTACACATGACTCAGTAGAAGTTGAGATCCTGGTCGACAATGAAGGATATTTTTGGGAGGTCATTCGAATCTGGTTGTAGGCATCCATGAAGTAGAGGAGCTCATGCACAGATGTGGCATCAATCATTACATCAATGCTAGGGAGAAGAAAGAGGTTCTTCGAACATGCTTTTTTAAGGTCGGTGAAGTCAATGCAAATTATCCACTTGCTATCAGCTTTCTTTACGATGACTACATTAGTTAGCAACCCGGGGTAGCTAACTTCTTGAAAGAATCGGACAACTAAGAGTTTATCGACTTCTTCCTTCTGTCGACGGCGAACTTGCGGTTCTTTTTTGGACTGCTTGACATATGGATTGACACTGAGACAGTGCATGATCAATTCTTTTGAGATGTCGGGCATGTCAGCAGTGGTCCATGCGAACAAGTCTCGGTTCCCCCTGATGCAACTGAAATTTGTTCTTTGAGTCGGTGGGAGGAAGATTTGCTCACATGGAAATACTTGGTCTGATCTTTTTTGGAGAAGGGAATCTCTTCTAGGTCTTCCATGGGCTCGGAGTTAATTTGACCTCTCTCTGGATGGAGTTATATGACATCGAGGGGGAGGATCGAGCCTCTGATTGTGGCCGTGTAACTTGCCGGAGCTTCTTCTTGGCTCCCTTAACTTCTCTTACCCCCGTTGGTGTGAGGAATTTCATCTTCATGTGGAAGGCCGATGCTATGGAGTGAAGAGCTGTCAGGCCAAGGCGGCCGAGGATGTCATTGTAGGTGACTTTCACATTGACTACATTGAAATCCACGGCCTCGGTCCAAGTACTTAGGGCTTTTCCTGCATTCGTGTCGAGGATGACTACCCCTTCAATCTTGACCGGAACCCCAGAGAACCCGTGGAGGTTCGACCCGGTGGGTTTCAATTAGTCTCTAGAGAGTTTGAAACCTTCAAATGCTTCTAGGAAGAGGATATTCACCAAGATGCGGCACACTTCGTGGTCTGCCATGTAGAGGCTGATTACAAGTGTAATGCAATGAGCTGTTTGGATGCCTTCCCGATCTTTTTTCGAGAAAGATACTAAAACTCTGAAGCTCTTGGTGGGAGGAACATTTTGTATTGAGTTTACTTCTGAGATGAACGCCTTTCGGGAAGAATTAGACTCCCCACCCATAGGTCCTCCGTGAATGAAGTGGAAAATTGCCATGGGTTCGGAGTCTCCGGGCACGGAATCTCTATATGCGCGCTTGTTGGCTCCCCAAGCTGGAGGATGCTTGACCCTGTCTTTCTAAGTGTACCTAGAGAGGTGACCATATTGGATCAGAGCCTCAATTTCTTATTTGAAGGTTCGACATTAATTGGTGTTGTGGCCATGCTCCCTATGAAATTGACACCTAAGGTTTCTATTCCTTCGCTTTCCCGGTGTGTTCTAACTAGAAGGCAGTCGGAGCAATCTATCCCCCTTGATTTCCATGAGGACCATTGATATGTTGGTGTTGAGAGGAGTGAACTTGTCGAAGCGATGTGCCGGAGGAGTGCGACGCTGGCCTGACCCATCCTTCTTGGACTTCTTAGGACATTCTTCATTTTATTCTTTCGTTTGTTCTCTGATGAAGGTTCTCATTGATCTTGGGGACAAAGAGCCTTTTTCAGCTTGAATGTACTTCTCACTCAGTAATAGGAGTTCGGAGAAGTCCCAATGAGGTTTCTTGGACAGGGATACTTTAAGGTCGATGTGACGGACATTGTGTCTGAAGGTGGCAGCCGCCATGGCCGAGTCAAAGGAGGAGATGGATAGACTTCGCTGTGCAGTGCCTGAAAAAATCCTTGAGCAGCTCCCCTTCCTTTTGCTTAAGTTGAGAAAGGATGCACTCATCTTCTCAGTATTGCAGCTATTGACGAAGTGTGTGAGGAAGAGCTCCTCAAATAGATCAAAGGAAAAGATAGACCTTAGAGAGAGACAGGATTACCATTCACGTACTGATCAATTCAGGGTTGCTGGAATGTTCTGTAAAGGAGCGTGTCGGAGGCTTGGTGGATCATCATGAGAATTGTAAAACTCTCAATGTTATCTGTCGAGACAGTTTCGCTGTTGTATGGATCAAAGGTCGACGGTTTTAAGTTATCAGGGAAAGGTGCTTCGAGAATTGTCTTCGCAAAAGAAGGTCGACTGGGGCGGTATTGCTCATTTTGGTAACCCTCCTCTCGACCAATCTGAGCAAGACGGTTCACCATCTCTTGGAGGCAGCGAAGGACTTCATCTGCTTGCTCCTGACCAGCGAGAATAATCTTCTTGTTTAGGTATTGTGTGCGATCTTCTTGTCTTGCAGCCCTTGCTCAGAACACCATAGAGGGCTTTGAAAACTTAGTCAGTGAATTCCTGGAACTCTGTCCTCATCATGAGTGCTTCCTCTCCTCCGTTGTCCCTAGGAGCTCAGAGACTGACAGGAGTTAGGCTCCTCTTGCTTCTTCGATTCTGCAGTGATGGGGTTCGCAAGGACTTCTCATGCCGAGGGAAGGACTCATTTGGCATTTTGAGTGGGGAACATCACCTCGGAGAGCTTATTGCCTAGGCACTGGCGGAGGTATGTTCTTTGCTATCTCGCATTGATGATGTTGTGGAGGTCTGGCTATGGATGGGACATCACAAGAGGAACCATGGAAGGGGTTGAGGTGCGTACCAACCCTCTATTCTCGGCAGGACAAGGCTCGGGGTAAGGCTGCTGGGAGCTAGCCGAAGCAGCCCTCTCACAAGGGGGTGGCGACGGTAGGTGAGTTGGCTCCTGTGGTGGAGGAGAAGAAGGAGGAGCATCAGCTTGACGGTTAGTGGTCATCGTCTTCCTTCCTTTGGAATCCATGACTGTAAAATGTGGTCTTTCATCAGTGAGATTTGATCGAAGAGGTAGATCTGTGTTTTTCCATAGACGACGACAATCTGTTGTTGCTTTTTTCGGTGTGGGAGCAATTAGATGATGTGTTCGGATTTTGAGGAAAAAGTAAAGATTTGTACCTCGATCTTGATCTGAATGGTGGTGGCTGAATACTGATTGATCTGAATCTGAATGGTTGAGAGTGCCCGGCTCTGGATCGGGTGGCTGGAAATGTTTAACAAACCTGCACAAAGTCTATACACATGGGTTGACCGGGTGAAAGAACCTCTTACGCTCAAGTCAGTAACTGAGAAAGGAGATTTCGAGTTTTAGTAAACAAAATATTGATTACAATTACTGTTGGAGGTGGAGGGTATTTATAAGCCAGAGATTAGTTACAAAAAATAGACTTAAAAAAGATATATTCTTGAGATTCCCTGGGTGAATAGATAGAGTTAGTTGCTCCTCTTATTAGAGAGATCGAGTTGATTGCTCTTCTTTTATCGAAGAGAGAGAGTTGGTAGCTCCAAGGGGATTTGACTGACAATCCTAATAGGCTGGAAATCTCCTTTTGCTTAGGCTGTAAATAAGCTGAAATTGTGGATCCGATTGAGCTAGTGAACCGAGAAACGACCTAAGTTCTTCGGACAAATCTGCTACTAAAATTATCGTTCTGCCCCTAAAAGCTTTGAGATGCATGTATGAATTGTACGGCCCATTTTACTAAATCAAAATTACATACTGCAGTTTTTGGTTAAAAGTGAAAACCTAATATGTTAACCTGATGTAACTTTTTCTTTAATTCAGAGATGACAAACAACACTGTATGTCGTTACTGAGAAATAATGAAATATGGGTCAATAACTTCATGCAAATGTCATTATTTAATTGTGTTTTGTGGTTGTGGAAATGTGAAACATGTTGTGGTTATGTAATTGATGCTGTTTATTCCTGGTTTTTCCCTGTATAAAAGACTTGATTGGATAGTTGACAAAGTCGGTGGTCTTGTTTCTTTTAAGTCAAGCTTACTAGTAGTAGTTTTGCATAGTCAATTCTTTGTTGGCTTTGCAGGCGATAGATATGGGAATAAATGCACATGAACAAAATTTAAGTATTGGATATTTGATTGAATGGAGTTTGATTCAATTTGATATAGGTTCGAACAGAGACTAATTGCTCTGTTGCTTTCTGGCTTGACTAAGGTCCATTTTGCTTGGATGACAACTTGTTTAGGCAATTGTCTTCTATAGCAACTATAGGCCCATAACAGAATTTGAATAATGTAGGTGTCCTTTAAAACTAAACACAATGGGAATTTAATGCCACAGCTATGGTCGATTCAATTCAGCACCACATTCTGCTTCACTGATGGATTCGAGGAGGTTAATTACGTGCCTCCATGTAGTTAGAGAATGTAACTTCGAGACTGATTGGGCTGCTAATGCAGTGCATGACCCCGAGCTCAACTCAAATGTGGAGTCAGTAGTCCGCTAATTTACCCATTTTGTGTAGCAAAAAAAAGCTAAGCACAACATTGCTAAAAAAAATTCCTTCTTCTGAAGTTTGTTCTTTAGAACATATAGGTTTAGTTCAAATTTATTTATCAAATATCCATCTAGATCGATCTGTGGAGAAGAAAATGATCCAGTTAATTGTTACTGAGTGTCCGAAATCATCTCAACCCTATATTATGCTCCTATTGTATTTCATGCAATCCTAGAAGCCCATATTCTTTTTTTTTGAGAAAAGGTGGAATAATGCAACCCTGTTTCATTAATAAGAGATTAATAAACAACCCCGAAGTCTCGGGAGAAAAGTACAGTGCAGGAAATAAAACATAACCCCCAACAAAACCCTGGGGGGTGAGTTACATCATCCAGTCTACAGGTAACCAAAATACAACTACCAAAAACAAGGCCTGATACCACAAAATGGGGCGAGAGTCCACTCATCAGTCTAGAGTTGGCCCAAACTCTATCTCCTCGTCATCAAAGTCCTCCACCTGGAACACCCTTGCAATCCTCCCTCTTGCTCCTGAAGCAGCAACTCCATTGTCGAGCTTAATATTCCGGATCAACTACATTTCCTTGTTGTATCTCCATTGCGTCTAGTTTGATTTGTAGGCTCCTTAGAACTAGAAGATTCCCTCATCAATCATCATCTATGACTTATTTATCTCATAACATGATTTTCTCCAACTATGGAGAGTAAGAATCCTCCAATTGCTATATCTTCATATTCGCCGTTATACAAGAAAAAACAATCGAGCTCATCTTGCTAGCCCAAATCCTCAGAAAACAAATCCCCTAGATGAATTGCAGAGGACACGATCACTGTATAGAGCACCAAGGAGGTGCGAAAATGATAATGCAAATCAGTACCAATTTTAACACTTGTTACATTTGATATCATCTCCCCACCTTCTCTGTGTCTAAGACTTGCACACTGCTCAAATTACGTTCTAACTTGACTTGGGTATCGTATCATCCTGTAACGAAATAAGTTGGTGAGATACAACTCAAACAAATCCCAAAATTTGGGACCGACTGCACGAATCTTTTCTTTCTGATACAAAGGATGTACTTTCGCCAAATTAATACTTTTCAAATTCCTAAGTTGATTAATGAGAAGTGATGCTAAAATTGCCGTGCCTCTTAAACTAACTTACCAAAATCACACAAATATCTTAGATTCTGCCCAGTAGATACTGACTCAAATCCAACACAAATGTAGCACTAGAGCTCTCAACATCACAACTGTTCAACTGAGACATGATGAATGCCTCTTTTTCTAGTTTGGCCCTCAATGCCCCAAAAGAGTTATACCCACCAACTTTTGAAAATTCCCACCCAAAATATCTGATAGATCCATCATCAACATTGAACTACAATTCTCCAATCTCCACACCATTTATTTCCAAACAACTACAACAACAACAACAACAACAAAAACAGAAATCTAGGCCAACTTTGCATCACAAAAACACTTTAGTTCAATAAAAACATCTCAAAACGACAACTAAAAGAGAAGTCCACCACCAACAAACCAACCAACACATGGAATTCTCCATGTGTACAAATAACCAGAGTTATTATCATACAATTCAAACCACACCTGAATGAGAGTTAGAGCATGTGCAAGAAGAAGAAGAAGAAGAAGAAGAAGAAGAAGAAGAAGAAGAATTCCTCGAAACCCTCGGCGAAGTAACCGGAAACAGGGGCAGCAACCTTGGTGCCTCAGCATCTTTACTACTCCTAGGCGAAGGGTGTAGGTAAAACCCCTTGTCAGCAATGGCTTTCTCTTCTTCTGATAATAATAAAGTGCGTGCAGTATCAGAAGTACCGGTAGTACTTGCACTAGTACGGAGAAATGGATCAGGAATCAGTGGAGTGACTGGACTGAGTACCAAGGATGGGAAGTCTAGTATACTAGGTGACAGAATCTCAGGCTGTTTTCGAGGGGGAAACATGTTTGGTGCAAGTGGACAACTAACAATATTAAGGTTCTTGATGTTGTTTCGGCGCTCATAGAGCGCCTTGAAGGATGGTTTCTTGGGGCCCATAGAGTTCTTGGGTGGTGGTGGTGGTGGTGGTGGGTTAGGGTTGGCAGCTGCTGCGGCGACGGCAGTTTCGGCTGAGCCTGTGAGCATTTGGACTACTTGTTTGAAGGAGGTGGTGTCAGCTTGGACAAAGGTGGTTGGAAAAGGGTTAGGGTTGGGTTTTGGGGATTGTACATTGTCTTGGTTTTCCATTTGAGTGTTGAGTGTCGTGTGAGTTTGTTTGGTTTTAGAGAGGGATTGAGGGGGGTTGGGTGGAAAGGTCGAGTAGAGGAATATATATATAATATATATGGTGGTAGTGAGAAAGGAGAGAGGGATTTGCATTATTAGAATAATTGGTGAGGTTGTGTGTGAAAGAGGACAAGGTTTTTTGTTTGTTTGTGAGATGCCTTTTAACCTCTTAGAGCATTTGTAGTCGTTTGCCAAATATCGATAAAATGGATATTTGGCAAACGAACGTGCTGCACTCGTTTGCTAAATATTCATTTTATCAATAAATCGCTACAGTCGTGTGCTATAAATGAGAATCGATTTGAGAATTATCCATATTTCAGCGACGACACTTCGAGTGCCGTCGCACCCAAAAAAAAAAAAATTGCCGCGTCGGACGGCACCCGTTGAAAAATAAAAGAATTTTTTGCAATTAAAAAGCCCAAAAAACAAATTTAAAAACCCAAAACAAATTCCTCCTTGGACGGCACTTCGAGTGCCGTCCCAATATTTCCGCTCTTCCCGGACGATACTTCATGTGCCGTCCTTTGCTATATTTAAAAAAAAAAAATTACCGTTTGACTAAAATGCCCCCGCTTAATTCAACGGCTATTTGATGGGCATTTTTCAAAATCCAACGGCTATATTTTTCATCTAAAGTAGTTCACTATATTTTCCTATATATAGTACTCATTCTCAACCGAATATTAGCATAAAAAATCTAGTAAATTATTCAGATCTCAACTATCTTCTCTGTCTTGTATTATCTCAACTATCTTCTCTGTCTTTTATTGAGTTATTTGCTAAAGAAAACAAATGGCAAATGTTAGAGGTGCAAGGGGAAGAGCTTATACGGCTCAGAAAGATGTTCTGCTATGCTAGAGTTGGATCAGTATTACTCAAGATCCAGTTATTGGTACCGACCAATCTGGATCACAATTTTGGGATCGTATTTATTCTACATTTAAGGTAATATTTGGCACTCCGACCGACAGAACAGTGGCCTCACTCACTAGTCGGTTTCAAGTGATTTCCAAAGAAGTCGCTCTATTCAATGGAAAATTGAGCAATGCAACAAGTAGAGCCGGTAGCGGAACAACAGAGGCAGACAAGGTTTGTAAAAAATATATTATTTGAAGTCATTATTTGTATCTCTTGTTTACCTAATAACGTTTGGAATATCAATGTGTTCTCAGATTCGCGAAGCGAGAGTACAGTATTTGACATCTTCGGGAAAAGCATTCAAATTTGATGAATGTTATGAGATCCTGAAAGAGCAGCCAAAGTTTTCATTGCGCACAACACAAGTTTTTGATCGAGTACCGAATACCCAATTCGGTGAAGGTAGTGAAAGCCCAAACTCTCCAACAATCAACTTGGACTCAGATCTACCCATGGATACGGATTCACCTACACCCCTTACCCGCCCACCAGGTCGCAAAGTGTCTAAGAGAAAAGGCAAAAGTGTTGCCGAAACATCAGGCATCAAAGATATAGCCGAAGAAACAGCCATATTTACAGCTGTATACAAAGAATCGCAAGTTACAAGGAATGCGATAAAAATCCGAGAATGCGATCTTAAAGAACGAATGGAGGAAGATCGTATTATGGGTATCGATCTAAACACATTACCTACGAATCAACGATATTATTTTATATGTAGGCAAAATGAAATTCTACAAAAACGAGGTTATAACGATGGGTGAAGAACTTGATCCCAAAAATCTGTATTTTATCTTAGTAAAGCATGCATTATTAATTTGAAATGAAGAAGAATCTTTTTTTTGCAGTGAGTAGACCCATAGCATCCTGTTAGATTGTAATTAGTGAATGTACGATTGACCCAAATATTTGAAAAAACTAAAAGAACTACCATAGTTGAAAAAACTAAAAGAACTATTTTTATAATTATACCATAAAATTGAATGTTACAAGATAAAGAAAATACATACTAATACATGTCAAGTGCAATTACTCATCTCCAAATTGGTTCCAAATATGCTCCACAAGAACTTGACGAAGTGCATGATGTCTTTGTCAATCATGTAGAATGACATTACGAAACGTTCGGCCTACTTCATCAATTGGTCCACATGTGCTTGGTTCGATCCCAATTGAGTCAGGAATTTGATCATAATCATAGTTAAGATTTCCATCGTCACGTTCATCCTCCACAATCATGTTGAGTAAGATGATACATATTTTCATAATATAGGACAAACTATCTGCAACCCACATGCGTGCAGGACCCTTCACTATTGCAAAACGTGATTATAAAACACCAAAAGCACTCTCCACATCTTTTCTTGCACCCTCCTGCAATTCTGCATTTTTTTTGTGTGTATCTGGTGCGGTGTAAGTTTTCACGATGGTTGCCAACGATGGGTATATACCATCCGCTAGGTAATAACCCATATTGTAATTGTTGTTGTTGATGACAAAATTAGCTGGAGGTGCACGACCGTCAAGGATCTCATTAAATAAAGTTGACCGGTTCAGCACATTTAGATCATTGTTGCAACCTGGCATTCCAAAGAATGAATACCAGAACCAAAGATCATAAGACGCAACTGCTTCGAGAATAATAGTTGGTTCCCGAACATGTCCTGTGTATTGTCCGTGCCATGCTGCCGGACAATTTTTTCACTTCCAATGCATGCAATCTACACTACCCAAAATTCCAGGGAATCCTCGAGCGCTATTCTCTTCTAGTAGTCTTTCCGCATCGCCTGGTGTTGGTTTCCTCATATATTGTGTACCAAATAAAGTTACAATTGCAAAACAAAAACGTCGTAGACTTTTCAATACTGTTGTTTCGCCAATATGTAGATATTCGTCAAGAGCATCAGCCGCCCCTCCGTACGCTAAACAACGTAGTGCCGCCATTATTTTTTGATGAGGACTTAACCCAACTTGCTTGCATGCATCCTGGGACAGTTGAAAATATTGATCGTAACCAGCAACAGCATTCAAGATCCGGTTGAAGAGTTGTCGACGCATACGGAATCGACGTCGAAAAATTGAATCTGGGTAAACTGGATTTTTGGCAAAGTAGTCGTTCCACATCTGTCTATGACCTTCTTGTCTTTCGCGTCGAATATGACGGCGACGATTGATTTGTTCGCTAGCTCGGATTGCATTGCCAACCCTTATTAGACGATTGTGAACAACCCGAGCAACAATATTGTTGTCCTCCTCTGATGAAGAGGAAGATGAACTCCAAGGAAAAGGTATTTGTAAATTGGCAATGGGAATTGAGGAGGTAATAACAGAGCAGTGAGTAGACGAAGGAGTTGAAGTTTTCAAAGTGAATTACATAAATAAATGTACACAAGATGGCAGCATATAAATAATGAACATGCCTCTTGAAGAACGAATCATTTATTATGTCCTGTCATATCTAAAATTTAACACATAGGTGGGAAAGAAGTCAAAACCTATAATGGCTAGATAGGGACATGAACCGACTACTCACTGTCACAACAAAACAAATTACAAATGACTTGCCATGTGACAATCTTATGTTGACTATAATACCCTCCGGACTAATATTCCCTCATTTGTCATAATTACAATTTACAAATTAAAACTTTTGCTCAAATTGACGATATTACCCTCATGTGTCATAAAGATAAAATACAATAAATTTTGTATTACAAATAATGTAGATTTTTGTACTAATGTTCAAATAAATATCCTCATATATTACATATTTAAATTAAATACTACATACATAGGATGTACAAATATTACTATTCTTCATAACTATACTGTGTTTCAGGCACATATGTAGACGTGGATGCGCCTGTGTCATCTAAATTTGGATTCATTGGTCTTTGTCAGGAAAGAGATGCCTTGCCCATCGATACAGATCGCCTCGCATTTGGTAATTCAGTTGGAATTGATTTCCTCAAAACCATATCTGACAGTATCAATCGCCGAAGCTGTACATCAGTGTTGCTCAATTATTGACAACGAGTATATAACTCTTCCTGGGGAAGGGTATAAAATATATAAATGAATGAGAGTACGTAAAATACAAATTACACTAATAAAAAATTTAAGAAAATGTAAATTCAATTTTCGTAACTCACATATGTTGGTTGCCCACTATGATGAAACGGGACATTGGCAACAGAGTCCAAATTCTTCATAATAGTACCGCTTTGAAATAGTGGCACTTCGACGTAATATTGACCAAGTAATACCGAAGTTTCTGCAGTTGATTGAGTTGGATACTCGGCCGGTTGTCAACATGGAGGTGCAGCATATGGCAACTGAGCAGAAGTATCCCGTATAGATGTTGGCCCAATAAAATCGACATTGGATGTATGAGAAAGTAACGACATTATAGGACCAATTGAAACCTTTGCCCAATACTGATCATAAGTTAACTGCTCTATACGACGCACAAAAGGTGAAGCTTCAATTGGTTCAGGTAATGTAGTACCGGATACCATGAAACATAACTGAGGAGGTGGGTTTTTTGGTATAGCAATATAACCAGTAAGTTGGCAAATATAACGATCACCAAGATACCATACACCCTGCAATCCACTTAAGCATAATCATACTATTTATAAAAAATATTGTAAATTCAAATGAAAAATTAAATATACTTGACCGCAATACGTAAAAGTATGACGAAACCGTGATATATATTTAGCAACTTCTATTTCATACACATCTGTAATTGTTGAAGAATTATAAGGCTGCCAAATGATTGAGGAAGGAGTGCGCATCTTAAACTGATTACAGGCCATCGACTGATTATATCGAATAGGATCACAGCGACCTGAATCCAAATATTCTTTATTCCATCGTATAATTCTCGGCCATACATCAGAATTAGACATGTGGGTCTCCATAGGGGTGTTCCTATTTCTAACTGGAATACAGCAATTTGTGTACTCGTAAGCCCAATACTGTAAAACATAATTATCGATTATGTTAGGAATAGATAAATTGAAATAATATAATGACATTTTCAGTCTAAAATTAGTTTAGGATAAGTATTACCTCCAACACTTGCCACGGTCCATTAAACGACTTCACTTTAAGTCTACTACATGAATCCAAAGACAAATACAACAGAGCAAGTGCATGACTACCCCAATCATATTTGCCAACTTCATTGAGGTCTACAACTGCAGCTAGCCAACCACACCTTACTAATCCAGCTCCATTTGTGAAAAGAAATGCACCGAGAAAGAACATAAAGAACGCTCGAGCGATCTTCATCTCTAGATTTCTGTCGCTTTGGGCTTCTTCAATCAAAGTATTAGTAAAATAATTTTTGAAAAAACCAACCCGTATACCTTGTGATTTCCAATCATCTACTGTTAGTTCTGGAAAGAACCGTTGCTGAACAACTTCAAAAGAGTACATCTTATCGTCGCATGGAGGTAACTGGCCGACACCGATAGAAATTTCCGTAAGCATTATCCAATCTAATGGAGTGAAACCCAACTCACCACACGGTAAGTGGAAAGTATGGGTAGTGTCCTACCATCTCTCTACGAGTGCCTCCACGAGCCGAACCGACGATTTGTTTGTATTGATAGTCATGAAACGGTGTCATCCCGCCTGCTCTACTAGTAGTTGAATAAGTGGAACCTGTGAGCAATACTGATTGTACATCTTGATCGGTTCCTTCCAGTTTCCCCTGAATTTACAGAAACCACCATCAGGAGTAACAGTAACATATTGACTTATATGTTTTGAATCGTCTACTACACGATTCCAGTTGGACTGATCGGCATAGTCGACACTTGACATATCCACTTCACCCTCATTGCTTGTGCCGGGTTGAACTGGGACATGTTCTCGCTTTGATTTCAAACGACCAATAAATCTTCGTATCGAAGACATTATTTCATACTCAATAATAAATTCAGATATAAATAATATAATTGAGATTGAGAGGTGGATGAGATTGAATTGGGATTAATATTCTAGATTGCCGAGAGGAGAGGAGAGGAGACTTAGTTGTTTTGAGATAGAGTGAGATAGACAGAGAGTTTAGTTATTTTGATAGAGTGAGGAAATAGTCAGAGAATGATACATATATATACATCTATTATAGAAGGGTAATATGGTCAAAAAAAGCTTTAATAAAGCCTGAAATGGTGCACCAATTCCGGAAAAGTGCAAAATGGCCAAAAATAAATCACTTCCCTGTCGGACGGCACTTCATGTGCCGTCCATCGTTTCCGCATTCAAATTTTTTCCACTTTTGGCTCCGACGGCACTTCATGTGCCGTCGCTCCCTTTTTTTTTTTTTTTTTTGCGATCGGACGACACTTCGAGTGCCATCCCACAAAATTAACTGGTTTTTTTTTTTCTCACCAACGACACTTTATGTGCCGTCGCTTATTATTTTACCATAGATTGCTAAAAAATAGCTTCGAACGAGTGCAGCAAAAGTTCGATTCTTATTTCTATTTATCCATATATTCATTTTTTCACCTTCAACGACTACATATGCTCTTATGAGAGCATTTGTAGTCGTTGCGATCCATTTTTTGGGTATTTGGTAAATGGCAATAGAAAATTTGACTGCGCGCTGTAGTGGTCGATAGTTAAAATTTGGTCAGACGATGGATAATCTTTCGTCTCAAAAATTTTTATTTAAAAAAAAAATTTTTTTTTTTTGGCACAAAAGGACATTGAAAAAAAAAATCTCCAAAAGTGAGGGACTATGTATTATACACCGTCCCTACACTTTTGTCTTTAGCGAATTTGGTTAGGACGGTGTATAATCAACCGTCTGACAATTTTTTTTTTTAATCTTTTGGGACGGCGCTTTATCTTTCGTCCGATACCAAAAAAAATTGAGCGACGGAAGATAATCTATCGTCCGAAAGATAATCTATCGTCCAGCTATATTTTGGCAATTGCCATTTCGATTGCCAAATATAGTCGAGCACTATAGCGATGAAATCCATTTTTTGGGTATTTGGCCAACGACTACAGATGATTTTTTTTTCAAATTTTGCAAAAATTGGATTTATGATAAACGACTACAGATGCTCTAAGAGAAGGAGAAGGAGAAGGAGGAGGAGAGGAGGAGAAAGAGAGGGATCGGTGGGATGGGTCCCCATTTTAAATTATTTTGACAAAATTCAAGAAAAAATTACCCTCATTCCAATGATCACGCAATATGAAAAAGTATTCATTCCGTCTCAAAATATATAACTTAAGTCATTTTAGATTTGTATACAAGTATTTAAGAATATTGTGTAAAAGTACTAAACTTTCTTGGAAATTAAAATTTTTAAATGAGCTAGATATTGTATAATATTATACTAGTAATTTACACGGTTCGTTTCACGTCTTAATAAATATATATTTTTTAAAATAAAAATTTTAACGTAGTCTGACTTCGAATCTGAGACTTCTTTTATATTAATTATGCAGGGACAATGCACGTCTTAATAAAAAAAAATTTAAATAAAAATATAAACTCTAAGATTAGATTGGGGTGAGATTAAGATGTGTGGTTTAGAATTAGTTAGATTAGAGTTAGATCTAATTGGTTGGTGTAGATATAATTGAGAGATTTAGTTAGATTAGGGTTATATCTAATCTAATTGTGTGTTGTAGATTTAATTGAGGTTAAATGCATACAAATCACAGGTTGTCTACAAATGACAACTCTCCCATTATAATATTAGAGATTTACCCTTATCCATAATTAATGGATCTTTAAGAATGTAAAGAGACAACTGTATGATTGAAAATTTCTTTAAAAAGTACTTAATAGATCTTTAAGAATGATATTATATCTATTTCGAAAATCTAAAGTGATTTATATTGTGAAACAAAAAACCTATAATGATTTATATTTAGAGACGGAGAGAGTTGTTTTTACTGCTGGATCTCTTTTAGACATGTGGCTCCTCATGATCTCTTCTTTATCCTATAAGAGTATCTGTAGTCGTCTTGAGTCAGATTTTGGATATTTGGCAAATTGAAATGGAAAAAATGGGTTTGCGCTGTAGTCGTCAAAAGCCAAAATTTGGGACAGACGGAAGATTATCTTTCGTCTCAGAAATTTAAATCAAATATATATATATATATATATATATATATATATATATATACTAGGTTTGCCCACTGACACGTGCCTACGGCACGTCTTCGGAACGATGCACCTTGTTTGATTATAAAAAATAGTTTTGGAGGTCCAGCAAATTAATTAAAGTAGCAAACATAGAGCAAAAAACATATTATATGTTTTTTTTGATATTTTGAATTATTTTTAAAGTTTTTAATTTTAAATTTTTAAAATTTTTAATATTTTTAAATTTTAAAAATTTTATTTCCTTAATTTTTTAATATTATATAGAAGAGGGAGGGAGAGAGAGAGAAAAAAATAAATAAATAAATAAATATAGGAGTTGTTTTGGGTGGGAGATTTGAATTCGAATTTTGGGGGAAACTTTTGGGGGGGAAAATATGTTTTGTAAGGTTAGATCTGGGCCTTTGATTTTTGGGGAGATTGAAGGAGAGCCACTTGATAGCTTTCTTTGTGTTTTATTATATAGATACTAGTATTATACACGTGCTGTGCACATGAGGAATATTGGGGGTATGAAAAGGGCAAAAAAAAAATCTACCAGCACGTGCGTTGCACGGGTTGGGTTATGGACAAATTACACTAAGGCCTTCTCCCATTATAGTAGTATATATATATATATATATATATATATATACTACTATAATGGGAGAAGGCCTTAGTGTAATTTGTCCATCTACCAATCCGTGCAAGGCACGTGCATAACTATCGTAAATGAGGTTTTAGATCAAATCCATACTACGTCTGAATTTTTATTTTTAAAAAAACTATATTTATTAAGACGTGCATCGCACGTGTAAACTACTAGTATATATATATATATAAATGTATTGAAGTGAGGGACAAACAAATGCATTGAAGTGAAGGATAAGGGACAAATTTTTTTAATTTTTTTTAAATTCGGAAGTGAGGGAGAAAAGGACAAAAAAAATTTAAAAAAAAATATTTAAAAAAAAATAAAAAATCCAAACCAGCCTTGGACGAGGGATGAAGTCCCGTTCAAGGGATTTTGTCTTTAGCCAATATGTGTTGGACGGTACATAATGTACCGTCCTTCACTTTTTTTTTATTGTTTTTTTTTTAAATTAATGGGACGAAATATTATCCTTCATCCGATGACTTCGTCGTAAGCCAAAATCGAAGGGACGGTGTATTGTTTACCGTCCGACGTTTGAGACGAAAGATCATTTAACGAACGAAAGATTATCTTTCGTCAGTTATAATTTGGCAAATGCCAAACCAGCTGCTATATTTGGTCAGTTTCTGTTCATGCGACATCCAAAATTTTGATATTTGGCAGACGAGTAAAGCGAGATTTTTTCTATTTTTTTTTATTTTTTGGGTAAATAGCTGACGACCACAAATGCTCTGAGAGACACGTTTATATTGCATTATGTGAACCAGATTTTATTTTCCTTCTGGGAATATTGCCCAATCCCCTGTCATTGATTGGTAGGGCATAATCTCAAATTCAAAAATTGAAATGGATGTGTCATTGACTTAAGGTCCCCTCACTGAGCTCATCACATGATTAGGACTACTATACGCTACTGTTAGTATTTCTCCACGTCAGATCTGAAATGTTCTGACGCTTTTGATCAGAAACCAAAAGAGGGTGGGGGGTAAGGTGTCCATGCTTGGTTGGTCGTTTTTTCAAATCGGAGTGACCAAGCTGAATGGACTTACTCTCAGAACCATACAATATTAGTATATCTGATCATTGCTGGCAGCCCTGAAACACTTAGAATCCATCAGATCAAAGATTGTACTGTATGAGTTTCTATTGTACTGCAATGTATTGTTATTATTATTATTATTATATTTATATATATTTTAAGCTAGTAGATTTACCCATCTCTTCTTTTTTATTTTGAAATAGAAAAAGAAGAGCAAAAATAGGAACTGGCATGTGCAGCCCTCACCAATTGTCAAAACAGAATTAATTAAAAAACACCAAAAAAAAATTTTCCTCTTTCACATCTTCCCAAGACCCACAAACCCTAACTCTCCCTACCCCAAAACCCACCCACATCTCCTCACCCGTCCGTCCCTAGCTACCGCCGCCCGCCGTCAGCCCACATCCCTCTCGCTGCGCCCCGGAAAGGAAATCGACGACGGTGGGACACTCTACAACCAAGAAGAAAAGAAGGTGACGTTGGGTGGGTCTGATTTCATGGTAACCAAGCTTGGGATTGGGGCTTGGGCGTGGGGTGACACAAGCTACTGGAAACGATTCTCAATGGGATGGTAACTTTCCTATATCATTTCTCAGTAGATTTTTTTTGGTATGGGTATCTTTGTAATTTGGGTTTTGAGTTGGGTTTTTGATGATATATTGATATTTGATACCTTCGCTTGATTTCTCATATCGATTTGTTCACAATGTCATGGTTTGAGTATTAAGTTTTGAAATTTTAGATGGAGAATGCGAATTCATATGCTAAGATTTCCTGTAAGAGCATCCACAGCGGTTTGCTATTTTGACATTTTTGCCATTTTTAGCTATTGAAGCTCTACGGTGGTTTGCTATTTTGTCATTTTTTTGTCTGTAAAATAGCTATAATAAAATGTTATATTTGGCAAACGGTTTAGCAAAATGCATAGTATAGGGGATGAAACATGATGTTTTGTTTGTAATATTTTATTATATTTTTCAACGATCAGACAAAACATCATGTTTCGTCAGACGAAATTAAAGTAAATTTTTCTTATTAAAAACTCCGGAATTGAAAGAAATGGCACGGACAACAGCGGTTTGCTATTTTGAAATTTTTGCCATTTTTAGCTATTGAAGCTCTGCAGTGATTTGCTATTTTGCCCTTTTTTTTGTAAAATAGCTATAGTAGAATGTTATATTTGGCAAACGATTTAGCAAAATGCATAGTATAAGGGATGAAACATGATGTTTTGTTTGTAATATTTTATTATATTTTTCAACGATCAGACAAAATATCATGTTTCGTCAGATGAAATTAGAGTAATATTTTTATTATTAAAAACTCCGGAATTGAAAGAAATGGCACGGACGAAACATCATGTTTCGGCCAAGTGAATGAAGGTCTTTTTTTGATAATATGGTTAGTTAATGTTTAATTAGTTATTTATTTATTATACTATATCTTAAGCTAATAGGCCTACCCCTCTCTTCTTTCTCCATTTTGAAATGGAGAAAGGAAAGCAAAAGTAGGAAATCACACATACCTTAACACGTGCACACTACATTTTTTTACTTAACAAAAAAAATACAAAAAAAAAATACAAAAACAAAAAAAAATCCTTCCTCTCCCAACTCCCCCTCCTCAAAATCCCACTAACCCTCCTCCCCACCAAATCTCAGCAGTCGTCATTCGCCAATCCGCCCAATCATCGCCGTTGACGCTCGCTGGCCTGCCATGGGTGATGACACTGCCGGTAAGAATTCTCCTATGAATTAGGTTTTTTGAATTCCTAATTTGCTTTGTAATATTGTATTCATAAAACCCTAATTTACCACCCGCTTTTACTTTTGATTTCTAATTATGGCGTTTCAATTCTTAAAATATTGAAATACAAATCCTAATTATGGATTCAAAGATAAAGATTGGTTATTTTCAGACCAAATCCTTACTAATGTTCTGCTCTTGATTCTTTGTTTCTTCAGATCCCAGTAAATTAGATTTTAGAGGCTATGGTAGAAATTGGGATTTTGGAAGGCGAAGAGATGAAGAAAGAATAAATTATGGGAAAGTAAGAGGTAATGTAAGTGATTATATGTTTGTTTTTGTTTATTCACTGATTTACACTACTCTCTCCAATGTGTACTCCCAGAGATTACGGAGATGGCAATTAGGCATGTATGTCATGTCGTCGCTGCAATTAACCCAGATATAGGTTACTTGAAGATCAACTTTTATTCTTCAATTTGAATGTAATTGTATTCACTACTTCTTATAATTATTTCTCATGAAAAATTAATTTTGTTAAGTTCTTGAGCTTCTCATTTATTTTTAGCAATCTCTCATAATTATTTTAACAATCTTTCTTCAATTAGAATTGTTGTTTCAGTTTTTATATCCTTTTTCGGGTAATATTTAATTTGTTTGTGTTTGAGTATTTGTCTGCTTTTTTACAATAATATAGTCAAGTTTTGAGATTCAGGATCAGATGCAAACCTAATAATGTAAGATTTCGGATTAGAAGCAAGGGGATCGTCAAGTATGAAATTGGAACGAATTGACTTGCATATGAGGGCTTTTTCTTCTAATTGATATTTGTTTTCATTTGAACTTTTGCATTTTAAGTAATATTATCATTAAATTTTCAATTACAAAGAATGATGGATTGTAGATGATGGTAAAAAGCATGAAAGTTGAATAGTTTTGTCAATTTTATCATTATTGTATTTTATTATTTTTATTTCCTTAGAGTAAAAGTGAACAAATGAGTGAAGATATAAGAAAGCTAAGGACTTCCATCAAATGGTTGATAAAATGAGAAGATGAAAATTTGATGAAGCAAGAGAAGCTTCAGAATATGTTGGAATCAGAAGGAAAACAACATGCAGATAGTGGTATCTTTTCTGCATATATATATATATATATATATATATATATATATATATATATATATATATATATATATATATATATTTTGAAAAGTTTTGGTGAATTATAGTACTGTATATGTGTTTTATAGTTTGATCATTTTATACAAACACAACTAAGGAGTAATATAGAAAAGTTGGTGGCAAATATTGAGGAACTTTGCAGTCAATATGAGTATTTGCAAGCAAGCTTTAGAATGGAGGAATCTAACAAGATTGTAAGTCTCTTTCTTAGCATCTCTAAATTTCGGTAATTATTCGACTATTTTTTTTTATTTTCTTTTAATTGAATAGATATATAGAATGATGTTGGTTGGTTTGAAAGTGTGAATTAGTTAATTTGTACATTTATCATCTTTTCATTATATTGTGATTGAAATAGCTAAGAGATATTTTTAAATTTTTAAGTAATATATAATTTTATGAGTTCCTCAAAATTATTTTTGTTTGTGCAATTTGCACAGGGTAACACTAGTTATACATCTTAAGCTAATAAGCTTAATTACCTCATCTCTCCTTTCTCTATTTTAAATAGAGAAAGGAGAACAAAAATATGAATTAACATGTGCAACTCACATCACTTAAAAAAACACAAAAAAAATGTTTCTTCTACCACATCTCCCCCAAACCCTCTAACCCTAACCCTCCCTACCCCAAAACCCACCCAAATCTCCTCTGTCACAGCCGCCCATCGCCACTCATCGCTACCATCGCCATTGCCGCCCGTCGCTATCCTCCATCGTCTCCCTTCGCTATCCCCCATCGCCACCCATCGCTACCCATGTGTGAAAAACCCTTATATATAGTATATGTCTGTAGTGTGTGGATTTCGATCGCTCAAACTTATGGAGCTCTCTCTTCTCTCAATCTCAGGTAAAAATTTCCCTTTTTTTTATCAAGGAATTGTAAATTTCTTATTTATAATGGGTTAATTATAAATTAGAGAATAAACCCATGAATTATATCTTTGGTATGATCTCCATGGTTCTTGATGCCAACCAACTGTTTGCCGAAATGTCCATTAGACATAAGTTTATCTTTCTGTAAATAGAACATGTAATGCATCCATTTCGAGTCTGTGTGGCTGAAAATGGTAATGTCTGTAACATGAATAGAATGTATTTCATTTCGAGGAGATGGGTATGATGGGTTATGTTTTACCTAAAAATAATGTTCATGATGCCCACTCCTAAGATGTATTCTGTTTTGCTGAGAAAGAATGTTGAAGGTCATTCATGATATGCCCGAGTCAATAACATGGTTTAGATAAGTTACGTTAGAAGCACTTAAGGATGACTATTCTTATCGAATTATGCTTCGGGAGGAATAAATCAGGTCATGGAGAATTATCTGATCAAGCAGAGTAAACTTTTGTAGTTTTCTAATATGTTAAAATTTTACGTGGATCAAAGTTTCCATTATGAATATTTTTTTAACCTTGACTTAGATTTGAAATGAGCATTTTTTTAAGATTTTTTTTTTGAAAACATATCTACATGTAATTGAATTTCATAAAAGAGGGCTTCCTCATGCTCACATCTTGATTACTATTCGAAGAGAAGACAAGATTACCAATATTGAAGATTTTGATAGATTAGTATCCGCCGAGATTCCAGATAAGGAACAATTTTGAAATATGCTGGAATAGAAGCTTCGAAATATGCTGGAATTACAAGAAAAAAAACATGCAGATAGTGGTATCTTTTCTACATATTTTGTTTTGTTTGAAAAATTTTGAAAAATTGTAGTATTTTATGTGTGTTTTATGGTATGATCATTTTGTAGAGGTACAACTTAGGAGTAATATAGAACAGTTGGAGAAAAATATTGAGGAACTTCGTAGACAATATGAGTATTTACAAGCTGGCATTGTTAGGAATTGTGGCCTTAAATACACGTAGGCACGGGATACTTGAAGTTGGAGAAGAAGAGAAGACAAAGAAGTAAGAGAAGACAAGCAGCAAGTAGAAGAAGAGAAGTCTGGAGGGTTGCGGTCGACCGGCTAGGGGTGCGGTCGACCGACCCAGTCGACTGGGGGTTCTTCGAGTGCAGGCGTCCAATAGAGGAGGGAACGGTCGACCGACACTAGGGGTGCGGTCAATCGGTCAGCCCTCTGGATTGATTTTGCACGATGCGGTCGGCCGACCTGGGGGGCAGTCGACCAACACCGACGCCGATTGTTTCTTTTGGGCTTACGGGAGAAAGACCCAATTTGTTATATTTGTGTTTATCTTTTAGGATTTTCTTGGGGGCTATATATACGGCCGTAAACTCTAGGGTTTTGTAATCCTATGCCGTGATCATTATTCAACTTCAAGAGAGATTGTGCCGAGTGTTTCAAAGGTGAGAGAGAGAGAGAGATTGAGAGTTGTAATCTTTCTTGTAATCTTTGTATTTTTTTGGGAATAAGAAGTATTGGTTATCTCTGCATATTGGTTGTGTTCTTGTGAGATCCATACATTGTGGTGGCTTGCTCTTGGTTCATCTATTTTTTGGGAGTTTCTATTGCTTGTGGTGCACTTCCGCTATTAGCACTACGAGTCGTGGGAGTAGATTTCTCTGAAAAGCTTTAGAATTGAGGAATCTGACAAGATTGTAAGTGATTTTTGAAAATACCTTTTTCTTGACATCTCTAAATTTATGTATCTAGGGTTTACCTATGTCTTTGTGCTCGAATTGTTGGAGAGTTACACACATCGAGAATTTTGGTATTTTCTTTTAATTGAATAGAAAATATAGAATGATATTGGTTTCGAAATCTGAATAGGTTAATCTATGTATTTGTCATCTTTTTATATAGCTAATAAACAATTACTGTTCCCTCAATGTGTTTCTGATGTTGATTATATTTAATTTGAGAGGGAAAGTCGTTAAGATGCACACAGTCGAGAAGGAGATAACGAAGTACATCAAGGAGTCCGAGAAGAATCACAACCCAACTTCAGTAATTATTCGATGTTTTTTTAAATTTCCTTTCTATTGAATAGAAATATTGAATGATGTTGATTTGTTTAAAAGTGTGAACTAATATGTAGATTTTTCATCTTTTAATTACATTGTGAATGAAATAGTTAAAGGACATCTCTAAATTTTTAAGTTTCATATAATTTTATAAGTTTCTCAAAAAAAATTTAGTTTGTGCAATTTGCATAGGGTAACACTAGTATTTATATATTATGCTAATAAGAGAGAGAGAATACCACATCTCTGATCTTTTCTTTATCTATTTTGAAATAGAAAAATATGAACAAAAGAAGAGATTTACGTGCAAACTGCACAAAAGCCCAACAAAACTCCATCACTGCACCCACACTCTGCTTCATCTTAATCCCCACTTTATTGAAAATAAAATAAATAAACCGGCCCCTCGCATCCCTCCTGCCGCCCCCTCCTCCTCACCCCGCATGCCGCTCGCCACACTCACGCAACGCCCTCCACCTCACGACGCATGCAACACCCTCTACTTCACGACGCACACCGCTCACTATGCCGCACACCGCATGCCACTGTCCACGCAATGAAGGCTCTCCACACATCTTTTAATTTCTTAATTAAAAGATGAGCATATCTCTCAACACTCTTCTGCAATTATCATCATCTTCAAATTCTTTCCTCCATTTCGATGGTTGGTCCTTCATCTCCCTCATCAATTGCCCTCGTTTTCAGACCGGAGCACCCCCTCTCAAACTGCTCCACTATCCATTTCCCAGTTCTCAAATCGGTGCCCGTTTGAGAGATTTGCGTATGAGCTCAACTGGGTCTGAATCGAGCTCAATCCCTTCTGCCATGGTAAGTGATGTTTTAATTTTAATGAGTAATTTGAGGAGTTTTTGGGTTGTTAGAGGTGTAGAGTTTGTGGGTTAGGTGTCGGAAATTTGGTGGAGGGATTTTTGTGTTGTGATGCTGTATAGTTTTGGTGTTTGACATAATGCGTTAAGTGTAATTTTAGGGTGAATGAAAATGAGAATGACGATTGGGAATTTGATTTGATCATCGTGACATTAGTTGTTCATGATTGGGTTCAGACATCATGTTTTGATGGACAGTTCTTTGTTGACAATGTTATAGGCGCTTGAGTTTTTATGGGAACTAATTTGTTAGCATTATTATACTTTACTTTATACTATATTATCTGCTTATGTGAGGATGATAATGAAGATTTCCGTAATTACAGTAGGAATGATATTCATAAGTTTATCTCAATTCTCTCCAACATTTTTGGAAATTTTATATTATTTTATGAGTCCCTCAAAACTTATTTAGGTTGTGCAATTTGTACAGGATAACACTAGTGCCTTGTATGTGTTTCTATTTAACTTTTTCAGTTGTAGCAAGTTCTGTTTTGTTATATTCCTTTTAATTATAAAAAAATGTATTTGATATTTTCTTAAAAAATATTGAAATCCTTAGATCACCCAAAATGGTGAAGATATCCCAAAGCATTAAAAAAACCTCCTTGCCCCTATCGCCCGGGTCTTGATCAAGACCCGGGATCTTCCCAATCCTCCCAACCCTTTTTAGGTTGGACCCACATGTGCAACAGCTGTTTTTTAATAGCCGTTGCAGACAATTTTTTTAAAAAAATCAACAAAAAAATTTGTTCAACCAAATTTCACCACTCATCAATATCCCTTTTTTTAGCCTCCTACCATTGTAAACTCACGTATCAACACAATTTCATACCACACCCAACTCTCACATAAACAATAAATAATGTCTTCAAATTCATCTTCTTTTTCTTCTAAACGTGAAAAAGACATTGATTCTATCATGCAGGAGTTATTTGTTACCGAAATGATGATGCCCTCCATCATTGTTAGGAATCGTGAACCAATTGAGTGAGGTTTAAGGTAATGTCAAGCACAAGCGTGCAAGCCGAAGTAGAGCTACCATAGATAGAGGTCGAAGATGGTCAAAACTGCCTATATATGGACTACTTCACAGCTGATCTTGTTTACACCAATTTTGATATAGATTTCAAATGCGAAGACATGTATTTATTCTTATAGTGGAGGCCGTTGGAAACTGTACTCCATATTTCCCGCAGAGGGTAGATTGCAACGGTAGGCGCGAGCTATCACCGTTGCAGAAGTGCACCGCGGCTATGTGCATGTTGGCCTACAGTGTTTTAGCCTATGTGTGAATAGGTGAAAGCAGTGCAAATGAATACTTACAAAAAAATTTCCAATGTATTATTTCGGTTTTCGAAGACGAGTACTTGAGAAAACTGATAGCGGATGACATTAGTTAGCCAGCTTCTTCGTGTGGGAGAGATGTGTGGTTTCCCATGCATGATAGGCAATATCGATTCTATGCACTGTATGTAAAAATTTCTCACGTGCATGGAAAGGACAATATGCTCGAGGAGATCACAGAAAATCAACCATCATACTTGAAGCTGTCGCTAATTACGACACATGGATATGACACTCATTCTTCGGTGTTTCTGGCATGTGTAATGACATCAACGTATTGGATCGGTCTCCCATATTTGATGATATTTTGGAAGGATGGGTTTCACCAGTACAGTTATTGTAAATGGTCATCAATATAATCAAGGCTACTATCTGACCAATGGTATCTATCCATCATGAACATCCAATCAATCTACCTTCTGCAGGGTGTTAAGGCAATAATGTTAGCCCAAGCACAACAAGCGACAAGAAAGGATGTAGAGCGTGCATTTGGAATACTCCAATCTCGATTTGCAATGGTTTGAGGCTTAGCGCGGATGTACTACATCATCTATCTTGGAAAAATAATGAAATCTTGTTACATCTTGCAAAATATGATTGTTGAGGATGAATGAGTTACATATGCACATAATTATGATATTTCACAATATGATCAAGTCTGGAATTGAGATGATAATCTGACGATGGAATACTCTACCACGCATATTGTGGAGTTTGCAATGTATATCCATAACAGAATCAGAGTTCATGATAGGCAAAGATATCAACAATTACAAATGGACTTGATTACGAATGTATGACAGCGTTTTGGATCGAACACCGATTTAAGTTTTTATAATTGTAGTTTATCATTTTGGTATTGCAATAATTGTAGTTTATGATCTTAATATTTTCTGTATTCGTGTTTTCATGTTACGAAAATTTCAAAATCCCAATAATATTATGAATTTTTAACGAAATATCGATTTCCTATAATAATAATAATTATAATAATTATCATCATCATAATCATAATAATATTATAAGTAGAAAGATACTCACCTTATTGTGGGTGAAATAATGGCGGGTATCCTCAATTCAAAAGTTTTGGGAGGGAAGTGATGTGGCACTTGACCCCTATTATAAGTCTTCTCACAAGTGCTACATCACTTCAAGTAAGTACTTTTAAAATCCCTTCATTCCAAAATCAAGTCAATTGTTTTAAAGGGAATCAAATTCTCTTAATTGGTGTTAAAAACTGTCCCTAATGGGAAAAAAAAGTAATACTGCATACTGAAAAAATGGATGGAGGAGAGTTTTTTGCCATGAAAGCAATCCTTCGGGGGATGGAATGGAACAGTCACTTATAAAAGCCAGCTATTACATGTCAAAACTGTTGGATATATAGGTATATTCTCACTATATAAATAATATTATGTGTAATATTATTCTATGGGTAACACGTGTGTTACATGTACTAATTGTATGGATATTGGAATGCGGATTGAGTGGGTTGAGAACCCATTACCCAAACCAGTATTTATCCTATAAATACTGGCTTGTGACAGTAGTCTAGGTATTCCAATCTTGATACCTAGGGTAAATATCTCAAGCACCTTAGTCTAGGATATTAACCCTAATTTCTATAGTTCTTATCTCTCATAATCTCTAACAATCTTGAGATATTTATTAATAATTGTGAGATTTATAAAGAGAAAAATGGATCACTAGATCCCGACGGACGCTGCCATGCGCCGCCGCTGCTATCGTCACCATCGTCGTTGACTCGAGGCACAGTCACCGATCCGCAGTCGCCAACATCGTCGACTCGAGGCACAGTCGCAGTTCCGCAGTTGCCGCAAGCCACCGTTGCGGCCACTACCAGCCGTCACACTCGTGACACCCTTCTCCTCTTTCCCGAGCACACACCGAAATCAGGACTAGATCTAACCAGATCCGATTTGTTCATCAGAGGATTTGGGTGTTGTGTGTTTGGGTTTGAAGAGGGGATCCCGCCATTGAGTTTGACTCAGATCTGACCGAAATCAGGATTCTTGATGGTTGAATCTGGTGTGGGGGATTAGATCTGGTATTTGGTGTTGTGGTGTTAGGTGTTTGAGTTTTATTGGATCTTGGTTTCGGTGTCAGGTGTTCGGCCCTAGCTTCTTATCCTCTTGATGGTGTTGCTTTTGACTCATCCCTTTCTCTCGTGTGCACGTGGGATGCTTAGTTGTTTGGATTTATTCCCAAACTGACCCAAGTCTACTCGATTGAAGCGAAAAATAAGTTCATGTACTTTTCCATATCTGGATTAAAGTTATTTGTTAAATATTTTGCTACATGCTAAAAGTTCAAAACATTTGTTCTAAGTCTATGTTTTGAATTATACTATTGATATGTTGCTAAGTGCTAAAGTTCAAATCTTGAGTATCTATTGTTTAATTAAATGCAAGTTTGAATAATTATTTTATCTATGTGCTAAGGATCAAATATCCATTTTGATAAGTTAAATTATATATTTTGACTGTAAATTTGCATCTCCAATTAAATTATTGTTATAATAAAATAGTGCTAATAATTCGTTTAATTGGCTAATTTTTAACAATTTGATGATGTAAGAACTTCAAAGTTACTTATAAATTGTGTGTGTTGGAGATTATAGATATGCATCACGGTTGAATAAGTCTGTACTACGCAGACTTCTCCATCGAATTTGGAAAACACTTCTAAATTGAAGTGTCGGTATGATCTACTCTAATTTTTCTTAGTATTTACATGTGATGAATGTGTTAACTTTTTTTGTGTTTGATCACATGATTGAGAATTTTAAATCATAATTATTCTCATTTTGAAACTAGCATGTATGAAATTGTTTAGTGTGCCTTGTCATACTATGTGTATATATATATTGGGTAAATCCATCGTTTGCAGTTTGTATGAGATTGTATGTTTGCTTCTTTAATAAAAACTGATGTATAAGATATATAAGAAATGTCTGTAACTTAGGAGAGAGCATTCTTTAGTGTAGTATATGACTCCACTAGTTACGTTTTGTTCTTTCTCGTTTATTGTACTGTATGTGCGCAAAGTAGAATTATAACATTTTAGTCATTATCTCGTTTAGCGTTTCGAAGATGATGAAGAACGAATAAAGAAATGAAATCTTCACTTAATGTGTTTGAGCATATGGACATTGTTAGAATCACAAGAGAAAGCAAATAGTTTTGTGAAATGTGGTAGAGTAATTTTGTATTAACTCATATTGTTATTATTTTATAATGTGCAAATCATAGTCAATGGCATGTGTAAGTTGAGTTTAACAAACGAAGCGATTGATAATAGTAGTTCTAATTTGTGTAGTCCTTGAATACAACATAATAGGCTAGGACATGTGAACTATATGTTAAATTATTTATTCTTGTTAAAACTCATAACTTTGCCAAATGACACCTCAGTAAATATGACAATTGTGAAATTTGTACTCATATTATGATCACTATAAAACAATTTAGTATGGTCTCTAGGAGTACACAACTTCTAGAGTCAATACATTCTGATATTTGTGATCTCAGTAGCTTTGTGACTAGATGAGATGATGATTGGTCAGAAGTATTTAATCACCTATGTAGACGATTACTGAATGTTTGTCTATATATATATATATATATATATATATATATATATATATATATATATATGGAGGATGCAGCACTCGTTATTTGATGAATTAAAAATCTAGTTAAATGCTAAGATCAAAATATTTCAGATTTGATAGAGGTGGTGAATATGTTTTAGTACTTTAAGAGAAGTTTGCATTTAGCATAATCTCTAGTGCACTCTATTTACAACAGTCAAAATGGTATTGATAAAAGTTAGAATCAAACACTTAGTGAAATGTTGAATTCTATATTATTGACTGTTGGTGGACATTGTGTAATTGTGGGTGATATTGTTTTGTTAATCATATTCCTAATATGCTACTACACTCTAAATTATTTACACCTTGTAGACTATGGGATAGAAATACAAATAATTTTGTTAAAGTGAAATCATGTAGTGCGGTACATTTGTTAGAGTACATGACCCTAGAAGGCCTAAAGGTATGACCTATAACAAATATTTGTGTGTGCTTAGAAAGTGCAGAATGTAGTTCTGTGGACAGAAGTTGGATCTATCTAATCTGTGTTAGAGGAATCTAGACTAGCAGAGTTCTTTGAGAATGTGTTCATCAAAGATAAATGTATGAAATGATCTAATCCTACAGACACGGTAAATGATTCACAGTTGGAATCAAGAATCAACCTTACTGACACTTAAAACTTCGATGGCAAATGTGCCAAGAAGAGTCTTTAGTAGATAATGGAATGAATTTTTTGTTATACAATATTACTTTAATGTAGTTGATTTGCCGAAATAGGCTAAAACTATCGTAAGTAAGTTGGGTTTTGTAGAAGAAACTTAATTTTGGAATGATCAGTAGCAATTTTAATGCAATTTTAGCAGCTGAAGGATTGATTGAGACAAGTGGGAAAGATTTGTTTGTCATCTACTCACATGTCTGTCATATTACAATAATAAGTATTCTTCTTACTCTTACTTCTACTAGTATAATGCACGTGCGATGCATGCCTATAAAAATTATTTTTCACGTGCGATGAACGTTTTGATAAGAGTTTGAGGATTTTTACGTGCAATATACCTTCTCTCAATGTGCTGGGAAGTTGGGGGCCTCTCATAGTCTCAGGTTATCTTTGTTGTGTGTTTAAGGGGATGAATATCTTAAGATTTAATTTTCTTAATCATCAACTTAATCAAACCTCTGCATTCTTCCTACGCTCTTTTACCCAAACTCAAACTCAACTTTTCAAAGACAATGGATTCTTTCCTACCTCTTTCTTAGCAATGAAATACATAGCAAAAATATTTTAATAACTTTCAAAACAAAACAAAATGCTGCACCGCATATCCTAATTATCTAGTTCATAATAATGACAAAGAACAAATAAAGATTCGGAAGTAAACCAGACAATTCAAAATAAGTATTCACATATCTCTTGCATTTGGAGAAGTTACAATTCTCATTTTGGCTAACTAATTTGCGCAAGCATGAGGGAAGTACCAAAGTTAGAACTGGATTATGCATCATTATTAAAAAAAATCTGTATCCAGCAATAGTGATAAGATTCCACGATATAGAGACAACGCCAGGGAACTCAAATATATACATATTTAGCTAGCAACAGTGAAATATTTACATTGGAACGGTAAAAGATTAAAAGTGACAAAAAAGGGTTCATCACTGGCAGCCAACCTCCATTTCTTTGGTTGGTTTCGACTTCTGGTAGGATGTTAATAAGTTGATCGCGAAGAGAGGTTTTGTTTCGATAAACCACTGAAAGTATGCTAAATTTAAGGAGGAAGGCAACTTAGGGACTTAGATAGGGTAGTAGTATTTCTACACTCTTAAACCCTATATTAATCAGAAGATGAGCTAGCAGCTCTTTGACAATGCATACAGGATCCCCATGAGAGGTTCTCATCAGAATCCTTGTTCATGCTCCTCCTCTTCAACTCTGCAACCTGGTCTTGCCACCGGCTCTTCCATTGCGACTTTGCCTCCAAATCCTAAATCAAACAATGCATCATCAGCTTATAAGATACTTGAATAAAACAACGATAATGAAACAACACAAAGGGAAATTCATGAAATTTATAGGCAGATGAAAAAAACATATGGTGAAAGCTTTTGACTTTCTCCTTATAATCTTGGTTTCACTTTCTTTACTTTCAAATAGTTGTGAGGTCAAGAAAGCAATTTCGATCTTTACCTTCACTTCTATTGTCAGGATGCTCATTCTGCGAGTTGGTATGCTGGTGAGGGAGCTGATACAGAGACTGATATATCAGATATATAAGGATAATGTGTTTGTGTTGCTGTGTACAGGGGTTAATGGGCAATTCTGTAATAGGAATCTGCATGCTTTCTATGTAAAATTGTATGCAGAGTGTTTGTCATTCCATCGTAAACATATTTTATATGAGGGGGAAGGTTGATTGTTTTTAACAGGTTTTATCAATAAATATGATCCAATTTCCTCAACTGTTTTTGCCAATATGAGTTTTAAAAAGACCTGATTAAAATGAAATATAATATAATGTATACACAGAAAAACTATAAGAAAAATAGAACAATTTCCACTGATGCCCAAGAAATATTTAAGAGTTGCTACCTTTGGAACTTAACATCAACTATACCCAGTAATGGTGAGATTGTCAACATGATCAAGTGAAAAAACTTTTAAGGCAGAGAGCTTGTGGACAGATAGTAGGTAGATTCATCAGCTAACATAAACAGCTACTCCCAAGCCAGACCTAAATAGTAGGTAGATTCATCGGGAAAGAAGGATCCAACTAATCAACAGATAGATCAGGATAAATATATATGATTCAATAGTACATTTTATATCCTTCTAAGGGAGACATACCTGTTTATGTTGCCTTTGAATTTTGTATATAAATCCTTTAGATCTTTCTTCTCTGAATCTGATCCTCTGTAGTTAGCTTCAAACTCTTCAACAGAAGCTTCTGTAACCTACACAGCCAAAAGAAAATTGATCTTCAGATATCGATAATCGTCGATTTCTAACATTTTCTCGTTGTCTTCGTCTAAACTCTTCCAATTGTATTGCAGTCATGTTGGCTCTTCTGTTTACTGCATATTGTCTACGTCTCTCTCTACGTTTATCAACTTGTTGAGTCTCTGATAGTTGAGATATTGCTGTTCGTTCACTGTCCATTTATCTTTGATAGAAACAATGTGAACTTAAAAAGTTAGCTTCATTATTGAACGAAAGAAACATAGGTTGATATAAATAGAAAATATAGAATGTGATATAGGTTGGTATAAAGCGATCCAATTGTTGTGACATCCCAGCCTTGATCCTAACAAATGAAGAAAATAATGTTAAGTATATTGATTATGGATGATTTGGATGTGTGAAAATTGAAAGAACTATGGAAATCTATAACCTGAATTCTGTAACTATGGAATTGACTATATTGTATTTGTATTCCAATTAGTAATCTGAATATCATATATTTGCACCAAAATGTAGGCTATATCTCATCAAATGAAACTGAATAGGCTCTAAGATGAAGACGCATGATCATGAACACAGATTAAATATAGATATAAAGATATACTCAACAGGATAAACCTATAAAGCTAAAATCTTTAGGATATATGATAGTAACTTTGACTCATTTGTACAGCGTGAGGTCTTGTTTGGATCTCTCAAATCCTACATACAAAAAAAGCAATCTCAATTTAATAATTGTACTAATCTATCATACAATAAGAAGAATATTTAAAAGTGTTATGAAAGTGTATATTTAAATAATACAAAAAAGCCAAGGCCACTCTAATAACACAATCAAACTCCTTGCAAGCTATTAGATATTTTCAAGTTTCTTGCGAGTGATGATCACAGCTAGCTTTAGGCCTGCATTAAAAATATCATACACACATATTCAAACAGCTAAACATATATATGAATGAAATTTTCAAACACAATCACATACGTTTATTTTGGACATCTAACTTTTTAACCTCCATTGTGTTAGGTTCCAAATCTTTCTCATCTATTCATGGAGAACTTCTTTGCATTTCAATCCAATGATCTTCTACAAATAGGAGGGTGGATGGAGGTGATTAAGACAAATATATAGGCTAAATCAGCTGAAAATATGAGTTGAAAGATTGTCCATATAATGATGATTTATTTAATAGTTATGAACAAAAAAAACTTCGTCGAACCTCCAGGAATAGATGAGAAAGCCCAAAAGCACTGCCTTACTCATTACAGTCGTGTGTACACTTCTATGCTAAATTCCGTCGAACCAGGATATTTTCCAATTGGACTTAAATTACCTTATATGGAAAAAGAAATAAAAATAGTTATAAGTTCATTCTTTCATCATCCAAATATCAATCCAGAACTTTCTGACTCAACCAACAGAAAATGGAAGGTATAAAAAGAAATCATTATTGTTAATCTTGTAAATTAAGAAAACTAAAAATCCTTGCAGGAAACCTCTAATGAACATCAAGGATAACATCAGTGTTGATAAATGATTAACTTAAATATAAACCATCAACTCTTGAATATTATTTTTCAATCAAAATAAGCAATGAAAGTTTGGTTAACCTATATCGAGACGAAAAGACTGTGGGCGGAAAAATGATGGTGAGCGGCGAAACGACGGTGCGGCAGCAAGGCGAAGCAACGGTGCGGCGGCAAGGCGGAGCGACGGCAGGGCGAAGAAAGGGAGTGTGGGTTTTGAGAAAGGGGGAGAGGAACATTCGTCTTGTTTTTTGAAAGAGAGAGGGAGTTTGTACGGGTAGTTTACGTGTTTGATGGGTTTATATAAAGAATTTTGGTTGTACGTGCGTTGAACGGATTGGTAGATTGACAAATTACACTAAGGCCTTCTCCCATTATAGTAGTAGAAATTTAAAATTTTGTTATTCATGAAAGATGTTTAAACAGTTTTGTACTAAAAGTTTTGTACTTGATGTCTTGTATTGAAAAGGTTTGTACTAAACAGTTTTGTATTGAAAAGTTTGCACTAATATGTTTAGTGAACTAGATTTACTAATTGGTAAAATCATCGTATGTTTTTATAAATTAAAAAAAAGTGTTAAAATTGAAGCATAAATAATTTGACAAAAATTTGAAGAGCTTAGATTTGAATCAAGTAATTTAGATAAATGCCTTTAAATCTTTGGTGTGTCAAATATAATTACCTTCATTTATTTGTATATTTTTGACGTGTTGGTTGATTGGAAGTGATCTATCTATTACAAATAAAGTTAAAATTGTGTTATCCAAAGATTTCAGCATGAAACACCTAGGTGTTGTGGACACCATATTATGTATAAGAGTGAGTTTGGGTTGGCAAGGGATAACCCTTAGTCAAACTCATTAAATCAATAATGTGTTCCAAAAGTGGGGATATAGTGATTGAAAATGTGTTTTGAAACACCTTATGATTATGATAGAGGTTGAAACCTAATGATGGTGTAACTATGTGACAATTAGATCATTCTAAACTTATTGGAAGTCTCATATATACAACGATCTGCACTAACAGACATAGCCTTTGAGGTAGGTATGATCTGTAGATTCAGTACTATTCCTATTAATACATATTGGAGAGCCCTAAGAGGCTAATGAGTTACTTAAGAGGTAATCAAGAGTTTGCTTTGTGCTACTCTAGTCATCCTTCAGGAATGAATGGATGATTTAATGCATTATAATGTTCAGAATTTAGTGAAAGTCGATAACTAGCGGATATGTGTTTACACTAGGAGGAACAAAAATGTTATGAAAATTAAAAGGCAAACAGGAACTGTGCTATTATCCATGAAATCAGACATCTATGTGTTATACTCTGCAGGGGAAGAGGCTGAGTGGATTGAAGAACTTGTTGCTAGTCATCCATTAAGGAGTTTAAGTAACTCTCTAATTCTATTCGTCGACTATCAAGCTACAATGAACTGTATGTAGCTCAAACTCACTCTATAATAGTCAGAGGAGTATATTAAGGTTGAAAAAATATAGTTGAACTTTCTCATAAATAAAGTGCAATTGAGATAAAATTTGGCTATGCTCATGCTAATTAAGAGACTTGAAAGTGATCTAATTATCAAAACTGTGGAAAAAATGGAGTTAAAAGCTATTGAGCCAAAAGTTTTAACATCCTAGTTATTTTGAAAATTAGAATCTAATTGGAGCCATAGAGAAGTTCAAACTTAAGCATCAATTTTAGGCAGTTGGCATGCTTTACATAATTTGAAAAGTTCAATGTAAATTTTGTTAATATAAATTTATTCCAATTTTGACGATGCTATATATTCTCATAATTTACTTAGAATCATCTTATTATTTCAAAAGAAAGTGTGAAAACTTGTCGATGTGTTTCCGATATTTAGAATATCGTTATATCATTCCAATTTTGATTATATATCTCTTTTATGAATTCATGTTTCATTCCAATTTTGATGATTCTGAATTTAACCATAATTGATTTAACTGTTCTATCATTCCAATATGAAACATAGTATAGTTCTTGTATAGAAACTATAATAGTTATTGTTCTTTATTTTGTTAAAGAAACACGATTGTGATGCTCGCGTTACATTTTGCTAAGCTATCGTTGAATTGTACTAAGAGCATCTGTAGTCGTTAGCTATTTATGGATAATATGCATATTATCCATAAAAAGTCGCTGCAGTCGTTAGCTATTTATCCATATTTTGGATAAATCGCTACAGTAGATTGCTATATTTAGCAATCCGCATAGACGATATGCATATTTGGCGCACGGCACATCATGTGCCGTCCCAAAAAAAATTTATTTTTTTTTTCGTCGGACGGCACATAATGTGCCGTCCCATTCGTAAAATAATTAGTTTATTCAATTATAAATCGGCAAAAAGAATAAAAAAACTCGAAAAATTCCCCTACCCCCGGACGGCACATCATGTGCCGTCCCATTTTTTTTTTGAATTTTGTTTGGCTTTAATTAATGAGTCTGTTTGGCATTAATTACATCTTTGGCATTAATTAATTCATGTTTTTTTATTTTATGGTTAATTAATTACATGTTTTGGCATTAATAACATGTTTTGGCATTAATTAATTAGATGAAGCTGCAGTTGTTTTTTTTTATTTTTTATTTTCTACTCGGACGGCACATTATGTGCCGTCCCGTATTTTAATATTAATAGAAAGCTAAAATTTAGCTTTCGACGACTGCAGCAAAACTACGATATCTATATCTATTTATCCATATATCCATATTTTACCATTCAACGACTACAGATGCTCTAAGTTCTTTAGTGGGATTAGATACTTTATGAAATTCGCTAGAATTCTTAGAGATGCGTCTCTTGATATTCTTGTTTTCAATAAGCTAGCAAAGATGGAGGAGTTGAATCTGTCAACATAGATTTCTGTAACTACCGTTTTGTAATTTTTTCATTTTTTTCCCTTTGTAGTATTTTTATTTGCAATTGAATAAAAACCCTATTTTCTTTTGTTCTCAATTATTTTAATTAAGAATTTCTTGAAAATTTCCCGTTCTTGTTGGAGCTTTTCTTGTTGAGCTTATTATCTTTTATTTGATTGTGGGTATTTTTATTGAACCCTATTATTTTTGATCTACCTCCTAATTGAACCCTAAAACCCAATTTGATGTATTCTTGACCCAAAATCGCTATTATAGAATCCTAATTGTACCCTATAAATACAACTCTAATGCAAACCCTAATTTTTGCACACAAATCAAAACCCTAGCGTGTTGTAATTTTTACTTTTAGATTTTCAGATTCTCGTACCTTTCATGTTTAAACAGTAAAAATGCTGATCAAATGATAAAATTTTGCTATGAAAATTTTCATATTGTTGCTTAACATATTTAGGAGTCTAGAAAATATTTTTACTGAATTTAATATGGAGTTTTTGCTGTATCTAAAATTATAACAACATGAAATCGAATTTCTGCCTGAACATGAAACCTGTAAAGAACAGTGTGTTTGACCTAGCTAGCTACTGTTGTTGGAATTTGAACTTTAAGTATGTGTTGGAAGCGTGTGGAAGTCTAGTTTCCATATTTTCTGACGGATTCAACTTTTCATTTCTGAGTCAGCAGAAAACTGTATTTTTGTACAGGTTGTGCTTGCTGTCCAGAATTTTAGATTTCTCTTTTTAATGAATTAATTATTCCTATGTTGTACTATTGCATGAATTAATGAATGTATATTGTATTGCATGTTTTCAATGAGTTATTTTCACTATTCTAACTGTCCTATTCATGTTATCATCCTATTGTTACTATCGTTCACCGAAATATCCATTCATTTGCTTATTGTATTGTTGCATTGATAAATAATTAACAAGCGAGATTTAAGAGATTGACTGGAGTAGTTGATAATATGGGGACTGTACTCGGATGATGGCTAGTGATTATTACCATTATCGGCATCGTGTAAGAAATTACACATGTCCAATGTTTTTACCGTTATCAGCATCGTGTAAGAAATTACACATGTCCAGTGTTATTACCGTTATCATCATCATATCCAGTACATGAACAATAAAATCTACTATTGTAGTCTAAACAAAATTGATTGTATGCATCGAACCTGTGGTACGGCACACATGGAACACAGTAGTACGTGCATTAGTTAAGAGTTAAAATAATTAATAGACATAAGGATTGATACATCACCAACATTGCATATTGTTCATCATTGTTCCTATTTGTAACCGATATTGTCTAAGTATTATTGATATTAACTGTTGATCACCGTTACCGAATATTGATTCACCATTACATCGTTGCATTGATTACCATGTTGATGATTATTACTATCGTGTCATGTTTTTTATTCTTATTGATCCATTGATTCATTGTTATACAGTTATTTTATTGTTCCCTGCTTTCTCTACTTGCTGTCCATGACTTGCTCTAAGGATAATTTTTTTCTTCTTTTTAGATGAAGTGTATATAGTTAATGAAGGAGAATTGCCTGCTAGAATTGGAGAACAAACATTCTGAAGATTTCTACTTTTAAATTGCTTATCGCTTGAATAAACTTAATGTACTAAGACTTGTTATTATTTTGGATTGGATTATTATTGTTTTGGGCTTATGTCCCGAATTTTATTATTATTTCCAGACATTGGATTATTATTATTGTATTTGGATATTTTTATTACTTCATTCCAAGTATTTTTGTTCATGAGATTATTATTATTGCCTCCTGATGCGGTTTATTTCTGGGAGACGTGTGGATGCACCAGGTGTGAGTTCGGACTCAAGAACAAAAACATAATACATGAAAGAACCGAACAAATTTAACCACCATAACCTAAAGAACAAATTAATTTAACCGAATAAGAACAATTTCCGAAAAAAAAGTTGCGGTTCATATTAATATGAATATTCTATCATGTTAATAACTTCAACATGGTGTAAACTCATTGAACCCTCAAAAAAAGTCGACACTAGCTTTATGTCAAAAATAGAACAACAACATAATACTTGAAAAAACCAAACCAATTTTACCGCCATAACCTAAAGAACAAATTAATTTAACCGTATAAGAACAACTTCCAAATAAAAAAAATTGCAATACATGCTATTATGAATATTCTATCATGTTAATAACTTCAACATGGTATAAACTCATTGAATTAAATATAAACCTAACCATGGAATTTGTTGATTTTAGGTATGGCGACAGGGCAGGGGGGTGGGGGGTGGAGGCGGCGAGAGTGGGCGACGGAAGGAGCGTAGGAAGTGGAGGCAGCAAGAGCGGGCGGCAGAAGGAGCGTAGGAGGTGGAGGCAGAGAGCTCGAGCAGCGGGAGGAGCGTTGCAGGTGGAGATGGCGGTTGTGGTCGGTGGCGAGGAGCAAGGTGGAGGCGGTGAGCGGGGGGAGGAGCAAAGGTGGAGGTCGCGAGAGCGAGCGGTGGAAGGAGCTCAAGAGGTGGAGGCAGCGTTCGCGAGCGGCGGGTAGGAGCGCAGGGGCGATGTGGATAGCGGGGCGTGGAGGCGGCGGGGATTGGGAAGGAAGCGATGGGGATGTAGGTTTTTTTTTTGTTATTTTTTTAACTATAGGAAAAAGTGTGGAATGCACGTGATAGTAATTTAAATTTGTTTCCCCTACTTCTGCTCTCCTTTCTCCATTTTAAAATAGAGGAAGGAGAGAGGGGGTAGGCCTATTAGCTTAAGATATAGTATAATTTCATTACCCTAAATTGTAGTTCTGTTTTTTAAAAAAAAATAGAGAATTACATTCTATTTTGATCTCAAACCTAAAATTTCCCTTTATATATCATAATTCGTTACCATCTAACTTAACCCAGTTATCCGGAATCGCATTATTATGAAGAATTTTTTGAAACCTAAGACTCTAGAAAACTAGGAAATGCCCATAAATTATGGACCGTACTGTTATAAATCCAAGGTAAACAACTGGAGAATTTTTTACACAAACCAAGGGCTATTGAGTTTTATTATAACTAGTTAGATGCATGTGCATGCGTGCGACGCGCGCCCAAACATTTAAAAAAAAGTAAAGCCTACAATTATTTTTAAAAAGTAATAAAGTATATACATGTACATGATTATAACCTTTACAGAAGTGTCCCTATATCAGAATTAATGAGCCCAATATAGAAATACGTACATTGTTGATACATTTTTCGATATAACTAAAAATATAAATAAACCATTAAATCATCCTACACTTACAGAGGAATTTCTCTATAAACTTGTCACTTAAACTTAAATAAGATTATATAGTTAAACTAAAAGACCCATAACTTCATCCTAAAAGTTAAAAAAAAAAAAGAAAAAGAATCGAGAACATACCGGAAGATACCATCGAGATCGGAAGGAACAAAAACCTCTATCCGATAGCAACATCGGATCCTCTTATAGAACCCAAATACTGACCCGTTAACACTCTTCAGAGATCCGATCCACCTCCCGAACTCACTTCCATCGACCCTTCAAATTTATGAAAACAAAAACTAAATTCAAAGAAATCAAAGGAAAACCCTAGTAAACAAAATTAGGTTGGAAAAGAATACAACATTCTTTAAAATATTTGCTTCTTTGAAACCCTAATTTTTTGTAAACCCTAATTTTTCATACCTACAAAATCAACATAGAAATTCCTGAAATTTGTAAGAAATATATCGAAACCTTAACCCTAACAATTTGATTACATTAAGCGGAAAAACATAGACGAAGATGAAGGGAATAGTTCGTTGAACCTTTGGACTTGTCGATCGAAACAGGTGCTAATTTTCTGTTAGAAAATTAAGTGCAACGGGGAGGGGTTGTACAGAGGCGATAACCGGTCACAATGAACAACCAAGCTAGTAGACTAAAGCAAACGCACAAAGAACACAATTTTATTCTGGTTTGGACGAACCTAATCAGGGAGAGAAATAGCCGAGATATTATTCAACTAGAGAAGGTACAAGAGTTACAATTACTCTCACCAAGAACTCACATATCTCTTAAGCCTCACTAGAAGATACTCTATTGTTTACAGTTGAAAACTCTCAGATAAAATACAATCTAATAATGGAGGCCATTACATTAATATATAGAGATCTAGAGAAACCCTAGATTATAGTCTTGATACAATAACTGTCTGATATACCATAAAGAGAAACTCACACGATAAGAACCGTAATATCCAACTTGGAGAAGAAACTAAGCTTCAAACAGATTACCAAGATTGGCCCAAACTACTACTGTCTGTAGCATGTGGTTGACTACTTCAAAGAGCAATCGACTGCTCTCAAGCCAGAGAGCAACCCGAGAATTTGCGGTCAAATGAAATTCCCTGCAGTCGACTACTCCTTGCTGCTGTTGCTGTTCCATTCTTTTCCGATGTTCGCTTTGAACATCTTCTCGCTTCACCGTCTACTCTTCACATCAAACGAGTATTCAATACATAAACCCAACAATCTCCACATTGGATTGCATGCTCATGTTTCCATACATATATGATTAATTGCCTCTATACTCTGTTTTCTTTTCCTTTTGAAAACAACCTGATTCAGTGGCTTTTTCTGCTAGTCGAACTTACCTCAACTTGTTATTTCTCCAATCGCATGTCCTCTCAAGGGCATACTCCAATAGGTGTCAACACGCAGGCGCACCCTTCACACAAACTCCACCTACCCCAAAGCATTCTCCACATCCAGATGATATTCGAAGGCCGTGATCTCGCTTAAGTGATTCTAGTGGCAGCAAATTAGACAATGTTTTAGGAACGCCGGGCTTAGAAACACTTGCACATGATTTTTTGTTCCCACAAAGCTTACAGAGATTGTGCTAAACACCCTCCATTCCCTTCATCACCTAATGTCGACTTTTTCAAACTAATAGAACTCCACATCAAGGTGTGTACCTACAGCCCTTGCTTCCAGATTTCTCAAAGATACCAGATTTTGTTTCAGAAATGGAATATGCAAGACCTTCTCCAATGTGAACCCCTTTCCATCTGGCATCTCCAACTCAAATATTCTTTCACCCACTACGTCATAAATCTCACTAATTTTCATTCTCACACAACGACTTGTTGTAGACATGTAAGGAGAAAACGTCTCTCTCTCGAATTAAATATGAAAAGAACTACCTGATTCAAGAAACCAGCCAGAATCCACATCTAACAACTTAAAACAAGAAGATAATTTAAGTTATCACATGATTCAGAGACACTGGTTATGTTGACACTCTAATAATTCAACCACTTGTGACAATCCCTCTTGAAATGTGTAATCCCTCTGCAATTGTTGTAATGGACCACACCCTTATGAGCATTATCCCTTCCAATTGAAGAACCATCCACCGCTGATCAACCCATAAAATTAGACCCTGATTTCTAAGTATTCTTCCTAAGTGCATCTCCTTCAAGCCCTTGATCACACCGGCTACCAAAAGCTTTTCTGTGACCGATTTTCCGTGTAACATGGTGGTTATCAAATGCTTGTATGAATATGAAAATGAATATATCAAATTGAAAGTTTTATCTTCTTTCACTTTTGATCATTTGTGTTTATTGCCCTCAATTCAGATAACACCTTATTGAATTTTACTATATGAACTTGAAGAGCAGTATCTTCTTTTATTGACAAACAAAACAGTTTTCCTTTTCAGTACATCTGATTCAGTAACGACAATCCCGAATAGTTAGTTTTGAGTCTCGCCCATAGACTTGCCGTGCTTTTTTTCTCAAGAAATTTGCACTAGACTTCTTCCGCCAATGACAGCTGGATTAAACCCTACTGTTGCTTCTACCTGCTGCTACTGCTCATTTCTTCTTCCATATTCGCTTCAAACCTTTTCTCACTTCGGTGTCTTCTCTTCACATCGAACCTAGTATGCAAGAGATAAACCTAACATTTCCTCGATCGATTTCTCCATGGCACTCGCACGCTCTCATCTTCCATAATCTAGGAATTGGGTTGAGTGCTGCAATCCAGCTGGTGTTTGAATAGAGGAAGACGATTGGGTGAGAGGCGATCGATTTTTTGTTAGCGGATAGGGTTTGGGTTGCTCCTGTTGTGGCGGCACAGGTAAAGGTCGATGGTGCAGGGGGAGCGGCGACATGGGGGGAGTTCGATGAAGCATAAGTCATATTAATTTGGGTGGGGATTGATCTGGTGATTTGGAATCCGGATTTGGGTGGGGATTGATCTGGTGATTTGGAATCCGGATTTGGGTGATGATTGATTTTGAATTTGAGGACGTAGAGTGTGGAGAATATGGCTTTATTACCTCCAATAGAACTAACTTTTATTTTATATGAGTGATACTTTGTAAATAATTATGTCGTAAATAAATTTGAACTTTGAGAGTATTATGGTAACCGACAATAATTGAGTAAATGGATGGTTAATATAATTCCCACTTAAATATTAATGGTTGATATTAAATCAATCACGTTGATTTGTTTACAAAGGATTCGACTCCAACTCTCCAATTATAATATTAGAGATCAGAAATTTGAGATAAGCCTATATTAGCCAATCATAATTAGATGCACTACTCTTAGCTAAGAATGTACCAACCTTAAATGTATAATTAATGTATTCCCTTTACCAAAACTACAAAATAGTACTACTACTAAGAGCATCCACTATCGTTTTGTAAAAAATCAAAATTTAGTAATTGAGTTGAAAAAAATTCCACTATTGTTCACTAAAAATCCAAATTTTAGGGTAGGAGTAAACAGTCATTCGCTAAACATAGAAGCTGCAATAGAAGAAATGCTAAATATAGAAGACGGAAGAAGATGATCCGTTTGACGAAAAAAATTGGACGGACGGAAGATGATGCTCCGTCCGTAGATTAATTTAAATTAAAAAAAAAACGAAAAGATGAGAGATGGATGAAGAAGCTCCATGTCTCTTTTTTTACAAAAGAAATTAAAGTATTCAGAAATTTCTTTTTCCAAAAATTACGAAAATGTCATTCAAATATTATGAAATTGCCATTATAAAAAAACTCTTCTTCCGTCCGAGCACTTCTGCCAATTGGGATCATTTAATTTTTACAAAAAATGCCATGGGATAATTACGAAAAGGTCATTTTAAATTTTTTTAAAAAAAATCGATGGACGGAGGAAGAAGCTCCGTCTAATTTTTTTTCTTCCTTTTTTTGACAAATTTAGCACCAACGATAACAGATTCTTTCTCAGTGCTATTTGTCAATCGTTAAAAGTGTAAAATTTGTCAATGATGATAGTGGATGCTCTCAAGGAACTTCAGAAGTTTAATTCGGAAGACTTGGTGACAAAGTAAAATTCACACATCCTACTTGACTAGCAATAATTTTTTAATGAAAGAAACAAAGAAGGGGGCCAACATTTGGTACCATACCACTACCATGTGGCCCATTAGTTTGTTTCTTACCACTCAATTTGCTCATTATTATTCCTTGGTTCTACTTTTTTTTAATAGCTGATCTCCACATTTTCCTAATAATTAAGTGATCCTAACCTTTGGAAAGTAGTGTTAATATAATAATGGTATCAATATCGGGTATGAGCTGTTCTCGATAATATCGCACATACCGAGAATATTGGTAGGCAAATTTCTAATATGACTATCAATGCATCTCAGTTTTGACTTAAACTTGTGAAACTTAATAACGAATAATATAATCTATATAATAAAACACAAAGAAAGCTATCAAGTAGCTCTTCTTCAGTCTCCTCAAAATTAAAGGTCCAGATCTAACCTCACAAAACATTTTTTTCCATCCAAAACTCAAATTCAAATTTCCCCAAGACAACTTCTTTATTTATTTAATTCTCTCTCTCTCTCTCTCTCTCTCTCTCTCTCTCTCTCTCTCTCTCTCTCTCTCTCTCTCTCTCTCTATATATATATATATATATATATAGGGTAAAAGGTGTATGAGCAACTTGCTCATTTAGTAAATAAGCAATTGATACCCTATATATATATATATATATATATATATATATATATATATATATATATATATATATATATATATATATATATATATATATATATATATATATATATATATATATATATAGGGAAAAAGGGGTATGAGCAACTTGCTCATTTAGTAAATGAGCAAGTGATGAGGTGGCATGCATGTGATTGGGAAATCCTAAAAGTGATTAGATACTCAATGTATCACATGCATGCCACCTCATCAATTGCTCATTTATTAAATGAGCAAGTTGCTCATATTCCTTTTACCCATATATATATATATATATATATATATATATATATATATATATATATATATATATATATATATATATATATATATATATATATATATATATATGTTTAGTAAATAAGCCACATAATAAGCCACATAATAACTTGCTCATTTACTAAATGAGCAAGTTGCTCATATACCTTTTACCCATATATATATATATATATATATATATATGGAAACATGGACTTTTATATCCCAATTTATAATTATTTTTCAATATATAGTAATGAAAACATGGACTTTTATTTACAACTAATTATTGTCATACTATTCAAACTTGAGCTATATAATTGTTAATTTACTATTTATAAGGCTTTTCATATACTGTATCGTTTTGGAGACGTGCCGTAGGCACGTGTCCACGGGCAAATCTAGCATATAATATATGATTCAATACTTCAAGTGGACTTTGGTTTGTTTTCTAAGCCTATGAAAGAATTTAATTAAAATCCCGAGTAACCAAGTTGAGAGTATAAAGCCAAGTGCATTGCAAATTTTTTTGTTCATCGTTAAACAGTAGGTTGAATGCACTCCGCGTTTCATTAAAAAAAAATTAACAAAATATATATTAAAAAAATAAGGCTTATGAAGTTTAGATCCCAATAGGCTGGGTCATAAAAGTCATTCACCCCAGCCAACAAACAAAAAATACAACGAAATCTAATCCTACTGATCGGTCAACATCGTCAAAGTCAATTTTCCGTACAAATTTGAGCTCATTCTCTCTTTCGGTCGCTCGTTTGTACACCGTTTATCCTTTCCGTCGCTCGCACGGATACCTCTGTCACCCCAAGCTGTGACCCATATGTCAACTTCAAGCACTATATGAGAGACACTGCAGGTACTCCATCAATCTGACAACTTCCTATAAAGATTGAGTCCTGGTTCTTATCCCTTCGCTTGACCCTCGTTGACTCTCACTGCCACCTTGCAACGAAGGCTATCATCTTTTCTGAATGTTCTACAAACGTCACCACCCCTTCCAAGTTCCCTGACATGAGAGAGACCTTAGACACCTCCTACTTTGACCTGAATAGCACAAAGTAGAGTCCAAACTATAAAATTGCAGGACAACCGTTGCCCCACCAACTATGGTACATTTTCGCTGGTAATTGTAAATTGGTCGTAATTTGGATATAAGGATTTTTTTTGGATATTATGTGCTCCTCAATATCAATTCGAATTTCAAAACTCAATTTGAAATTCAAATCTCCCCCCTACGACACACTCTCAAATCAAAATTTGAATTTCAAAAACACTTTGGAGATTAAAAAATCACCCCCCCCCCCCCCCCGCGAATATCTCAATGCGCTCCTCCACATGCCTCCACAGCAGCCACCACCCCTCGGCAACACAACCCCCTAGTGGCTGATGCAGCCCCGAACCATCCAACCCTCGATAACACAACCCCCTTCCTCGACAGCTGGCATCGCTGCACCCAACATCAGCTCCCCGCATGGCACCCTCGACCCCAACGAAGGTGCAACGCATGCCAACCACCATCGCGATTGCCACAGCTACCCCGAAAGCCAAATCTACCTCCGTTCCCCTCACTCCGAGCCTGAAGTGAACCCCAATTGTCGACAGCGACCCCACCAACCCACCTCGCGGGTCACGAGTCACGGCCAATATCACGACGAACGGAACACACCCCAAGGATGGGTTAGGTAGTTAAAAGTAAAGATGAAGGAGAGAAACAAGTAGGGAAAGAGATGGTTGAGATTTGGGAGAGAAAGAAGAGGAGCACGGTGGGAGCATAGACGGGAGGGAGGTGACCCCCCCCCCCCCCCCCCCCCCCAAAAGTTTCAGTTCTATGATTTGTTTTTTTTTTCTTTTTTGGAGGTTTTGAGGAGTGCTTCTCTCTCTAGAATTTCTAAAGAGAGAAGCTTCTCTTTTTTTCCATTGCAAACATTTTCATTGCGGTGCTATATAGATGATCAAAGATCGATTTCTGTCTAAGTCAATACAAAATAAAGACAAGAGTTGTAAACATTCAATATTACTTTGTTTAATTGACTCTAAGATATCCAAAATAGCGATTTGAAATTTAAATTTTAAATTTTTATTTTTACCAAAGGAAGGTAAAGTAGGATCCTACCTCTCTATATATTTTAATAGTAAGAGCATCCACAGTCATTTGCTATTTATCCATTTTATGCATATTTTAGCAAACAAACCACTGCAGTCGTTTGCTATTTATGTATATTTTGACGATTTCGCAACAGTAAATTGCTATATATGAGAGCGGAAATAAAAATATGCACACTAAAAAAAATAATGTTTTAGTTGGTCGGACGGAACTTGAAAGTCTGTCCGTGGCTTTTTTTGAATTTCAGAAAGAAAAAAAATTAAACAAAAATTGCTAAAAGCCCTGGGACGGATCATGAAGATCCGTCCGTGGAGGGGCCCGCTATTTTTTTTCGCACTAAAAAATTGTTTTTAGTTATTAAAAAAATTGCAAAAATTATTTAAAATTTTTGGGACGGATTTCGAAAATCCGTCCGATCAAAAAAAAATTTGTTTACTATATTATAGCATTTTACCACTGTAGCAAACCCGCTTTACTATACGTATAATATACATTTATGCATATTTTAGCAAAACACAACTGTGGATGCTCTAACCAAGTAGTAAAGTTACATACAGGGCCGGTCCTGAGATTTATAGGGCCTTGTACGGAAAGAAAAAACTGGGCCTTCTTAATATATTCTAATACTAATTTTACTTTATTTTAATTTTGACGTCATCTATATATATTTATATATATTATACGAATTCAATGAAAAATATGAGTAGGGTACATTATATATCTTTAAAATTTTATATGAATTCATTTGAAAAATACAATTTAAAGTTTGATTAACTTTCAGTGTCTTTATTTTAGTAGGAAGATCAAGAGTCCTAATAAATGATGTTTTTAAATTAGGAAACATATTTGGCCAAAAAACTTTTGACCTTCCTACTAAAATAAAGAGTCCTAATTATTAGAATAGAAACTACATTAATTTCCTTGAGCCTGATGTCCCGAGGGCCTTCTAATATAAGTTGATATCATATTTCTTCAGTTGTGTTTCTTTTATGAGCATTTGTTATTATTCTCACTTATTTCGATTCAATTCTTTTGTGATATACATATTCACATTTCTATAAACTCTATTAGTTTGAATATATCAATGGATGATCCAATACCTACAATGACTTAATCGATATCTTTGAATTAATCGTCTTACCAAATAAGACGAAATAGTATAAGTGTGGTTAAGAATCTCTATATCTTTGCAAAACGTAGAAAATATACAATTGAAAAGAGCTTCACGTAAGTCAATCTCAACAATTAACGAATATATATATATATATATATATATATATATATATAACTAATGAAAATGATTAATAGATATCATTAACACACTTTTTATAAAAATAGATATATTAAAATAAAATTGTCAACAGCCAGATTCGAACCTGGGCTAACACCTATCTATAACAACTCAATCTCCTTAACCACTCAAACACATCGACTTTATGTAAATTACCTAATTCCTAGAATAGGTATTCCATTAATTATGTTGACCTGATGTTTTTGCGGGCCTCCATATTAGTGGGCCCTGTGCGACCGCACAGGTCGCACAGGCCCAGGGCCGGTCCTGGTTACATACAAAAGGTTTTGGTTTAGATCACTTCACAGACAGAAGGTAATAGGGGGAGGTAGAGAGTATAAGTGGCGTAGACAGTAGAGTGTAGAGAAAGTAAAAGACTATTGTCTAACACAACCACTCTATAATCCCCACTAGTTCATTCTCTAAAAAATTGACTAGGGGTAAATTAAAACCAAAACCAATAAGATAGTAGCAACGATTAAAGTTATCACAGGCCAAGTTTGCGAGTAAAGCAGTTATCAAAAGATCAGAAAAATAAACTAGCAAAGTTCAAGTTCAGGTGCTAGCTCCAGAAAGTGTCCAGTTGATGTTCAGCTCTGTTTCACATGCAGATCACTAGCTCAATGATAGATGAAGTCCCCAGGGTCATCATCTTCATCACTGCAGCTTAGGAGGACAGGATTTTGAGAAGAGCCTTCAGTTGCTTGTGCAGGGCCTAGCAATAGCTATTCAATTTTGCTAATTATGAGAATTAATAAAACGAGAGTTCTGATTTTTTTTATTTTTTTTTTGGGAACAGAAATCTCGGAACTCTAATGGGTTAAAACTTTTTTGGTTAAAAGAAAAGCTCTATTATTTTGCAAAGTACATTTTTGTAGTTTTCTTAATTATAAAGGAGTTGGGAACCATTAATGCATGTTATCATTGCATAGTGAGAGTTACTAGTGGAGTCGCTCATCTATCATGCATGCATGGAACTTTTTTGCTAATTTCTGTTAAAGGCTAATGGTATACTTATATTCTACCCACAATAGGATAGAATCCAAGGATGTTAATCTTTTAGTGCAGGCTGACAGCAAAGCAAATCAAAGTGCTTTGTAAAAGAACCATATATACTTAATTTATTATTCGGTTGATGAAATTTCCTTCACATCTAAAAGTCTTTTCACCATGGAAAATTTGCATTTACATCTAAAATGGATCCTGGGGATAGCCACCAAAACCTGAAAACTAGAGGGGGTTTAGTGAAATTTATCCATTTTGAATTGATGAAATTGGTTGTTTGATATTCAATTTCGAGGAGGACTACAATGAAACTTGAAGCAAAGACCAGCTAAAAGGGGCATCGTTCATCTTCCACTGGAGATATACAAATTTGAATTTCAGAATTTGGCAAATAAAAGCATTCTCTAACTATCCTTTTCTTTTGAGGTGTTTTATTTAATCTGCAAAAGAAATTTAATCTCATTCATTTATTTACGATCTATGTAACTGTATTAGTATTACTGAAAGATGTTTTATTTGCTCTTAGTTTTCATTTGTATGAACTTTTTTGGGGGTGCTATTCTCACTTGATGAAACATAATGATAGTTTGAAAGTTTTTTTTAGCAAAGTAGGGTTACATGAGTTCCCCCTGCACTCTCAGATTTGGAATTTGGATTGTGGGCCCATGCAAACATTGAGTACATTAATTGGCATCATCCTAATCCAAGAAGAATTAATGAGTATAAATTCTCAAACAATTAGTGGGTTCAAAGTACCTCTACAATAGGTGCTCAATAATTTTGGATCCCATTGTCTCCATTTGTTGTTGATGGCATAGACAGTACTGTGTCCATTCATGGGCTGGGTTGGTTTGGGTTGAGGCTCAACCCAAACCAAAACCAAGAATTTTTTTACACACTACAACTCAAACCAATTCAAACCAAAAACCTTATGACCTGACCAAATCAAACTATGAAATCTCAGTTTGGGTTGGATTGGTTTCTCGGTTTGAGACAAAGTTATGAAAATTTTCTTAAAATAAGAATATTACAAAAATTTAAATAGCAAATACAAATATGGATAAGTTTATACTTGACAATGTAAATCTAAACTACAATAACATTGAAAAATGTTCAAAAGCAAACTAATATATTTAATTGAGATATGTGACATTCTTGGAAACATATATGTTTTTAAGAGAATGAAAAAGAGAGAGGTCATACATATCATATATTATATAATTTATTTATTTCTTATAATAATAAAAAATAGTTTTTTTTAGGTTAAAGGTGGAATAACGCCACCATGTTTCATTAATAAAAAATTAATAAAACAACCCCAACGTACTGGGGGAAATACAAAAGTAAAGTGCAGAAAATAAAACATAACCCCCCAACACTACCCTGGAGGGTGGGTCTAACCACACATACAAAAGTACAACCAAAGGTACAATAGATCGAAACCAAATACAAAACACAAAGTAGAGCTAGCTGCGGACTGTGGATATCCAATTGTATCATGTTCCATGTGAGTATGAAGGGAGCCTACCCCTCAGTCCAGTGTCGGTCCAAACTCGACCTCCTCATCATCAAATTCCTCTACCTGGAAGCCTCTGGCAATCCTCCCTCTTGCTCCTGTGGCAGCAGCTGTAGTCCAAAAGGAAATAAGATGCATGATATGAGTAAGATTACCAAAAATACTATTACATGAAGTACGAAAATATAAATTATTTATGTTTAGCCATAACACCCAAGTAGTTGCCGCAATAGCTATGTACCAAGCATCCTTCATTTCGTGGCGAACCGAGACAAATTTGGGGCCAACCCACAAATCTTCGTATTCGCTGGGGTAGTCACATGTCCCTAAGGTCCATAATACCTCTACCATAGTTGCCTTACTCCTTTGGCAGTGAATGAAAAGGTGATTCAGATTCTCCGTATGTATGTTACAGAATCCACAGTTGGTCGCTATCTGGGGTTGTCTTTTGGCAAGGTTCTCTCTGGTGAGGATTGCATTATTGAGCACCAACCAGAGGAAGACCCTGACTTTAAGAGGGGTTTTGGCTTTCTGTAACACCTGTGCCCAACTGGGTCTACATCCTCGATAGTGAATACGATGATACAGAGACCTAACGGTGAAAGCTCTTTTGGTCTCTAGTCCCTATTGCATCTGATCTGGGCCTTGAGCACACATCGTTCCGTTCCGTGTAATGTGTATTTGCAGTTCATTCAGTCGCTGATGTAACCCTGGGCTAAGAGGTCCTCGAAAAGTCGGTTTCCAATTGCCCCTTTTCCATGTTTCGGCCACAGGTACATTAGGGCGAGTCATTTTCTCATACAAATCTGGAAAAGTCTCCTTAAGGGTATGGACACCACACCATTTGTCCCACCAGAATCTGGTGGACCGTCCATTATCAATAGTCGATGTGACTGCTGAGTTGAAAGGCCCGCTTGCTTTGGTAATTCCTTTCCAGAAGCGAGAAACTCCAGACCCTATCCGAAAGCCTAAACTTCTCGTACATTTCTCCCGAAGGTATGGTTGAATGAAGTCCTGCCATTCTTCCCCGTTGTGATGGAAGACCTTCCACCGCCATTTTTCCAGTAGGACAAGGTTCATATCTCTTAAGTCGATGATGCCTAGCCCTCCATATTTCTTCTTCATGCATGCAATACCCCACTTGATCAAGTGGTATCCCCCCTATTCGAGTCCGCCCCTTTCCAGAGAAATTGCTTTCGAATTTGGTCAATTCTTTGGATTACCCATTTAGGCAGCTCAAAAAACGACATGTAGTAAATGGGCAGATTAGACAACACCGAGTTGATAAGTACCACTCTGCCCCCAAGGGAAATCAATTTTTCTTTCCATCCAGACAATCTGTCCTCCACCCTATCTATGATAGGTAGCCAGTCCGTCTTAGTAAGCTTTCCTAGTCTGAGCGGGAGCCCTAAATATTTGATTGGAAACTCGTCTGTCATACAGTTTAGTATGGTAGCATGGTCCTGTGCTTCTACATCGGAAAGTGCAATTGAAATCAAAGCACTCTTGTGGTTAATCTTGAGACCTGACCAGAATTCAAAACAGTAGAGGGCCGCTTTACAGCAGACTGTTTCTGACATGTTCCCGTTACCAAAGAGTAGGGTGTCATCAGCATACTGAATAATTGTGCATCCTTGGTTAGAGGTACTGCTAGCCACGGGCTTTATCCAACCTTTTCTCCAATAGTTATCTAGCATGTCCCTCAGAACATCCGCTACGTTGGTGAATAGAAGAGGTGACAACGGATTCCCCTGCTGGAGTCCCTTCTTGCAAGAAAACGGTAGACCCGACTACCCATTAACCGAGATTGACATTTTACTAGTGTATAAACATTGTTTGATCTACCTAATCCATTTAACCCCGAAACCTCTCCCTCTGAGAGCTTCCAGCAAGCAATCCCAGTTGACGGAGTCATATGTTTTCTCAAAGTCCAATTTGAGGAGGAAATTCTTAGAATGGCCCGGATGGCAGTGGTGGATAACTTGTTCTGCGGTGGCCAAACAGTTTAGGATACATCTGCCCTTAATGAAACCAGTCTGGATGTTGCTAATTAAACTGTCCATTAATCTTTCTAGGCGGATGGCCAGGACCTTTGTGATGATCTTAAACGATCAATTTATGAGGCTAATCGGTCTAAAATCTCCCACCCGCGTAGACTCTACCTATTTAGGTATCAGGACTACTTCCGCAAAGTTGAACATGCCCAATCTGAGATTGTTGTGGAAGAATTCATCCATCAATGCCATAATGTCCCCTTTTATTTCTTCCCAAAAAATTGAAAAAACATCATTGGAAAGCCGTCTGGTCCAGGCGACTTGTTTGCTCCCATTTGAGTGATGGCCTTTTCCACTTCTGTTTCCGAAAAAGGTGCTTCCAATGTGGACAGCGAATGAGCTGACTCGTTCTGGTAGCCCTGCCAGAAATCGTCCCTAAGTGGGATCCTGAAGTCATTCTTCTTTTCAAAAAGGCCCTTGTAGTAATCATGAAAGGTTTTGGAAATTATATTTTCGTCCTGGGACATTTTCGTTTCCATTTGTATTGACAGGACTAGATTGTATCTACGTCTTGCGCTTGCCACTCGGTGGAAGACGGGCGTATTCGCATCTCTCTCTTTGAGCCATGAAATCCTCGACCTTTGTTGCCATTTGATCTCCTCCAGCTTATAAAGATTGGTAATATTTCCTCGAAGCTCTAGTAGCCTGTTTCTTTCATCTTGTGACAGGACTCTCGTTTCTTCCAATCTCTCTAGTTCATCAATTCCTTCCAAAAAGGAATCTTTTGTACACCAGATAGTTAAGAATCTAAACTGATTCCATCTACGCAGCCTCTGTTGCAATCTGCGAATTTTTTCACACTATCGGGTCGCAGCGTCCGATCGAGTAGTTGGGAGTGCCCAGTTTTCCATCACCATGTGGTGAAATCCCTGAATTTCTAGCCACGCCTTTTCAAATTTGAACTTCCTTGGTCTTTGAAATCCCTGTACCCCAGCATCAAGTAGGACCGGGGTGTGATCCGACGTAGGTCTAGGAATGAATTTAGCGGTTGCCAATGGGAATTTAGTCTCCCAATCCATCGATACTAGTATCCTGTCCAATTTGATCATAATCGAGGACGCTTGTATATTTGACCAGGTAAATAATCTGTCATTGATTGGGATATCGATCAGCTCTAGCTCTGTGATCACCTTATTGAAGTCTTCTCTGTGTCTGTCGCTCGAGCCTCTTCCCCTGTGCTCGAAAGCAAATCTAGTAATATTGAAATCTCCCCAAACGATCCAAGCTCCCGACCATCATCGTCGAATATCGATAAGCTCTTGCCAAAAAAATATCTCGGTCTGTAGCCATGTTCGGCCCATAAACGATAGTGATCGTATGCACCCAATTGTCAGACCGTCGTCTCAGTCGGATAGTCAGAGAGAACGTTCCACTGTATTCCTCGAAACAAGTGAAAATATCCGGGGTGAACCCAATAGCAATTCCCTCCGAAGCTCCTGAGGATGGCCGTAGTACCCATTCCTTGATTTTGTTGCCCCCTACTCTTTTGAGTTTAAACCCGTGCGTGAGCTTGGTCTCCTGTAACCCTACCACCTCCGCCTTGGAGTTCATAATGACGTCCCTAATCATATCTCTCTTCTCCTACCCCCCAACTCCCTAACGTTCCAAAATAGTGTATTCATTGGGGAACCGTTTGTAGGTTGATCGTGGGTGTGGGACGGGTGTCTTTCTCGAAGACCTCTGTCAACCCAGAATAGGATACCAGGTCTTTTTGAACGCTAGCCGTAGCCCATTCAGTTTTCCAACCCCTAATTTTATTAAGCAATAGAGCATTACGTTCTATGTCACACACCTCTAAGCCACAGGTTTGAGTTAGGATAAAAATATCAGAATCTAACATGAAATTTAATATAGAAGCTAAAAAACTTCTCGTACCTCCATCATCGAACTTTGTAGCTTTGGCTGCCGCATCTACCTCCAGATAGTCATCCAGGGACTCCACATGAGTCCTCTTAGACGTTCGCTGTACCCTGAATCCAACTGCCCTGCTTGACGTTCCAGAACTATAGCCAGGCGTTGATTCTGGAACGGTGGATAAGACCATCTCTAGTGAGATGTCTCTCTGTGTACCCACAACAAATTCAAGATCCTCTGACTCCTCATCCGTAAATGAAAACTCTTTATCCAAATTTAAGCATCCTTCCATGTTCTCATCGCTATCTGCGTATTCAGTAATTGCAACCTGGGACCCTTCTGTTGGCCCACTCCCCAAAGATGAAACAAGTGTTGATATTTGGACACACTCATTTGTGCCCACTAAATCACCATTTGAGCCCATAACTCTTACTCCCCCTGGATTGAGCCCCACTTTGGGCCCAAGGACAATCCTCTCTTCTATAAGAGGTAGAGCCGACCTCTTTGTTTCTTCTAACACGGCCCTATTCACAATGGGCCTTGTTTGTTTCTCTTGTGAGCTCGGAAGTAGTGTTGCAATTGGAGCAGGATAGGTTAAGTTGTGGCTCAGAGTCGTAGGCTTCAGTCCTCTGAGGCAATTGCCAGGTGTCTCGAAGTGAGTGGTGGCCCTTGCGGTTACTGCTTTGGGAGTCGTAATCGAGGCCTGGGGACTCGATATTGATGTGGCTGTCATTACAAATGAAGAGTCTTCGTTTCCCTCAGCTCTGTACACCTCCATTTCTTTTACTGGGCTCTTTCCACTCTGAGCCTTCTCCTTCTCCATTGTACCTCCCTCCAACCTCTCTTTGCACCCTTTTGGGTCTGAGACTCTGTCTTCACTCCCTCCTATGCCCTTCTTTCTTCCCAAGCAGTAAGCCTCTGAGCTTTTCTCTCGTCTCAAGGTCACCTGCTCTTGCTCCTTTGCCGAATGACTTTGCATGTCGTTTTTCATGTCGACAAGCAAGGTGCTTTTGCCCTTTTCTGCTCTTGTATAGCCTATCTCCCCTCTGTGCTCCTCTCTCTTGACCTCCCCACCAACTCCACCAACTTCGATGCGTAGGCTTCCATTTTTGGATTTCTTTTGACCCTCTTTTTGGTGGGTCGCCTCTGTGACTACCAAACTTTCCAAATCTGGAAGTGATTGTAGATTTGAATTCCGAGCATCTGGGCCATTGTATCTGTTGGTCGAAACTCGTTCTCGACCAACTTTGATCGGAGATTCCTTCCTTGGTACTGATCCCTCTGCCACCTGATCCTGGCACCGCTCCTTTCCTCTCGCCTCTTTGATGAGCTCCCTATGCGCTCGCTCGACCTCGTAAGCCCCATTGATGGTCAAGTCCCCATTTGGGGAAACTACTTGTACGTACGAGCGGCCGTCTCTGAGAGCTGTGGGGGGAGTGGGGGACGTGATGGCCAACCTCTCTGACTCTGATTCTTCTCGCTTGTCGAGCACGAATCGAATGAGGTATGATTCATCGAAGGAATAGACTTTGGCAAAGCGTTGCATCAACGAGATGTCAGCGCTCCTGATAAGAATCCTTGCTGATACTATTTCAGAGCGACGAATAGTCTTCTCATCGATCTCTTCAATTGAGCAGAAGTCGGTGACTATCTCTTGCAGCGCCTCCCTTTTCCAAAAATGTAGTGGCACATTATGTATCCATATCCAGAATAATTCACCTTGGGGGAGCTCCGCTCCGAAGCTTGGTGACCATGCAAAGAACTCTATTTTGAAGTGGCCGAAGTCCACCACCCCCATACCTGTGACCTCTCCCACTTTCTCCGTCGACGGGAAGGATACCAAGAATTGAAGGTGACACATTTTCTTTGCAACCCAACTCTGTGTGCCTTCATCGGCCATCTGGCATTTAGCGCTTGGAGTGGTGGGTCTCGGAGGGAGTCCCTGACCTCACTCTGGCCACAATGCACCACTGTCGCAGCCACTTCTCCTCGTTCTTGATGATATCCAAACTCTTTGCGAGTCGGATTATGGTGAGGTTGTCAGGCAATCTACCTCTGCTTACAGGGCGTTCCTCATCATTGTAGGTTTCGACGACATTGGTGCAAACATATGAAAGATAACCCCACTTTATACACTTGAGGCATCGCACCTCCTTGGTGCACTCTTTACCGTAATGACCCAGTTTGCCGCAATTGAAGCAAGGTGTCAGTTTTTGCTTTCCTTTTCGTTGCTTTTTTATGATGTCGAATTGAGGTGGGGGAGTGACACTGTCTTTTTTTTTGTTTTGTTGGTGACTTTGACCCATTGTTCCCCTTCTGCAATCGAGTCTAACTCCACGGTACTCTCGTTTGGTGGGACCCCATCTTGGGCCTTCACCACGGAGGACTTGAGTGGCGCATTAGCCTGCGGTTGAGGGGGTGGGACAGGACGGGGGTTGGGGTTCTGATCAGGATGTTGGTGTTGCTGAGAGGTTCTGTGGTTTGAGTGGTGGTGGCTCCCTTCTGATTGTTTGGGAGGGTTGTAGCTGTTGCTGAAGCTGTTTTGCTTTTTGTATTGAGGGTGCTGTTGATGGTGGTGGGGGGAGCGGTGTGGGGCAGAGGTTGGTTGATGTGAGTATGGGTACTTTCTTTGGTTGTGGGCAATCAATGGCTGGTTCTAATGAGATTTGTGATGTACGTACTGCGCATAGATTAGACGATGATGGCCTCGTTGGTGGTCACTCTTACACTCCACCGAGCTAGTAGGAGGACCCCCTCTGTGGGCCCATCCTCTTGCCGATGTGTTGTACTATGTTGGCGATGATGACCATAATCATGGCTCACTCGTTGCTTGTGTGCATCTTGTGCACGCACGGAGTGAAGATCGTGTCTGAGCCTCCGAACTTCCTCCTTCGCCAAACAGTTTTGTGGGTTCAGGGGTGGGGGTGAAGGGAGTGTAGCAGCCATAGGGTTTTGTGGGTCCAGGGGTGGGGGTGGAGGGAGTGTAGTAGCCGATGGAGTACGTTGTGGTAGTAGTGGGGGTGGGGGTGGAGGGAGTGTAGCAGCGGTAGGTGCATCGTCTGGAAGGGTTACAGATGTCGCCGGGGGTAAGGTTGCAGGTATCGTGCTTATGGCGGAGGGTTGGAGGGGAGGGAACGGGGTCACCGCTCGAGGGGGGAGAGGGGAGGGCTACTCTGCTGGTGGGGGACCTCCTCTGTAGGCACACACCTATACATTTCAAGTAAGGTGAGCTCCATAGTTACTCAAGAACCCATGATAGTTGCTAAAAAGAAAAGTGGATGGAGATGGTGGTTGCTAAAGCTAGGGAAAGAGGTGGTGGTGATGGAGATGAGGTGCCTTCACTGCCTTGCCTTGTCGGTGGAGGTGGTGCTGCGACGGGGGAGGGATAGGCCAGCTAAGAGAGCTAGGACAGGGGAAGGAGAACTAAAACCCACATGCAACATTGGCTTGTAACTCTTGTTGGTAGAGATAATAATAAAAAATAGTTGGGTTGGGTTGGGTTAGAATGGTTTACTATTTCTGCTAACCCAAATCCGACCCAATCCAATATTTACTAAAAAATTCCAATCTAACCCGACTCATATAAAAATGTAAACCAAACCAATCCACCGGTTTGATTTTGGTTGATCGGTTTGGTAGAATATGTTTGGATTTTGAACAGCCCTAGTACTGAACATGGATTCTGCATGCATGGGTTCAATTTGTCTATTATTATTATTATTTTATGTTTAAATTTTAATTTTTGTTTGATTTTCCTATTCTGTTTAAGCTATATATCAGTCAAAACCAACTTAATTTCTAGGTAATTAAATACCAAAATGGGAAAGCCAAAACATCAAGCTGCTTGATATATAGGAAACTCTCAATATCAGCAAATATTTGAGATATTTGAAACAACGTACAAGGCCTTGTTTGGAAATAATATCAACATAATCAAAGATTATTTTAACTTTCCAGGTTTAACTATAAGATATGCTAAATTTCGTTGTCCTGTCTGTACCTCTAACTTAAAACTGTTTCGATAATTAAAAAAAAAATAAGAATAGAGTTTAGAAAACTATAGTTTCATAGGGTGAAATAACTGCAACTATTTTAACTTTGTTCGCAAATATAGCCTAGCTCGGTACCTTACCCAATAAGACAACAGATATAACTTTACGACACAAACCCTAAATTTTGGGGTGGGTTCGGATCAGGTTATTCCATAAGAGTAATGCTAGAGCCACTACCAATTTCACTACATTTCTCTTCACTACCTTAGGTGGCACACTCCAATAGGTAGGAGATAATAGAGTAGGTGGGAGAACTCTCTAATAGGAGTATGCCACCTAAGGTAGTGAAGAAAATGGTAGTGAAATTGGTAGTGGCTAAAGCATTACTCTATTCCATAATTGGGGCTCCATATGTTCGTATGTCTTGCTTCTAGGCTTCTACCGCTAGCTAGGGGCCTTGACCATCGTGGGAAACCAGCAATGCTTCATTAACATCTGCCAGTAATTCTACTGTAAAACTGTGTCACAATAAGTCAAAAGAATTCAACTTATTAAAGCCTCCTGCTCACTATCTCCGAACGGTTAACACAACATATAATGGTTCTAACAAGTTTCGAAAATTATATGTAGGTGCACTAAATGGAAAATAGTTGTGATGGCCTATGTTTTATAGGATTTCTTATATAAATAAATCCTCATGGCATCCAAGTGATAATAACATGAGGGGCAGGCATATGTGAAAAAAAAAGTCTACCAATAGACGAAAAGTTTGAAGTTGTGATAAAGATCGATGGTTATATATTCTAGCATTTTCTTGCAAATTGAGGGTCATTTTTATATTTCAAGATCTGAGCTATATGCCGCGGTATTTTTCTGATCCACATTTAATATTGTATAGCTAGCCAGTTAAATTTCAATATTAATTACTCTGGTGCCACGTAAAAGATTCTACGAACAGAACAAAATTTCAAAGTTTGTGATAAGAGTTGAGAATTAGTATTATATTTTATATATACTACTGTGAAATTATTATAAAAGTTGAGGGTTAGTATGTATATTCTAACAACATTTCAAAACAAACTTCATGTAAAGAGTATATGAAAGCGTGCAAAGAACATGTAGTTAGCATTGGTATAAATACTCGAAACCCAGATCCGATCCGGACCCGGTATTGGACTGAAACCGATCCGGCCTATTCGGGTCCGGGTCTGGGTTCTAAAATGAGACCCGTTATACTTTTGGGTCCGGGTACGGGTCCGCTCAAAAGAAATCCGATCCGGATCCGAACCTGGACCTGTTGAAAAAAACCCAAAATATCAATATAAAAATAAATATTCTATCCTCATCCCTTCCCTCATTCCTCCTCAATTCTAAATCTTCCTATTCCAAACTCAAAACTTATGCTTTTTCTTCTCTCCTCTATTCTAAATCATCAACTTGCCGCTCACACTCCCGCTCCTACCCGAACGAGTAGGAATATTTTACTAGGATCCGGACCCGTAACCGGAACCGGTCCTCATGGGTCTAGATTCGGGTCCATTTTTTGGATCCGTAGGGAACCGAGTCCGGATCCGGGTAGTGAAGGATCCGACCCGACCCGACCCGACCCGACCCCAATGCTACATATAGTTCACTCAAAATCGAAGTGTTTTTTTTAGGGACAAAATTGAATTAAGTGTTTATAATATGAAGTGTTTCCTACTACTGAATCAAAGAGAACCGCCTAAAGATATTTAAACTTATCACATGATATTGTGTCGGGTGTAAACACATGATAGAGACAACACTCTTTTCGACCATACTACGACTCTACATTATTGTGTAGTGTGTCGAAGTTTATCAATGAATTCTTTCCCACAGGATATTACATCTCTGACGAGCCAACGAACACTAACATTAAGAATGAGAGAAAATGCAACTAGCTAAGACACAACCGAATATTTGACATGATTCTTGTACTGATATCATATCCTATCAATAATCCACTACTCGGAAATGGTGCGAAGGGTTAACGATTTAATAATTTACTCCAAACTCGGGAGAAAAAAAAACCCCACAAATTCAGGGGAATTTCCTTTCCTCCTCTTAATCTCTAATCTCTAATCTCTAATATTATAATGGGGGAAAGCTTTAGTATCATTTGTCAATCTATCAACGTGCGTGATGCACCGTACATTTCTAATATAAAGGAGGTTTCAGGTTCGAGTCCTCAAAACGTTAGAGAGTTTTTTTTATTGTTATAAATTATTAAAACTTGCATTGTCTGTAGATAACTAATATAAAAGATGTCTCAGGTTGAGGCCAAACTACGTCAAATTATTTTATTTTAAAAATATTTATTTATTTATTAAGACGTGCATCACACATGTAAATTACTAGTTAATTAAAAGGTAAAGCATTGCTATTGCCATTTGAGAAATGCTAGACATATATGAAATTCTACCTCCAAACATACATGGAGCTTGTCTTTTAGTGGTTGGTGTGTCCATTAATCACTAAAAGACAAATGGATAAGACCAACAATTACTAAAAGACAAGCTCCATGTAAATTTAGGATAGAATCTCATGTAAGTCTAGCATTTCTCTTGCCGTTTAGCCCATCAACCCATGTGCTCCGTACAGAGGTACAACGATATTCGATAATCCTAGTTCATTACCACCAATAAGTAGATCTCAATCATGCAGTAATATAACACGGGTTTCAAGTACCAACTACACCCTACCAAGCAACCTCCCAAAAACGTAGTAGTAATTTCTTCCCACTTAGAGCATCTGTGGTCTTCAATCCTGAATCTTGGATACTTGGCATATAGAAAAGAAAATTTTAGGTTTGAGTTGTAGTTGTTCAAATCCAAATTTTTTGTTTTTATAATTTAAAATCGATAGACGAAAGATAATGTCTCGTCCCCAAATGATATATAATTTCTCGTCTCTTGATTTTTTTTTTTTAAATTAAATAAATAAACCAAGGGACAGGAAATGATTCTCTGTCCGTAGGGTTGGCATTCGGGTCGAATGGGTCAGGCCGGACCGGACCCGTCCGGGTTCGATGTTGACTTGGGCGGGTTCAGGCCGGGTTGGTTGCTTAACCGGGCCGGGCCAGGTCGAAAGTAGAAATGGCGACCCGCCCAACCCGTGAACCCTTTCGGGTCGAACCCGGCTCGGTTCGGGACGGGTCGCGGGCTAGCCCGTTTAGATAAGGTTTTTTTTCCTTAAAAATTAATAGTAAAAATAATAATAAAAATAATAAATAGTTAAATCGTAATAATAGTAATAAGATTGTATGAGTGAAATTGCCAAAAAAAATTGAAATATTATTCATATGATTTCAAGTTATGCAAGTTTCACAATTTCTAATAAGAAATAAAGAATTCACAAATTTGTTTTATAAACATATTTCTTATATACAATTTTAATTTACTTCAATATTTATAATTTGAAATAACATGCAAAGATCTAATACAATTTTTTTAACTATTTACAATTGTCTTCAAGTTGCTGGCCTTCAATTTGTTGTTGTTGACTTGTTGTTGTTCAGTTGTTGGTATTGCCGTATTGAATTCTTCATTTTGGTTGCTATTGTTGTTGTTGTTGTTGTTTTTCCGGCGAGTTGCTCCCACTTCTGGACGTAGATAATGCTTTCTCTTGTGTCCTATCTTCAGCCTTCAGTCAGTCTTTTATGCAAACGAGCATATCTAATAAGAAGGGCTTCAAGCGATTCCTGTAATTAGTTAGAACCCTGCCACTTGAAGAAAATGCACTTTCAAAAATAACTGTAGAGACATGAGGAGTTAGTAAATCTTTAGCCATATATTTAAGAATACTATAAGTGTATCCATGGTCTTTCCACCATTGTAAAATATCTAATGAAGAAGAAGAAGACTCAGAATCTTGTTGGTTATAGCAATATAATTCATTTGGTTGATTAGTCCTAGGTTTTTTGGATTGAATTTGTGCAAATAAATTAAATGTTCTATTATCAAATTTACTCTTACCCTTACCTTTGGAACTATTAGAAAAAGAACTAACTACAGAAGTTGTACTACTAGAAGCAAAAGATCTATCATAATAATCATACAAGTTATTTAATGTAGATTCAAATTTAACTAAAAAAGAAGCGCAATCAATTTCTATTTCTATTTCTACATTTTTCCCAAGTAATGCAAAAAATATTTCAATCAAACTCTTCGTACCTTCTAATTTGATACGAGGATCCATAACGGTAGCAACACAAATGAACATAGGAGGAGGACAAAAATACTTTAAAAAAATTTTGTATGCAGGTTTTACAATATCACCAACAAAAGTATTATTTAACATTTCGTTAAATGTTTGCATCATAGTAACTATTGAAATAAAAATGCTACTAGAAGTAGATTCATATGATTTTGAAAATTTTTAAATTGCAGTTTTAAAAGGTTCTAAAAATTTCAACAAAGATTCGGCATAAAACCAATCGGTGGGAGTCATTTCATAATTTGGCATATTTTTTGAGATACAAAAATTATTTACAACTGCTTTATATTCGGTAACAACATGTAGTAAATAAAAAGTAGAGTTCCAAAAGTGTTTAACATCCTTTGGAAATCTTCGAAAAGGTACATTTGAAATCCTACACAAATTTTTCCTTTCTTGAAATACGCTGGGACTTAATGCATTAAAATATACACAATTTCTAATTTTAAGTATATATGGATCGGCTATTTTTAATGCATCTTGAACATATAAATTTAAAATATGACATACACATCTAATATGAAAATATTGTCGGATGGAGGGTTTAATGTGGATTTTAAAGTAGTAATTGTTGTATTGTTGTTAAATGCATTATCAAAACTAATACACATAATTTTATCGCGAATATGAAAAACATCACAAATTTCTAAAATACGATTTGCTATTTTTAGCGCTACTATGGGGATAGGGCAATGCGGCAAGTGATATGATTTTTTTTTGAAAAATCCAATCATTGTCGATCAAATGACGGGTTATTCCCATCATTAGAATATTATTGACACCCGTCCAACAATCTGAAGTTAAACTAACTCTACAAGTTAAACTCCATAAAATTGCAATCAAAGCTTCCTTCATTTCATTGTACACTTTAAAACAATCCGATTTGCAAGTATTTCTCGGGACTCTTCTAAAATGAGGGTTTAAGGCCGTTTGATTAAAAATTTTCAAGCCCCTACTCTCGGGATAGGAAAATGGTAACTCTTTCTTTATTACTAATCGGGCCATTTTCCGACGAACAAGATCGGGATCATAAGGGTGGCTATCAACTAGACCGATCCTAGGGTTAATTTTTTGTTGGCCGGGTCGGTCAACAAGAAGGTCTTTATGGTTATGTTGGATGTATCTACTAATTGTACCGGTGCCATCACCCCTCTTGAATTTGTATGTCTTGGAACATATTTTACAAACTATCAAACCTATACCCGGATTTTCTTCATCCAGGATAAATTCGTAAAATTTCTGCCAATCACTACTTTTTCCTCTACTTTTCCTACCACTATGGGGTTGTGTTGTTTCGGTTGGTTGTTGTTGTTCTTCTTCTTCTTCTAATTATATGTCTCCTACAACCTCATCGTGTGTACCCCATTGTTGGGTAGGAGGATCATAGTACTCTTCGGCGGGCTCACTAATTGGGACAATTGGTGGCCTACGGGAAGTGCCGTAGAATCTTGCCCACTTTGGCTACGACCGCTACCGCGTGAACTAGATATAATGTAGTAATGTATGTAAAAAAAAACTACACAATGTTGGAGCGATGAGTTATAAAAAAAATTCTAGAAAACAAGAGGGTTGAGATAGAGAATATAAAAAAACCAACAAATATTATAACTACAACAAAAATTAAATAAGAAGAGAGGTATGAAATTTTGATTTCGTTCATCGTGGATATGCGTATATAAAAAAATTCATGAAAATAAGAATAGAAGTAGAAGTAGAAATAAGCGATTCCGGAATTGAACACTTGAGGAGAGCTTGAAGGAGAGTTGAATACTTGATCACTTGGAGTTGGACGAGAGTTGAAGAGTTGAAGACGTTATTGAATTTTGATTTCGATACGATCGGAATTTGATCGTGTATATGCCTTCAAGAATTGCTTGTCCAATACTTCAATTGTTCACAAATTGCTTAGAAAGGAGTTATAATAGTAGAGAGAGTAAGAGAGATTTTTGTAAATTTTTTGATGGGGTTTTGGGGGTATTTATAGGCTAAAAAAACCCCCAAAAAAACCAAAAAACGGCAATTAGAGCCGTTGAGGGCTCTCTGGACAACAATGCCCAACGGCACGTTTCGACCCGTTGGACCCGCGGGTCAACGGTTGACCCGCGGCGGGTCGAATGTTTGACCCATTCGGGTCTAACGGTTCGCAACCCACGGGTTGGCGGGCGGGTTGGGTTTTTTAAACCGGTTCGCGGGCCGGGTTGCGCGGGTTGGATCCGTTATTTTCGAGACCTGGGTCGACCCATTACTGTTCACGGGTTCGACTTGAACCCGTGACACCGTTTCGCAGGCTGGGTTATACGTGCAGGTCGCAGGCGGGTCGGCGGTTGACCCGGCCCACTTGCCATCCCTATCTGTCTGTCGATTTTTTTTGTTTAAATTTGTGGGACAGATAATCATTTCCCGTCCCAATTTTTTTTAAAAAAAATCGATGAAGGGAACTGGTTTCCCATTTGATCGATTTTATAAAAAAAATTTGGGACGGAAAATGATGTTGAAATGTAGCAAGTACTAATATGTATATTCTGTTTCCTAATCTATAGGAAACAGATTCCCCAAATCTCTCATTCCTCAATCTTCTCTTAATCTCTTTTCTTCTCTTCCAAGATTGTAATCCGTATATATAGATGTATACAGTAAAGAATAATAAAAAAAAGAAGAATACGAATCATTTTCCCCAAAATTGTTTTCTTCATGGTATCAGAGACTAACAAGATCTAGGCTAGTTGAAGAAGAAGAAGAGACAGACCTCTCTGTCGTCGTTGCCGTTCCTCTCTGTCGTCGTCCCGACATCTCCGAACCCCCGACGCCGCACCCCCATTCTCCTCCCGTTGCTGCCCTTCGCCTCACCCATATCCCGAAGCCCCTTGTTGTCCTCTCCGTTCCTCGATAGCAGTGCCCCAACCGCCGTCCGCCGTTCCACCGTCAGCTGTCGTTCGACTTGTTGTTCTACAGTACCTCTTAGTGTTACTGTAGCGTCGTCTTCCTCAACCAATCGTCTTCCCCAACTTGCTGTTCTTCAATCCTGGCCACTCCCAGCCTCCTCTGGTGACCCTCCCTTCGACGACCTTCCCAATCGTCGCCACCCCCGCTGATGCCCTCGACCGCCTACTAGCGCCACACAGCAGACCAAACCACCCCCGGATCTCCTCCCTTTCATTTTTTGTCGACATCTGAGCAGCCAAGCTCTAAATGCCCTCAACCACTCGATGCCGCTAGTCGCCGCATCGTCGTTCGCCGCCTACCCCGCCGTTGCACCTGTCGTCGACGTCGGCCAGAACCCATCGCTGCAGATCTCTGTGCACTGTCGTTGTTGTCTCTTCAAATCTGTTACTGTTCTTGTGTTGTCCCTTCTGTTAACAACTTGTTCTCCTTGTTGTGTTGCTATGGGACAATATCCGTATGAGTCAAGAAAGTGTACTCATTGTGGTAAGATCGGCCACACGAAAGTCGTTGTTATAAGATTATCGGCTATTCGGAGATATGGGATCATAGCAAGGATATTCGAAAGAACACTTGCAATCAACTCACTGCCGCAGGTGGAGTTACTAATCATGCTGCTGCAGGTAATGATGGTAAGGTTTTTAATATTTCTGGCTCAATTATGAATAATGTATGGATAATTGATTCGGGTGCTACCAACCATATGACTTTTGATTCTAGACAAGTTCAAAATTTTCAACCTTCCACCAAATCAACTGTGTCCACTGTCAATGGTGATCCTGCCACTATTACTGGCGAGGGTACCATACATCTCACAAACAACCTAACCTTAGATACTGCCCTAGTTGTGCCATCCTTGAATTTCAACCTATTATCTGTTGCTTAAATAACTATTGCCTTTCATTGTATTGTAGTCTTTTGGCCTTCACATTGTGTGTTTAAGGATATTCGGACTTGCAAGACGATTGGTTATGGGCTTAGACATGGGAAGCTCTATTACCTGGATTTGGAATCTGAAAATTCAAGCAAGTTGACTCAAGCTCTAAGTGTGGAAGGATCCAAAGATGAGAAGAAGAAATCAGATATTTGGCTATGGCATCGACGTCTAGGGCATGCTTCTTTTGGTTATTTGAAGAAGTTATTTCCAAGTTTATTTTTGAATTTGGATATACCTGCCTTTCGGTATGATGTGTGTGAACTTGCAAAAGGTCACCGTGTCTCTTTTCCTCCAAGTCCAAGTAGAAGCTCCCTTCCATTTATGATGATTCATTCTGATGTTTGGGGTCCATCCAAAACCACTATATTTGGAGGAGCCAAATGATTTGTGACATTTATTGATGACTGTACCCGTATGACCTGGATTTGTTTGATGAAGTCGAAAAGTGAAGTTAGTGGCTTGTTTCAGAAATTTTACAAGCATGTTATGATACAGTATAAATCACATATTCAAGTTCTTAGGAGTGATAATGGTAGAGAGTACCTGAGTTCGAATCTGTAACAATATTTGGTGGAACACGGAATTGTTCACCAGACTGCATGCTCATATACACCTCAACAGAATGGGGTTGCAGAAAGGAAAAATAGACACTTGCTCGAGGTGGTCCGTGCTTTTCTCATCCATGGAAATATGTCACTCATTTATTGGAGGGAAACCCTTACTTCTGCTGCATATTTAATCAACCGAGTTCCCTCTAGCATCCTAAACTTACTCACACAATTTCAAGCATTAATTGGAGCTGTGAATGCACCAAAAGTCGAGAACTTGCCACCTCGTGTGTTTGGGTGTGTTACATTTGTTCATCTTCATCAACATGAACGCAATAAGTTAACTCCTCGAGCTGTCCGCTGTGTTTTCGTGGGATATGCACAGAATAAAAAAGGGTATCGGTGCTATCATCCACCAACTCAAAGGATGTTTGTGATTATGGATGTTTTGTTCCATAAAAATGAGATGTATTTTTCTCCTACGATTGAACTTCAGGGGGAGTACCGAAGTGAAGTTCAGACACTTTGGTATAATGAAGGGGTTAGTGAAGTTCAGACTCTTGTGTATGATGAAGTAATTACCAGTCATAACAAACAACTGGATACAAATAATGGCGAACACTTGAATGAAGACCTGGCAAGGGAAGAAGACTCTCATGAAGAAGACCATCATGAACAAGACCCTCTTGAAGAATTGCAATCAGTACCGAATTTCAGTGAGAGTGAACCGTCAGAACCCCAAAATGAATCATCATCGCTGTCCGAAGTTCCTAGAAGAGAACTCCCGCACCGTACTAATAGAGGTATTTAGAAATCCACTTATGAACCTGATCCCACTAGTAACGTCAAATATCCTATGAGTAATTATGTATCTACTCACCGCTTGTCAAAATCAAATAAGTCATTTTTGAATCAATTAACTACTGTATCTATTCCTAACAGTGTGCAGGAAGTCTTAGCTGATCCAATGTGGAAAGCAGCTATGGATGAGGAGATGGAGTCCTTGAAGAAGAATAAGACTTGGGAGATAGTCGAGCTGCCAGCAGGAAAGAAGCCAGTAGGATGTAGATGGATTTATACCGTGAAATATAAGTCGAATGGTTCGATAGAGCGATACAAGGCAAGGTTGGTTGCCAACGGGTACACTTAAATGTATGTAAATGATTATGACAAAACATTTGCACCTGTGGCAAAGTTCAATACTGTTCGAGTTCTACTGTTACTTGCTGCAAATCTTGACTGGCCGTTGGAACAATTTGATGTGAAGAATGCATTTCTGCATGGGGAATTGACAGAAGAAGTTTATATAGATCTACCTCCAGGATCAAATAGACCAGTCCAACACAGTAATAAAGTGTGTCGGTTGAGGAAGGCACTATATGGTCTCAAACAGTCGCCAAAAGCTTGGTTTGGGAGGTTTACAAAATCAATGAGGACATTCGGATATTGTCAGAGTAATTCAGATCATACCCTATTCTTGAAAAGGAAAGAAGATAAAATTACTGCTCTCATTATATATGTGGATGACATGATAGTAACTGGGAATGATCCTGTGGAGAGAATGGCATTGGAGAGTTACTTGTCACAAGAATTCGAAATAAAGGATCTTGGCTCTTTGAGATATTTCCTTGGTATTGAAGTTTCTCGCTCAAGAAATGGTATATTTCTGTCTCAAAGAAAGTATGCTCTCGATTTATTAAAAGAAACTGGAATGTCTGCTTATCAACCGATTGGTACACCGTTAGAAGGACTGAAACTTTGCAACGAATCTGATCATGTGCCTTGTGATAAAAAAAGATATCAGAGATTGGTTGGACGACTGATGTATCTTACGTATCCACGGCCAGATTTATCATATGATTTAAGTGTGGTAAGTCAATTTATGCATGCACCTCAGGAACATCACATGGATACAGTGATGAGAATTCTAAAATATATTAAGTCTGCTCCAGGAAAGGGGGTCCTATTTGCGAAATTTGGTCACTTGAAGGTTGAGACATATACTGATGCTGAGTGGGCAGGATCTATAATTGATAGGCGCTCCACCTCAGAATATTTCACATTTGTTGAAGGAAATCTAGTTACATGGAGAAGTAAGAAGCAAAATGTTGTTGCACGCTCTAGTGCAGAGGCTGAGTATCGTGGAGTAGCTCTATGTATAGAGAAAGTTTTATGACTGAAACTCTTATTGCAAGACTTAGGCTGTGGTCTGAATGAACCTATGAAGGTGTATTGTAACAGTCAAACAGCATGTGATATTGCCGTCAATCCAGTTCAACATGATAGGACGGAACATGTAGAGGTGGATAGATTCTTCATCAAGGAGAAATTGGATGAGAAAGTCATTGAGATATCTAAAGTGAAGTCAGAAGATCAGCTCGCAGATATCCTGACCAAGGCAGTTTCGAGTCGGCTCTTCTTGAAATTTGTTGACAAGTTGGGCATAATCAATATCTATGCACCAACTTAAGGGAGAGTGTTGAAATGTAGCAAGTACTAATATGTATATTCTGTTTCCTAATCTATAGGAAACAGATTCTCCAAATCTCTTATCCCTCAATATTCTCTCAATCTCTTTTCTTCTCCTTTAAGAATGTAATCCTTATATATAGATGTATCACTACAAGGAATTTGCCATATACCAACGGACACCTATAGTGACGGATCACTAAAACCGTGGGTATAGACATTATATACCTACAGACGTATAGTAAACTGTGGGTATAGGCATTATATATTCCATAATTTATTTCCCCCCCCCAACTTTTTTATTTTCCCCCCAAAATCCCAAATCCCCCAATTTATACCCTCTCTCTCTCTCTCACACGGTCACACACTCACACCCATCTTTCTCTCTCTTTCTCTCCTCTCTCTCACACCCGAATCGCCATCGTCGTCCCCCTTCCACCATCGCCGTTGCTCCTCCCTCGCCACCGCCGCCGCTGTCTTCATTTCCACCATCATCGTCTTCCTCTGCCGCCACCCACCGTCGTCGCCCACCTCCTCCTCCACCGAAACCCTATCGCCGTTGTCCCCTGCCGTCTTCCACATCCGACCTCCCTTAATCTCTCTCCGACCCTCTCATTCCCGAACCCCGGACACCACCATCGCCCTTGCCGTCTCCCTCCCCCGTCGTCGTCCCTCGTCTTAGTTCTAAAACCCTAGCTCCTTCCTCCTTCTATGGTTTCCGACGTCATCAATGGCGAATTTCAAGACCTCCACTCACCGCCATAAGTGGATCTTCACCCCTCAACACCTGGTAATTTCTCCCCCATTTTCCGCAATTTCAAAAATTCAAAAAGGGGATTTTTTTTGAAGAATGCCCTAATCGAATAACTTTCAAATACCACATTGCAACGTCTAATTTTTGTGTAATTAACTGCTAAGGCTTGGTAATTAGCATGTATTTTTTTGGTGATTGAATTTCTAGTTTTTTGATTCGGATTCTAGAGATTCATACTTGAAGAGCTATACCAGCAGATGCTCGCGAAGGCTATAGCCCATCAATTCGAGGCCAAATTGTTGTTGCTAGATGTAACTGACTTTTCTCTCAAGGTTTGTAATTCAATTATTTGTATATTTATTTGTTTGTGTTTTTTTCCTTTGATTATTCTGACACAATCAATGGGCATTTGTTCCAGATGCAGAGCAAATATGGCAGTGGCAACAATGGTTTGGTAAGATTTCCTGAAGCTATCACTATTCATCTTATTTTGAGTCCCGTACTTGGTAGGAACTGATTGGATCCTCTTTAGAGGATGGCTTTTATAAGATATTTTGAGGGAATATATTTGAGATGAAAAGGATATGTTGGCTAGTTGTGCATTCCGTCATATAGTTGAATATTCTATTGCTTCTGGTAGTTGGTTGTACATACAGATGTATAGTCATGAGCACAGTATATAGTAAACATGCTTTCATTTTAAAATGTACAAAACTACAAATACAACATAATTTTTTCATTCTTGAGTGATTAGCCTATTAGTGGACCCTCTCAAATGCACATAAATAGAAAAATTATAAATAAGGAGCTGAATGTAGACTTTGGAGTCCATTCCATGCTATTTTAAGCTCACTAATTCCCCACAAGTGAACTATCTAATTTAGCAGTATTCTTGTCAAACTTTTTTATAAATGCATCTCAAAGATAGATAGAAAAATGAGAAGGGAATTTTAGTTTATTGTTGCAGTAGAGAACCTGTTGGTAGTTTCCAATAAAATTTGGCGTTATCTTGTGATATGCTCGAAGAATCTTCCTCAATTTTAAAAAAAAAAACTGACATGAGTTAATGGAGTTAGATGGAGCAAGCAAGCAATGACTGTGAATAGATGTTGCTTTATGACTGTTGTGGCCTTGAGATGCTAAAGATGACGTTTCTCATAGACATGCTTCGGTCTCATGACCTGTTCGAAATTGTTTTCATAGTGTGAGATTTCATTTAGTTTTGGTGCAATTAATTGTGGGCTTTGGTTAATGCAGATGTTACTGTTCAACAGATGATAAAGTTTGTGTCTTTGTGGTAGTAGCAGAACTTACGAAATGAGTGTGTCCAACTTTCAGACCACAAGAAGAATTTAGAATCCATTGTAGGCTATATGGATACCTTTCAGACTTTGATATGACTAGGGATAAGAGGTTCCTGAGCAGACATGAGCAAACATGAATTGAGGAATACACACACAGGTATAAAGATCTTATTTTATGGAATGAGAATAAGCCTTAAACCCATCAAACCTTATCATTTGCTCTCGTAATACTTTTTTGGCCTTTTAGGCTGATCAATTATACAATTTGCAGACAGTATCACAATATATAACTTGTATTGGTTACGATGATATTAAGAATGTTATGCCAGGGCTAAAATGGGATAACTACACTGATGTTTTTATAGTTACCAAGAGCTTTTATATTTTACGCCTTCAATCTTCTTAGTTTGTTGCTCAAAACAATTTAGAGATCAGAGAGAGCTTGCATTCGTGGAAGGCTCATGGCATTTGTTTGTCGAAATCAATATATTCATTATGTCTAGGATTATGCTAATTCATTAATACGCAGAATTGTATATTCAACCAACCATTAAAGAATGCTCAAGTTTAAAAAATGATTAATAGTAAATAAAATGAGCATGTTCCGCAAACCAACCATTAAGAATAATGGAAGTGCATTATATGAGTATGCATTTGCTTATGTTTAAGATTGACATGTTTATAGCATCAAAACCAACTTGATGTACCATGTTTGGATTTATCAAATTACTCTTATCCACATTTCCTATGTTCATATATATACAGAAGTAAAGTTAGTTCTATAGTTGTCCATTTGTCAATAGGATATGTAATACCTGGTCTGGACCTATTTCCTTTTGTATAAGTTCTTGGCGTGTTCTACTGTCTGATATTTGAACTTTTTGAATCTAGATGCGTTGAACACATAGTTGTAGTTTCCCTTAAAATGTACTATTATTATTTATGATATTCATTGTTGACTTTAGATGAAGCAACTCTAGTTGTAGTTTCCCAAGTATTCTGTTCAGTGTGGTCTCTGTAAATGGGTTCTTCTCCATACCCGAATTTTATCTTCCTCACCTTTTGGCAACTTTTTACTTTATTCAACAGAAAAATGTTATTGATAACGGAAATATTTATCTTTCAATGTTTTGATTCTTTTTTAAATTTGGATGCTTGTCGGGTGTGGAAGCAATACACTGTTGAGAAATTTGAAATAGAATAGAGTTGTCTGATTACATTCAGTGGATATTGTTGATTATACTTTCTGTATTGGTTGCTAGTACAGTTGAAGATCGTTTTTCCCTCTCTATTATTATTTATTGATTGTATAGATAATCTCCTTAATGTGATTTCCAACTTATTGCAGTCAGGATGGAAGAAAACTGTTATAGATTTGGTAAAGTTTGTTGACTAGGGGGTCCAAGTAAAGCAAACTGGGGCAGACAAGGTGAGCTTTCTATGCTCTACATAATGCATCTATACTGTTATAGAAATTTTCAGTTTCTAGACTGATTTTTATTTTAAATCAGGAAATATTTTTGCATAAATTGCTTTCCATGGCTTAGTGTACATTTGGTGCTTTCCATGGCTTTGCGTTGATTTATTTTATTTTCATTTGCTTTTATTTTTTGTTGTTAGTATTAAATTTTTTTTACTAAGGGGGCAACAAAACATGAGTTTGGCTAGGACAACCCGGATCTCCGGACCGGCCCTGCTTACAATGAGGCAAGGAACCAGTTGCATCTTTGCATAACATGAATCTCTGCAATGTGATTTTTACAATACCGACTGAAATAGAACTTATTGAAATCTTATTAGTTGAAGTATCAGTTAAGAGCTTGGTAATATGATTCTTTATCTTTATTAGGAGGGAAACTAATTTTGTGTAGATTCATGGCATAACAACCACCTTTTCATTTGTACAAGTGCCTTGTATAATAGCTTTTACCTTTTCTTTTGTAATAATATAAATTGTCTGAAGGTAGATGCCAGAGGTTTGCCTTTGTCTAATTTGTACAAGGATGCGTAAATTAATCAATTTGTTTTCTTCTATTGCAGGGACATGGTTTTAGGAATGATATTTTTTTCAATCCTAGCAAATCTGAAACCTTTTATCAGATTTCCAGGTATGCAGTAAACTTGTTTTATACTTATATAACTCTCGAGTGTATGTTGTCTAATCATTTTACTATTTAAATATGATCCTAGTGCAAGGCACCTTCAAGTAACTTAAATAGCCCAGTTCAAGTTATTCACAGCAAGGCACCTTCTTTGATAATTTTAAATTGATAATTAAATCCGTTTCAATGCAATATGTTTCAATAATTAAAGCAAATTAATAGGCTCTTTAGTATTTGTATTTTCATCAGTTTTTCATTGAATGGCTCAACAATAGGAGATTGTACTGGACTATGGCGAGGGGAAAGATCTTGGCTGTTTGTCAGTCAGGTGGAGATTTTACTAAAGAGAAGGATGGAAACATGTCTTATTCTGGAGGTGAAGCACATGCAATTGATATTGAACGTGATATGCCTCTCAGTGATCTCAAATCAGAGTTATCTTCTCTGTTCAACTGCAGTGCTGATACATTTACAATCAAGTACTTTCTTCCATACAACAAACGAACTTTTATCACAATATCTAATGATAAAGACTTACAGCGAATGGTTGATTTCCATGGAGAGCCACTTACGACAGACATCTACATCGTGCAAAACGTCGAGAAAAGGTAAATATCTAAGTATGCTACATTGTTCCTAATTGTTTGATTTTTCTAAAAAATTGGGCAGGATGATTACAAGTGTTGTAGCTGACTTAGATGTAATAAGCTGTAAATTTGGCATTCTTTGTTTTTGTCAAAGTTTTAGTTGATCGATCAGTATCAGAATGTAACAAGCTGTAAATTTGATTACCTGTATGAAACAATATCCTAATATTTCCAATTCTGAGTTGACAACTGTAATGGTTATGAATCTGTGATTAACATGATCGATGTTGATTTCTTGTAATGATTATATTTGATGATGAAGAACTAAACAAACACAATAATGAGGCTGGAACATCTCAATCAGCCTAAAATACACAAAAAGAAATATACCAACGGAATAAACACAGTGGGTATATATTCAAATAATTGGATGCGAAAACTATCGCTAAAACATATAGCAATGGAGTTTCAACCGTGGGTATAGGAAAGCAAAAGGTGTCTTTAAAACCTATACCAACGGATACGAAACTGTAGGTATAACACCGAGGTTTTGTCCAACGGGTAAAAAAACCGTCGCTATAGGCTATAGTGACGGCATTTTGCCGTGGGTATAGCTAATTAAAAACGACGGAAAAATATGTCCGTTGGTATAGGTTTTATGTTGTGTTAAATCTAGATTATCTAAATAAATAGACTAACTAGACACAAATTATAAACCTCGCAAGTGCACGAATCGAATCGTAGTAACAGCAAGGGTCGATCCCACAGAGATTGTAGATTTCAACTTACTAATCAATAAAACTATTAATAAAAATGAGTAAGAGATGAGAGGTGTTGAATCACAAATATCTCTTGAATAGTTGGGTTGTTGATCTCCACCAACAGTTAGTAATGCTAAGTTGCCTTCTGAATTTACTTCTAATTACTCATGTTTGTTCACTTCAAGGGCATGGTATCTACTCCTTAAAGTAATGTTTCCCTAAGCCGAGAATTAGGCATGGTATCTACTCTAATTCGTTTCTTTCCGTAAGTATCTAGCATGGTATCTACTAAGTTATACTTAGAGAAAACATAAGAACAGTGGAAACAAACAAACACTTAAAGTTCTAGAAATTGGTATCAGATCTAGATCCTCTAAGTTGATTGAACCAAGAACCCCTAAAGATTCCTTTGTTACAAGTTACGAACACGAGATACGGGTCGTCTCAATATGCTCATATAACAGATTCAGATTTCTAACTCACAAACTTGATAATATCAGATTCTGTATGGCAGTCGACTGGCTCTCACCTTCAGTCGACTGTACTTATAACTCCTGAACAAGTTTGACTGTTATCAATCTATATCAATTCAATTAGATTCAATCAATAAGTAAAATAGAAGGATTCAAAAGAACATAGCACTACATAACTACGGCTTCGATCTACCCAACTATGAAATCAGTTCCACATAATAATACTTTTATTGCTTAACAAGTTCAAATACATGATCAACATCACAGAATAAAGAGAGAAGAAATAAACTAATGGATTCCGGCAATAGAGTCAACTGGCTGTCACACAGTCGACTGCCTTCGAGTACTGGTTCTCCTCTTCCCCTTCTTCGATGATGATGGAATGAAGCACTGGTTGCTTGTTCAGGAACTTGGTGATTTAGTTGCTTCCAAGAGATAGATCGCCCTCCGCTATAGATGATCTTTTCTGATATTTATAGAGTACCGCTGAGAATTAGGGTTTCCCCTTTTTCAGGAAAAATCCTTCTTTATTTTATTTGGCAATTTATGTCTTTCTCTTTTCTTCTTCCTTTCCTTATCTGTTCACCACGTGCTCTTGCCAATTCCCAGTCTCTAGATTTGATTCGTTGCATAAGATCTGGTTTCAAATAGATTCGGAATTAGATTTGAGTGAATCTTCGAATATCATATCTGTTTACTCCGCCGCAGACCAGTCGACTTATCTTCGAACCAGTCGACTGAGTCGAGACCTTGAAGATTTCATAATTGTTCAGACCAGTCGACTGTCTTTTGGGAGTGAGTCGACTGTGTCGAGAGTTGTGGAAAATCAGCTTCTCTTGTCCAGTCGCCTGTGTTGGGGAACCAGTCGACTGATCCTCTGCAGTTTGCTGTGTATTATCCTTGAAGTCCTAAATCTGCTTCGTCTTTCTGTTATAAGCTGTTTCCTATGGAAAAGAGAAAATAGGAGTTAAATACCACATATAGAGCTTTTAAATGTCTAATTATATTAAGATTATTGCTCTAAAAAGTGAATAATATTGTGTTCATCAAATACCCCCAAACTTAGATTTTTGCTTGTCCTCAAGCAAACTAAAATTATGAATAAGGAGAATAATAATAACAATAGACTCAACCACCAAGATTTCTTATTATGTGGACATCAGCATAGAAAGGTATAAACAATTTCAGACAAAGTAAAATTAAACATACCCACTTTCTCTAGTGCAATTGTCTATTCATAGTTCCCAAACTTAATCATATTTGTCATGCGATTAATGTAGTTATAGTATGCAACTACTCAGTCTGTGATTACCCCTTTCCTCTACTACAAACCGAGTAGCAAACTAGATTTTTTTTTTTTTTTTTTTTTTTTTTTAGTCTCTTCTCTAAAGATGTCACTTGCCTTTTGATGCGAATGCGAAACATTTGTGATGTATCCACCCGGTTACTCAACAAGTCACAAACTCTAAAGTGCTTTGCATACTCGTATTTTGAGTTGCCGTTTGATGTAAAGGTAAACATTGGTGATGAATACCCCTAGTTACTAAGCACTCAAAATATTGGAGTAGATTGACTTTATTTAAATATATACATATATATATTTTATCACTCTATTTACTTAAACTCGATTTAGGACTAGATCTAAAGGGAATAATCATCAGAAAAAGCATCACATTTGTTTATTATGTATAATCGCATGACTTCTATAACTTTGTAAGGAATTATGAAAATCAACAATTCTAAAGTAAATAAGTATCCTTCTTCTTACTTTATAAGAGATTGTTTATCCTAAAGTTTTCAAAAATTTTCAAAAGACTCTAAAAAATAACCCTAATACCCCCAAACTTAGATGTAACATTGTCCTCAATGTTCGGAAGAAAATATAAAAATAGGCATGTGTCACCATCTAGTAGGGAGATACTGAAAATAAAAATAACTAAAAGAATAATAATGAATAACTGAAATAAAATAAAGGGAAAGTGTAAATACTCCCCTGAAAAATTGGGTTGCCTCCCAACAAGTGCTGTGTTTTCTGTCTTCAGCTAGACTTGATGAGGTCATGCCATGTATTGAACGGTTTGAAGATTCACATCTTCCTCTTGCGGTTCTATGCTCATTTCTATGTATGGTTTCGCTCTATGCCCGTTCACCTTAAATGTTTGATTCTTTTCCTTGCTATGAACCTCCAATGCACCATGTGGAAAGACTTTTGTGACAATGTATGGTCCATACCATCGTGACTTAAGCTTGCCTGGAAAGAGTCTTAATCTTGAGTTGTATATCAATACCTTCTGCCCTTCATAAAACGCCTTCCTTGCTAGCTGTTTGTCATGGTACAACTTTGTTCTTTCCTTGTATAATTTTGCATTCTCATAAGCGTCGTGCCTCAACTCTTCAAGCTCATTTAGTTGTAGTCTTCTTTTGTCACCTGCTTGTTTCATATCAAAATTGAACCTTTTGATGACCCAATATGCTTTGTGCTCCAACTCAACTGGCAAGTGACAGGCTTTTCCAAAGACCAACCGGTATGGTGACATGCCAATGGGTGTTTTGTATGCGGTTCTATAGGCCCATAATGCATCGTTCAAGCATAGTGACCAATCCCTTCTGCTTGTATTGACTGTCTTTTCCAAGATGCTCTTGATCTCTCTATTGCTAATCTCCACCTGTCCACTGGTTTGAGGATGATATGGGGTGCCCACTCTATGTGTAATACCGTACTTCTTCATCAAAGAAGCAAAAGGAAAGTTATTGAAGTGGCTCCCTCCATCACTTATTATTGCTCGTGGTGTCCCAAACCTAGTGAAAATATTCTCCTGCAAAAACTTGACAACAACTTTGTGATCATTAGTTCGTGAGGGGACAGCCTCGACCCATTTAGACACATAATCTACACCAACAAGAATATATAAATAACCAAATGAGTTAGGAAAAGGACCCATGAAGTCGATTCCCCAAACATCAAAAAGTTCGATTACTTGTATGTTGTGCAGTGGCATTTGATTTCTAGAAGAGATGTTGCCTGTCCTTTGGCATTTGGCGCAAGTCCTGCAAAAAGAAAAAGCATCTTTGAATACATTAGGCCAATAAAAACCAGATTGCAATACCTTTAGTGCTGTTCTTTTTGGTCCAAAATGTCCTCCACAAGCATATTGGTGGCAGTGTTGTAGAATACTCATTTGTTCTTCGTCTGCCACACATCTTCGTATAATTTGATCAGGGCAGAATTTGAATAGATAAGGGTCATCCCAATAAAAGTGTTTGCACAGAGCCACCAATCTTTTCCTTTCTTGATGTGTCATACCTGGAGGGAAAACATGAGCAGTTAGAAAATTGACAATATCAGCAAACCAGGGGAGCTGTTCAGAGAGGTAAGTCGACTGGTTGAGGGACCAGTCGACTGCCCCGAGAGATTGCACATTGATTTCGAATAGTTGTTCATCTGGGAAATTTTCATTCAGCGGGGGCACATTTCTCTCTTCTTCCTGCAATAATCTGGACATGTGGTCTGCTACAACATTGTCACTTCCTTTCTTGTCTCTAATCTCAAGATCGAATTCTTGAAGCAACAGTACCCATCTGATCAACCTAGGCTTAGCATCCTTTTTAGCAAACAAATATCTCAAGGCAGCATGGTCAGTAAAAACAATAACTTTAGAACCAATCAAATATGATCTAAACTTCTCTACAGCAAATATAACAGCTAACATTTCTTTTTCAGTAGTGGAATAATTTAGCTGTGCATCGTTTAGAGTTCGAGAAGCATAGTAAATGACATGGGGTTTCTTGTTGATTCTTTGTCCTAAAACAGCGCCCAAGGCGTAATCACTTGCATCACACATTAGCTCAAAAGGATGGTTCCAATTTGGTGCCATGACAATAGGTGCAGAAATGAGAAGATTTTTCAATGTATTAAAAGCATTTGTGCACTCCTCTGTCCATGTAAACTCAACACCCTTAGACAACAAATCACAAAGGGGTTTGGAGATTTTTGAGAAATCTTTTATAAATCTTCTATAAAACCCTGCATGTCCTAGAAAACTCCTAACATCCTTAACTGTAGTGGGAGGGGGTAGTTTTGATATGATGTCAATCTTTGCCTTGTCTACCTCGATTCCTCTTTTTGATATCACATGTCCCAATACAATGCCTTGTTGTACCATGAAATGGCACTTTTCCCAGTTCAGCACTAAATTGCATTCTTCACATCTTTTAAGTACAAGCTGCAAATGGTTAAGACATTCATCGAAACAAGATCCAAAAACACTAAAATCATCCATAAATACCTCGATGAACCTTTCCACCATGTCTGAAAATATGCTCATCATGCATCTTTGAAATGTTGCTGGTGCGTTGCACAATCCAAACGGCATCCTCCTGTAAGCAAAAGTACCAAAAGGGCATGTAAAAGTGGTCTTTTCTTGATCTTCTGGAGCAATAGCAATTTGATTATAGCCACTATAACCATCTAGAAAACAATAATGACTATATCCTGCTAATCTTTCTAACATTTGATCAATAAAAGGAAGAGGGAAGTGATCTTTCCTGGTTTCATTATTCAATTTCCTATAGTCAATGCATACCCTCCATCCTGTGGTTACTCTTGTTGGGATAAGTTCATTCTCTTCATTTGTTACCACTGTAACTCCACTTTTCTTAGGAACTACATGTATAGGACTTACCCATTTGCTATCTGAGATAGGATAGATGATGCCAACATCTAGTAGCTTCAAAATTTCTGCTCTTACCACTTCCTTCATGTTGGGGTTGAGCCTTCTCTGTGCCTCTCTTCTAGGTTTTGCATCGTTCTCAAGGAGTATTCTATGCATGCATTTGGATGGACTTATTCCCTTGATATCTGCAATGGTCCATCCTATTGCACTTTTGTGTTCTCGTAATACCTTCAGCAACTTATATTCTTCCTGTGCACTCAAGTTTGAAGCAATTATTACTGGTAGCGTCTGGTTCTCGCCTAAAAATGCATGCTTCAAATGGTCGGGCAACTGCTTAAGTTCTATGTCTGGAAGTTTCTGTACAGTCGACTGGTCCATGTCAGCAGTCGACTTGTTCTGGGTGTCTTGATTCGGTCGACTGGTTAGAATACCAGTCGACTTACGCTGTTCGTCAGTCGCTTGATCTGTAGAAGAACAATTTTTATCAGACACCAATTTTTCAAATAAAGGTGCAGGTTTACCTGAATATGACTGTGAAGTGTCAAGGTGATGTATTGTCTCTGCAATCTCCCAGTCATCATGTTCCTGTTCAACATGAGATAAAGTTAGAGATTGAGTGATTGTGGCTTGAAGTGGTTCAACGCTATGTACCTGAAATATTTGATCAACGATCTCCTGCACCACATCAATATTATAGCATTCATGATCATCTTGTGGTAATTTTAGTGTATCAAACATTTTAAATTCCACTTTTTCTCCGTTTATCTTCATACTTATAATGCCCTTTTTAACACAAATTTTGATATCAGCTGTACTCATAAAGGGCCTACCTAATATGATCGGTAGAGAGGATGACATTGAAGATTCCTCCATATCTAACACAACAAAATCAGCAGGCAAAATAAAATCATTTACCTGAACTAGGACATCCTCTAATATACCTCTAGGTCTTTTTATACTGCGATCAGCCAATTGCAAAGTGATGGATGTTGGCTTGAGTTCCCCCAATCCAAGCTTTTCGTAAACAGAATAAGGAAGAAGGTTGATGCTTGCCCCCAAGTCTAGCAGTGCTTTTTCAAAGAAGTGCTCACCAACTTTGCAAGGAATGGTGAAACTACCTGGATCTTTCAGTTTAGGTGGTAGTTTTCTTAATAATACAGCGCTCACTTCTTCTGTCAAAGCCACATCCTCCTTAACCTGAAATGTTCTTTTGTGAGTACAACAGTCTTTCAAAAATTTGGCATAAGAAGGAATTTGTTTAATAGCATCAAGTAGGGGAATATTAATTTCTACCTTTTTGAGAGTTTCAAAGATATCAAATAAATGTTGTTCTTTCTTTTTATTGACTAACCTTTGAGGGAATGGTGGTGGTACTGTCCCTACTTTTTCACTTACCTTATTTGAACCCAAAGCTTTTGATGGTTGTGTATCTGGTTTGTCTGTATGTGTTCCAATCATGTTGTCAATTATCTTACCATTTCTTAGGGTTGTTACTGCTTGGAGCTGTTCTTGACCTCCTGGGTTTGGTATGGTTTGTGAAGGGAGTTCTCCTGCCTTTCGTTCGCTCAACTCTTTTGCAATCTGACCAATTTGTGTTTCTAACTTCTGAATCGCTTGTCCTTGTTGGTTGCTTGTTTGATGTTGTTGTTGGAGTAATTGAAGAACGGTGGACTCAAAATCCAACTTCTTCTGTTCTGGAGCTAGTCGATCAAACCCACTTCCCATCTGAGGGTTCCTTGCATGTCCTTGTGTGAATTGATTCCCTTGACTATTTTGATTATTGCTCCATGAGAAGTTTGGATGATTCCTCCATCCTGGGTTATATGTGTTCGAGTATGGATTGTTCTTTGGTGGAAATACTCCTCGACCCACATAGTTCGCATGCTCCTGATCTGTGAAAGTAGACATGGGACATGTATCAGTTGTGTGATCTAAATGAGAACAAATTGCACACATTTCATTTGTTTGATTTTTAACTCCACCCATTGTCGACATTGCATTAACAAGCATATCAATTTTCTTATTCATGTTTGCCATTTCTAATTGAATGTTATTACTATTAGAGATTTCGTAAACTCCCTGTTTTTTCGAAGGGCCCATTCTTGTTGAGAATTGTTGGGAGTTCTCGCTGAGTTCTTCAAAAAGTTCAATGGCTTCTTCTCCACTTTTCCGCATCAAAATTCCATTGCAAGCTGCATCAACAATTGCCTTGTTAGTGTCATTTAAACCTTCATAAAAAGCTTGTACCTGATCATCCTTAGGCAGATTGTGAGTAGGACACTTGAGAAGCTTGCTCTTGAAATCCTTCCATGCCTCAAAGAATAAATCTCCATCTTTTTGTTGGAAGAGTTGAATCTCCCTTTTTAGCTGTTTGGTTTTCTGGGCTGGAAAGAACTCTTTCAAAAATTTCGTTGCCAATTGCTCCCATGAATTAATTGATCCTGGTTCCAAAGAATTATACCACAACTTAGCATTAAGTTTTAAAGAAAAAGGAAACAAGATTAACCTGATTTGTTCAGCGGTAAGCCCTTGGACGCTTTGTGTCCTGCAAAGATCGAAAAAGTCTTGCAAGTGAAGATGAGGCTCTTCATCTGGTTTGCCACTAAAGTGGGGAACCATACTAAGTAAATGAGGAGATAGGTGCATGTTCCATGTGGCATTAGGTTGAAAAGCAATGCAGGAAGGTTGCTCAATATTCTTAGGAGTGAATTTGTCCTGCATTGGCACTCGATTTTGTATTTCTTCAGCCATTCTTTCCTGTGAAATTTGTCTCTGTGCAGTCGACTGGGTCCGTACAGCAGTCGACTGGTTGGCTGAAAACAGCTTACCTAGTCTGTGCAAAGTTCGTTCTGTTTCTGCGTCAATAGGTAGTAGCTCTGGTCGAAGTGATCGTCTACCGTGCATTCACCAAAGTCCTGTAACCTAAAAGAAAAATTATTAATAAAAGAAAAGAAAAACTAATAAAAATTCTACTGACTTGTAAGTTAAAATACTAAACAATCCTCGACGCCAAAAACTTGTTGTGTTAAATCTAGACTATCTAAATAAATAGACTAACTAGACACAAATTATAAACCTCGCAAGTGCACGAATCGAATCGTAATAACAGCAAGGGTCGATCCCACAGAGATTGTAGATTTCAACTTACTAATCAATAAAACTATTAATAAAAATGAGTAAGAGATGAGAGGTGTTGAATCACAAATATCTCTTGAATAGTTGGGTTGTTGATCTCCACCAACAGTTAGTAATGCTAAGTTGCCTTCTGAATTTACTTCTAATTACTCATGTTTGTTCACTTCAAGGGCATGGTATCTACTCCTTAAAGTAATGTTTCCCTAAGCCGAGAATTAGGCATGGTATCTACTCTAATTCGTTTCTTTCCGTAAGTATCTAGCATGGTATCTACTAAGTTATACTTAGAGAAAACATAAGAACAGTGGAAACGAACAAACACTTAAAGTTCTAGAAATTGGTATCAGATCTAGATCCTCTAAGTTGATTGAACCAAGAACCCCTAAAGATTCCTTTGTTACAAGTTACGAACACGAGATACGGGTCGTCTCAATATGCTCATATAACAGATTCAGATTTCTAACTCACAAACTTGATAATATCAGATTCTGTATGGCAGTCGACTGGCTCTCACCTTCAGTCGACTGTACTTATAACTCCTGAACAAGTTTGACTGTTATCAATCTATATCAATTCAATTAGATTCAATCAATAAGTAAAATAGAAGGATTCAAAAGAACATAGCACTACATAACTACGGCTTCGATCTACCCAACTATGAAATCAGTTCCACATAATAATACTTTTATTGCTTAACAAGTTCAAATACATGATCAACATCACAGAATAAAGAGAGAAGAAATAAACTAATGGATTCCGGCAATAGAGTCAACTGGCTGTCACACAGTCGACTGCCTTCGAGTACTGGTTCTCCTCTTCCCCTTCTTCGATGATGATGGAATGAAGCACTGGTTGCTTGTTCAGGAACTTGGTGATTTAGTTGCTTCCAAGAGATAGATCGCCCTCCGTTATAGATGATCTTTTCTGATATTTATAGAGTACCGCTGAGAATTAGGGTTTCCCCTTTTTCAGGAAAAATCCTTCTTTATTTTATTTGGCGATTTATGTCTTTCTCTTTTCTTCTTCCTTTCCTTATCTGTTCACCACGTGCTCTTGCCAATTCCCAGTCTCTAGATTTGATTCGTTGCATAAGATCTGGTTTCAAATAGATTCAGAATTAGATTTGGGTGAATCTTCGAATATCTTATCTGTTTACTCCGCCGCAGACCAGTCGACTTATCTTCGAACCAGTCGACTGAGTCGAGACCCTGAAGATTTCATAATTGTTCAGACCAGTCGACTGTCTTTTGGGAGTGAGTCGACTGTGTCGAGAGTTGTGGAAAATCAGCTTCTCTTGTCCAGTCGCCTGTGTTGGGGAACCAGTCGACTGATCCTCTGCAGTTTGCTGTGTATTATCCTTGAAGTCCTAAATCTGCTTCGTCTTTCTGTTATAAGCTGTTTCCTATGGAAAAGAGAAAATAGGAGTTAAATACCACATATAGAGCTTTTAAATGTCTAATTATATTAAGATTATTGCTCTAAAAAGTGAATAATATTGTGTTCATCATTTTACGGGCTATACCTACGGTTTTTTACCTTTTACCTACGGATTTTTGCTGTCACTATATGTCAAATTCCTTGTAGTGTATACAGTAAAGAATAATAAAAAGAAGAATAATAAGAATCATGTTCCCCAAAATTGTTTTCTTCAAATGATTTCCCATTCAATATTTTTTATAAAAAAAATTAGCGACGAAAGATGATATTTTGTTTGATTGAACGGACAAAAGATCATCTTTCGTCGGCTATTTTTTCCCAAATTTTTATATCTTCTTCCAAATATAACAGAGCACTGTTCTTCTAAAACTTAAAATTTGAATATATAGCCAACGACTATAGTATAATTTTTTCCTACTTTTTGAAAAATTAGCATTTAAGCCGACGACTACAGATGCCCTTATGAGATCTCATTTAGGGCTTAGCCAGAATCCCAGGAACTTGGTCCTTAGAGCATCTGTAGTCGTTGAATGTAAAAATATCCATATATGGATAAATAGAAATAGAAATCCAACTTTTGCTGCACTCGCAGAAAGCTATTTTTTAGCTAAGACAGCACTCGAAGTGCCGTCGGAGCGCACGTGAAGAAACGTGAAGAAAAAATAATATATTTTAAAGAGGCGGAGAAGGAAAAAAAAAACAAAAAAAAAATTCAAGCCAAATGGGACGGACGACACTTGATGTGCCGTCCAAGAGCCCAGGTGGCTTTTTTTGTCATCTTCCATTTTTTGGAATTTGCAAAAAAAAATTTAATAATTACAAAAAAAATTCAAAAAATTACGAAAACATTTTAGAAATTGCAAAAAAAATTAAAAAATTGCAAAAATATTTTCAAAAATTACGAAAAAAATTTAAAAATTACAAAAACCTCCGGACGGCACTTCAAGTGCCGTCCGAGGATTTCGGCAGCGTGTACTATTTGGCGATATAATTTATGCGATAAATTAATTAAATTTTCAAACGGACGGCACTTCAAGTGCCGTCCGACGAATAAAAAATTAATTTTTTCAAACGGACGGCACTCGAAGTGCCGTCACTCATATATGGATAAAAGTTATACGGATTCTCATATATAGCAATCTACTGTAGCGATTTATCGATAATATGGATAAATAGCAAACGACTGCAGCGATTTTTTTAGCCATTTATCCATATTATCGATATATAGATAACGACTATAGATGCTCTTATGGTGGGTAGCCCTAATTAACTTTGGCTCAATAATATTGTGCACTTAATTAATGTAGTGTCTAGTTGGTAGTTGGAAACTTTTACTTCTTTTGAACCTTACATCGACGGATACTCACTGTTCTTCATACTAGACATATTTGTTGAATTTGTACTAGTTTGACAAGGACTACAATGGTGAGACCCAAAGAGGTGAAGATTAATATGAAGAAGAGGAAGAAGATGATGAACCAGTGAGTCCTACTGGGCAATACTTCAGCAGCTTGGCTGTGTTCGAGTTGGATGTCCCCATTGATGTCTGGTCGACGTGGGTTACTGTTGAGAGCTTGCTGTTGCCTGTTAACCTTCGCTTCTCTTCCATTATTATGGTATTGAAGTTTTTATTTTATACCCTTACTAGGTATGCCCATGGGCACGTGCCTACGGCACGTATTCGGAACGATACATCATATGAAAAAACATGCAAACAGTAAGGGATGATTTATATAAATGTTTATTTGCTAGTAGACATTGATGTATTAATGTACTTTGAAATAGGAATATAAAGTGACCTTAATGTTTATTGGTTTGTATATTGCAGGATTATTTGTCAGCAGTTCGGGATTCAAAAATAGTATTGTGAATCTACAACAGTAGTGAATCGGAAATTCCTTGCTACGTGTGACTTGAGCATGAGAGATTTCTTTTTTGGTTTGGAGTCTAACATAAGTAGCAATTCATTTTCTAACTGCATGAATTACGGTTAACGTCTCAAACTGCATGAGTTAGTTCCTCCTTATTTGTTTTTTATGTAGTTAACCATGTACGAATTTAAAAGAGAAAATTTATTGTGATGTATACGTGAAGTGAAATTGCAGCAAAGCAAATTAAGATACAATTTTGCAGCAACAAAAATCCGAAATACAGGGATTACGCATGGATTTGTCCATAAAAGCACAATCAAGCGAGTCAATTAAAGAATTTGCAACAATCTTTCAAAACAGCAAATGCTCAAATATTCAAAAAAAAAAATCCGAAGTTGGATAATAAAAAAAATATTCTAATCAAAATTAACTCATTGTAGCATTCAAATCTAAAACAATTACTTAGTGAAGTATAATACAATCAGATCAAATATGGTAATTCAAAAGCAGTTAAATGGAAGTGAATGTTATTGAGTTATGAAAGCATAATCCGCAAAAAATCATAATTAAAAATTTGAAATAATAAAAAAAGCATTATCCGAAATTGCATAACCAAAAAAAAACATTCATTGTTGACATACCTGGGTATAAAAAAAAAGAAAAAGAAATAATTATGAAAAAGGATAAAAGAGGGGGAAGAGGGAGAGAGAGAGAGTAATAAATGAAGAAGTTGATTTGTTTTGGGGAAAAAATTTTGAATTTTTTTTTTTTTTGGGGGGGGAGGGAGGGATGTGCAAGGGAAAATGTCTTTTGTAAGCAAAAATCTAGACCGTTGGTTTTCCTCTAAATGAATGAGAGTCACTTGATAGCTTTCTTTGTATTTTATTATATAGATATATAATACCGAGTTAACAATACCGAGTTGACCTTTTTTTAAAAGTTTTAACAATAGTAGGGTTTTTCTTCCAAAATAACACAATAAAACAAGAGTAATGCTTTGCCTACTATCAAATCTACTACATTTTTCTTTACTATCTTAAGTGACACACTATTAGTAGAAATATTGTAGAGTATGTGGTATAAATATCTAATAATAGTGTGCCACCTATGGTGGTAAATGAAAATATAGTAGATTTGGTAGTAGGTGTAGCATTACTCATAAAACAAATAGAAAAGAAAAAGAAGAATGGATCTTAGACCGGAGGTTTCCGATGGCAGTAGCAACGATGACAACCACATTCTTCTCCTCCTCTAATGACAGTGCATCCTCCTCATTCTCCTTAGCATCACCATGAATTTCCAATTGAAATAGCATTGGATACTAGATGGGTTTTAAGGTTCAAAATCAAAAACAAAATTTGAGTTTTATTATCTCTCTTGATCTCTAGATCTAAATAATAAACAAAGTATATTAAACTTGTTACTGAATCATCTCTCTCTTTTTGCCTGATCTTTAAAGTTTAAAATTTGTTTTTCTTTGTATTCTTTGGAGAAAGTTTTGAAATTAATATTCTATGGGTTTCTTTGGTTATTGTCAAAGATGGAGAAGTTGGGGTTGTGAAAGAGGATGGTTGAAGGTCGAGTCGGAGAAGATGGAAGGAGGTCGTCATGGGTAGGGGTGGGCATCGATCAGTATCCGACCTAATATGCACCATCCACTACCGATCCAAAAAAGATCAGTTTTTTAATTTTCTCATCTGCAACCAATCTGAAGCTTAATTGAATCGGTTTCCATCCAAGCCAATTAAGCTCGGTTTAAAAAAAAAAAAAAGGAATTGGATGGTTGGTTTGGCATGTTACTTTTTACTTTCAACATCATTCGTAATTTTGTTGAAATTTAAAAGATCAACTTCAATCAAACTTAAGAAACAACCTGCTATTTATTATTTAGAAATGAATTTAAAATGAAGATTTATAAAACTCCATCAATTGACAACTAACTAGTGGGAAGGGAAGGCACTTTGGATCATTGACAATTCTAAATAAAGCACCCTCAATTCTATCTCCTATCCGATGTGCAATGTGAGACGAACTTCTCACTCCCGTCAATTCACAACACATTTATATCTAAACTTCTCTAAGCCCACTAACTAGGCCCATATTATAAGCCCATGTAATTTTTCAACTAGAAAGCCCACCTAGCAATTATTAAGCCCAACTAAGGATATTACATACTCTGACTACTTAAATAAACCTGTCAAAGATCTGACGGAAACAGCACGTATTCACCTCAATCAGACCTGTAAAAATGTAATCACATGATTTATGATATATGCAATGCATTACACTAGAACTCAACATATATTTATTCAACCTCTTGTTTTGCTCTACCTAATCAGCAGCTAATAGAACAACTCCAACCAGAAAAAATCCAACCCATCAGAACTTAAAGAAGGCTAGCTTGATATCGATTTTCAAGGATTTATAGGCCATTGAGAGAGTAAATGTATATGTCTACATTGTGGAGAACCAGTGGTTATAGGCTAAATCGTAAATTGCATATGAGTTCAACTTCCCGAACGATTTATCTGATTGCCTTTTTTTTTCCGCCGGGGGTAGATCTTTTTATCAGATTGTTATTACTACTTGATTCACAGTAGTAATAACAAATTACTATTTTTGATTTATAGGGAATGACTCTCTGTTGAACTTGGAAAACTTTTGGAAAAAAAAAAACTTCATAGAAAAGGTCGTTGTTGGGAATAGCGAGTTGAACAGTAAGTTTGGTATAAATTCTTTTTCTTTTTTAAACTACATTCGCCGTGTACCAGCGACGAGCACGAAATAACCAAGCTAACGGCGAGGGTAGTTGTTGAGTACCGAGCACAATAAACTTGACGAGTGTTCTCTATTTTCAAATAGTTTCCGAAAAGAGAATTTTTTTTAAAAAAAATCTCTTTCATAGATTTGTTAGCTTCCACTATTCAACAACAATCTATCGAAACAAGCTATATCATAACTTTGGTAACTTTCTGAAGAATAAAATGATATGTACAGGCCCACTTTGTTTCATATTAATGAGATAATATCAAATATACCATTCCTGGTGGGCACGTTGAGGAAGATAGGCAGGGTTATTGAGTTTGACAAATAGTAACCCATCAAATGGAATTTAGGAGTGTTCTACAGAGAAATTTATAATTAATCTGCTACATGTGGAAATTGGACCTAGACTTTAGGCATTTTAATTCCATTTTGAAGGTAGTGCAATCTTCTGTTCTATGCTTAAAAAAAAATTAATGTCACACCTACTATCAAATTTACTGTATTTTTTTACTATTTTAGGTTGCACACTACTATTGAATATTTCTTTTATCTACTTTACAATAATCTCCACAAATAGTGTGTCACCTGAGATAGTAATGAAAACGGTAGTACATTTAGTAGTAGGTAGTAGGTATAGTATTACTCTAAAAAAAAATTACAAGATCTCCCGGGACAGTCTCAATGATCTTCATTTACTTGGACTTTACAAGTGTTTGACCATGATTTATCTTTTAGAGTAGCCTCAAGTGTTGATAATAAAAAAAACCTAATTTCAAAAATCCTAGTTACATTGGGGACATTTATATTACCGTTGGAGGCAACGACAGCTGTGATTACAGATGGCTGTGACAGTAAATGATGGTCAAGCTAGAGGATGAGATAAATGACTCAATTTTAACATATGCATATTATAAAAAAAAATGATAACGATGATGGAATCGTCAGATTCCAGTCCAATATATAAATAATCAGTAAGACAGTAAACAAGGAGAATCACTTTTACACAGGCTTAAAAATGAAAAAAATGAAAAAAAAAAAGGAAAACTACGCAGATAAAAGCTAATAAGCAATAGAGGATATACATATTAAATTGGGTGGGAGTTTTTCTCGTATCATTGGATTTGAAGATGGCGTTAGTGTTACCGCTAGCGGTGACGACAGTTGTGGTTGCAGTTGGTGGCGACGATGGACGGTAGACAGGCTAAGGGATAAGAGAAAGGGCTCATCTCTGACCTATTTAGGTCAAATTGGGTAGCTGCTTGGGATTTGCTTCTGCTTGGTCAGTGGACAAGTAGGATTATGTTTTGTTCTTATTATTTTTGGGCATGAAACTCTCTTGCAGTTGTATAGAGTGAGTTCTCTTTTTTTTGTGGAGAATGAATTTCTTGATCCAGCATGTTGGGTTTAATGAACTTCATAACTAATCTTATTGTTGTATGTTTCATTAAACTCTTTTTTATGGAAGACGGGGAGATTAACGTAGGGAGATTTTGACCACCGTTAATGATAAAAATAAAAAAATTATAAAATATATATAAAAAACCCAATTACAACTGAGCTAAATTTTCCACAGTATAATTTAGCAGACTGTCGGTTGATTGACCCAAATTTTAAAAAAAATGTTGAGATCATTAATAATTGACTCTGTAAAGTCTAGGAAGATCTCTACAATTGCTGTTGTGGTACAGTGAAATTTTTTTAGCATTGCATAAGAGGAGCATTGTAGTTGTTTTGTTAAAAAAAATTGGTATATGAAAAATATAGAAATAACTTTTTTGGGTAGCGCTGCAGTCGTCAATACTCAAAAAATAGCTTTTTTTTAATATCAAACGGAATATAATATACCGTTTGAACAATTTTCATAGAAAACAGAAGAAAACAAATTTAAAAACGGCAGAACATCTGTCGTCTCATGAAAAAAAAAAATGTGAAGGACGGGAGATCAAGAGATGATCTCCCGTCCGACACATTAATTTTAAATTTTTTTCCCCTCAAACAGCATATCACTCCCGTCCGACACATTAATTTAAAAAAAAAAATTCCCCTCAAACGGCATATCATTTGCCGTCTAACCTTTTTTTTTCTATTTTTTTAATTTACTCAAACGTGCTGTGTGTTTAATGAATTAAAATTTTATATATATATATATATACATATATATATTTATTTATTTATTTATTTATTTATGTTGTTGTTTGAAGGACGGGAGATCATCACCCCGTCCAACGCCTTTGCACTATTTTTGTATTGTTTTTTCCTCAAATGTCAGCATCTCAGTTGACATTTTTTTTAATTTTTTTTTTCCAAACGGCAAATTATATGTCGTCCCAAGCTTTTGCAATTAAAAAATTTTCTCAGATGGCAGATCATATACCGTCCGACACTAAGACGGTAAATCAGCTTCCGATTTCTAAAATATGCATAATGTCATTTCGGCTACTGATATGGCTAAAAATGGGGTTAAATCGAAACCGTCCAAATCGGGCACGAATCTTGAAGCCCAGGGGTAAAACAGTAATTTCACCTACCAATGGGTCTGAAGCGGATACGGGTTCTCCTCCTCGAAGACCCACTAACCCGCGAACAGACCCACCTCAACTTGGTGCGGGTTTCAACCCGCAGCAAACCCGGTCCAGAAAGGATAGAATTAGGGTTTCTGATTAAATCCTAATCAACGGCCATGATTCATATCTATCCTTTCACTGGGGGTTAGGGATTACATTCCTTGTCTAACCATAGGGATTACATTCCTAATCTGACCCCAGTGGCGCCTATAAATACCCCCCATCCATCTCCATTAAGAGGTAATCAATCTTTTACCAGTTTTACGCTCTTTCATAATCACTTCTGGTTACTGACTTGAGTGTCGGAGGGTGCGTCGCCGGAATCAACCCCGGTGTCTCGCACTTTTTGCAAGTGTACGGCGGGAGTCAGCATCAAGCACCGGCAGAACAGGTAACAGGTTTGCTATTCAAAGTTTCTCAAGAATCCACAAATACTATCTGTTTGTCCCCACACCAGATTCAGCGGCAACAGCTACCAAATATACACGTCTACTGTTCATCCTAAACAAAAAAAATGGGTATATAGACGACGACGACTACAGAGGTTTTTTCTCCAAAATATCCATAAAATTAATATATAGCCAACCAACTACAGATGCTCTAAAAGGTTTGAGGTTCAAATTCCGATTTCGTCCAGCTACAGTTTATTTTCATAAAACTAGAAAGATCGCCTAATGTTTAGGGAATGTTTCAAAATTTCCCTCTTATTGTTGATTGAATGGGGGTGTGAACTAGGGAAATCAAGAAGGTAGATCATAGAACTAGGAACCAAGTCGAGCTCAATTGCTAACAGACATCTCAAATTGTACACTGATCGTATCGAATTCATATGTCGACTGATCAGGAAAACACACGAAGCACGCAAGTCAGTCGACTGGCCCTGAGCCCATCAGTTGTCGATTTTCCTCAGGCCTATTGACTGGCCGAAATCCAGTTCGACTGTCCAGAATATTCAGGTACATATTCAACAAAATACAATTTACACTTAAATCTAGTTTTAATATAGATTACTGAAATTAAATTAACAAAGAAAATCCATGATATGATTAAGGCTGAAATAACTATCTCCATATTCATCGCTGTTTGAAACTAAGAGAATGGAACTAAACAATGGAAGAATTGTGTGGTTGAGATTAAAATTAAATGGAGCTATCTACGAATACGCAACTCGGCCGGAAATGTGTTCATTGTTTTCTTTGGAAAGCCAGTAAATCCAATACTGTATTCCCCAAAACCCTAGAAAAGAACAAAATAGAATTGCCAACTTTCCACATCCGTCAGATCTGAATTAACCGTCCAGATCTCGCCAAGTGCATCACATACCCCCAATTATAAATATCCAAACCCCTGCACGTGCATAACACGGATCTGTTTAGTGAATTTAGTTTGTCCGTATATTACACGGGCTTGCTCAGTTACAAAATTAGAATTTGTTTGTTTACAACCCCAACTCTCCCATTAAAATAGTAGAGAAGTAAATATATTATATTATACATAGATAGAAAGATAGTAATTTACACATGTGATGCAAGTTTAATATAAAAAAATATTTAAAGTAAAAAATCTGACATAGCGAGGACTCGAACCTGAGACCTCCTTCATATTTGTTATGTACGTGCGATGCACGTGTTGGTAGATTGACAAATGACACTAAAGCCTTCTCCCAATATAATATTAGAGATTAGAGATATATATTAGTAATTTACACGTGCGAAGCACGTCTTAATAAATATATATTTTTAAAAGTAAAATTGGCCTTGAACCTGAAACATCTTTTATATTAGTTATGCACGGATGATGCACGTCTTAATAATTTTTATTTATTTTTAAATAAAAACTTAAACGTAGTGAGGACTCGAACCTAAAATCTCCTTCATATAGTTATGTACATGCGTTACACGTGTTGATAGATTGACGGATGACACTAAGGCCTTCTCCCATTATAATATTAGAGATTAAGAGGAGGAAAGGAAATTCCCCTGAATTTGTAGGAGAGCCTACTCCTCAAGTAGAGGTGTAGGCAAAAACCCCCAAGTATAGGGACACTAACCCCGTTAGCGCGCCTCTTTATACCAGGCGCGCTAACCGAGTTCGCGTGTGTCGATGGAGATTTAATATGATCCCAATCGACACACCCTAACCCGGTTAGCACACCTGGTATAAAGAGGCACGCTATACTTGGAGATTTTTGCCTACACCCTTACTTGAGGAGTAGGCTCCCCTACTGTCCACCTGTCACGCTAATTCCATTAGCGCGAGTGGTTTAAAGAGGCACACTAACAGAGTTAGCGTGTATATAATTGGTGGGTTTTTTTCTCGCACCCCCACTTGAGGGAAAAAATTGTATCCCCTAGAACACGCTAACTGAGATAGTACGAAGAAAATTACTAGGCGCGCTAACTCAGTTAGCAATAGGGAGTTTTTGGTATTAAATTTTCAAACAGGAATAGTTTGGTACATACTTACAAAAAGTGGGATAGTTTGGTAAAAAATTCTAGTTTTAGTGGGTTGCTTAATTATTCTACTCCAGAATTTATTTTAAGATTTTGAGAAACCTACAGTAATCCACTTTCGCACTTGTTAAAGATTTATAACTTGATTTGCCCGCAAAGATCCCAAGCATTGATTTCAAAACCTCTGTTGCTTTTGTTGCAAAGAAATTCTCATCCACACTTCATGCTCGTATATATATAAACGATAAAAGCATCTCAGTATTGAATGTACAATGACTCAAGTTAAACAATTGATTAACATGTAACTAGCAATGTCGCTTAATAATCCAAACTTGTATTTTAATTACTTCGTGATACCAAAATCTTCACCCAGTCTCACTTTCTTAGAATAATAGTAATAAAATGTCTAATTGATGGAAAGAAGACGATTGCGAGAGTTTACTGATGCGCACAATCTCAGTTCATAATATCGTAGTCATCCAACCTCTCATTGTATTCCATCACCTTCCTCTTGATCTTAGAGGAATCTACCCATGTAACGAAATCCTCCATGTTTCTTGTTACAAGGAAAGCTGGATCAGTGACTGTATCGGGGCCCACACGAACATGTCCCTGCTCGATGTATGTCACTGCTTCCTTCAGATGCTCTGCAAACTTGAGGCGCTTCAGAATGGAAGATAACCTTCGCCTGCATCACAATTTACCCAATGTTAATTGTGTGATGTAGATCATAAAACAAAATTCCTCTTGACAGCATTATACATAGGTCGGATCTACAGGGATGGTCGGGTCATACAGGTCATACGTAATGAAGAATCAATCAGATTTGTTCTGCTTATCGGAAAGCACAATCTTGGCAATGACAAAGATTATTCTTGCTACTATAGTATGGTTCCTGCATTTTAGGGTCAGAAACACAATTTGAGGCTTAAAACAGCTTTATGGTAAAATTAGATGCCTTCCGAATAATGAGCACTGGTGCTATACAACTCTGTACCGAGCTATTGCAGCTCCTCTTATTTTCCATTTTTCCAGAGTTTAAATAATTTACTGTAAAAACATGAAATTTACGAACTTGTAAAAGGCCATATAAAAAATCAGTAGAATCAAATACAAAACGGAGGAAAGTTTTAGGGAGCTGAATATCTTCACATCTGGAATAATAAGAAAGGACTAAAGGAGGCAAAACGGGAAGAAAGAATCCGGAACAGACAATGTGAACAGACGCCAAACATCCAAGAAACAGAATGGGCTAGAAAAAATTCCAGTAAGAGAAGTATAGTGACCATGTCTACATGTCAGTCAGACTTAGTATCCATCTATCAAGATTAGAGAGGTGTAGCAAACTTATGTGGACACCAGAAACTCACTCACCTTCACCTTGATGACAAAAGCAAACTTATGTTGTCATCTAATCTTTTGCACAGTTATGCAGAACCCAACCCCCCCCCCCCCCCCCCCTCTCTTCTCTCTCCAAAAAACAAAAAAAACATCAACAACGCATTTAAACAGGAAAGTCCAATGGGAGAAAATGAAGAAAAGTGATTGAAAAGCATAATAAATCACTCAATTTACAATATCTAATCAGAGAACAGAATATAAGCATAATGAAAAGATATGCTAGATAGGCTGATTTCACCACAAAATATGATTTCAAAGGAAGAACCAATATCTATATTTCACTGGGCAATATGATCTAAACTAAATCAGTTAAAATATGCAGTAAATGCCAAGGTAAATGGTCTTATTCAGTAAAGGAGAAACTGAAGAAAAAGAAATAACTAGAAGTAAAATTAGAAAAGAAAAGAAGATAACTAAGCATTTTTACCATTTGGTCTGGAACAAATGGAGAAATAATAATAGAAAATGAAAATGATAGGAAAATTTGTTTTCGATGTTTGGTATTCACTCCAGATTAAACGGAGAAATAAAGTGCTAAAAAAAAATCTATTTTACAAATACTAGATATATTTTTTAAGTTACTGAAGGCAGTTGTTGAGACCCTGCATGCAAATATTTAGCGTGGTTTATTGGTATTCAAAAAACTGTTTTGCATCAATTAGAATATGAATTTATATGATTACTGATTTATTAAGTATACTGATTACAGAAGTGTTCAACGGCAGGAAATAAGTTGGTAATTTTAAGGCACTCCATTAGCTGAAAGCAAGACGAGACAATAAAATCAGGAAACAGATATGTGCAAGAAGTAAAACCATTGGTTCTTTGGATCCTTTATTATTGGGGGAGGGGCATGGCCTGTAAGCCTACACTTTGTTCTCATACAGGGAGATGCAAGCGGGGTTGATCCCGACGTCATGCTCACTAGCAAAGAGGCTGACCACTAGATCCTAGTGGCACTTGCCATTAGATCCTTCTGTTACAATCCACATTCATTATCGAAAGAGGATAATTACGGACTGCTGTTAAACACTCAGCATCTTTCAGAAGAATTTGGTTGAAATTTTGTATTATTTGGATTTTGGCAGAGGGATAAACTTACCTACAAAACGAACTCACAGACAGTTTCTCGCATGAAACCAAGCTCTTCTTTGTCGGTAATACACCCATATTGTACCTGAAATACAAGAATATTATAGTCAAAGTAGCCGAGGGAAACCCGGTATGACATTATACCTATTTAAGTATAGAGACCGTAAAACCCCAAATAAGCTTCAAAAGATAGGCAAGAAATAGGACTAGTATCTCCATTGACTGAAGTAGTATCTAATAATAAGAATTTAATGTTTGTGGCAAGAACAATATTCATCTAATCTGGGGAATATTATCCTATGCAGCAATACTTTAACATCACATGAGCACTAAGAAATATACTCCACATTACAACCAAAAAAAATAGAAGAGTAGAAACATCTGATATAACTACAAAATTAAATCACAATTTGGGCTTTTGAAGTTATTGTTGATTTTGAGTAAAGCTATTTTACGTTTGTTGAAATCAAACCTTGTCCTCTTCCTTTCCCACAGCTTTATACTAGTCAGAAATTTTGCAGGATCTTTCCATGGATACACTGATTTCTTCTTGTATCACCAAACCATGACCAATTAATACAAACATTATTTGATTCAAAATTGAGAGCACCTATTCCACCCTCCTCAAAACCAACTAACTCATTTGTCATTACTTCGTCCAAAATATGGATATAAGCGATGCCAAACCTACTTTAAGTATGATTTATATGGGTATACACAAAACCTTCTCTATTATAATTTTTCAGTATGTTCACAAATTAATAATAGCTTGAAGAGTTCCATTAGTGTCGCTTAATTCATTTTCAAAATCCAAGAGAAAAATAGTGCTAAAACTAAATTAAAGTAAAAACAGAAGTCCCAAATTTTATAGCATACAATCCCATGTCCTGTTACTTTTTAAAAGGTATTACTAGTTAGAAACTTCAGAGAAATTTTCCTCAAATGCATAAGCTTGAACTTAAATTAAAACTAAAACACCATAGGGGGTAAATAGATCCAGAATGCCCTAAACGTGCTTCGGGAATGTGCAGAATTGATCGCTAAATGCCCCAAGTCACTCTCTATCTTTGCATGAAACTCAATATGTTTGGCCAGCTCTACACTTCCCTATCATTTTTCACAAATCCAGATCTGTGTATCCGCCCCCCCGGGGGGGATAAATTTTAAAAAATATTAAAAAAAACTTTTCTTCTTCTCTCTTCTTCAAGCTCATCCCTTACTCTCTCCCAATTTTGCCTTGAAATTGGTTGTTTCTGCCAAAAAGTTGGTATGAGTTTTATCTTCATTATTGTGAGGATGCTTTGCCGTAAAGAAATTTGGTGACGTTTTGGACTTCTTGTTTCAAGAACAGTAAGTAAAGGCATTCGACACTCATTTCCAAGCTTCCAAAACACGCACAAAACACGCAAAAAGGGAAAACGGAGGTTTGTGTTTGAACCCCAAATCCCATTTAGTGAGTATTAAGTTGGTGATTGTTGTTTTATAACTAATTATTTAAAATTCGAGAAAACATTTTGAGTTTACAGCCTTCACAGATGAAGGGCAAAGAGTGATGGATGTGGAGATATGACTATATGAGTGGGGATCATCACAAGCAAAAAAGACACAAAGATGACATAAACCACCCCCATCTCCACCGATCATCTCCTTATCACATTTTCTTTTTCCTCCTTTAGTCTCACTTTCTATTCCAAATATTGAGTCTGAACAATCTCAACTAAGGAGCAGATTATATTATAATCTCTTTTACCTTTCCTATTCTTATTTTATTTATTCGTCAAAATATGCTTGTATGTACAGGCTATGAAGCACGAGTACTAGTATTGAGTGCAGGTACCACACGGGTACGTGGTACGTGATTTTACAAAAAAGTAGGATACATGTGTGTTGGTGAGCATGTTAAATATAATATATATTATATTATTTACATCAATTATCTATCTTGTTAATCATTTAAGCAATGTCATTGAATTATAAAAGTGGATTATGATTATAATCATTTTTGGAGGAAAAAATGATAATTTGAATATCAAAATTTTGGGTACATGGTGTTGAGCATGCACAACAAGTTTCTGAATTTACTCGAGGGCCCCGAACATAAATCCAAACATAATTGTGTCCAAAAGTTGCAAAAAATGTATTAAAAATCTGGTACTCTTTGGTTATGTAGCAAAGAGCATCCAAGGAGTATCGGCACTCGATACGCACATGATACGGGTATGTTGTCCATTCAGAAGTATCTATACTTCCGAGTTTACAGGAGTTCTCTCTCCGGTTTGGATGGCATAAGATAAGAGTCAAATGTTTTTTTTTTTATAATAAGATGACCTCTGTCATCGTTTCATTAATGAGAATTAAAGAAACACAGTAGTACAAGATACATAAAACAAAAGGGGGTCTCCATACTCCCTTAATCGCTAGGACTGCCTAGAGTACAACTAGTGACAGAGAAGCATCAAAATACATCAATAAAGGATCAACTACAACAGACAACATCAAAGTACATCAAAATACATAAAGGTAATCCCCATCACTGTCAGGGCCGCCTCCGCAGTATGAACTGGCTCCCTACTCCTCTTCGGCCAACCTGATCTTCTTCGCTTGGCCCACGTAACCTGCCCATTCATGAATTAGGAGGAAAATGTTATGCATAGAAGAATAAAATCTTTGGTTAATATTTCTAAAACATGAGTCGTTACGGTCTAGCCAAAGTCTCCAGATAGTAGCCGCTACTGCTAAATTCCATGCCCTTTTGTCCTGTGGTCTAATGTAGTCATCCCTCCAAGTGCCCCATAACTCCGAAGTGGAATTAGGGAACCGTGTGCACCCGAACCCCCTACAGATAATCTCCCATGTATGTGCAGCCTTAGGGCACGTGAAAAATAAGTGAGTCGTGTCCTCATCCGCTTGGAGGCAATGCGTGCATCTAACGTCTATCTGCATATTTCTTCTCCTAAGATTTATTTTTGTTAGAATCGCATCGTTATGAACGAGCCAGCCGAACACTTTAACTTTTATCGGTGCTTGGGTTGCCCAAATCCTACTCTCAACTCCGCTCCTTATCCCCCCGTCATTGATCCACGAGTACATAGACGCTACTGAGAAAGAAGCTGAGTCAAGCAGGTTCCATCTCCTCTCATCAGGTTCGTTGGTCATGTTGCCTCCCTCTGTCTGAATAAGCCTATTTAGCTCTTCGAATTGTTTAGTGCTCTCCTGAGTCGATCCATCCGTAACCGTGAACTTGAGTTTGTTATTTCTCCATACATCTGCTACCAGAGCGTCCGGATTTACTACGACCGCCGCGGCTTGCGGGAATAAATTCCTAAGAGTTCTGTTCCCGCACCATTTGTCATTCCAAAATCCGGTGTCTCTGCCATCCCCTACTCTGCATGTCGTGTTTGTGCCGAAGATCTCTCTTTGCTTGGCAATACCTTTCCAAAGAAAGGACACTCTCCATCCCGTGCTTGTCCCCCCAAACCGATATTTTTCCTTCTTCGGTAAAGATCGAAAGATAATGACCACCACCCTTATTTTCTATTGTAGATCTTCCACCACCATTTACTGAGCAAGGCTCGATTCATATCATGAAGATTGAGGATACCCAGCCCACCGAACTCTCTCTTCTTACAAACTCTGCCCCACTTGACGAGATGACAACCTTTGTTACCTTCGCCGGACCCCTTTCATAAGAAACGTCTACGCATCTTATCTATCCTATGAATAACCCACTTTGGAACTTCATAAATGGACATAAGATATAACGGGATGGCGTTGATAACCGAGTTAAGCAGAGTAATCCTTCCGCCCAGCGATAGGAACTTACTCTTCCACCCTTCCAATTTCTTCGCAATCTTTTCAATCAATGGCATCCAGTCCTCTCTTAACGGCGGGCCCAGTCTAATTGGAGTCCCCAGGTATTTTAGGGGGAATTCCGCAGTCTCACATCCTAGCATGTGTGATATCGTTGTAGTCGAGATGGATAGATGTCCGCTAATAGGGATCACGCAGCTCTTCTGGAGATTGATCTTCAACCCCGACCATCCTTGAAAGCATGCTAGCACCACTTTCATCGCTACAACTTCGTCTACTTTAGCCCTACCGAATAACAGGGTATCATCAGCGTATTGCAATATGGTCATGGCTTGGCCAATTCCATTTATTTCTATACCTTTGATCTGATTGTTGATCTGTGCTCTCTTTATCATCTCTGCCAGTCCATCTGCTACTATAGCGAACAATAGTGATGATAGGGGATCTCCCTGCCTAAGGCCTTTTTTACAGCGGATTTCCTTTCCTTGCCAGCCGTTTACCTGGATGTACGATTTTCCTCCTTGAACGCATCTTCTTATCCACATTCTCCATCTTTCACCAAACCCTTTAAGTCGAAGCGCCTCTTCCACACAATCCCAGTGCACCGAGTCATAGGCTTTTTTGAAATCTAATTTTAACAGAAAACCATCCACATTTTCTTTATTCCCTCTAAACACGACTTCGTGTGCAGCCGCTATGCTGTCCATAATGTCCCTACCTCGAATGAATCCGCTTTGGGATTGTGCAACGACCTCTTGAATATTAGGGGCTAATCTTTGTGCTAATACTTTTGTGATGATTTTGAATGATCCGTTAAGTAAGCTGATAGGTCTGAGATCTTCTGCTGTTCGAACTTCTTGTTTCTTGGGAACTAGGATGATTGAGGCGTAATTGAGTCTTTCCAGGGTAGTGGATCCATCGTGAAGCTCGGTGAAGATGTTCATCAGATCCTCTTTAACAATCTTCCAGTATATCTTGTAGAAGAAAATCGGCAGACCGTCAAGGCCCGGAGCCTTGTCTTGCACTAGGCTCTTTATAGCCTCTAGCACTTCCTCTTCCGTGAAGATGTTTTCGATCCCTTCGCTCCCCTCAATTTTCGACTCACTCCACATGTCTGGCCCTAGGCTACATCTGTCGTTGCTTTTGCTTCCCAGCAGCTCGTGGAATTTGTCGTCCAAATGTCGTCTGATAAGCTCTTCGTCTTCGGCCCAACTTCCCTCAATGAGAAGCCCTCCAATGTGGTTCTGTCTTCTTCTTCCGTTGGCGATTTTATGAAAGAACTTTGTGTTAGCATCCCCTTCCTTCAACCATTGAATTCGCGAACGCTGCTTCCAATGTATTTCCTCTCTTGTTTGTATGTTAAGAATTTCCATCCTCCCGTTTGTCAATTCCTCCTTCTCTGGTCCTATCAGGTCTCTTTCCTCCTGTATGGTTTCTAACTCGTATATCTTGTTGCCTAGCGTCTCTCTAATAACTCCCCCATTGGAGAATTTCAGCTTTGCCCAACTCTTCAAGTCCTTTCTTAGGCGTTTTGTTTTCTCCACCCATACTCCGACTGCTGACTGCTGATTTGTAGTACGAATCCAGGATTCCCGAATAACCTGTCTGGTCTCATCAAATGTGGTCCATGATTTCTCAAATCTGAAAGGACGGAATTTATGCCTATAATCTTGGTCGCACTCTATAACCAGGGGAAGGTGGTCCGACGTAAAACGGGCGACGAATCTCACTTTGACGCGCGGGAACATTTTCTCCCAGTCGTTGGACACCAGTACTCTATCTAGCTTAACTAGAATCGGGTTAGAACTCATGCTAGACCATGTGAATTTTCTATCTGTCATTTCTAACTCTAGCAAATCTAAGTTGTCAATGATTTTGTTGAAACTATCCTGTTCTGACTGGACGTGTCCTCTACCTCTATGTTCGTCTTGGAATCGTGTGATATTGAAATCTTCACCAACCACCCATGGCTGATCCCATTTATTCCTGATGTAAACCAACTCTTTCCAAAAGTCTTTCCGCGCTCTTGATTCGTAAGGACCGTAAACCGTTGTGACGAGTCAAATGTTCATACAAGAAATGTATTGTTTTTATGCTCCAATATTGGCGTACATTTAGTCTTCTACGAAATAGATTTGTGATTGTTCACTACATGTACATTTTATCATAGTAATCTCATGAAACTTTGTTGGATTCATGGGTTCCAAGAAATTTGTTAAAATGTGAATAAATGTAGAAAATCTAGCAAGATTTTTGAGGTAATGAACAACGAAAGGTACTATTCATATAATTATTCTTTTCCAGTAGTTTTTATATTTATGATCTTAGAAGGGCCCCAAATTATGGATTTCACAAAAAATTGAAATCATATTTTTTTCCAATTCAAGTAAACAGATAGCTTATCCGGTATCATGTGACTCAAATTTATGTTCTTAATAGTCGCAATTTATCTGCACATGAAAAATTTATGCAAATAACAACAAGCATCTTACCCCGCCAAGAAAACCTCCTACGGATTTGAAGGTATCTTGGCAGCAGAAAAATGCTAAAGAAATATTAAACAAATAAATACAGAAAGCTTGCCTTTCAATTTATCAGCACATGAAAAATATTATTGTTACCTTCTTTCCAATGAATTGATGATTCCTATAAAACGCATATTGTACTACTGGTAACAATAATCACTAATCCATTGTATATTATCAGTTCAGATATATTATTAACACATGAATTTAGGTTGGTCTTTGGTAACAATAATCAGGTCCATATGGAATATATTGCCAAAGGTCACAACCCATTATTCTGATCTCCACACTTTCGGAACCTTTTGTTACATTTGTTAAGAATCAACAATATCAAAACATAGCCCTCGGTGACTATAATATTTCATACCATCTACTGTAGATCTAATTAAAAGGTTTTACTGAACCTTACTAGCTATTGACTAGGCATTTCTTTTTTTTTTTAGAAGCAAGTGACCTAGGTCACCGATTTCATTAATGAAAAATTAACGAAACCACAAAAATAACCGAATTACATCACATCATAATCTTCGAGGCCTACCAGCCTGCCCCAACAAAGTACAGAAAAACAAACAAAGCTAAAAGCTGAAAGATACAACAAACTAGGAATGAATAACCATCCCTCCAAAAACCCAACCCACGTCTGGCACCACAGGTCCCCCAACTGAAATGGCAGACTCCCAATTTGTAGGCTGGGCCTGCCCACCTAAGCTCCCGCTTTACTCGCCCCCATCAAATCTGATCCTCTTTCTTGCCGCTGAGTTACCTGTCCAAAATTCTATCAGAGCGGATTTTTTTTTCAGGGTCAACATGAAAGAACATCTATAATTACGAAAGCAAAGATCATTCCTATCTTCCCAAAGTGACCAAACCACCGCCCCATATGTCATCTATACAGCTCGGAATGAAGTCAGTGTTGAACCCTATTCCCAAAATTTCCCACGTTAACCTCGCTTTAGGGCAAGAAAAGAAAATGTGCGACGTGTCCTCCTCCTCCGAGTTACATTGCAAGCAAGTGACATCTACAGGCAAGTTTCTCTTTCTAAGGTTGGACTTTGATAGAATAGCATCGTGTTGAACCAACCAGCGGAATGCTTTCACCTTATTTGGAACACTAGATTTCCAAATAGTTGTGGCCATAGCGTTCCTAATACCCCCATCGTTCAAAACTCCGTACATGGAAGCTACCGAGAATAACTTGGACGTTCCCCGTATCCAAAGTCTAACATCCTCTTCCCCCTTTTTTGGACGTCCTCTATATGACAAGAGCAACTCTAATTTAGCCAATTGTTCCTGAGCTAGAAGCGACATGCTGCCTGTGAAGCTTAACTCAAGTCTTTGCCTCTTCCAAACCTCGATCACTAAGTCGTCCTTCCCATTCGTTTCCTCCGCCAGTTGAGGGAAAATTGATTGAAGGGAGTTGTCCCCATACCACTTGTCCTTCCAAAATCTAGAGTCACCACCATTACCAAGAATGCATTTCGTGTTTGCGTGAAACACCTCCCCTACCTTTGCGATTCCTTTCCATAACGTTGAGACCTTCCCCTAATTTCGTTTTCCCCCAAATTTGCAAATTTTTCTTCTCCGGTATTTCAAGAACGAGTTGCTCCACCACGCCTTACGTTTTTTATGCATTTTCCACCACCACTTAGAAAGCAGAGCTTTGTTCATGTCCCGCAAGTTGACGACGCCAAGACCACCAAACTCTTTCTTCTTACAGACCCTATCCCATCTCATGAGATGATCGCCCTTGCCATCCTCGCGACATCCTTTCCATAGGAATCGTCGCCTACATCTATCAATTCTTTCAATAACCCATTGAGGTAAGTCATAAATCGACATCAAGTATGTTGAGAGGCTACTAAGAACAGAGTTGATAAGAGTTATTCTCCCCCCCCCCCGGGATAAGCACTTACCTTTCCATCCTGTCAGTTTCCTCTCAATCTTCTCTATTAGTGGCATCCAATCTTCCCGAATCATTTTCCCCGGTCTAATCGCAATTCCTACATAGTTTAGAGGGTAGCTCCCCGTATCACACTCTAAGATAGACGACGAGAGCCCCGGCGAGTTAGCATTGTAATTACTGAGGTCCAGGACGCAACTCTTGTGCAGATTCACCTGAAGCCCAGACCAGAACTCGAAGCATCTAAGAAGCATCCTAATGCCCAAGAGTTCTTCTACTTGTGAAACCCCAAACAATAACGTGTCATCAGCGTATTGTAGAATGGAGATAGGTTCCACGATCCCCTTCACTTTGACCCCCTTAATTATCCCCCCTTCCAATCCTTTCTTGTTCATTTCTGCTAAACCATCCGCAACCAAAGTGAAGATCATGGGGGATAAAGGGTCCCCCTGTCTCAACCCTCTTTTGCACCTTATCTCTTTTCCTCTCTCCCCGTTAAGTTGTATGAACGACTTCCCGTCTCTGACACACATATTAATCCATTTCCTCCATTTAACCCCAAAACCTTTCAGTCGAAATGCCTCATCCACGCAGTCCCAATCGACAGTGTCGTAGGCCTTTTGGAAATCAAGCTTCAGGAGGAAGCCATCTATCCTGTCCTTGAACCCTCTGAATACAATTTCATCGCTGAAGCAATACTGTCCGAAATGTCTCTCCCCCTAACAAATCCGCTTTGCGATGTGCCGATGAGCTCTGATAAAATCGGTGATAATCTATTGGCCAACACCTTGGTGATGATTTTGAACGAGCCATTCAGCAAACTAATCGGTCTTAGATCGTTAAACCTCCTAACCTCGGTCTTTTTCGGGATTAGAACGACATTTGCATAATTCAGTCTATCGATCCTCGCGACCCCATCGTAAACATCTTGAAATACATCTCGGAGATCTTTTCCTACAATGGCCCAAAACACCGAGTAGAAAAAGATAGGGAATCCATCCGGACCCGGAGCCTTATCCTGACCCAGAGACTTGATTGATTTAAGAATTTCTTCCTCCTCGAAAGGCTCCTCAAGTCCTTCGCTCCCCTCAATCCTCGAGTCGGCCCACATATCTGGACACAAGTTGCATCTAAGTGATCTCTTACTCCCCAGGAGCTCTCTGAAGTTAGAATCTATATGATCTCTGATTACTGCCTCGTCCTGAATCCAATCTTCCCCTATTAGTAACCCCCCTATTTTGTTATGTCTGTTTCTCCCGTTAGCCACCTTATGGAAGAAGGCCGTATTTGCATCTCCCTCCTTAAGCCACTGCACTCTCGATCTCTGTCTCTAGTAGCATTCCTCCCTGACCCCGATAGAATGAAGCTCCGCTCTACAAGACGAAAGATCCTCTATTTCCGATTGCAGAAGACATCGGTCTTCTTCGATCGTTTCTAGAGTCTGAACTCTCTCCGCCAAATGATCTTTTCTTGACCTCAAATTTTCATCTTCTTTTCTAGCCCAAGATTTGAGATCACTCCTCAGGCGTCTCAGTTTAATATTCCAGTTAGAGATAGAGTCGACAGCCCTAGTATCTACCCCCCAGGATTTTTCAATCACCCCTCTGCATCTCGGATCGTAGCACCATGCCTTCTCAAATCTGAACTGTTTCGTCTTCCTTCTTCTATCCCTATTCCAATCCAGAATTAATGGGATATGGTCGGAGGAGGATCTAGGGATCGATCTAACCGTAGCTAGCAGGACCGCATCTTCCCAATCTGAAGACACTAAAATTCTGTCTAGCTTGGCTAGAGTCGGGTCGGCCTGCATGTTAGACCAGGTGAACCTTCTATCGTACCCTTTCACTTCGATAAGATTAAGGTCGTCGATCGCAAGGTTGAAGCGTTGCCTATCTCTATCGCTTGGCCCTCTCCCTCTGTGCTCGTGTGAGAACCTAGTGATGTTGAAGTCCCCCCTACCACCCAAGGTCCCACCCATCTATCTCGAATACCCCGCAGTTCCGCCCAGAACTCCTCTCTACGGTTGAAGTCGCAGGGTCCATACACCGACGTGATCATTTGTTCCCAATTATCCCTATAACGTTTAATCCTAATGGTAACGGAGAATTCATCTACAAAGTCTTCAGAGATAGAAAATTCCTTAGAGTCCACGCCAATTGCAATCCCCCCCGACATACCTGAAGATGTCTTCCACATCCAATCAAATTTTTTTAGCGAAGTTGGAGCCTCGAAATCTCTCAAGCAAGGGTCCACAATCTTGGTCTCTTGCAGAGCACAAATCGAATGCCTAATCCTAGCTAGGGTATCACTAACCAATCGCGCCTTAACTCTCGAGCGCATCCCTCTAACGTTCCAAAATGTGTAACACATTAAAAAACATGTATAGGAACACCTACCCCCTCTACCCCTCTACCCCTGGATAACTAAGTTACTCGCCTGTCGGCTTCATCTCTGATGATATTCACCCTATCTAGATTGGTCTTAGCTGAATTACCCATGTCCAACCCTAAGGAGCAAGCATAGTAAAGTAATAAATCATCTGAAATAAATTGCAAAATGAAAAACTCACCTCCACAAGCAGATTTTGGCTCCTTAGCCTTAGCCGCAGATCTAATCAAGTCGTCCTCGCTCGGCCCTTTAGTTCCCCATCTGTCACCCTGTCTCTTGCTCTTTCTCTTAGGATCTTCGCTCTTGTTCTCCGCAACTGAAGCAACTGCTCTATCCTGAACGAAGGGGGTCAGAGCTTTGACCATGCTCTCGAACTCTCCCTCTGAGTCCGATGTTTGAATGCCCGCCCCATCCAAGGCCCCAATAATACCCTCATCTTTGCTAGAGCTTTCCTCGATGCACACCCCTTTCCCCTCTCTATGCATCGACACTTCTCCGAACTCTTCGTCAACCTCTATGCCCCCGTCGTCAAGAAGAGCACCGCGATCACCCTCCCTGTGCGAGTCAGACAAGATGCGCTCCCCTCCGTCGCTCGAACCCTCTTCCTCGTCATTCCTCTCTGGCTCAAGTGGAAGATGAAGCCCAGCATGAATCCCCACCACCGGCCTGTCGAATTTAACCCCTGGTCCTACACTGTTGTTTGGGCCTTGGGCCCTAAGAATTAAATTATTTGAGATCACCTTAACAGCCTCTTCCACTGCTTCTTTGAATTTGAATGATGACAGCATTTGGATTTGACGTTGCTCCTTCGATGGACCCCCGGTCTCTAATGCAGCAATCGACCTTCCCAAAGGTTCCTTAAAATCCGCACCTCGTACAAGACCTTCCTTGCCCCCCCCGAGATGACCCCACATGACACAGGAGCCATCGCATCTGCAGAGTTGACATTGATCTTTAACGAAGTGGCGCCCATCGCATCCCCCTTAATATGCACCGAATCCCCTGTGATCCCACCATCCCGTGCACGCTGTTTTGGAGGGACGGGATTCGAGATCCATTTCCTGGACGGCTGAGAACGTTCCTCATGAGCAGGTCCTCTACTACCGTCAGATCTAAAGATCTCATCTTTCCCCCGATCCAACGTCTCTGGCTCATCTTCTTCCTCCCGCCCGTTGCCCCCAAAATGATTGGAATTCGATCCAGAGTATTCCGGAGCGCCAGCGAATGAGACTTTCTTGTTCCGCTCCACAATCACCTTCACTTTGTACCTCTCCTCTTGGAATAAAGCAATGATAACCGACGGAATTAAGCTCGAATCATCAACTCCAATTTGAATCCTTGCATACTCCCTTCTGGACAACATGAGAGTGTTCTTGTCAATATTGATGAGGTAGCCAAAATTATGGATAAGTTTTGAAACCCCGACTTAACCCAACAGTGAAGGGGGAGGTTGAACAAACGAACCCACACCGCCGGCGAAGCATCGATTGGCATTGCACCACATTTACGAGACCATCTACTCATTGTAATGTAGAAATCTTCTCCTTCGAGACTCCCCGACGCCAAGAGTTCCCTGGTAATAGCTTCCGATTGACAATAGACCATGAAACAGTCCTCTTTCATCTTCTTGATATCCCACTCTAACCTCGAACATGGACGAACCGCCTCCGATAACAACTCTTTGATACCCTCTAAAGAAGGAAAACCTGTATGCACCTTGAGCAAAACAGAAGTGGAGAATCGCGCTTCGAAATCGGCCATGATTGGAGTTGGAATAATCACAGCGGACACAATCTTCCTTCTACAGTCGTTGCTTTCCTCCGAGACCACCACCTTGGCCTTGCTCCCTTCTTCGACGCTTTCCTCAATCTCCGGGGTAGCCGAAGCTCTATTGTAGGTCGTCTTCCTCTTAGGGCAGCTCTTCGAGATGTGGCCGAAGTTCTTGCAAGCGAAGCAGAACCAATCGTTGGTACATTCGTGAATCGTGTGCCCCTTCCCTGTGCATTTGTGACACAGGGGCAGTTTAGCCGATCGCGACGCACCCAGGACGATGAAGAGATAGACAACTCTGCCTTCCTCTCCGATTTCTTCACTCGTTTGGGTTTTGTACAAAATCCACTCCCCCTCGTCATCCTCTTTCTTCTTAACCATCTCCATCTCCGGAGAGAGATCTGAAGTCCCCCCTTCCCCTCTCAGTCTCCTCTAACGATCTACGAGCAACGTCCAAATACGACCCTCTATGGGTCAACGTCCAAATACGACCCTCTATGGCTCGCATTTGGCCGTCGACCCCCTCTGTCTACAGCCGGCGATGGTCTACAAGGCGGCTTGGACAGGGCTCTATACCCCTCCTTGGACGCTCCCCTATGAGCGAAGCCCTTGTAGTTGCCATGTTCAGCTCTGGAGCGAGACCCATGAGTTCCTCTCTCTGCCTCTGCAATGGTGGAGCTCTTCCCTTGACTCACCAGCCTCCTTTCCCCTTCTTCGTCTCTTCCCCTTTTTGCCATCTATCGGAGAGGTTGCTGCGAGAGCTTGGAGGAAGAGAGGCCCCTGGCGTGAGAAGGATGAGAAGAGAAGCGAAAACCCTGACCCTCAACTAAATCGCCTTTCCTATCGCCCTGAAATTGCAGAGCAGTTTTCATTCTCAAAAACTTTTTTTTTGTAATTGAGTATATTGTTATAGGCATTTCTTAATTGTTATAGAATACCCTTTCTCTGCTTTTTTATATGTACTAGTAATCTGCACGTGCGATGCACGTTCTAATTAATTAAATTTTTATATAGTAAATAATAAGACTTAATCTGGCATCGAACCTGAGACTTCCCTTTACTCATCAAATACTTTTTACAAATTACCTCTATTGGCACAAACTTTTATTTTATATGAGTAACACTTTTGTAAATAATTACGTCGTAAATAACTTTGAACTTTGAGGGTATTACGGTAACTAACAACAGCTGAGTAAATGAATAGTTAATATAACTCCCACTTCAAAATGAATGGTTGAGATTAGATGGTTGAATGAATGTCTACAAATTACAGGTTGTCTACAAATGACAACCCCAACTCTCCCATTATAATATTAGAGATATTTTAGTTTGGTAGGGGTTGATTCAGTTGGGTGTTAACTTCTTAGTGGTGTGTGTGATAACTTGCTTGAGTATCATACAATATCGGATGATCGTCAAAATTAAAATGAATATTGTACACGATGCATATCCAGTTTGACAACATATTGAACTTCTATGAGATAAATCGGTCATCAAAAGTAAAACTAAAAGGTAAAAATATTCAAAACTATGGTTCCATCAAATCCATAGATGAATAAGAAGCAATACAGCAAAATTCAATACAAGATTAGCATGCATCTTTTTGGAGTGTGTTAATCATGGCATTTTGGCATATGTGGTGATTAGAAAATAAATTAATTCCAAGCATTCCTCCTCTTTTTTTCCTCATATATGTATATTATGAGCGATACATTTAAGCCGTGCGAATTCTTTACTATAGGGTTAATTTTTATCTGCTTGCATGCACTAAATCGCAAAAGCCTACTTATTTATAGGGTGGAGGACAAAATGACACCCAAACTTTACCCTAATTCCCAAATAGCACCCAAAGTTTTTATAATACCAAAAAAGCACCCGATTTTTTTTAAAATGGACAGAAAAACACGTGTCATTAATATTTCCGCTTTGTCAGTGGAATATTCCCCAAACATTCTTTTTAACGGGTTTAAACCCGTTAAGGAGCGTGTGAAATTACTTCAATACCCATACCTTCTTCTCCTTGAAATCATGGTGGGTTTTGTTTTGCAGTTCTATGGACGCAAACACCACCACCACCACCACCACCATCCCAACCGTCAACACCGTCTTCTTCCGATAATAGCATTTTGTTGTTGGTGGCACCTGACAAACACCACCACCACCACCTTCACCTCCTCCCCCAACTTCGACTCCAACCCCACCTCCACCTTTTTCATCTCCATCTCCATCTCCATCTCCGTCTCTGTCTCCGTCTCCATCACCTTCCCATCACTTCCACAGCCACCACCACCACCATCACGACCACCACCTTCGCCTCCTCCCCCAACTCCGACTCCAACCCCACCTCCACCTTCTTCATCTCAATTTCCCTCCATCTCCATCTCCAAGAAATCAGGAAACCAAGAGGAAGAGAACGAATCCAGAGCCTTGCTATAATAAACCCATCATAATATGAAAACAAGAAACCAAGTAATTTTTGAACCCAAGAAATCAACAAATTCAGAGACTTGAAAATGAGGTTGAAGAAGAATGGAAAAGTGAAAAAAGAGTTAAAAAAGGGAACGAGGCATGGGGATAATTTGTAATTTCACCCTCCTGATGTTCAAAAATTAACAAACGTAACGGCGGGTGCTTTTTTGTCCAATTTTAAAAAGCTCGGGTCCTATTTGGGTATTATAAAATTTTTGGATACTATTTGGGAATTAAGATAAACTTTGGGTCATTTCGTCTTTAACCCTTATTTATATATCAATTGACAAAGTTCTGTTAATATTTATTCACAGGGAGATGTTTTTATGTATTAAACCCTAAGCATATTATTCAATTGCTACCTCATTTACCAACAATTGTTCTGTTATGCGGGGACACGAATCCATGGAGTACAATCAGGATGCTGCAGGATGAGATTTAGTGGCCTTGAGACAAGCTATCACAAATAAAGAGCAGACACAATAGTTACAAGATTTTTTTGGCTGAATTACTTGGGAAGTTTTAGTCATGTTCCCTACAAAATTCTCAAAATCTGAGTCCAGTGTCATAAAATTTTTGAACTAAGACAAAGAAAACCGATATACATCTACTATTGCTTTACCTATCTATGCTTATTGTTGCTTGTAAACTTATTAACTTTTATTGTGCTTTAAATTATAATCATTTGTTTGAAAAGGTTCACTTAAATTCCTGACAGTGGTTATCATATTTCCAACCAGTATGCTCGTAGTCTAATATTATTTTGCTTACTTCAATTTGCAACCTATTTTCTAGTTACACTGCCCATCTGGCAGTTCACATCAGCTAGTTCAATCAAAAAGGGAAGTCCTCCCAAGTATCGGGAAGCCCTTGCCTGGCCTATACTTTTCTTGACAAAGAGCACCACTCCTGAATATATCAAACATTTGATATACCAAGTTACCAACCAGGAAAAATTCCCTGCAAAGTAAGAATTGATGGGATGCACCATTAAAGTTCTTGTCACAGACATGAATCCTGCCCTTACATATCATATTTGGCCTACATGTTTTCGTGTGAGATATCCAACACAAACAAACCTGGCATGAATTCAACATGTCCCAAGACACATGTGGACGTGATCTCCTACAAGAAACTAAAGCTTGATATGCTTATTGCCTTATAAAGAAGGGCGACTTTTTGCGAGGGTTATGAACAATTTTAATTAGCAATCAAACATATCAAAAATCACATTTTATCAAAAACTTAAAAGAAAATATGGATGATGGATCCCACCTAATGACCAGTCATTTGGAAGATAGAGGATGTCTACAAATTTGTACAACATATGAGGTATCCCCCTCTTATCTTGGTAAGTACATCTCGTATGAGGTTCTCCGTTCTTAAGTTTGGACATATTCCAATAGTTAATGTATGAATGATGTTTAAAGGTTTGGTATATACTTGGAATTTGATATCTTAGGCTATGCAAAAATGTAGGTGACCTTGATAGGTTAGAATGGCTTGGAAACTAGGAGTTGGAAAGAGAGTTTGCATATCAAACTAAAAAACAAAACTGCTAGTTTGACAATTTGACATTATTATTGGAAAGCTCCAGCAATCAAGCCTATCGTATTATCCTACATGGCTTCAATTAATGAACAAATATATCCTCCTAAGAAATTGTGAGACTTGCAATTTGACAATTCACTCAATTGGTGACGGTGTAAAGAGACATTATTGTAAGGGGAAAATCTGTCAATAAAAAATAATAATCGAAAGTAAAGACTTTGAAGGAATTTGTTGGAGGAGCGGAACACTGTCCTAAGTGACTTCCCGTCCTTGTGTGGAACATTGGAAATAGTGTCCATGATACAACCAATTGTCATTTTTTGCTTGCACGAAAATGAAGAGGGATGGAGATCGGACCAACAACAATAAAACTTATGAAAAAGGATTAGAAATTTAGAATCTGGGAAGGGATTAGAGATGAAGGAGATTACTTTCAGGATGAGTAACGAACTATGTTTAGCCACCTTCTTCTCTAATCCCCTCCATATTCTAAAGTTTTAATCTTTTATCATAAGCTATATTGTTGTTGGTCCGATCTCCATCTCTCTCCACTTTCGTGCAAGGAAAAGATGGCAACTGGTTGTATCTTGAGTGCACTTTGTAACGTTCCACACGAGGAAGGGAAGTCCTTAAATACAGCATCCCCCCCCCCCCCCCGCCCCAAGCAATTTTCTTCGAAGTCGGTAATTATACTTTTGTTTGACTATTATTTCTAATTTGACAGATTTTTCCCTACCAATTATCGCACAGAATTATCCTACAACGCGTTTGGGTAATCGATTCCCTCCCTCTCATAATTACTTCCATCAGTTAATACTTGTGATCATAAAGAATGATGTATCACTCTTTCCTCTGCAACTTGTAAAAAGTATATGGATGCTTTCAACCTATAGAATTTCTCTTATAACAGGCAAGGGCTTATTTAAACATCTAGTTCTACGCTACTACCGCCTCACCCTTTTGTAGTATTTTATAACATTATTTCTTACTTCAACAATGGAGGACCGATTTCATAAATAATAAGTATTTAAATGCAAAGTGAGGTTCCCATCATAGATGTGATAAGCCACCAAACTTGTATTAAATATCAAGTAACTACTTGAAGATGAACTTTTGGACAGGCATTATTGCCTCTTACTATTATTATCTACTCGGCTACGAGAAATTTATCAACATATCTATATCAAACAATAGAGAAGACAACCATCACTTGAAAGAAATTTGTTAAAGAATTTGAACAACTTTTATTATAATAAAAAGAAAATCAAGAACTTGCAGCTTATCTAGAAGCATGTCAGTCATTTCGAGTCGGTAAGGGTCTCTGGGGTCGATCTGCTTCAAAATGTTTACGAGTTTCTGAACCACATTGCATATGCTCGAATACCTAGCATACCAAACAAATAATAATTAATTAATCATATTTTAAAATTTAAAAAAAACAGATAAGACTAAAACGAGAGATGAAATAGAAGAGACAAGGAGATGAGAGGAATAAATAAATAAATTTTAAAAAAATTACTTCTTGTAATCGTCTCTTTGAGTTAGATGGTAACTGCGAGTGACAAGGGCTTCTCGGTGGCCTTTTTCCCTTTTGAAGGCGTTGAAGTCAACTTTCTTCAGGAGCTTCTTCTCATGGTATTTTAGCTTTCTCATGCTGCTCGCCTTCGCCTTCGCCGACGCCGCCGGATCGGGGGGTGTCAAAGAAGAAGTTTAGGGTTTTATGGGTTTAAGGAATCGGCGACGCCGCTGGTTCTGAATTTGAAGAAAACGGCAGCGTTCTCCGGCGAAGAATCTGCAGATCGGGGTTCTCCGCAACGAGCGAGCGAGGGAGAGAGAGAGAGGGAGGGTTTAGAATGTGAGGTAGGAAATTTTTGTCGTAATAGGCCACTTTTTGAAAAAAATTTGCGACTATGGGCATGTTTCGAAACTATTAGCACTCCTAGGTTACTTGTGTCACGTTAGCTGCGGCCGCTATTCTCATTATTGACCTCTTCATTTTGAAAGTCGCTAATGGGAATAGCGGCCTATGTTTTAAAATATTTGAAATTTTTTGTTTGCTTTCGATATTCCTATTAGCGACCAACGTATATATGATGTCGCTAATAGGATTAGCGACCTTTAATGAAATGTATTCTAACAGTTAGCAAATCTATTGAGTTTTTGCTCTCTGGAAAAATAATAATCAATTTATTTTTGAAACTGAGGTCACTATTTAGAATAGCGACCTTAGTTGTACAAAGGTCGTTATTCGAAATAGAGACTTGTATTGTACTAAGATCGTTATTCCGAATAGAGGCCTTAATTGTGTGACTATTTTGTAAATTTTACAAAAAATAAGGAGATTGAGTTTCTCACTGATGTCGCTATTGCGAATAACGACCGAAGTATACTAAGGTCGCTATTCCAGTAGCGACCTCAGTTTTTTTTTTAAAAAATTCCAAATCGCAAAAGCTCTATAGAATTCGCTAAGTGCCTCAATATATTCATTTGAGATCGCTAATCTCATTAGCGATTTCATATATACTAAGGGCGCTAGTGGGGATAGCGATAGCAAACAAAAAATTTCAAAATTTTTAAAACATAGACCGCTATTCCCATTAGCGACTTTCAAAATGAAGATGTCGCTAATAAGAATAGTGGTCACTGCTGTCGTAGCAAAAAGTAGCCCACAAGCGCTAATAGTGTTGAAAGTGGTCCATAATTGCAAATATTTTCAAAAGGTGGCCTATTACGGCAAAAAAATCGTGAGGCAGAGGGTTAAACAATCAAGTTTCTACCGTTATGTGTTTTACATAGAAGCCCCTCACAAATATTCTATTTATCCATTTTTTATATACCTGTGTTTTTAGCTATCCATCATCTTCCTTAACAATATGAGACTCGTTCCAAAACCCCGTCTCGATTTTTTTTTTCATATTCACGTCCCAAAATTTTGCATGTATATTTGTATAGATTGGACGAATTTTAGAGAAAATTTCAACAAGGAACAGGAATTGAGGGCGGGTTTTCAAGAGAATTAGAACCTGCCCTTTTAGATATCGAGTAGGTTTCGTAGGAGTTGGGGACTCGAGGCGTTTCTCAGGTTTACATTTATTATCTACCAGTAATCTGCACACTTTGCACGTCCTAATAAATATATTTTTTTAAGTAAATACTACTGTAAGACGTAATCTGACGTCGAATCTGAGACCTCTCTTTACTCATCACATACTCTTTACAAATTACCCAAAGTTATACCAACTTTTATTTTATATGAGTGACACTTTTGAAAATAATTATGTCGTAAATAAATTTAAACTATGAGGGTATTATGGTAACTAACAACAATTGAGTAAATGAATGGTTAATATAACTCCCACTTGAAAATGAATGGTTGAGTGTCTACAAATGACAATCTCAACTCTCCCATTATAATATTAGAGATTACTCCACCCGTCCCAAAATATAAGTCGTTCTGGCTTTTCTTTTTTTTCTATTGTAACGCCCCGAATTCCAAATAAGACCGAATTCGAGATTCCACAGGATCTTTACACTTCACTTCGTACAATTTTATAAGGAAATTTAAAACTTTCCATCATACATCAAAGTTCTTTATAATTGTTTACAAAGCGGAAGATAAAATGAAGTACAACAATGAATATAATATACAACTTGCAACATCTTTAACATGTAATTAATCAACAGCATCATATCAACTTTACTTCTTTATGAAAAATCCAATTCCTGCATAATAAGCTGTGGGCACGTCAGTTACTTACAACTGACGAAAATGTTATACTCGACCATCCTCTCTATGCCAGAAATATAACGATCTCAATACGTTAACAAACCACAAATTTGAATGCAAATAAAGTGTTAAATGTGACTACACTAAACACGTAAATGTATGCAATGCCTTAATGCCTAATACAGATATTTTATACTAACATGACACTAATACATACTTGTTCAGATTCTATACATCTCATACTACATAGGTCCGAGGGTAAGCACCTACATACTCCACATTATAAGGGTTCGATCACTCGCCATAAAAACTACCCAGTAATAAAGCAAGGTTTGGATCATTCCACGAGTACGGATCCCAGTCCCGGAGTCTACCGCCCGACTGTTATAACAGACTCCTCATCGTGCGAATCGTCCCGTAGGTGCCCCTCTAGCTGCCACCAGCCTAGAACACTTCTTCTTCACTTGGAAAGTGACTTCAGGTCCACCTGGAGCCTTCACTGTTACCGTCGTGGTCTTACACTCGATGCTTGCACTGTACACCGACATCCAATCAATGCCAATGATAACATCGACTCCCAAGATAGTCAGCTTGATTAGATCAATTCCGAAGATTCTGTTCCCAATTACAATCTCGCAATCCGCATAGTACCGATCAGTGGTTAAAGTTTTTCCTGATGGAGTAGCTACTGCTAAGATCTTGCCTGGAAAAATCTTCGGTTCAACTCCCAACACTTTAGCAAATTTAGGAGACACAAAAGTATGAGAGGATTCAGTATCGAACAAAACAACAGCTTTCATTCCATATTCTGATGTAAAAGATCCATTAAATTCGAAGTATAAGACATGAATTTTAAATCAACTTTGCATTTCATTGAATTTCAAACTTTATACATTCGAATTGAAAACATTTCTTGACATCAGAATGAAAACAGTAGAAGCTACAACAGTCTAACTCCTATGGTTCCTCTTCGCTTCTCGAAGTTCTCCCCGTAGTTCATCAACTTCTTCCTTCAGCACATCGGTCATATTCTTCCTCTTCTCGAGTTCCCATACACGATGACTGAGAACTGCAAAGTCGTCCTTACGCTTTGCCGATTGAGCTTCCAATAATCCGACTCTCTCCCGCAGTATTTTTACCTACCTCTGAAGAGATATCACAAGACTACTTGGAACTGGTTATTCTTCTTCGTCAGAAGAGTCATCAGATGAATCCGGAGGTGGGGTGATCTCTCAGGATTCAGGCCATTCTTCTCCGTCAGAATCTGCTTGCCCTGGGTAGTACTCTTCCTCGGAATCTGCTTGTCCAGGATAATAATCTTCCTCGATGATATGCCAGTTGTCGTCTCCAGCAGGGTCGAAGTGATCAGCCATCTTAGAAATAGGGAGGAAGAAGCATAAGTCATAGAGCAACACAAATGTAAGTAACTTACATTTAAATCTCTAGACACAAACACACTCTAATGTCCACTTCTAGGGTGTCGTTCCTTATAAATTTGTACTAGTGTGAAGCGTGGCTCTGATACTACTCTGTAACGCCCCGAATTCCAAAATACACTGAATTCGAGATTTCACGGGATCTTTACACTTCTTTCGTACAATTTTACAAGGAATTTAAAACTTTTCACTTTACATCAGAGTTTACATGGAAACTTTACAATTTATATTTTACAGCGGAAGCAAATTTACAATATTTAAATAAATGTACATCAACATTGAATAATCTCTAAGCATCTGTGCTTCTTTAATCTTTATCATTTCATTTACCCTGCATACAAAACTGTGGGTACGTCAGTTTATTCAACCGACGAACATTATACACAGCCATCTTCTCTATGCCGGAAATAGTATAACTGATTTTCCATATTTAACAAACACAAACTTGTCACATATCAAACTAAAGGGAATACCCTATTGATGTCGTGTTGTAATTGTGCACTTAGTCCTTAATGTAGTTATTTATATTATATGACACTAATGCACACTTGTTCGGATTCTATGCATCACATACTACATAGGTCCGAGGGCAAGCCTCTTAATCGTTCTTCATCTTGTAGGGTTCAATCCCTCGCCATGACTTAATCTACTACTGTAACTAGGGTAAGTATCCTAGATGATCTATGAGTACAAGCTCGTGTACAGAAAACCTGGAGGGGATCCCACGCCATGTCTTGACTCATCAAGCATGCATTCTGTGGCAATTCAGCCTCCTTCATGGCACATGATCCACTTGCAGTCACCAAACATCCCACAAGCGTCGCCAATGTCCGATCATTCTGAGTAGTGCCCACGCCATGTCTTGACGCATCAAGCATGCATTCTGTGGCTCATACCCGCATCGTAAACTCGAAGCTCTCATACTTGTATTTTTCTCTCACTTTCGTCACCTCTTCACTATGTACTAAATCCTTAAATTTAATAAAAATCATGAACAAAATCAATCTCTTAGAGTTAGCCCTCTCACTACTACCGGTCTTATTTCTTTTGTTTCACAATGACCCAAACTGGTCTTTTCAATATCAATAATCATAATTCATCACTTTTCACTTGCCGGTGTGAGTTTTGGCTACACTCTAATTTTCAATTTCAATTCATAAATTCACATATTTGAGTTGTCATACTCAATAATATTGCTCTTTTCCAATCATGATTTCAAAATTATTCATGAGTCCATAACCATACATGGAATTCAATTATTCATCAAGTAATTCATCAAGTATCATTTCCACATTAAAATCACATCACTAATTATATGGTCAAATGAGTATTCACAACTCATAATTGTCACACTATTCTTCAATAAGAATAATTCATACCACTTCACTTCATATATTTCCTTTCTTATTTATAATTCTTTTCTAGCACTTTATTTCAATTCTTTCTGTAGACTAAACTAGTGTAGAACCATACAACTTTTCACAAATAAATTAGTGTAGAACCATAGTTCTATCTACACTTTTATTCACAAAAATATACTTCATTTTATTCTAATACTTCCCAATTTATTTTTCATAAGTCCCACATAATTTTATGATAATAATAATATTTTTTTCACAATTTTTAAGTATCAAAACCACCCAAAAAAAAATATTTTTTCCCACAATTAAACACTGGCCGAGACCAGAGATCCTGAGAGTTAGGACCATAAAGGTGGTTCCAATCAAGGCTAATAGAACGTTGTTTGTACGATCCAATTAGATTTTTGTAGAAAGAAAGGAAAGCACTATGGATTTCTTGATCGGAGTTAAGATCGCTACCGTTGTCAATGATCGAAGAGATCCGATTGCAACGTTGCCTGTGCGATGCAAAATTATGAAAGAAAGCGGTATTGCCGTCACCTTCCTTTAACCATCTAAATCTGGCTCTTTGAACCCATTTAATATGGTCCTGATGAAGGATGTCGGCATAATATCGCTTGCACAAAAGCCTTTCTAAGCGGAAGGATTCAGGTAGAGGACCCAGCTCCTCCATCCTATCAAAGGACTCGATGGAGGCTAGGAGAAAGTTTTTAAGGAAAACAGTGTTATTTTGTCTTTCGGTGCACCAGATCTTACAACCAAATTTAATGGCGTGAAGTTTGAGGAGGATGCTACCCAGTCCAGAGGAGCCGGTAACTGACGATAGACATTCCACAATAAGATTGACGAACATTTGGTCTTGTAACTAAAATTTTTCGAACCAGAATTTATAATGATGTGAGAAAGGGAAGTTTGAGTAGAGTGCGATGGGAACGTGGTCAGAGGAGGGATTGGGTAATGCCTTGGAGAAGGAGTTGTGAAACTGGTTAATCCAGTTGTGGGAAACAAGGAAATAGTCGAGTTTGGCCATCGTCGGGGATTGACGAAGGTTGGACCAGGTGAACGATCTACCGTTAAGCGGAAGATCGGTCAACTGCAATGCTTGGATGCAATCGTTAAAATTATTGGAGTGATAAAGGGAGGAAGATGGAACTGATCTTTCGTAGGAGAACCTGGTGATATTAAAGTCCCCGCAGAAAAAACAGAGGTCATTCGTGTAATTGTGAAGCGAGAGGAATTCTTCCTAAAATAAACGGTGCCTATCTAAAGAGGAGGGTCCATAAACCGAAATCACCGAGAGAGAGCAGTTAAGAACCGTCCAGTGCAGTTGGACGATAAGGAAGAAATTAAGCCGTCGAACCGTGATAAGAGAAAAAACCGACTCTTTGAAGCCGCAAAGGATACCTCCCCTCGATCCTATCGCGTCTAAAGATATCCATTTCGAGATAATGGATCCGCCAATCGCGCGAAAGAGGGTCGGGGAAGGTGAATCAATCTTCGATTCTTGAATAGAAATAAGATCACAATGGGAAGATGTTATTAACTGGTAAATCGCCCTTTATTTAACAGGGCAATTGAGACCCCGGATATTCCAAGAAATACTAATCATTAATAAGTAGATGCTCTCGAACTCTAAAGCGTTCTTTCTGCCTAATGGCTTGTAACTGCATCGAGTTTTCAGAATTTATCAAAAATCCCATATCCAGGGCGAGGACGGCCATATCCTTCTCTGACAAAGCGTCAAACTGAAATCGGTATATGGATCCTAGTAATATTTGTTCAGAAAGGGGTTGGGGTGGCTTAGGTTGATGACAGAGAGGTTCATTGCTTGTGGCAAAGAACTGGGAGGGCGCGTGGAATTCGCAAGCCCTTGTTTTTTTGCCTTAATGCGGACGCTAGATCTAATGAGACGGTTATGGTGCTTACAAGCTGGAGATAGCTTAAAAGGGGAGCACCCTACCTCTTTTATAGGAGGGCAGTGACGAGGAGAGTCGACCAATTCGATGTCCGAGAATATTGGAAGATTTCGTCTTAATTAATAAGACAAATAATTCAAGATATTGATTAAGTCGAGATATTGGAACCTCGAATAATATAAAATGAAAGGTATTTTTAAATGAATTCATATAAAAAAAATTAAGATATAGAATTGTATCATATTTGTTTTTCAATTGAATTCGTATAATATATAAAAATATATATAGATGATATCAAAATTAAAATAAAGTAAAATTAGTATTAAAATATTTAAAGAATGCCCAGATTTTTCTTTCCCCACCAGACCCTAGAAATCTCAAGATCGGCCATGGATTAACAGAGATTAAATTGCAGAAGAATCCGTTGTTTTGCAACAGCTACACATACCTTACAAATATTTTGCTACATAGATATCTTCTATAGTTTTTTAGCTCTTGTGTTTTAATCCCTTACGAGAGAACTGTAAAGAAAAAAATAAAAAATAAAAAATAAAAAATATATAATAATAATAATAATAATAATAATAATAATAATAATAACTGATTTTTTTTCTTCCACCCTCCATCCTTTCTCACAGCTTAAGTGAAATGCATTACCATTCCCTCAATTTAATTGCAAGTAAATTTTATCTTTTCTACCTATTTCAAGTAAACTCAACCTTTTTCCCCTTGAATTAATTTTAAAATGATTTTTTGTTTCTTTTTCTTAACCTTTTAGTGGGTTTAAATTAACACTTGGAGCATCATGGATAAGCTTTTTGAAGTTAGGTTGACAAATTTAGAAGCCATCATAGAGGGATTGGAATGGGTGATTCGAAATTTTATGGCCAAGGGTTTGGAGGAACAAAAGAAGAAGATGAAGAACGACAATCACATTTTCTCATTTAGTTTAGAGGAAAAAAAATGCCGAAATCATATTTATCTCTTATGAAAATATATGTGTACAAAAACTATAACAGAAGGAACGAGATTACAAATGAAGGTCATCCTTTAGTGGTTCTAGATCCTTGAAGACTCTGATCTTTTGTTATCTTGGGTTATTGTTTTGCTACTTTGTTATCTTCGTCTATATGTTACTTTCTCTCCATGTGGATGTTATTTTGTTTAATGTGGCTTTGTACTTTATTTTGCTCCACTATGTAATGTAATTTATGGGAACTATATTTGTATGAACTATATTTTCGTTTTTATGCTGAAATCTCTTATGGTTCTATCATTTGATTAAAAAAAAAAATTTGTACCGGAAGGAATAAAATAGAAGAACTAGTAACTTCAGGGACACAAACGCAATATGTATAAAAGTATATAAACGTAAAGGCCGTAAACTTTTTGTATGAAACATAAAACAAGTCAAAAGTATATTTCTATTTACCATTTTTGTGAACACTTGACTATCATCTTCCTCCTGATAGGGGACAGATGCAGAAGGTGGAGCTGAGGAAGTTGGACGATTTGCATTTTGGCACGTAAAGTGTGAGAATGGTTAAATTTGAACCAATCTTACCCTCTACATGTAGAGAGCCTTCTAGGCTCTAGGGATTTAATAAAGACTCTGTTTGGTTCAAAGGAGGAGAGGAGAGGGAAAATAATTATCTTCTTGTTTGGTTCACAAGGGGAGGGAATGGATTTTATAATAAAATTACTTTTATACCCATTTTCCGACTTTGTCATGCAATTGTCCCCTTCCGTCTATTCTTACAGGCAAAGATCAGCATTTGCTGGTGAGGAGGGAAGCCTTCTTTATCTTGAATTTTTTGCTTTGACATTGTCAGCGATGTCGGAACTCTCTACTTCGAGAGTGATGATCTTTCCTGTGAGAGTCTTGATGAAGATTTACATCCATAATAAAAGCGTACAAGCGAATCAGCAAATTTAAAGAAAAACCATATAAAGCAATCCTGCAGAAGATTTGTGATATAAACCGTAAGCCTTTGAAAAAATCAAGCAAGAATACATTAGTCCAACGAAAAAAGTTGGAGGTGTATGCCATCATTTGTGAATACACAAGCCCAAAGAAGAAGGTGGAGGCATGTGCCATCATTTGTGAATAAATCCACTGTACTATGGAACTCCAAAGTGCAAGACCAGTATCGACCATGTGCATTGCTCGTAGTAAATTTATATCGCATGTCTAGAATTATTTGCATTACTTGTTGTAGGATAATGGCTCGATTCTGGTTCAGATTGTTTTGGAGTATCTGCAGCAAATGAAAGTTCCAGTATATCAGTCGACTGGGTTGGAGGATCAGGCGACTGTCCAGAGAGAAGTTTCAAAGACTAAAGATACAGCCTGATCAGTCGACTGTCCCGAAGGAAGTACCAGTCGACTGGTAATTCGACCAGTCGACTGTCGGCGGGTTTTGGATCCAGAATAGGCCCATTTCGAAAGGCCCAAATAGTTTCCCTATAAATACGACCCGTTAGGGTTTTGTAATTAAGAGAGACGAAAATTAGAGACCTCTTTTCGGATTTTGCAGCCGTCATCTCTTGTAAACTTTGTTTTGCCCATCGTTGATTATAGCAAGAAGAAACCCCAACCGCCCCGTGGATGTAGGCATGTGTTTTGCCGAACCACATTAAATCTTGTGTTCTTGTGTTGCTTGTTTTTCTGTTTTTCTCGCTGTTTCTCTCGTTTGATTGTTGGTTAGTTTGTATTCTGCACAACAAGTGGTATCAGAGCTATTGGTTCGACCTAGAGGGAGATGGCGATGCAGATGCAACCAAGGATATTGTGGGATCAAGTTCGTCCAGAACAACGATTCACAACGCAAAATTTGAAGTTGAAAAATTTGATGGGACAAACAATTTCGGGATGTGGCAATGTGAGGTGTTGGATGTTCTTGTTCAACAAGAACAAGATGTTGCTTTGGAGAAAGAAAAACCAAAGGATATGTCCGAAGCAGATTGGAAGAAGTTGAATCGAGTTGCGTGTGGGACTATTCGGCTCTTTATTGCAAAGACTCAGAAGTACGATTTGATGAGGGATACCATTGCTGCGGTGTTGTGGAAGAAGCTCGAAGACAAATACATGAGGAAAAGTTTGGTGAATCGGCTGTATTTGAAGAAGAAACTTTTTCGCTTCACCTATACAGAAGGTATGTCTATGAATGCTCATGTTGAATCATTTAATAAATTATTGGCTGATTTGTTAAATTTGGATGAGCAAATTAAAGATGAAGATAAAGCCCTAATTCTGTTGAATTCATTACCTGAAAGTTATGATCATTTAGCAACAACTTTAATATATGGAAAGGATACTGTGAAATATGAAGATGTTGCAAATGCTTTGTTGAATAATGAAACTAGGAGAAGGGATAAAATGGTTGATAGAGAAACTTCTGAAGCATTGATTGTAAGGGGCAGGACTGAGACCAGATCTGAGTCCAAATCTGGAAAAAAGGAAAACAAATCTCGTTCCAAATCGAGAGGAGTTTCGAAGGACAGGAAAATACCGGCCAAAGATGAATGTGCTTTCTGTCATGAAAGGGGGCATTGGAAAAAGGATTGTCCAAAGCTACGAAATAAGGGAAATTCGACTGCAAATGTGACTGTTGATAATTTAGGTAGTGGCGAGGATTTTTCTTTTGCACTTGCTTCTAGTCCCTCACTTTATCAAGAAGTATGGTTTCTTGATACAGCAGCCTCCTATCATATGTCTTGGAGAAAGGAGTGGTTTACTTCTTTAGAGTATATGGATGGTGGTGTAGTTTTGATGGGAAATGATGCACCTTGTAAGAAGGTAAGAATCGGGAAGATTGAATTGCTAATGCACGATGGTCTTATTAGGGAGCTTTCAGATGTATGGTATGTTCCAGATTTGAAGAAGAATTTGATTTCACTTGGTGCTTTGGAGGCCAGTGGATTGAAATTTGCTAGTGAAGGTGGCATTCTGAAGGTGACTAGCGGATCACTCGTGGTGATGAAAGGGCAAAGAAAAAGGAACTTGTTTTTCTTGCAGGGAAAAACATATTTGGGTCAGGCTGCCAGTATAACTGAAAAGCCTAAACAGGTTGTTCCCGACTCTACTAGGTTGTGGCATATGCGACTCGGGCATGCAGGAGAAAAGGCCTTGCAGGGGCTTGTGAAGCAAGGGTTGCTTAAAGATGCTAAAGGGTGCAAGTTGGAATTTTGTGAACATTGTGTTTTGGGTAAGCAAACTAGGGTGAAATTTGGTACAGCTGTACATCAGACAAAGGGTATCCTCGATTATGTGCACACAGATGTGTGGGGCCCTACTCAGACACCTTCTATGAGTGGTGGACACTGGTTTGTTACTTTTGTTGATGATTACTCCAGACGAGTTTGGGTATATACCATGAAGCACAAAGATGAAGTTTTGACATTGTTCACAAGTTGGAAGAAGAAAGTTGAAAATCAGACTGGTAGGAAGATTAAGGTTCTGAGGTCAGATAATGGAGGGGAATATAAGAATGATCCGTTTCTGAAATTGTGTAAAGATGAAGGGATCCAGAGGCACTTCACAGTTAGGAAGACTCCACAGCAAAATGGGGTTGCAGAAAGGATGAACAGAACCTTACTTGAGAAGGTGAGATGTATGTTAGCACAGTCTGGATTGAAGAAGACATTTTGGACAGAAGCTGTTATATATGCAAGCCACATTGTCAACCGTTTACCATCAGCAGCACTTGAAGGCAAGACGCCTATTGAGGTATGGAGTGGTAAACCTGCATCTGATTATAGTTTTTTGCATATATTTGGTTGTCCTGCTTATTTTCATGTAACTGAAACTAAACTTGATGCAAGAGCCAAAAAGGCTATATTTGTTGGTTTTAGTACTGGTGTCAAAGGTTACAGGTTGTGGTGTCCAGAACAGAAGAAGTTAGTAATCAGCAGAGATGTGACTTTTGATGAGACCAGCATGATTAGCTCGGGACAGTCGACTGGTGATATGGGACAGTCGACTGGTGATCAGCAGAAGAGTGGGACAGTTCTCCAACAGGTGAGTAGCAGAATCTCGGGACAGTCGACTGGTGTACAGGAGCAGTCGACTGGTGGTCCAGAACAGTAGAAGAGTGGGAGCTCGGGACAGTCGACTGTTGGCAATTACCAGTCGACTGGTAGGAGAGTTATCCAACAGGTGGAGTTAGAAAAGTTGTCAGTTGAAAATCCTGTTCCTGTCCAAGATGAAGATGATGTGGTTGATACTGAGAATGATGAAGAAGTTCCTATCCAGCAGGTAGAATCAATTGCAGTAAGAAGGCAAAGAAGAGATATCAAACGACCGTCTCGTTTTACAGATACAGTTGCATTTGCTCTTCCCATTGTGGATGATGAAGTTCCCTCCAACTTCAAAGAAGCCACTAGAAGTTCAGAAAATGCAGATTGGAAAGTTGCTATGGATGAAGAGATGAACTCTCTTCATAAGAATAAGACTTGGGATCTAGTGCAACTACCAAAGGGGAAGAAAGCAATTGGTTGCAAGTGGGTGTATACGAAGAAAGAAGGTCCAAAAGGCAGTGTTCGGTTCAAGGCTAGACTCGTTGCAAAGGGGTATGCTCAACAGGAAGGTATTGACTATAATGAAGTGTTCTCTCCAGTTGTGAAGCATCCTTCTATTTGGATTTTGTTGGCATTGGTAGCACAGTTTGATCTTGAATTGACACAGATGGATGTGAAGACTGCGTTCTTACATGGGGATCTAGATGAAGAAATTTATATGTTGCAGCCAGATGGGTTTAAGACAGCTGGGAAGGAAATTGTGTTTGCAGGTTGAAGAAGTCTCTCTATGGGTTGAAGTAATCTCCAAGGCAGTGGTATTTGAGGTTTGATCAGTTTATGAAAGTGCAGGGATATTCCAGAAGTGAGTATGATCATTGTGTCTACTTCAGGAAGTTGCAGAATGGTTCTTTCATATATTTGTTATTATATGTGGATGACATGTTGATTGCCTCTAGAAATGCTAAGGAGATTCAAAATTTGAAGAATCAGCTGAGTTCTGAATTCGAGATGAAAGATCTTGGTGAAGCCAAGAAGATACTTGGGATGGAGATAACTAGAGACAGAGCAAAGGGCATAGTGAGTTTGACACAGAAGCAATATCTTTTGAAGGTGCTAAAACGGTTTGGTATAGATGAGAAAACTAAACCAGTCAGTACACCCTTAGCCACTCATTTCAGAATTAGTGCTTCTCAGTCTCCAAGTACAGATGAAGAGAGACAGTATATGGCTAATGTACCTTATACTAGTGTGGTTGGCAGTTTGATGTATGCCATGGTTTGTACTCGACCAGACATCTCTCAGGCGGTGAGTATGGTTAGTCGATATATGCATGATCCAGGCAGAGAGCATTGGCAAGCAGCTAAATAGATTTTGAGGTACATAAGTGGCACCACAGATGTGGGTTTGAAGTTTGAAAGGGATGACAATATTAGCAGGTTATTGGTGGGTTATGTTGATTCGGACTATGCAGGTGATCTAGATAAGAGGCGGTCTATTACAGGCTATTTGTTTACTATGGCTAGAGCACCTATAAGTTGGAGGTCCAATTTGCAGTCCACTGTAGCGTTGTCTACTACTGAGGCTGAATACATGGCAGTTGCTGAGGCCATGAAGGAAGCTATTTGGATTCATGGACTTTTGAAGAGCTTGGGAATTCATCGGGAGAAGGTGGAGGTACACTGTGACAGTCAGAGTGCTATCCATTTAGCGAAGAACCAAGTTCATCATTCGAGGACCAAACATATTGATGTCCGTTATCATTTTGTGCGTGATTTGATAAAGGATGGTGATATTCTTCTGGTGAAGATTGGGACAGCTGATAATCCTGCGGATATGTTGACCAAAATTGTTGGGGCAGCCAAGTTCAAGCATTGCATGAACCTGGCTAATATTTTGTATGCTTGATGATTTGGAATGGGCGGTTGGAATGGTGCTTCGCTATTTGTTTGGTTAGTATGTGATATCATACTAAGGTGGAGTTTGTTTTGTTACAATTGGTGATGAGCATTTGTTTGGAGTATTTTTGGAGATTGCTTGGGCTATTTGGAAGATTTCGCCAAGGTGGAGATTGATGGATACTTGGAATATCTCGCCAAGGTGGAGATTGTAGGATAATGGCTCGATTCTGGTTCAGATTGTTTTGGAGTATCTGCAGCAAATGAAAGTTCCAGTATATCAGTCGACTGGGTTGGAGGATCAGGCGACTGTCCAGAGAGAAGTTTCAAAGACTAAAGATACAGCAGCAGCAGTCGACTGATCAGTCGACTGTCCCGAAGGAAGTACCAGTCGACTGGTAATTCGACCAGTCGACTGTCGGCGGGTTTTGGATCCAGAATAGGCCCATTTCGAAAGGCCCAAATAGTTTCCCTATAAATACGACCCGTTAGGGTTTTGTAATTAAGAGAGACGAAAATTAGAGACCTCTTTTCGGATTTTGCAGCCGTCATCTCTTGTAAACTTTGTTTTGCCCATCGTTGATTATAGCAAGAAGAAACTCCAACCGCCCCGTGGATGTAGGCATGTGTTTTGCCGAACCACATTAAATCTTGTGTTCTTGTGTTGCTTGTTTTTCTGTTTTTCTCGCTGTTTCTCTCGTTTGATTGTTGGTTAGTTTGTATTCCGCACAACACTTGTGGTATTCTAACCTACCTAATCCCAATCATCCTACTCCACACATGGAGAAGTTGTTATGAGAACAAGAACTTAAACTATACTTCACCGTTGTCCAAACAAAAAAAAACAAAAAAAAAATCCCTGGTTAGCAGCCCATTAGTTCCAATCTGTCATCAGCAGAAAAGAAAACATTCAAGAATTAACTAAAAGGACAATTTAGTCCAATTACATTAAAAATTTAGATATAATTTCTCTCCCCTCCAAATCCTCCCAATATTGGAGGGGGAGCCAAAATTAGCTCAGGAAGGGTGTTGCACCCCCCATTTTCCTCCCCTCCCCTCCTAAAAAATGAACCAAACATGAAAAGTTTTAAAAAATCCCTCCCATCTCCTCCCCTCCTAAAAAATGGACCAAACATGAAAAGTTTTAAAAAACCACTCCCCTCCCCTCCATTCCCCTCCAACCAAACACTCCCTAAGAGTAACTCCCATGGTGCTCTAAAACTCTAAAATATAGCAAAGTTGAATTTCGATGGGACTTTAAAAGTTTACTCTATTTTAGAGCAAGCCTCTGGCTCTTTTATATTTGGAGATTTCTGTCCAAATATAAAGGGGTCTCTGTAACACTATTCACACTTTTTTTTCATCCCTTTTTTAATTCTCTATTTACACATAATTTCTTTTAAATACCACTTGTATCATTTTTAAACTCTAAACTAGTTAATCAAAATAAAAAATAATTAAAAACTACTAATTATTTTTTAACAAATATTGAATAATTTTAATATTGATTAGTAGTTTTCTATCATATTTAATTTTTATTATTAATTTTGAACTAAAATTTTTAAATTAATCCGCGACTCAATCCTATTACCTGATAATAAATAATATCCATTAAAAATAAACAACATTTATTACAAATAATATTTTGTTGGCTAGAATCCTTTAGGATTAGAGGATTCTATCCTTTTATATATATATATATATATATATATATATATATATATATATATATAAAAAAACATTCATTACAAATATTGATAGATGACAAGATTAAAAGTTACATCACTTCATTGCCATGCATTTCCCACAAATGTTCAATTAATGTATTTCGAAGTGAAAAATGAGCCTCTTTATCTTTTATCTTCTTATATCGAGTAAGGAATCGTCAAAATCGATTGATGAGATATTTCCAACAAGTAAAAAGTTCATAATTTAAAATTAGTTCAAAAAAGTACTAATATTAGGCTCATTTTTAAGCTCTCTGCGAGACATTTCCAATGGCATAATTTTTTCCCAAATAAATTAATAATATAAGCAATTTAATGTAAAATTTATTACAACAAAACTAATTTAAAACTCTTTTTTTGGCCAAAAATTTATATTATATCTCTAATCTCTAATATTATAATGGGAGAAGACCTTAGTGTAATTTGTCAAACTACCAACGTATGTATTGCACGTGCATAACTAATATGAAGGAGGTCTCAGGTTCGAGTCCTCATTATGTCATATTTTTACTTTAACTTTTTTAATATATTAAATGTGCATCACACGTGTAAATTATTATCTATCTATCTATCTATTTATCTATCTATAATATAATATATAATCTCTAATCTAATATTATAATGAGAGACGGTCTTGGTGTCATTTGTAAATCTACCAATGCGTGCATTGCACGTGCATAACTAATATGTAGGAGGTCTCATATTCGAGTTCTCACTACGTCAGATTTTTTCTTTAATTTTTTAAATATATTAAATGTGCTTCACTCGTGTAAATTGTTATCTATCTATCTATCCATCTATCTATAATATAGTATATAATAACTATTATAATGGAAGAGTAGGAGTTGTAAATCTACTTACTTACGTGCAACTCCAACTCTCCCATTTACATTTAAAACTATATAATCTTATTTACTATGACATGCATCGCATGTGTAAATTAGAGTTTTTATTTTAATATTTTTTAAAAAGTAATACGTGCATTGCATATGTATATTACTAGTAAATTATAGAAGGGAATGATTGGAGTGCCTCTTTATTTTCTCATCTCTATAATGAAATATTTCCGAAAATATTCTATTATAGAGATGAAAAATAAAGCTCTCCATTGGAGATGCTCTAAAGCCCTCAAAACTACCGACATATAGGGCCTTCGACTGCTATCACTCTGCAAACACAAAACTACAAGTTGTATCATCTCCATGATTTTATCCTCGTGAGAGTTCATCTCGCTGCTCCAGTTGTTAACAATATCGAAGAGCCGATTTTCATTGGCCATATCTTGTAACATGCTAACCAAATGGATACATTCTTCAGGCTGAGAATAGTCCAGATTCTTCCTCCCACACACAATTTCAAGGACTACAACACCAATGCTATAAACATCTGCTTTTTCTGTAATTACTGATGTCAACCATTCAGGACCCAAGTACGCACGCGTTCCTCTCATTGTAGTTAGCACATGGCTCTGTTCTCGGCCAAGAAGCTTTGCTAAACCAAAATGTGAGGCCCTAGCATGAAACTCTCCATCCAAGAGTATATTTTGTGCCTTGATGTCAAAATGAACAATCCCTTGCCTGCATTCTACATGAAGATACGACAATCCTTTAGCAACATCGGTTATAATCAGAAACCGTTTCTTCCATTTTAAAGGATTAGCTGGATTTTTGCAGAAGATCCACTCGTCCAGAGATCCATTGCACATATACTCATAAACTAAGAGTCTGTGTGATTTCTCTGAACAGAAGCCAATCAACCTTACTGTTAGATATTATAGTCCCATATTGGATATTGGGCTAATTTTGTATTTGGTTCACTCCTATATATAGGATATATTGTACTCAGTTATTTCTCAATTCAATATTCAGTATTGTTTTCATCTCTCTGATTTATCTTTACATGGTATCAAAGCCAGTTATACAAAATTTTCCTCCCTTGAATTTCTCCATCAAACCCTAAAATTCCAACAGCCAAAAAAAAAAAAAAACTCGTCAATCCATCAACTGCTCTGGCTCTCCAATTTGAGAAATTGCCATTCTCTGTCGTTGTCCCATCAACTACCATCATCAACCCATCAACTACCGTCGTCAACCCATCAACAGGTCCAACACCCCCCTCCCCCAACCACCCCGTCCTCCTCGACCTCCTCCAATCTTCACCAAACCCTAATTTCTTTTTCTTTTCCACACCTCTGTACACCCATCCTCTCCCCCAAACCTTCTTCGCCCCATAACCACACCCGACCCAAAACCCGATAACAACCCCCCCAAACGTGTTACCCCCCCCCCCCCCCCCCCCGGCGTGATTCAAATCTTGATTTGATACCCCCACGTGATTCAAATTAGGGCTGGCAACGGGCCGGGTTTGGGCCGGACTTATACAAGCCCGAGCCCGAGCCCGAAAAAAAATCTAGGGTCCAAGCCCGGCCCGAATTTGGGGCGGGCAGCAAACTTGAAGCCCGGGCCCGGGTCCGAATTGAATCCAAAAGCCCGAACCCGATCCGATTTCTTAACAAATAAATGAAAACGAAATAAAAAACTAAAATACATACTGTACAAAATCTTGATTCCTTATACTGATTCGCTATAAGAACATGGACATGTAAAGGCCTTACCACTGATGCTTCATTGAAATTTGAAAGCCCTAATACTGTTTTTGACTTGTATTACAGGGCTGAAAGGTATCCCATTAAGAACTCAAACTTGTACAGGGAAAGCAATACTTGTTATATATATAGGGGGCAACGGAGGCAACAGATGGAGGGGGGCAACGGCGGCGGATGGAGTGTGGTGGCCGCCAGAACAGTTGCGATTGCGGGAGCAGTGGCAGCAGTGGCATCTGTGACCATGGGAGTAGCAGCGGCGTCTGCGACAATGGGAGCAGCGGCGATAAATAGGGCGGGGTGGATTTGGGAAGTGGAGGAGAGAAAGAGGAGAGAAAATGTGGGCAGCGGCAATACTTAGATCTGGGATGTGGAGGAAAGAAATAAAGGACGGAAGTGAGAGATTGGGAGATATTTTTAGTTGGAAGGGAATGAGGTAAGTTATGCCGGAGGTGTATGATAAGATTAAGAATTTAAGAGTGTTGTTTTCAATTAATGTGCAGTCGGGTTCGGGTCGGACCTATATAAACCCGAACCCGGCCCGAAAATTAATTCGGGCTCAATTTTTAAGCCCGGGTCCGAAACTGTACAAAATTTTCTGGCCCATAAGGTGTTAAAATCGGGTCGGACTTGATCGGGCTCGGCTCGGGTCCGGGTCAATTGCCAGCCTTAATTCAAATCATGTAAACCCACAAACCCATATTTGTTTTTCTGTAAAAAAAATGAGAAAAAAAAAGATCAAACAAATAAAAATAAAATAAATAAAAATAAATTACAGCTACTACAACTACCAATGGATGGAATCTTAGTATCTTCCACATATTTCCACCTCCGACTTCTCCGCTGCAACCGCCTCTCGTTCCTCCTCCAGATTCAAATAGCAGCACCACCACCTTTAGTCTGCCTCCGGCCTCCTACCTTCTCCCAACATCATTTCTCACCCTACCCCACCTCTACTTCCGCCACCGGTAGCACCGCCCTACTCCCTACCCCGATCCACACACCAGCAGCATCTCCCTCCACATTGTGCTCTCAGTCACAGCAGCGCTAGTCTTATTTCTCCTCGCAGTGCTTCTTCCCTCACATCCTCGGCCATGCCCATCACTCCAGTCTTGCCGTTTACTGCTGATTGGGCTAATCTTCAACAACGCCTCACTCAGTTGGAACTACAGCTCATGGGTCAGTCTATCAATGCTGGCTCCTCTGCTCCTGTACTTTCTGACACTCCCTGTATGAATTCGTTCTGGATTTTAGATTCTGGTGCATCACATCATCTCACTAGTAATCATACACTGTTCACCACCTGCACAACACTTCCCTCTCACTCCCCATCTCTACATACAGCTGATGGCTCACCACTTCTTATTACACACTCAGGGACAATTAGGCACTCCCACTCTCACATTACCATATGTTCTCTATACTCCTCATTTATCAATAAACTTTATCTCTATTAGTGCGTTGTGTGATAGTGGTCTTTTCATTACTTTTGACTCTTTAGGTTGTTCTATTACTGATTCCTCCACCGGTGAGGAGTTTGGGCGTGCTAGTCGTCAGAGTCGTCTATATTATCTAGATTTTCTTCGTGCACATCACTCTCCTTTTAGTTTTGCCGGTATTATTTCCTTTGATGCTGATCTGTGGCATAGACGTTTAGGTTATATTAGCACATTACGACTCCAGACTATAGCTCGTAGTAGTGCCCTTGGTTCTCCCACTTTTAAACATTTATCTGATTGTCAGGGTTGTCAATTAGCCAAACACATTGCCCTACTCTTTAGTCACAAAAGAACTTCTGAAACCACTCATCCTTTTCAACTTGTTCATTTTGACATATGGGACCCTCTCCCGTACCTTCGTAGAAAGACTATCTCTATTATGTTGCCTTCATCGATTACTTCACTAGACATACATAGGTTTTTCTTATGCATCAGTGATCTGAGATACCTGATATTTACCAATTATGTACAACTATGATTCACACTCAGTTCGGTGTGTGCATTAATAATTTTCGATCAGACGGTGCACGTGAGTACACTTCACCACTATGATATCGATCCTTCAATCTCACGGTACCCTTTTTCAGCAATCATGCCCTTACACACATGAGCAGAATGGTGTAACTAAACGCAAGCATCGTTACATCCTTGAGACGGCTCGTGCTCTTTTACTCTCCTCTTCCGCTCCTCGTTTTTTCTGGGCTGAAGCTAACATGACCTTTGTTAGTCTCATCAACATTACTCCCTCGTCGGCCCTAGTTGGTACTACGCCTTATGAGGCTCTTTATCACTCACATCCCGACTACAATATGCTCCGTACCTTTAGGTGCACCTGTTACGTCCTTCTCCCTCCTACTGAGCGCACAAAACTCTCCGCTCGTGCTGCTAAGTGCGTTCACCTAGGTATCAGTCTCGAACACAAAGGTTATCGTTGTTTTGATCCATCAGCAGGTCGTGTATGCATTTCTCAACATGTATCCTTTGAGGAAGACTCCCCTTACTACCTGACTCTCCCCGAGGATACTAGATTTCTCGATTCCCCAGTTGTTGCTAGCCCCCCGACTTCATCTTCCCACATTCCTTTTGATCCCACTCCTCTGGCTCCATTCACATCTCCTGCAGTCCTCACACCTGTTGTTCTCCCTAACGAAATACCACCTGCATTCCCACAACAGCCAGCACCCAACCCACCTACTTCCCCATCGACACATGCACCTACTCCACCGTCCTCACCCCCACACCCTGTCAGTCCACTACCTTTTCGTCAGTCTACCCATTCCACTTCTAGTATTCCTCCGGTACGTTATACACCTGATGCCACTGGTCCTTCTGACCAGTTTAGTTTTGCCACCCTAGCTTCCTACTCACCACAGTTTCGTGCATATCTTACTACTATACACTCTATACGTGAGTCCAGAACCTATCAAGACGCAATTCAATATTCTGAATAGAGGAAAGCTATTGCAGATGAATTCAATGCATTTGATCAGACTGGCACTTGGGATGTTGTTCCTCTGCCAGATGGCATTCAGCCTATTAGCTGCAAGTAGATCTTCAAGGTCAAATATCAACCTGATGGATCTATTGAGCGGTACAAGGCTCGTCTAGTAGCCCGAGGATGTACTCAGGAGCATGACATTGATTATGATGAGACCTTTGCTCCCGTTGCACAGATGAATATTGTTCGCACTCTTCTTGTTGTTGCAGTCATCCGCCATTGGCCGTTATACCAGATGGACGTGAAGAATGCTTTTCTTCATTGTACCTTATCTGAGGTTGTTTATATGGATCCTCCTCCTGGCCTCCCTACTCCTCCTCGTCATGTTTGTCGTTTGCGTCGGACTATATATGGTTTGAAGCAGGCCCCTCGAGCCTGGTTTGAGTGTTTTCTCCTTGTCATCACCAAGGCTGGTTTTAGTCAGAGTTCTGAGGACCATTCTATGTTTATGCAGTCATCACTGCAAGGGAGAGTACTTCTACTACTCTATGTTGACGATATGATCATTACTGGGGATGAATCTGCGGGCATTATATCCACCCAGAAATACCTTCATCAACAGTTTCATATGAAAGACCTTGGCAGACTACGTTATTTTCTGGGTCTAGAGATTGCTCATGGATCTCGGGGGATACTCATCTCTCAACAGAAATACTCATCAAATATTTTCTCCGCTGCATGCCTTTCTGACAGTCGATCAGCCGATACACCCTTAGAGGTTCATGTGAAGCTTCGTCCCACTGATGATGAGTTCCTTCCTCGTCCCACTAGATACAGACAGAATGTCAGACAGCTTGTCTACTTATGCATGACCAGACCCAATATTGCTCACGTAGTCAGTGTTGTCAGTTAGTTTATTTCTGCTCCCACATCAGTTCACTGCGGTGCTCTTCTTTGGATTCTCAGATATCTTCGGAGCACTATTACTCGCTCATTATTCATGCCCGCTACATCCAAATTAGAGCTGAGTACATATTCTGATCCAGACGGTCTACCACCGGTTTCTATCTATTTCTTGGTGATTCGCTGATCTCATGGTGAAGTAAGAAATAGGCAGTTGTTGCATGTTCTTTGACTGAAGCTGAGTACAGAGCAATAACAGTTACTACTAGAGAGATTGTTCATGTTCGTTGGCTTTTATCAGATATGAGTGTCACTCTTTCAGGACCTACTCCTCTTTATTGTGATAACCGGAGTGCACTACACATTGCAAACAACCCGGCCTTTTATGAGCGAACGAAGCATATAGAGATTAATTGTCATTATGTTTGTGAGCACTTTAAAGCAGAGACCATTTCTCTTCATTCTATTACATCATCACAGCAGACAAAAGACTTCTTCACCAAATCTCATACTATTCAAAGATTTCGATATATAGTAGGCAAACTCACACTGTTTAACCCACCATGAGTTTGAGAGCGGGTGTTAGATATATAGTTCCATATTGGGTATTGGGCTAATTTTGTATTTGGTTCACTCCTATATATAGGAGATATTATAATCAGTTATTTTTCAATTCAATATTCAGTATTGTTTTTATCTCTCCGATTTATCTTAACACTTACCAAATTGATTTGATGAATATTTCCAATGATCTTCACCTCGACAATGAATTCCTTTATCTCTTGACCAACTCTATCTAACCTCTTCACAGCAACTCTCTCACCATTCAATGTCCCATCATAAACAGAACCAAATCCACCGTTTTCGAGCATTCAGCTGAAGTTCTCAGTTGCAATTTTCAGCTCCTCAAATGAAAATCTCGTTGGTAGCCCTTGCATCAATTCAAAATTGTCATTGTGCTCATTTTCTGGTATGTTACACCATCTTCCAAGAAAAATGAGGAACCCAATTATGAGTCGATCACTTAAAGCAAGAAATGTATTACCATATGATTGTATCCACGAGCTTCAATCTTAATATAAGCCAACTGTAAACACAACATAACCACTTATTTGGGGGTTATTGTTCATTACTGAATGAAGTTGTGATGCTGTAAGAAATTGGTGAGGCTTCTTAAAAGAGAGTTGTTAAAAAATGTAGAGAATAAGTTTAGTAGAGATGTAGGCACAACACAAGAAAAAATAATTAACACATAAGATTTAATGTCACGCCCCGCTTCCCAAAATACGGAATACGAGTGCGTGACGAAGCCCAGCGAATGATCTTAACATCATTCATAAGCTGTAGGCTCGACTCAGTATCATAACAGGAATATACAAGAGAGATATATATAACCAAGCATGCATGAATAATTCATTAAGCAACAGAAAACAACAAATAACCACATAGTTTTCAAGTCTGGATCAAAAGTAAAATTCGGGAACGTAAGCCCGTTACAAGTCTTATACAGCAGAAGAAATAAATAACTTAAGGAAAACAATTATTTAAACAAGTCCTTGCTCCAAGCAAAACCTGAAATGTCTGCTCGCCAATTCCAGCAGGTAGCTTGTCCCAAAGTCTGCTTAATAAATATAAAAAGGAAAAACAGGGGAAAACAAGAGAAGATGCCCTTAGTGCAAGCTAGGGCCACAAATAGTGAAAACAAGTATAAGTAATGGGGAACAAGAATTGGATTCAAGAATGTAACAGAGATATAACAAGTAGTGGAAAACCCAAGAACTAGCTAGCAAGAGGGACATCTTAGTAACCAAGTTGGATAACAACTGCTAATGGTAAAACACGTGTCAAGTGAACTTGTGGGGGTATCTAACATCAAGTGACAAGTCTCAAGCCTAGTGTCAAAATTTTATTTCAAGTGTCAAGTCTCAAGTAACAAGTTATTGAGTATCAGGTAACAAGTATCAAGTTCAAGTTTCATATTTCAAGTCTCAAGTATCATGTTTCATGTATCGTATCATCAAGTATCAAGTAACAGGTGTCATGTTCAAGTTTCATGTCCAAGTCTTGTGGTTATTACTATCTAGGTAACACTTCATGCATCCATACTTTTACTACATGGTTGCTATAGTCAAAGCAATTGATCAAACCATGGGCTCTAGAGGTGGCCCCCGTCACCATGACGTGGCACTTAGTTCTACGTGGCGCTTAGTTCCATGTGATCTCAAATATATATCATGTAATCATATAATGGGCTCTAGAGGTGGCCCCCATAGACTCTAGAGGTGGCCCCCGTCACCATGACGTGGCACTTAGTTCTACGTGGTACTTAGTTCCATTTAACATAACATTATGGAAAATACGGGCCCCCTTCCGAGTACACTTACCTATATTGTCCACCACTATTATCTTTCCCTTAAACCCCGGCTTGTTACTTTTATTAATTTTTATCAAGCAAGCATGCAGGAGTGAAAACAAAGTATGAGAAAGTGGTGGAAACATGTGTCCAGCGAATTACATAGTTAATGTGTTCAGGCAGAATTTATGAATCGAAGTTTAAATATGTAAAACAGGGTCGAAATATCATTAATTAATTCTAAGAAAAATTTGGGACGTCCTATAGGGTGTCCAGCAATCGTATATAAAATTTCAAGTCAAACGCTTGTTATTAACATAGTTAAATTAATTCACAAAGTAAAGGTGTGCAGCAGTTTTTGCGAATCTGCGTCTACCGACACAGCTGCAGTAAAACTGCAATAACTCCTAGACCGCAACTCCAAATTCGAAAATTCCAGAGGCTATCGACATCTGGACATCTAGAGCAACATTTTCTATTCAGGGCTCGGGTTCAGATTCTGATGTTAAAGGGGTCAAAACAGCATAACAAGATTCAGGGCAGCAACATATGGGAATATCTTACTAATATAGATTACATGAAATTTGTTATTAGGCATCTAGGTTAATGTGTGATATAAATACAGGAAAATAGTTATCAAAACAGCAAGTAATAATTGTTTTTCAAGCCAAAATGGTTGCAAGATCATCAAGTACAAGATATAACATATGTCTATACATCTAGGGCTCCTTAATTCATGTGTCCATGTGTTCAGGGGGTAAAATGAGTCCAAGTAGTTATAATATAATACAATGAAATTATTGTGATTCTTAAGATTATAAAATTGATGAGGATTAATATTGATCAACAACGACAGTCAAGGAGGAGTCATAATTTCTAACTATTTGCAGTATTTTCAAGGGATGCTTGTACCAGAACAAAAATGTGTACAAGAGGAATACTTGCCTTGATTGACGACGATTAAATCCGTTAGTTGAAGAAATCGGGATCGAAAAACTCCGGGCACAATCTCCCAAAAGCACGGGTGAAGCACGTGCGAAAATCCAACAGTAAATCAAATTTTCCCCACACCAGATCATCCCAAAACAGCGAACAGCAAGCTGGATCTGGCGCGGCAAAACACGGGACAGCAAATCCAGCGAATCAGATCACTCCTACGCAGCGGATCTGGCCGAACAGCAGAACAACGAGTGGGATTCAGTGTGGCAAAATACGGGACAGCGATCAGATCGGCTGGGTTGCACGAATCTTGAAGCGATCCAATGGTCGAGATTTGATCATGCCCAACGATGCTCTTCTTCCTTCTCTTCTTCGTCGAAACAGAGATCGAGAGAGAGGATGGCGACGGCGGGGTCTTTGACGGTGACGAGGTGGGGCTCGCGACGCTGGCGGCGGGGCGTCGTGACTGCGACAGCCACGGTGGGGCATCGGCACTGGGGGGTGGCGCGCGTTGCTCTGTGCTCGAAAACAGGGGAGGAGGAGAAATGGGGTGTTGCGGTTGATGGTGGTGGTCGGAGCGGAGGTCCAGGGTGCTGAGGGGATGGTGCAGTGGTTAATGGCGGAGGGAGAGGCAAACGACGATGGGGAAATGGTGAAATGGGTTTTCGAGAGTTGGGTTCGATGGTTGGATATGTGATGGCGGTGGGGTGTTGGCAGTTGGTGACGAATGGGGGAAGATGAGGCGATGGAGGGTGAGGGGATGGCGAGGCGATGGGCGGTTGTCGAGAGCTCGGGAAATGGCGGAGTGTTGAATTGGGTTCGGAAGTGCAATGATGGTGGAGACGATGGTGGATGGTGGCTGGTGCTGTGGTGGTGTTGTGGACGGAGGTGATAGTGAGGGAGATCGAAGGTGATGGTGGAAGAGACGATCGGAGGTGGGGGATTGGTTTCGAAATCGAAGGAGAAAGGAGCAGAGGTGGAAGAAGGATTTGCGGCGGGTTAGGTTAGGGCTAAACAGTGATTAGGGTTTGGGGTTAGGGTTAAGGAGTTTAAATAGTATAGGGTTTGGGTTTGTGGGTTTTAGGGTATCCGCATTGAATAGGATCCAACAGGAGAATTGGTCAAAATGTATCAAATTGGGGATTAAAGAGATAAATGAGAAGAAATGGTCAATTCTTCATGAAGAACTACATAGAGTGCACACAATGAATTCGATAAAAGGACCAAAAATTGAGTCGAGACAAAAATAACGATTTTATTCAATCTAAAACAAATTACAGGATCTCAAATAGACGAGAGGGTACAATGAGGCAAAATACAGTATAAGAATACAAATACGGGAAAACAGGAGTTACATTTAACGTGGTTCAATCAAACACGATCTACGTTCACAGACAAAAAACAATGAATATTTCACAAATATCGAATGGAGAATACAAGAGATGACATTCAATCTCTTATAAGCCATCTACCAAAAAGTATAAACTCTCATTTTATGACAAAGAGAATGAAGGTGATAGTACAAAGTCAAAATAACTCTCTCAAAAAACATTTAGTGTTTTTCACTATGTGGGAGATGTTCTTGCTCACTTCCCTTGCTTCAGATGGGCAGTCAATGACCTTTTTAGATATACCTTAAAGTTTCTCTCATTTATATTTTTTATGGTGAAACTATTTCACCAACCAAGCATAGATCATGTGCTTAATCATTGGTATAAAAAAATTTGGCATCCCGATGAGTTCACACCAATGTGAAAATTTCAGCATTCAATGAATTCTTATTTTCTTTTTTTTTTCATGCATGGAAGCATCTTCTAGGAAGGTGAGGATGACCGTGTTTGTATTTAAGGCGCAATCATCAGATGCCAGGTAACAAGAACCATTTCACGGATCACCAATAAACTTTTAAAATGCAGCTTTGCACCAATAGTTTCCCGAACTAGCCTGCTTGCATTCCTCCTCACTTGTTTGGAGAATTGGAGGGTCAGAATCATTAATATTGGTTGCATTACTATGAACAAAGTATGTGATATCATTTTGGAAGACCGGTAAGACGGAAGAGTAACAGGAGAACAACATAATGGAATTTTATATACAACACTTAAGTAACATGCATAAAACATTGATAATAACCAAAATCATGTTTCTATAGATCTAGATCTTAATCCTGTTATAAAAGTGCTTTAATATAAAATCTTAAATCATGTTACCATAGATCCTTTGCTAAATCAAAATAAAAAGAACATAAAAGCGGAAGCACTAACCTGAAACCATTGATGGAGATTGCGCAGAGGGTTTGAATTTTCCTATATGATACGTACTTCTATAAGAGACCATCTCTCTTTTCTTTTCCGTTAATGGGATGGAAGATAGAATAGAAAGATATGTATATATAGGGAACCTAGTAATTTCCAATTTTGCCCATCACAAAATTAAAAATTTACTTTACAGTTTCTACACGTAATATATCACACTTTTATTATATGCTTTTAAACCATCACTTAATCTTGATGAGATCACTTTAATTTGGATTAGACTTTAGATTAACAATTATACATTTAGTCACATATGTGAGCCCACATAGATTATTTTCCAATACAACCAAGATTGAGTTGCCTTTCGTCGATTAGACTAAAATTTGCAAAATCAAGGCAACTACATTCACCATTCTAGCAGGGTCCATAGTCACTGCAGACTGGGAAACGAACAATCATCTAAATCTCCTGATACATTGAAAACATCATCCAATAGATTCAGCGCATTGTCCCTGAATTCATAAAGTTTGAAATGGTCGTCAGACTCTATTTTCAAGAATTGTAGTGACGATGAAGAATTCAGTTGGGATAGCTGGATAGTTTCATAACTAGGTGTTAGGAAATTAGATTTCCTCTTCTACTAGAATCTTGTTGAGTTAAGCAAAACAATCAATACAAACCATCAAGCAAATAAAAGATCACATAAAATACACTAAGACACATAATTTTTTTCGGTTGGAACTTTCGCCTTAATCCAGGGAACAAAAGCTTATATGTTATTCAACTAGAGAATATATACAAGTATTAAGGTTAACAGAGAGATTGAGAAAATGTTATTGGATTGATTATAAATAAGTACAATGTCTTCTATATATATGAGGAAAACAAATACTAAACTAATATATATTCCGATATGGGACTAAATATCTAATATAATATCTAACAACAGTAATATTACAATTTTTACCACAACACTCTCTCAAGCCTCATCAGCAAATACGAGTTATTTACAATTGGAGAACATCTCAAACTCTCTTCAACGAAATACTCTTTCTCTTGGCTCTCAATGAAGACTAATTACAACAATCTATAGTGATCTAGAGAAACCCTAGTTGATATCTTGATACATTAGCCATTAGATATTCTTGAAGAGATAACCCTACGATAAGAGCCGTATGATCTAACTTGAAGAGCAAGTTCAGACTTCAATCGAATTCCCTACATCCGAATCCAAAATCTGCATCAGCCGCGCTCGGTCGACCGCAATCATCCAGATTGACACCCGAGGGGGGACAATCGACTTTCCACATATTTGTTGTTGCTGCTACTTGCTTACTACTTGCTTACTGCTTTATTCTTGCTTTCACTCTGTCTACGATCGTCTTGATTCCCACATCACTTCACCGTCTTATTTATCTAACTTAGTATGCAAGACATAAACCTAACACAGGGCTGCATATGGAGCTGTCCATTAGTAAGTAACATTGGTTGTTGTTCGCCTATTACTTGCATATCGGTAATAGGGTTGCAGAGGATTAGTATTAATGAAAGCCTACAAATGCAGTAGTAGCAGTAGCAACGGTGAGATAAAACTGACATTGAGCCCAACTTGTGGCCGATACATTTTCAGTCAGCCACTGCCCCTGCTTGAGAGTCTGACCAAGAAGCCATGTATCAGTTGGGTAACCGAATGATTCCCATACTGACACATTGTTTCTGTTAAATAGCTCAAGGTTGCCGTTCCCCATCAACTTCATGGCCACAACTAAACTGCTTGAAGTATTCGTGGAGCCATTGGCATCTCGAAGAATCAAGTCGTCGCCTAGAGTGAAGTGCAGAGTGGCATTAGTTGCAACTGTATGATCTCTGTTGGTAGGCACTGTTAGGGATTTCTACCGAAAACCCCCTTTAGGATCTCGTCGAGTTATCGATGCAATCAACACAAACCACCAAGTACATATGAGATCATACCAAACACACCAAAGCACATGCAAATTTGTCTCGGTTGGGGCTTTCACCTTAATCCGGGGGAGAAAAAAACTCAAGATGTTATTCAATTGAAGAAGATACAAGAATATTACAATTTTCACCACGACCCTCTCTCAAGCCTCACCAGCAAGTACTAGTTGTTTATAATTAGAGAAACTCTCAAGCTTTGCCTTCAATGAAGTAATCTAACTCTTGGCTCTCAATGGAGGCCAATAACAACAATATAAAGAAATCTAGAGAACACCTAGTTTGATATCTTGATGCAATAGCCGTTAGATGTTACTGAAGAGATAACCCTACGATAAGAGACGTACAATTTGACTTAAAGAGCAGGTTGGGCTTCGAACGAATCACCAAGACCCGACCCAAATTATCCATCAGCGCCGCGCGCGGTCGACCGCACCTCAAGGTCGGTCGACCGTCCCCCTCTCGGGAACTTCTGCAGAGTTGGGCGGTCGACCGCACCCCAAGTACGGTCGACCGCAATTCCATCTGCTGCTACAGTTGCTGACTATTTCTCTTGCTTCCACTCCATCTCCGATCGTCTCGATTCCTCCATCGTCTCATTGTCTTCTTATCCAACATAGTATGCAAGACATAAATCCAACAATCTCCACCTTGGATTGCATACTCATGAATCCACACCTGTGTGATTTAAAACCTTCTAGACTCTTTTCCTTCTCTTCTTGCAAACAACTCGTTTCAATGGCTTTCTCTGCTAGTTGAATCTATCTTCACCTGTTTTTCTCCCGTTGTATGCCCCCCTCAAGGCACACCCAAGTAGATGTAATCATGGAGGTGCCACCCTCCACACAAACTCCACCTACCTCAAGGCTCTCTCCACCTTCCGACGATATTCGAACGTTGCAGTCTTGCTCGAATGATTCTAGTGACGGCATACTAGATGATGCTTTATGAACAATGGGTTTCGAAATACTTGCGCAAGTTTTTATGTTCCTCCAAAGCTGGTAGAGGTTGTGATGACCTGCTCAATTCCCCTCTCACCCTTCATCACCTTGCGATAACTTTTCCAAACTGAACGAACTCCACCTGGATCTGTGTACCTGCAGTTCCGAGCTTCTAGAGTTCTCATGGATATAAGGCTCTGCTTCATCAAAGGAATACATGTCCTCCTCTAGTGTGTATCTCCTTCCGTCTATCATCTTCGACTCATTAGTTTTCTCACCTCTTACATCACAAGTCTTGTCAATCTTCGTTCCCACACAACGAAATGAGGCAAACTTATAAGTAGAAACCATTACTTTACAAATCTTATCAACCTTCGTTCTCACACGATGACATGATACAAATTTGTAAGTAGAAACCATCTCCCTCTCGGAGCAAACTTGAGATGAACTAACCGAAAAAGAACAACCGAAATTCACATCTAAAGGACTTGAAACAAAAGCACTATTTAACCCATCACCTGATTCAGCGGCACTGTATTTGGCACCCCTCTGACTCAACCGCTTGCAACAGTCTCTCATGTAATGCTCAAATCCCTTTGCACTGGTGGCCACAGACCTTACTCCTACATACACTTGCCCTTCTAATTAAAGTACAATCCACCTCCAAGTAACTCACAGAAGTTGACACCGATTTCTGACTCTCCTTCCTAAGTGCATCCTCCTCCAACCCCTTGATCATACCTGCTATGAAAAACTTCTCCTTGGTAGATTTCTCATCTAGCACGGTTATCATGTTGGATGGATTTGGTGATGAATATATCGAGTTGGAAACCTTTAGATCATCTGCATTGAACGCCCTCAGTTCAGATAAATCCATATTGAACTCCACTTCATGATCTAGAAGAGCGGTACTTTCCTTCATTAAGAAACCCCACAACTTTCTTTGCTGGTACATCCGACCCTGTGATGGTGAACCCGAGTAGTTAGTTCTGAATCTTGCCCAAAGACTCGTCGTGCTTCTCCTATACCTGACTTCGCTCGTCGATGACAACCGGATTAAACACAAGGCTTCTGAACATATCTTGTTCCATTTCTCCTGCTTTGTACCGATTGGTCTCCCTTTATCTCCTTCTAGGACTAGATCTAAGTCCTGTTGAACCGATGCTTCATACACGTCCACCTTCAAGAGATCAAAGTTGGTCTTGCCTTTGAACCGCTTGATCTTCGTGATCTGATCTGCCATCTTCTCCAAGGAACTCAAATAAACCCTTGCCCCCGAAGCCCTGATACAAATTGTTAGGGATTTCTACCGAAAATCCCTCTTAGGATCTTGTTGAGTTATTCGATGCAATCAACACAAATCACCAAGCACATATGAGATTGTACCAAACACACCAAAACACACACAAATTTGTCCTGGTTGGGGCTTTCGCCTTAATCCGGGGGAGAAAAAACCCAAGATGTTATTCAACTGGAGAAGATACAAGAATATTACAATTCTCACCACGAACCTCTGTCAAGCCTCACCAGTAAGTACTAGTTGTTTATAATTAGAGAAACTCTCAAGCTTTGCCTTCAATGAAGTAATCTAACTCTTGGCTCTCAATGGAGGCCAATAACAACAATATATAGAGATATAGAGAAAACCTAGTTTGATATCTTGATACAATAGGCGTTAGATGATACTGAAGAGATAACCCTACGATAAGAGCCATACGATCTAATTTGAAGAGCAAGTTGGGCTTCTAACGAATCACCAAGACCTGACCCAAATTATCCACCAGCGTCGCGCGCGGTCGATCGTCCCCTCTCGGGAACTTCTACAGAGATGGGCGGTCGACCGCACCCCAAGTACGGTCGACCGCAACTCCATCTGCTGCTACAGTTGCTGACTGTTTCCATTGCTTTCACTTCGTCTCCGATCGTCTCGATTCCTCTATCGTCTCATCGTCTTCTTATCCAACATAGTATGCAAGACATAAACCCAACAGGCACACCATACGAGAGCGGAAGAGTTTATAGATGCTCCAAGGATAATCGTCATCGGGTAAGAAGCCAAAGGTAAAGTCACCTTGGGAAAGTACTAATTTCTCGGAAAGCTGACGAGTCCATAGGCCGGGTGGATACGCAATACTAAAGTCAGTATCACCAATTGAAACTGAAACTGAAACTGAAACTAAAAGATTGGGGGTGTGAAGAAAGAGGATAGTAGAGAACCAGAACACCAATTGTTTGGATGTAGTTTGCATGTCTGATCCTCAACAAAGGAAGCAACTTAATTAGCAAATTCTGTACCAAATTAATACAAGATGCTTTTTATTGCTAGGGTACTTCCACTTCTTTTAAGGGTTCAATTTCTTTGAGTCAAAAATCAAGAGGTTATGTTTCATTATTTCTGAGAATATATAAAAGGTTAGCAATTGCAAATCAGATTTCTGCAAATGCGGGATAAGCAAATTTGCAAAATTTCCTCAAATATGCAAATCCAAACGCCCTCTTACATGAATGAGCAAAATTTCCTCAAATATGCAAATCCAAACGCCCTCTTACATGAATGATAGTTGTCAAGACTAAGTCGACTGAACCTCTAACAGTCGACTGAGTTCATATAAGTCGACTGAAGCCTATCATCAGTCGACTGAATATGACTGTAACTACTGCAACAAATCTTTCGGTACAGTCGACTGATAGCCCACTACAGTCGACTGTGCCCAATCCGTAACAACCCCTAAAGATCTGCAGATATGTAACTGCGTCAACAACTGATCTCCAGAAGAATAGGTCTGCAACTGCACCATCTTGTATCCCTAAAGGATAGGATCTGTAACCAATAAGATCTGATTTGATTTGTAAAAACTCTATATATATCATTATGCATCACCGGTTTAAGGTGTGCAAGCCTTTCCAAATATTCACTATAGGACAACAGGAACTGATCAACATGCTAATTACGTGATTAGTTCAATTTGATCCAAACATCTCTTCAAGACATGGATTGACACAAGGAATTTAAGTATATGTTGTTTTTCTATTAAGAGACCCTAGCTATAGCTCTTCTTAATGTGGCCCATCAGTTACCATCAAAGTTTGATGCACCACTTGGTAACAAAATGTTATCTGAACACTGTAATCCCACCTCAAAGAAAAAGAAAAAAAAAAACCCACAATGATTAAATGAGGAAACTAAAAAACAGGAAAGTGCCACCAGAGAAGGGCATTGCGTATCGTATACTATTTTCAAATGCTTTGGATTTAACATCTAAACCAAAATCAAAAGCCTAAGCAGGCACTTTCATACAATTCATTCACATAAAAAAAAAAAGTAGTTAAACTTGTATCAGCAACATCAGATCCCAACTTCTACAAAATATGGCCTGACAAGAAAAAAACAGAAACAACAGAAGACATGGAACGAAGCCAAAGATAATGGCATTTGCTGCTTTTCCGGTTAGCTAGTAATGTCCTGCTTGGGGATGTTATTTTTTAGGAAGCCAAAGATAATGGCATCATCAGATCTATGTCTTGCTCTTTCGACTGTATTTGTAGTGCCCCTACAGGGGTACCAGAAGTATCGTCTGCAGGAACTTTGTCATTCAAATGTTCCTCCCTTGACTCGAGATTTGCTTTAAAGATATAAACCTGGGGTGATACAGTAAGACATCATCATTATTCATAACTTGGCAAAATGAATTCTAAATGTCTAAACTCCAGTAGACGTTGAAATATATACAACACATTCACAAAAAATTCCCAACTCCCATAGACATTATAATTCACCAGTTACCCGTTAAAATTTCTCATCAATTTGTCTATGTATTCTTTGTAAGACCAATGATTTCTGGTCTTTTTTTTCTGCGAGGTTTGATATTCTGGGCCTAATTTTAACTGCTAACAATACATTAATTTTAACCCCCTGAAATCTTAATATTAATCACAATTAAGGAATTAATGTTCAGAATTTAATTCTATAATACCCTATGTAACACAAACACTTCTAACATGAAGTCTACCGCGCTGGACATCAACACTTCATGGTTTTTTCCCCAAACTAGACCACTTTTTAAAACTAATTTTCAAAATAGACTACTTTCGAAACTAATTCCAAAAATGGACCACTCGCATTTGGGAACTGTGGCCTATTCGATTGTGAGGCCGCAGTCCCAACTGCGGCCTCTTCAAAAATATTTTTTTCGGTGCCGCACTACCCAACTGCGACCTTCATTTCAAAACTGCGGCCTATGTTATTTTTAGGCCGCAATTCAGAACTGCGGCCTTTATTTAACACTTTTTTACTTGGAAAAATTTATATAAGTCTCGAAGTCACTTATGCGGCTATGCCAAATATGAAACGAACTAAGGCCGCAGTTGGAAACTGCGATATGGAAAAAAATCCATTTTGAAGAGGCTACAGGGACTGCGGCCTCACAATCGAACAGGCCGTAGTTCCTAATTGTGAGTGATCCATTTTCGGAATTAGTGTCGAAATTGGTCTATTTTGGAAATTAGTTTCAAAAAGTGGTCTATTTTGGGGAAAATCACACTTCATGGATGTGCAATGTGTCCAACACTTCTTACACGTGCATCTAGTTATGAATGTAATATGATCTTCTTACTCACGTGCATGTACTTTTCAAGGGATTGTTGTCTTCTCATATTCACGTGACATGTCAAGTTCACATCCACGCCCAATACTTTTTAGCTAAAACCTTAAATCCTCTCACTCACCATCAGAAGGGTGCCTAAGAACAAGTTTGTAGTGCCAAAGGTGACACAATCTTTAACAATCTTCACCTGGGCTAGCATTTGTTAGCATCAACCCTAAGGTCGAATCCCATGGTTCAAGGTATCAGCTGACACTAAGATGACTAGCTTATATAGCACATATTTATGTGTGAACCACTATATATTATTAATATAGAATATCTATAACATTTAAGACTACAGAACATTGAACTTTGTGAAATGATCCTGCCACCCTATGTTGCACAGGCACTTCAATTTGGTAGTTATGTCATATCGCACAAGTGTCGGACATTCATGTCTGACACGAATCTGACACGACACTGGACATTTTAGAGCAGTTTTTCAAAAATCTTCTCGTGCCAGTGTGTCATATCGCATCCAGAGCCGGCCCCGAAATCCCAAGGGCCCAAGGCGAACTCCCGAAATGGCCCCCGCATACATTTAAAAAAAAACATGTATACAAAAAAAAAGTGATTGAGTCAGGTTTTGCGTTTGGGTCGTTGGGTTTGAATGTGGATTTGAATGTGGGTTTCAAGTTTGAATTTCTATTGATTTGAATGTGGATTTGTTTTAAATCACCCAAATTTAAAGCCTCAAATTCAATCAAGCCCAAACCAAATAATTTTTTTAAAAAAAATTTTAAGGTCCAAATAATTAGTTTTTGGGGCCCCTAACAACAATATATTTTTTTAAGCGCAAAATACGTACATATATTTACAAGAAAAATATAAAATTTGGGGCCCCTATAATTGCAAAAAAATTGGGGGCCTAAGGCGGCTGGCTACCTCACCTGCCTCAAGGTTGAGGGCCCTTTTTGTGGGGCAGAATTTTGGTGGGGGTAACTATTTTTCGTTTTAGTCCACGTTTAATGTGTCTGGTGGGAATTGAACTTCGATATCTCTAATACCATGTGAAAATTGTCCCTGCCCTTACACCAAATTTTTAAAATTGTGGTGGGTGTTTAGGGATTTACATTCATATTCTAGCAAATCCTAAAAACAAAATCAGCAATTGTCAATCCTAGGCCAATACAGAAATCCAACCAATGATCCGTCATAAGCAATTTAGGAAAAATAGTTCTCATCTATGTTGCGCTGACTCATGATGAAGTTGTGCCTTACACATACCTGGCATCATACTTCTTAAGTACTCGATGGTGTATACTGAAAACAGAACACATTAACCAACTATAGCATATTTTTCAACATTTGTTGTAAGAGCATCTGTAGTCGTCTGCTAAATATGCATAAAATGCATATTTTGTCAAAAAAATCGCTGCACTCGTCTGCTAAATATGCATATTTTGCATATTTTGCTACAATAGATTGCTATAAATGAGAGCGGATATGAGAATTATGCATATTATATAGGACGCAACTTCAAGCGTCCGGCGAAAAAATTTATTTTTTATTCCTCCGATGCAACTTCACATTGCGTCCCCCAAAAAAATAATAATTAACCGTAATAAAAAAAACTACAAAAAACTCAATAAAGTAAAAAAAAATTCAAAAACTCAATAAAGCAAAAAAAAATTCAAAAAAATGTCAGACGCAACCATTTTTTTGATTTATTTATTTTTAACTAAAAAAAATCCCAAAAAAATGTCGGACGCAACATGAAGTTGCGCCGGACAATTTTTTTGATTTTTTTTCCTCTTCCGACGCAATATTAAGTTGCGTCCGTCTATTTTGGGTTTTTTTTCTTCGTCCGTCTGATATGAGATTTTTATTATTTTAAATTAAATTGGTAAAAAAATAGCATTCGACGACTGCAGTACAAACAATAGCCAAATGCTATATGCATTAATTCATATATGCATAATTTACACAATGACAACTGTGGATGCTCTAACTAGGTATGACTGAATTGTCATGTTCATCCCATGAAACATTGGTTGTCATAATATATTAGAGACTAAAATACAAACAGTGCAGGAAGCTCATGGAAAAGCGAGAGTAACCCAACATGAAGATAAGGAGTTAATCTACCTGCAATTTTTTATCATACCTTAAATCTCGTGGGCTCACACAGTTCAAATAGCAAGGCATCCCCAAATTCCAAATTATGGGCCAATGCAAAGCCTCTCCAACCACCACTAAGACCAGACTTATCGCCAATGTAGATGACATTGTATTCTGAACCCCTCTCATCTTCTAATACCATTTTCAGTTTCTCAGTAGTGAGGTTGTCCTTGCAGAATTTGTTAGGGAGACCCTTAATCATAAAAGAAAAAAACATGCAAAATTGCAAATGTAAGTATTATAATATCTCAAAAAATAAGGACAGTGTTGTTGTAACTTACAAACCAAAAGCCTCCGGAAACATGCGATTTCACCATGGATCTAATGAAAGAGGGGTGACAGGATTTCAAATTGCATTTTAGTTTTTCTGCTTTCTGTTTTGCATGATATCGTTCTTGAGAAGAAGGAACTCTTCCAGTATATTGCCTTCCACAAAAGTTTTTGATTGATAGTATTAATGGTCAGTACTAGAAACATAAGGACCAACATATATAAAAAGGAACCATTAATTAGAAGTTCATATTAGTAAATAATACCTTTTGCAGTAAGACTGAAGTCCCGAGTCAGTAACCTGCAGATACTAGTGTTTCAGCACCTCAATAATATAGTGGTTCTTAGTTAAATTAAAGTAAATTATAACTGAATATAGATTAGCAAGATTACACTCATACTATAGAAAATTTATGTGAAAGGATAAACATTTCAGAAAGAATATTTACGATGTGCATATATAATAAACTCGAGTCTACTTCCTCAAGTTAATTTATCTATACAATAAGAATATTGATCCTAAAAAATATATGCCCAATCCATGCAATCCTTACGCTAATATAACTTGTTACTAGGGGACAGTCTAAAAGACGTTCCAAAATTCTCATATTGTATTGAGAATTGAGAAGGACTGAAGATTGCAGCAATGTCACCATCTAAAACTTATGGATTGCAGAACATATTTGTACTACATAATGGAATTGCAGCAATTGTGTCCATAGAATAAGCATATTCAAACTTATGGATGTGCAGAACATGCAGTCTGTACAACAAATAGTAATAGCAAGACAAATTCTCGGACAACAAATGGATGAGAGATTAGCTGCTAAAGCACATAGATGATGTCTTAGACGAAACAAACAGAGGCCAAACGATTAAATAATTCGTATTGCCTAGCCAATCAATACTATAAAGACCAACCTGCAGTGCTTTGTTTCCTGACAAAGATAGATTTTGCACATCAGCCACTTTACCGACTTCAACACAGGTTCCTTTTGCCTCAGAGTTTGCTACTTTACACAAACCTGACGCCTGCGAACCAGAAGCTTCGTTAGCTGCATCAAACAAGTCTGTAAGTTTCCTCCTTTTGATCTGGCTAAATGTAATCCTATCATCCCCATCAACAATATCGACATCGCCACAGTTATCCTCACTGTCACTAACAACTACTACAATTCGCTTACTTCTCTGTTCCGGAGTCAACAACAAATCCACACTAGGACTCTTTTGCACAGACCCCGAAGTTCTCTCTGGCAATTCTTCATCAATGTTAATGACAGGCCTCTTGAACAAGTTCCTTCTCGTACTCCTCCAAAGTTCCTCCTTCACTTGCTCTTTAAGCTGAGTAATTTCCTCAACAAGCTTCAACTCCCGAGCTTCTAATTCCTTATACTTGTTCTTCCATTCATTAGCCTCATCTTCTACCCTCTTTTTGGCAAATGCAAGATCCCTAATATCTACATCCTTCCTCATAATTTCATCCAAAAGCATTGATACCTTATCCTCGAACTCCATGTACTTCTTCTTCCACTCACTAGCCTCATCCATTGCCCTTCTCTTCCCACATTCAAGATCCCTCCTTTCCATCTTGAGCTCAACAAATTTGTCCTTAAACTCTGCTTCCTTCCTCTCAATTTCATCCAACAAACCCCTGATCTTTTCTTCATCTTTCAACTCTCTCTCCCTACTAATCTTGTAGTCTTCCTCTAACCTAATCATTTTCTCAGTGAGGCTAAAAAGGCCCCTTTTGTACTGTTCAACTTCTTGGCATGCAACATATTTTGCAAGCTCTGAGTCTGACTTGAGAAGTTCATACCTTTCTTTACCCTCTCTTAGCTTCAGCTCCAGCTCATCCATGAGGGTTTTGTTGTTCTCAGGATCAGGCATCATGGGCTCTGTTCACTGCAACTGCAAATGTAGAACAAAAAAATTGGGTTTAGGAAGAAAGTGCAAGAATTGATAATGGAAAAGGGTTTAAGTTTCTCAAAGCTTTACCCAAAACTATTGCATTTGAAGGCAAAAAGAGTCACAGGCAAAAGTAAGGAAGAAACTGAAGTTGAAGGGGACAAAAAGAGTCACATCTGTGCATTTAATTGGTACTCCCTAAATTAATTTTAAATTGATTTTTAATTTTATCTTTATCTTTTCAACTAGTTCTGCCTACAATTTATTTATTGATAGCTCATTTATAGAAAAGGACAATATCATATTTTACAATTGGTAACTCATTTATGAACTTCAAATGCTAATAATATCTTGTATTTTTTCTCAATCTAGATTTTTTAAAATAAACGTGTAAAAAATTTAGAATAATTTATATTTTGAAACGAATGAAGTATTAAATAATCGGACATGATCAATATCTTGTCGTTGACTCTTACATATTCACATATCACATCCTCAAATTTGACAATATTATATTTGTTACCCCTGCATCACAATTTTGTTAGCTTCTCTTCTCTTTCCTTTTTCTTTTCCTTTTCCTTGGTGAAATTTAAAAGACCATATTATAGCATATCTACTATCGTTTAAAACAAAGTTTGCACTTTTAGCAAATAGCAATAAAGGGAGAAGTTTGCTATCGTTGGTGCTAAATCTGCTACACAAAAAAAAAGACGGAACTTCTTCCTCCGTCCATCCTTTTAATTTTTTTTTTAAAATGACATTTTCGTAATTATCCGACGACATTTTCGTAATAATTTGATGAAGCAAGTTGGCAGGAAAAGCTTGGACGGAAGAAGATCTTCCGTCCTACATTTTTTTAATGGCAATTTCGTAATTAATTAATGACATTTTCGTAATTTTTTGGAAAACAAATTTATGAATACTTTAAAAAAAATTTAAAAAAAGACGGAGCTTCTTCACCCGTCTCTCATCTTTTTATTTTTTAAAAAATAAATTAATCGACGGATGGAGCATCATCTTCCGTCCGTTCGATTTTTTTCTCAAACGGCAGATCTTCTTCTGTCTTCTACATTTAGCCTTTCTTCTATCGCGATTTCTAAGTTTAGCGAACGACTGTTCACTCCTATTCTAAAAATTGGGTTTTTAGCGAACGATAGTAGGAGTTTTTTCCAACTCAAAAGCTATCTTTTGGGTTTTTAGAAAACGACAGTGGATGCTCTTAGCCAATCCCAACTTATTCATATTCCTGTACTTTGCCACAGGGGGTGTGCGTGTGCGTGTCGTGGATCAAGTTGGAGAGTTTTTCCCTGACCAATTTTTAAAACTAATTTCCACAACAGTTCACTTTCGAAACTAATTCTGAAGATAAAGCAGTCCTCATAGGCCACAATTGCTCGATTGTGAGGCCAACTGCGGTTTCTTCAAAAATGTATTTTTTCAAGGTCGTACTTCCCAACTGCAATCTTAGTTCATTTCATATTTGGGCTAGAGAAACTTCGAGACTTAAACAAATTTTTTAAAGTAAAAATGCGTTAAATAATGGTCGCAGTTCCCAACTGCGGCCGCAGTTAGGAACTGCGGCTTATATTTAGTACATTTTTATTTTAAAAAATTTGCCTAAGTCTCGAAGTCTCTCTAGACCAAATATAAAATGAACTAAGACCGCAATTGAGAACTGCGACCTCTAAAGGAAAAAAAAATGAAGAGGCTCACAATCGACTGGGCCGCAGTTTGCAACTGCGGCCTATGAGGACTAGTCTATCTTCGGAATTAGTTTCGAAAGTGGTCTATTTTATGAATTAGTTTCAAAAAGAACTGCGACCTCGAAAGAAAAAAAATGAGGAGGCTCACAATCAAACAGGCCGCAGTTTGCAACTGCGGCCTATGAGGACTGGTATATCTTCGGAATTAGTTTCGAAAGTGGTCTATTTTATGAATTAGTTTCAAAAGGTGGCCCAATGGGGGGGGGGGGAATCTCGAGTTGGATGGGTTTGTAACAATTTCCAAAGCCCACTGGCTTTATTTTTTCACATCCCAACACCCACAAATCCGTCCGGTCTTATTTCGTTATACTCAAACCCAGACCACTGATTTCGGGTTGGTTCGGGTGGGCTTTTGATTCTACCAATTGGGTCAGTTTTATCGGGTAAACCTGATATTTTTTCCTTGATAATTATATTGTTACTCACTTTTAGCCATTTAAGATAAACGATTGACCGATTAAGAGTAATATAATAAAAAAACAAGAATTTTTAACTTCTACCAAATTAGATCAAAGACTGAAATTAATTGCTAACGTATATGATATAATATAAGTTACACTATCATATTGATTTGATTGAAAATTATAACTAGTATGCATATAAATTAGATATACAAAACTACATCGTCGTATGAGGCGGGTTCTGTTCAGATTTGAATAGGCGGGTTTCATACAAATCCAAACGCGAGTTGAATTTTTAATGGGCATTTTCAAACCCTGCTGATCCAGTTTGGACGGGTTGTAGTGCTTAAAGAATTTGCCCATTCTGTAAAGGATACTAATCCTTAGCTAGTCTTACGCTGGTTGTTGTAACTATCCGAGTTTGTTGTAACTATCTTGTAGCAATCTTATCTTCTCATTCTTATCTCTTAGCTAGATTGTTGTATAACCAAAGTTGTTACGTATTATCTCTCCCTATCACGTATAGCTTGTATTTATATATTGTAATCATCTCCATGCAATAAGATAAGAAAATTATCTCTTCTCCACATGGTATCAGAGCACAGTTCTGATCCAAATTTTTTTCCCCATCTCTCCTTCCAATGGCCAACAATACTATCCCTAATGATGCTGACCCACAGTCACCCTTCATCATTGTTTCTCTCCCTAATATAATCAAACTCATCTCCACTAATTACCTCTCGTGGAAACTCCAAATAAAGGCCACTCTAGTTGGCTACAGCCTCTTCAAATTTCTTGATGGCTCCTTCACACAGCCCTCAACCACTGTTACTACGGAATCTTCAACTACTCCCAATCCTGCATACCTCACTTGGCTGTGCTAAGATCGATTACTCTACGGCACGCTTATTGGCACATTGGACCAAACTATTGTTCCACTTGTGTCCCTCACCAAAACATCCAAACAGTTGTGGGATACACTAGCTCATACATATGCCAGTGCATCACGTGGCCATATCAAGCAGCTTAAAACTCACTTCAAGAACATCACCAAAGGACCCCAATCCATCACTGATTACATGCATGCCATCAAGGCCTGCACAGATCCTTTGGCCCTCTTAGGCCATCCGATGAAACCTGAAAACATCACCGATAAGGTACTTTAAGGTTTAGACTCCTCCTACCAAGGAATTATTGATGTTGTCAACGCCCGGGTGATCCGATTTTCTTCCCGGACCTTATGGAAAAACTCATCCAAAGAGAACTTGTCATCAAATCTCAACCCATCCTAAGCACCATGCCAGCCACGGCCCATGCCACAACCACTCGGACAAATCATTCCCAACCAGCCTACAACCACCACCATCCAAACTTCATCCGGCATTCGCCATCTAACCCATCCTATCAAAACACTCAACACCCCACCAATGTACCGAAACCCTTTTTAGGAAGGTGCCAATGGTGTCACACCAAAGGTCACTCTCTCCAAAAGTGCCTATTTTTCCACGATAAACACCCTTCCATACGCCCACCTCCACCTCCTTCCTTCTCGTCTAATCACCTACAAGCTCACGTAGCTCAAGCTTCCTCACCCATGGCTTTCACCCAATGACTTCTAGACTCAGGAGCATCTCATCATGTCACAAAGGATCTTGTTAATTTATCTCTTCATCATCCTTATGATGGCACAGAGGAGATTGTTATTGGTGATGGGTCAGGGCATCCCATTACTCACACTGGTTCAATTTCTTTCCCCACTTCCTCTAAATCTCTTTCTCTTTCTAATGTCTTGTGTGTTCCTTCCATGTAACGTAATCTTATTTCAATCTCAAGGTTATGTTCAGATAATAATCTACTGATTAATTTTCCTCTAATTCTTTTCTTGTGAAGGATCGGCTTACGGGGACACATCTACTCACGGGACCAACTAAGAATGGTGTATATGAGTGGCCTTCCTCATCATCATCTATCATAGCTTTCTTGACTCTCAAAACCTCTGCCATTGATTGACATCATCGTTTAGGAAATCCGGCCTAACCTATTCTAAAATTTCTAGTTTCTTCTTTCAATCTTAATGTAGCCAATGATTTTTCCTTCAATTGTAATGCTTGTTACTGTAATAAGAGCCACAAACTCCTCTTCAATCAAAATAGTTTGGTTTCTCATTCTCCGCTTGAACTTATTTATACTGACTTATAGACATCCCTAATATATTCTTTTGATGGTTTTAAATATTATGTTATCTTTGTTGACCATTTTACTAAATATATCTGGTTCTATCCCCTCAAAAAGAAATCAAATACTAAGCATGTATTTATTCGGTTCAAAGCGTTAGTTGAGAAATTTTTTGAGAAACAAATTAAATCTTTATACTCTGACAATGGAAAGGAATATGAAGCTCTTCACAATTTTCTTACTATAAATGGTATCTCTCATCTCACCACACCTCCTCATACACCGAAACATAATGGCTATGCTGAACGTCGACATCGTCACATTGTCAAAACCGGTCTCTCTCTTCTTTCTCATGCTAATCTCCCTCTTGAATTTTGGTTGTTTGCCTTCACCACTGCCACTTATCTCATCAATCGTATGCCAACGTCCACACTCTCTCATAAGTCGTATTTCCATTGCCTATTCGGGACACCACCAAATTATCTTAAGCTACGATGTTTTGGTTGTCTTTGTTATCCATGGCTACGACCCTATTCTTCACACAAACTTGACAATCGCTCTCTCCCTTGCGTCTTTGTTGGATACTCCTCCTCTCAAAGTGCCTACTATTGCCTCGACCTGACCACTCACAAAATATATGTTTCTCATCACGTAAGGTTTCTCGAAAGTCAATTTCCGTATCATCAACTATCATCTACTACTCCTGTTGTTTCTTATCCAAATCCGGATCTTTGGTGTCCTATTTTGCTACCCATATCACCATCTCTACCTCAAGGTCCTGTTGTAGCTGATGTGCCCCATCATGACCCGCCCCTTACACCTCTCACATTGCCCATCTCCTCTGCGCAAGACTCCCCGCCAATACCTCCAAGCAATCATTCCTCCCCGACCTCCGTCACTACCTCCCCACCACCGCCTCCCCCACCACCACCACCCACTCACACCATCCTCACACGTTCCAAACACAAACCCAATCCTAAATATGCAAATCCTACCACCACAAAACCTCACCCAATCGAACCCACTTCCGTTACCGAGGCCCTTAAAGATCCCATATGGCGTCAAGCCATGCTTGCAGAGATTCAAGCCCTCCATAAACTGGGCACATGGGACTTGGTGTCTTCAAGCTCATGCCAAAATCTTGTGCGGTGCAAGTGGGTCATCCGGATCAAATATAAGTCTGATGGTACTATTGAGCATTATCGAGCTCGTCTTATTGCAAAGGGATTCCAACAACGGGCTTGGATTGATTACACTGAAACATTCAGCTATGTGGTTAAACCAGCTACAATTCGAACTCTTCTAAGTCTAGCCATGACAAGCAAATGGTCTCTTGGACAACTTGACATTAATAATGCATTTTTATATGGAACTCTCATTGAACAAGTATTTATGATCCAGCCTCTGGGGTTTCAAGATTCCGCATTTCCAAGCTATGTTTGCAAACTACGCAAAGCAATATATGGTCTTAAACAAGCTCCAAGGGCTTGGTACACAGAGTTGGCTAATTTTCTTGAAAGCTTTGGTTTCAAACGCTCAGTTGCTGATGTGTCACTGTTTATTTATCATCATTATGCTTCACCCATGTATTTAATTGTTTATGTCGATGATATTGTTCTAACAGGTCCTGATTCTAATGTCTTGGATAGTTTTGTCAAGCAACTTGCTCAAAGGTTTGCACTAAAAGACCTTGGATTTCTTTTTTATTTTTTGGGTGTGGAAGTTATTCCAACAATGCATGGCCTCTTTCTAAGCCAAAGAAAGTACATCACTGACCTCCTTGACCGCACCAAAATGTCAAATGCTAAGCCGGTTCCAACACCAATGGTTATTGATTCCACACTTTCTCTTCACTCTGGTACGTTAATTGATAACCCGACGGATTATCGAACTGCTGTTGGAGGCCTTCAATATTTAACGCTCACACGACCTGATGTAGCATTTGCGGTAAACAAGTTATCCCAATCCATGCATCAACCTAGCACGGCTCATTGGGCAGCCTTAAAAAGACTACTTCGTTATCTAGCCGGCACATTAGATAAAAGTATCATCATCTACAAAGACTCTCCGCTCAATCTTCACGCCTTCTACTATAACATCCCACATTTTTATTTTTATAAAAAATGCATTTTCTCCAAATTTTTGCACGTATGATGCACGTGTTATTTTTATTCGAAATTTTATTTCTCATTTGTCTATTTTGGTTTGCATGCATAAGATGAATTAGTCTTCTTTTGATCCATGGATTTAGAGTAAAATTTAGCCCATTAGATTAAATTAAAAAGGAGCTCATTAAAATAGTAAATATAAAGTTAGGGCCCATGATCAAGCCCATATAATTAAAATCTAGTTTTAAGTTGATCATGTACTAACACATGACAAGTTACTATTATTAGCACACGTTTAGAGTCATAACAAATTGTACCTAATTGTATGTGCATGTGTGCACAAGCACACAAGTGTATTTGGCCAGATTCCTAGACTAGGGGGGAGGCCGGGTTTCTTCATGAAGGGAGAAAGAGAGAGATTGAATGAGATGAGTTAAAGTTTGAAAGAGTGGGGAGGTGGAGAGTTGTAGGTTTTAGGAGTTTAGAATTGGAAGGGTTGTAAGAGTTAATTAGGAGAGTTATTAGGGGTGAAAATATGCAAAATAAACCCTCCCAAAACCCTATAAATAGAGCCCTACTTTCTCTTTCTCATTGCACCAAAAATATTATCAAAAAGAAAAGAAAAGAAAGGAAAGAAAGAAAATAAAAGAAGAGTGCTCTTGTGCTTGGAGACTATTGCTAGGAGGAGAAGAGGAACTAGGAGTCTTGGAGCTAGGAGAGGTGTTCATTCTTTCAATTGATCAAGCTTCAATAAGGTGGGTGGTTTCTTACTTTCTAGTTGTAGAAATATCATGCTAGCAATTATGAATTAATTTTATGAGATGATATTGATATGTAGGTAAATTTCATGCTAATGTACATGCTATGAATAATATGGGTGTGATTAAGCAAATAATAGAAGATTTTGGTGTAAGAGTTGATACCATGATTCATGTTAAAGTACTTATAAAACTTCATGTTTGGTAAATGTATATTTTTGAATAGGAATCTTGATATAAAAAGTAGATTTAATTTATACTATTGTATGTGATAAAAAATTAGTAGTAAATCATGTAAATGGAAAATTAGAAAAAGTAAGAGTTGATTATTTTGCCATGCATGAACAAAAGGAAAAGAATAGATTGTATGAAAAAGGTTAGAAATACTTCTCCTGATAGCAAATATAATAATTTTGATTATTTCATTAATGAACTCATTCTTTTGGTTATAAAAGAAACAAATTGATTCCAATAATCAAAATGAATAGATGCAAATATTGTTTTCTAATAAGAAGAAATATTGAAAGTTAGATCAATCATCTAAAATATGAATTAAAAAAATATGAGTTACTGATAGAGATATTATCTCGGTTTTTATAAGTTATTTCAGTCTAATAAGAGAGTTAGATCAATGAGGAATCGAATATTTTTCTTTAGAAAATTGAATAACAGAGAACCCTAATAAAAACCTAGAGAGATCACTTGTATCGTTGAGCGCGCTCGGCCTAGCGGTCTGGCGTTGCGCTGGCCTTCTAGTTGGCTCGGGTTTGACTCCTGTGGATCCCAAAAATTTTGTGTGTTTCCTTTTTTTTCAATTAAATCCGAGAGCAGAATAAAGGAGTTTTGGGGTGTATTTTAGACACCAAGTCCATATGGACCGAGTGGCTTTTGGTTGGGCCTTTAGGTGCTGACTAGGGGCTTACGGGTTCAAAACCCATTGTGAGCTTTTCTCTTTTTTGTGTGTTTATTATTTTTTTAAGGGGTTTTGACATAGATTAAAATTGAGAATAAATCCTAGTACTCATATAAAATGAAAGGGAGTTGTTTGAAATATATAGTTTTAGAAATTTGAAGAAAATAAAAGTAACTTTGAGATAGCTTGAGATTTTGTGTTCAAAAACTATATCATTTAAGAGCATGATTTATATTATTAAAAGAAAAGTAAATGTTGATATGTGAATTAATTGTCCTTGATTAGAATAGTTCATTTTTATACTTGGTTATTATATGCAAATGAGACTTGCAAGTGATCAAATTATGTTGGTGAAAAGAATTATTTTTTTGAATGATTTAGGGATTAATGAGGAACCATTGAATAAAAGTTAAGATGAGTTATTAATCATTTGTGAACAAGTTGAAAGATGAAATGATCTAGGTTTAAGACATGCTTATTAAGGTTATGTATACCCATATTTCTTGTACATGAAATATTTATGATTTAGAATTAGTAAGACCTCAGTTAACCGGCAACATTGAAAGAAAGATTTTGAGATATGATTTTGAGATATTGCTATCGGGTGATCTCGTATTTTGTGAACAAACCGGGTAGAAGGTAATACTGATTCTAGGAATGATAATACATTCATGTCTTGAACTAAATAACTAGGCACATAGGTGAAGATGTAGTAAACTTGGGCAAACGTAAGTGGGTTGCCTCTATATAGTCGGCGGTGGGTCTCCGTGGCTATAGACTCAGTCGTCGAATTGAGGTTGCTCTGTGGGAGACGAGTTTTTATTATATTTAAATCCGGGACTTGGCGAAGTCGAGCAGATAGTTTACCGTCTCCAATGTATATACGCATACCAGGACTAGGGGTGCACTTGCGGGATGATTCGCACGATGAGGGAACCGTTATAATAGCCATCGGATTGGGACCCATATTCGTGGAATGATCTAAACCTTATTTTATTACCGGATAGTTATCGTGGCGAGGGATCGAGCCCTATTGTGAAGTACGTAGGCGCTTGCCCTCGGACCTATGTAATATGGGATGCATAAAATCCGAACAAGTGTGCATTAGTGTCATCCTAGTATAAATTGTGTGTATTAGGTATTAAGGCATGACATACACTTACATGTTCAGCGTAGTCACATTCTACACTTTATTTATTCATTCAGTCTTTTGTGTTTCGTTAAAGTAATGAGATCGTTATATGTACGACATAGAGAGGATAGCCGAGTATAACATTTTTGTCAGTTGTAAGTGACTGACGTGCCCACAGGTTGATATGCAGGTAATGGACTATCCATGAAGGAATAAAGCTATTATGATGCAATCGATGATTTATTTTAAGTTGTATAAGTTGTATTCTTCAAATGATGTAATCTTTTATTCTTCTGCTGTGTAAACCAAAGTTGTATTTTAAACTCTGATGTATTGTTGTTGAAAAAGTTTTAAATTCCTTGTATAATTGTACGAAGTGAAGTAAAGATCTTGTGGAATCTCGAATTCATTCTTATTTGGAATTCGGGGTGTTACATCTCCGACGCTTATTGGGCTGGAAATAAAGATGATTTTACCTCCACAATGGGTCAAGTTGTTTTCTTGGGACGCACACCTATCACATGGAGCTCTAAGAAGCAAAGGTTTTTAGCTCAATCGTCGATCGAAGCTGAATATAAGGCTGTCGCATCTACTGCGTATGAACTCTTATGGCTACGAAATTTGCTCCATGAAATGGGTGTCACTCTTCCTCAGGTGCCTGTCATCTATTGTGACAATTTGGGTGCAACTTATCTTAGTGCCAATCCAGTTTTTCACTCTCGCATGAAGCATCTCGCTCTTGCCTTCCATTTCATTCGTGAGCAGGTTCAACATGGTACATTGTGTGTTACTCATGTGCCCACTGGAGATCAGCTAGCTGATGCTCTTACAAAGCCTCTAAATCGAACAAAATTTGAAATGTTACTGTTCAAGATTGGTCTCTCGTCACCAACGTCCATCTTGCGGGGGCATGTAAAGGATACTAATTCTTAGCTAGTCTTACGCTGGTTGTTGTAACTATCCCAGTTTGTTGTAACTATCTTGTAGCAATCTTATCTTCTCATTCTTATCTCTTAGCTAGATTGTTGTATAACCAAAGTTGTTACCTATTATCTCTCTCTATCAGGTACAGCTTGTATCTATATATTGTAATTATCTCCATGTAATAAGATAAGAAAATTCTCTCTTCTCCACACATTCGGGTTGGCCAATCCGGGTCAATCTCACCGAGGTGCAGAGCCCTGTTGTCATATGGAAAAAAAATTGAACCCTTGTAAGTGCGCATGTAGTATTATTGTTACACTATCTACTACTATTAATGGGAGAGTTTGTCACTTTCACTTTCAGTTTGTAACCAAACAAACAATTGTTTAATATTTTTTTATCACAAATGAAACACATATGTGTTTCATTGAAGTAAATTGAAGTTTTTTTCTTCACCAAACAAATAATTTTTAAATTTTTTTGTCACAAAGAAAATACATACGTCGCACGTGTAACTCTAACTCTATTTATTAACGCGTGCATCACGCGTGTAAATTGAAGTTTTTTTCTTCACCAAACAAATAATTTTTAAATTTTTTTGTCACAAAGAAAATACATACGTCGCACATGCAACTCCAAATATATTTCGGAACACAACATCGTACGTACAATTCAAAGTTTCTCCTTCAAAAAAATTTTAAAATTGCATGCAGTGCCCGTTCAACTCCATTTTTTTTAAAGTTTAAGGCATTCATCACAAGTACTGATTACTACCGACTTACATGTATCACACGTTCAACTCCAACTTTTTATCAAAACGTGCATCGCACGTGAAAATTACTAGTCTTAACAAATTTAAAAGATTTTGCAGAGGTGATGTAACCTCTCAGAATTTCATTAAAGAGATGGAATGCCTAAAAAATACACCATGTAATTAATTGTGCTCATATCTCTAAACACCCTAGGATCATGAAACTCTTTTATGCCAAATACGACCAGGTATACATGAGTAATAAATCAGTCTTAAGCAAGGAAATAAATTATCAGGAGTGAAAAAAAAGAAGCCAAAACACTACTGTGATGCCCTACTGGAAGCACAAACATAGTCGAGATCACTCTCCCTGCAACCAAATCCGCCTCACAGGTGGAAGTAGTATAGTGTTAAAACTTCTTCTTTGTATTCTTTTTTGCATTTCTTCTTTGCAGTTTCAGGTACCAAACCTGATCTTGATACGGCTAACAATGTGCAGATGTCGTTTATTAGAGTTCTTAAAAATTTTGTGCCTTTAGACTGCGCAACAAGTAGCCGCCACCCCAATATTCCATCATTCTGAATTTTCCTTAGCTTTTTTCTTCTCTCTCTTTTTGACTCAAAGATGGTAAACCCTACGTACCGATTTTTATTATTATTATTTAAATTAAAGATGACAGATGCTATCGTGTTTCATTAACGAAACAAGAACCACTGGCTTTTCTTTGATAAGAAATAATTGATCAAAAGTTTATAATAGAAAATACCCAGCAATATTTTCTTTGTGATTTCTCTCATTCTTTGTTTCATTACAATAGATATCTTTAAAAGAGCAGAAGCTTTGAAATTGTTCCTTCTTATTTCGGTGTGGGAGCAAACAGATCGTGAGTTTATAATTGAAGGAAATTACTAAAAGTCAAACTTGTGACCTGGCCGTTAAAAGAGGTTAGAGCTCCTGAGATTGATCTAGATCGTTGATTGACCTCCTGTGATCTGAATTCGACGGTTGGTGATGCGGCCGATGGACCTACAAAATGCCTGAAACACCGGGGGTGGCCCCGGCGACAGACCCTCCGACGCTCAAGTCAGAACCAGAAAGAGGGGGAGAGAGAGAGAGAGAGAGAGAGAGAGAGAGAGAGAGCGAGAGAGAGTATGAGAGAGAAAACTGGCAAATTGTTGATTAATTACCTGGTGACTGGAGAGGGGGAGGGGTATTTATAGGCCTGAGGGACATTCAAGATATTGAATCGTGTTCGTTGTATCTTTCATGTCTTTCCTCTTCAAGAGATAAGATATCCTTGTTAGGGGATAAGAGATTTGTCACATAGCCAGCATGGGCTGGGTGTCTCTCTTAATGGGCCTAGTCTGTCACTTTTTATGAGATTGGAATAATCTCATGTCTCGGAGTGGACCCAGACCTGTAAAATAGGCCTGATGGCTAATCTGCCTGTAGATGCTTTGAGATCTGTGCAGGAATCGTATGGCTCTGATCTGCTGTGATTTTTACCATCATCATAAGCCCCCCACTCCCTGAAGGAAATTTTCTTGGCTTTCGGAAAGTAGTACGTCTTATTTTTAGAATCTGGCATGTAATTTGAGCAGTCAAAGTGTTTATCGATACCTGGAACTAACCTGTGGCTTCTGAAGGCAGTGAGTATTTTCCTGAATTTTTCCATATTTCTTTGAATTTTTTCGAATATTCTGGAATTTTCTAGAATTTTTCCATAGTTCTTCGAATTTCTCTGAATTTTCTGGAATTTTCTGGAATTTCAAAATCACTTTTTCGAATTTTATAATTAATAAATTAAATTTTAATTATTTTTGTGGATTTTTAAATTATTTTTTCGAATTAATAATTATTTTTAAATTTTTAATTAATTTTTCGATTTTAAAATGATTTTTAATTATTTTTTTGATTTATCAGACCCGACTCGCTTTTTAGAGTGATTTGAGGCGCAGACCGAAGCTTGGCTCGCACGCTGAGTAAATCTGACGGCTGAGGCGCAAGATCAAGGGCCAAAATTTGCTGAACGTTGATCATGGGCTAGAGCATATTTTGTGGAGATCCGACGGCCCCAGTCGTCTTCAAGCACCCCTCAGCTCGGTGAAGCAAATCACCGAGCTATCGCTCCTGTCGTCAATTCTTGAGGATCTCATCGAGCTGACCCGCCCTTAGCTGACACATTAGAGTGTTGGGCTAGCTCCGTTTGGTCGAGTTGTGGAGATGGTGAGTTTGCCGAGGTGGAGCTATGGTGTGCTATGGGTTTGAAGGAGCTCGTCGCCGTGCTATGGAGACGTCGTGCTCTCGCCGAACTATGGAGACCTCGAAGCTTCGCCGAACTATGGAAACGTAGAGCTCTCGCCGAGTTATGGAGACTTTGAAACTTCGCCGAGCTATGGCGATAGGTTGTTTCGCCAAGCTATAGCTCTTGAATTTGCCGAGCTATGGCGATAACTCGTCTCGCCGAGCTATGGAGCTTGAGTTCTCGTTGTGCTACCAGTGCTTCGCCGTTTCGCCGAGCTATGGGTTTGAAATCTTTCTCGCCGAGCTATGGCGATAGCTCGTTTCGCCGAGCTATGGAGAAGCTCTTGAATTCGCCGAGCTATGGAGCTTGAGTTCTCGCCGCGCTACGGGGACTTTGAAATATCACCGTTTCGCCGAGCTATGGCGATAGCTTGTTTCACCGAGTTATGGACCTTCTCGCCGAGCTATGGAGCTCTCTCTTGCCGAGCTATGAGAGTTAGAATTTCTTCGAGATTTTTTCGAAGCTCAGGATGCTTTGTTTTGGGTTTCGGCGAAGTGAACGGAGCTCGGCAGGGAGAGCTCGACGGTGAAGTGGTGGCGTGAGGCTTTTGGCGAGGAGATAGCTTGGTGTCTGAGTTGGAGTGAGGTGGAGGAGATAAGTCGGAGTGTGTTCGAGGTTGAGAGCTTCGAAAGCAATTTTGGCGCTCAAAATCTGAAGAAGAGGAAGAAGAAAAGGAGAGAAGCTGAGCGGGTTTGGTTGGTGGAGTCGGGTTTGGATCTGACCCGTTCCGCACCCCTTCGCTTTTGTCTCTTGGTTTTTCTCATGGGTTTGGGTTGCACACTCGACCCGATCCGAATTTTTCTCTTCATACATTCACCGAGGGCCGTGCTTAGAGATTTTTGAAGTTTTCTAGGAAGTGGGTTTTGCATACAAAAATCTTTATATATGTTATGTGTATAGGCAACAAATACATATACACATATCTTCAATGTGTATACCCATCTCCTAGTTTTGCAAAAAATCTTGCTTTTGCTTGGAGTTGGATCACCTCCATTGTGGTGTCTTCTCATTGAGGTAGGAGCAATATTGTGCTTGAATCATTGGAGTTGGTTATCTCTTAGCGATCTTGGATGGTTTTAATCAAGAGAGTTTTGATCAACCTTGGAGTTGTCACGGGATAGTAGGCTTTGTCACGAGAGGACCTTGATGAGCAACGGGTTTTTATTGGTGGTGTATGTAGCACCCACCAAGTGTTTGTGATTTTGCTTACCCCACCACTTTCACCAAGTGTTTGTGATTTTTCCTCTCCCACAGCGTTCACCAAGTGTTTGTGAGATTGTTCATCCCACGATATACACCAAGCGTTTGTGAAATTGCTTCTCTCACGTCGCACACCAAGTGTTTGTAAGATTGTTCACCCCTTAGTGTTGCTTCTTCTGTTGACCAAACGTTGCGACGACTGTTCGTGTTATTAACTGCTTGTCTTGTTGTCATATTACTGCTACTTATTGGACCCGGATTGGTGTGATTTGAGTGTTGATTTGTTGAGAGGAGCTTAGATGTTGCCACGTGGCAATTTTAACCTCTCGGGTCCTATAAATAGGGGTTGATCCTACCTCCCCTTCCTCATTTACCACTTTCCCTTTCTCTCTCCTGAATTTTTTTTGCAGAGCTTCTCTCTCTAGAAATCACGGTGTTGCAATTGGTGGTGCTAGCTCCAGTTGTTGGTTCAGAGTTTCTTCCACTTTGGCTAGGTAACTTTCTTGCGATTGTTGTTTGTCATGTCTAGTATTCTGTCGGTATGTGCCTCTACTAGATCAGCTGGTCTAGATGGAGAAGATGGTGTTATGCTTGATCACCTTCCTGGGGTGAAGGATGTCTGTGGTGAGGCTGATCGTTCCACCGTTGTGGAAATGATTGTCGAATCTGAGAGAAGCAGGGGGTGTAGGTTCCAAACCCCGTTGTTTCTTGTTCCAGAGTTGATTAGAGAGTACTCGGTAGTAGATCAACAGTTCCTGAGGAATGGTATGGAATACGACGAGCCGGAGCTCGTTCATACTATTGAGGCTAATCATACCTCCACCATTCTTACACGCAATGAGTTGGCCGTGATAAGAACAGGTTTTAGCATTCCTATTGAGTATAGCCTACTCCTGCTAGGGCCTGGTGTCAGGATGTGTTATGCCATGTTGGAGGAGTATTATTTCTTTCCTTGCGGCGCTTTCTTTGCGGGACTTCGTCTACCCCTCCATCCCTTCGTTAAAGAGGTGCTTAATTGGTATCGGCTGTACCCGGTGCAGCTGATGCCGAACACATGGAGGCACTTCACTGGCTTCGTCTTGCAGTGCCACCAGCTCGGAGCTGTGCCGAGTCTCATGGTGTTTAGAAGATATTTCAAGCTTATTCGACTCAGCCAAATGGAGGAACGTTGGTATCTCAGCCCTCGTAAGAATAGGGGGTTGGTCGATGTTCCTCGGTCAGTAAGATATTGGAAGGAGAAGTTCTTCATTGTTCGCAGTGCCGGGCCATGGGAGATTCCCACTACTTAGAGGGAAACGGTTCCCTTGGCGGTGCGAGCAGAGCCGTTAATGAGCGTAGAGGAGAAGAGCCTTAGCGACGCACTTCTGGGGCTGACGGTTTTTTCGCGTTAAGATATTACCAACGAAGTGCTTTTTGAAGGCGGTCTTGGACCGGCCGTTCCTAGTATGATTCTGTTGTTATTGTTTTCATGTCTTGCTATCCATGCTTTTGTCGATTTCTAGTTCTTTTATACATGTCTTTACCCCTTTCATTTGGCTTTATGGTTTCTAACTACTCCGTGTTTTATCTTGTAGGTAGGACGGACATGGATTTTGAGGATATCTTCGCAGATCTGGATGCTCTATAGAACAAGAGGGAGGAAGAGCCGAAGAAGCGGAAGAGGACAGCATTGCGTCCTTCTTCTTTCCTGAGCTTACTGCCCCTGGTTCCCGTTGCACAGACTGAGTCCCCTGTAGGGGTGCCGCCCGACGTTCAGGCGGGTTCTTTCCTAGCTGTAGTTGTGGCTAGCGCCGCCTCAGCTCCACTAACTAGCATGGCTGCTGCGGTGCTTGTTAGCCAGGGAGATGTGGTCTACACTTCCAATTGGAATGTGAAGGCCCAGGAGAACTTTTTGGGAAATTCTGCCACTTGCTTTGAGGCCTGTCACCACATCCCTACTCCTTCTGACAGGGAGAGGTTGAAGATGGAGCCCCCTGAGAGATCGATCTTGGAGATAGCGAGGAGGGCACATGTGACGGTATGACCTAGTTTCCTTAGTTGTTTATGTTGCACTCCCTTTTCTTACATCACAATGTTTTTAACCGTTCACTCCTTATTTTAGGCGATGAGCCACTTTGGACACTTGGTAGACTTTTATGCGACTGAGGAGAAGACCATGAGGGCTCGCATTTCTCGTACCGAGAAGGACAAGAAGAAGTTCGTCAGAGAGTCTAAGGCGGAGTTGGAAGGGATGAAGAAAAAGAAGCAGGAGGCACGCCTTGAGTTGGAGGCTTCGGCAGCAAGGGTAGAGGAAATGCGCCTCGAGCTAGAGGCATCCAAGGAGAGAGAGAGAGGGCATTAGAGAAGATGAATGCCGGTCTTTTATTGGAGTTGGAGAAGGCCCACGCTGACGCAGCCTCGAATGTGAAGGCCGAAGTGTCCAAGGTCCATGCAGAGTGCAAATCTAAGCTGCAAGGAGTGATGTTGAGGTCATATGCTTTGGTGATCTCACATGTGGTGGAGATCATTTCCGGTTTTGACGGGAAGGGCTACCATGTGACGCTTCGATCTAGTGACCCCCTAGATCCAGACAGGAAGGATGATGTTGAGTTTGGTATTTCTGCGGGTGGCGCGAGGAGTGGTTCTGGGAAGAAGGACAAGGGAAAGGGTGCAGCCGGAGGTTCCTTTTTCGAGATGGTACCGAAGCAGATGGATACTTGATTCACCTTGATATGCCCTTTGTTTTCCAGGCTATGGTTGGTTTGTTTTGTTTGGAACTCGTAGTTTCCTCTTTGTGATGCCTAATTGCGGACTGGCCACCGCATCCATGCATCTTACTTTCAGTGTTCGAAAAACTATCTTCTAGATTAGTTATCACTTGTTGTGTTGTGTTGATGTGTTATGGAGCGATGTTTGTTCGTAACACGCAATACTTAATTCCTTTGTCTGACTATGCTTTTGGACTTGTTGACAGACGATCGTGGGACCCGTTAAAGACCCTCATAGTGATGAGGTAGAGCGTCTTCGCAGGCGACTACGCATAACGGAGTTGGCTGTCGACCGTCTGCGTGTTCAGCCGGATGAGGAATGGTTGGAGTCCGTTGTCCTTAAGTCGGCGCTTATTGAGCGGGATTGCAAGTTAGCACTCCTGTATTTCGATCGTCTGATAAACTTGCCACTGCCTCCGAAAGTGACAAAAGATAGATTAGAGAATGCGCCCTACTCAGGGAGATAGTCGTTGAGAAGGACTTGGAGCTATACCGCCTCCAGGCGAGGCTTGGTGGGTTGCGGACGACAAGCACCTCGCATGTTGTTAGCATAAAAAGGGTCAAATGGTTGGCGTAAAAGAAGGCACCATGACTATTGCAAAGGAGAATGCGACGGTAGGAGGAGTCGGGTCGATTGTTGGGGGAGTGGTGCCAACAGAGTTAGTGCCCCTTCGACCTCCTAGCGGCGCCCTGAGCGGAGCATCGGCTTTGTTGAGTTTGACTTTGGTTGGTAGGGAGTCACGTGCCTTGTGTGCAGGTCAGCGATCACAATCTATGGGATCGACGTTCTCTGCGAAAGATGCTGGCGGCCAAGGAAGGGAGGTGACTGTCAGGCATTCCTCGAGGAGGCTAGTGTCTCTTAGGAACAACGTTCCTCGCCCACTAAGTCGCAAGGATGGCTTGTACATTGAGTTGTATGACTGATGATTCTGTACTTAGTAAATATTTGTAGTACCACTGAATATGAACATGTAGGTTTGTGATAATTCTATGGCTTGGTGAACTCCTTTTACATGCTTAGTCCTTGTTGTCGTGGTTGCGGTGTCATCGACGGGTTCTTTGTCGCTAAATAATAGGGCCTCAAGTCTGTTATGTATAGCTTAAAGAGTTGTCGACGGTATATGACAGAGTTAGAAATTTTTCCGTCTCGTACCCAGCTAGTTGTATGGACAACTCTGAAGGAGAGTTGTTTTCCAAACTTGCTGTATGGGACCTTTGACAGATTGTGAGAATCACATCGAAAGGAGATTTGAACTCCAAGCGTTGCTTTTTACAAGTGTTGCTAGAGTAACTATGATCCATGATATTGGACCTCTAATCTGTTGTTGAGGAAATTTAACTAGTTCCAGAAACGGATCGAATGACGAGTTGAACTCTGAACGTGTGTAATTACATGTTGCGAGAGTAACTCTGAGCTATGAGTATGGATTCCGAACTTGTTAGTTTAAGTATTAATAGGTTGCAGACACAGATTGAATGGCAAAGCGCACTCTGAACTTGCTTCTTTAAAAATTGACAGTCTTTTTTGAACCATGTGTATGGACTCTGAACCGGTCGTCGGGGCGCTAACGGATTGTAGAAGCAGGTCGAATGGCGAAGTGCACTGTGAACTTGCATTATTGCAAATTTTTAGAGTCTCTTCGAGCCATGGGTATGGACTCCGAATCCGTCTTACGGGAAGACTTGTAACGAGTGTTTGGTCCTGCTTAAATGCATAAGTGTGGCACTCAACTCATTGTATAAGTCTCCAAGGAAGTTCAACTAGTTGCATGAACAGATCGATCGGTGAGTTGTTTTCTAAACGTGCATGATTGCACATTGCATACGTCCCGAGTCGTGGTTCTGGATTCCGAACTTGCATTGTAGAAAGCTTATAACAAGTGTTTAGCGCCACTTTGAGTATGAGTTGGGCGTTTTTAGCTCATTGTTTGCTTCAATAGATTGAATAAGATTCAATGAAGTAAATTGGCTAACTTTATTAAAGAATAAACTAAAAGGACTGCTCTAATGGTTGGTCTTTATTACATGCACGACCGCTGGTAAAGGCGGTCTTTATTGAAAGAGAAACTAAACGGCTGCTCTAGTGGCTGGCCTTTATTACAAAATTTATAAATTCTGCAGAAATTAAGAGAGCATGTTTTTGACACTCTCGTTGTACTCCATAGGGTGTCACTCATTCGAAGTCCCTATTGACACATCCCTGCCCCCCGGGTCTTCAAGTTAGTGAGCTGTCAAGCGAACAACTTGGTAGACCTTGTCTGGACTTACCTGTTTGTGGGAAAACTTTGCATTTTTCTGCTTAGAGACAGTGGAATTTTCAGATGGACCAACGTGCTTAGGCAAGATTGTTTTTTGTTCATGACTGAGAGGAGCAGCTTCGGGTGAGGGAGTTGAGTGAATCGTTGGGTTCTGGTGAGGACGTTCTTGGAGTGGGGAGGAAGTAACTTGACGAGTTTGAAAATTCCCAATTTGGCTGCCTAGTGTAGCGACTTCGAGCTCGCTTGCTGGCTTTGTGATACAGAGATTATTTTCCTGTAGTAGTTCTTCAGCATGGAGAGGGAGAACCGAGCCCCCTATGGTAGCTGTGTAGCACGCCCGTGCGGCCTGTTGGCTTCCTATTACTTGGCCCACGCCTGCTGTTTTTGGAAATTTCACTCTCATATGGAACGCGGAAGTGACGACGTGGAAAACGGCTAGTTCTGGGTGGCCGAATATGGCATTGTACGCAGATTTAACATCGACTATCAGGAAATCTAAGGAATCTGTCCGAGTTTTGGTGCATCCCCTGTTGTTACGTCGAGTACGACAATTCCCTCGACTAGGACAGACGCACCGGAGAAGCCATGAAGTGTATAGATGACAAGCTTGAGTCGATCTCGGGAGAGCTTCAGCGCATCAAATGCGGCCATAAACAGGATGTTCAAGAAACTGCCATTTTCAATAAGGATACGTCGCACCTCGTGGTTTTCCATGACCAGATTAATAACTAGTGCATCGTAATGAGTCATTTTGACGCCCTCGAGATCTTTATCAGAGAAGGAGATTAAGAGGCCTGAACTCTTCGGGGGTGGAATGTTATGAACCGAATTGACCTCTCTTACAAATTCTTTACGGGAGGAGTTAGAATCTCCCCCCATGGGCCCGCCATAGATAGTGTGCAGAATGGCCATATGCTCAGAGTTTCTGGATTCAGAAGGTCTTTCAGGACGCTTATTAGTCCCCGTGGTGGATGGTTTTCGGCGTTGTCGTTCCATTGGACAAACTGAGACAGGTAGCCCCGCTGAATCAGGTCTTCGATTTATTGTATGAGGGCTTTGCAGTTGTCGGTAGTATGTCTGTGGCCTCTGTGAAATGCGCACCATAGGCTTTTGTCTCTTCTCTTGCCGGATGTTTTCATCCTGGGAGGAGGACGAATTATCCCATCTTTCTCAACTACCATAAAAATGGCAGACGTACTTACATTTAGAGGGGTGAATTTGTCGAAGCGAGGTGTAGGAGGAGGGCGTTGTTGTCCTGCACCGTTTTTTGTGAAACTTTTTGGGCATTTCCTCAGTTGAGCTATTCTGTTTGTTCCCAGAGAGCGACTCTTTCTTGTCTTGAGGGTGGAGAGCTTCCTCGACTCTAATGTGTTTCTCACTCCGTTCCAGGAGCTCTGTGAAATCGCGAGGTGGCCTCTTGGTGAGGTATGCTTTTAGCTCTTTATGCCTGACATTGTGGCGGAAGGCTACAGCCGCCACTGAGGAGTCTAAAGAGGAAATTGATCTCGCTTCCGTTGTGAACCACTTGACGAAGTCCTTTAGCAGTTCTCCATCTTTCTGCTTCAGCTCTAGCATGGAGACGCTGGTCTTTTCAGCTCTCTGGCTAGTAACGAAGTGTGCGATGAAGAGTTCTTCAAGTGGATCGAAGGAAAATATGGATTCGAGTTTCAGACGTGAATACTATTCCCTAGCTAATCCTTTCAGTGTAGTGGGAAATGTCCGATACATGAGTGCATTGGTGGCATTATAGACCATCATGAGTGTTTTAAAGCTCTCAATATGGTCTACCGGGTCTGATTCCTCGTCATAAGATTCGAATTGAGGAGCCTTGAATCCATTGGGATAGGTGCATCGAGGATGGTTCGGCTGAACGAAGGTCGGCTAGGGTGGTAGGCCCTGTCGGAGTGGCTCCTCTCATTCTTCATTTGTTCCAGACGTTTCTCCACTTCTTGGATCCGACGAAGGACTTGATCGTCCTTCTTTTGGGATTTGGTTGAGTCGGCGGATCCTTCGTTCAGGGGAAGGTACTGAGCTTGGCTTCATTGGAGAGCATGGAGGATGTCAAGTTTGAATTGGTCAGGCTCGGCCCTGGTGACTGGTGCGTTTCGGTCCTGTTCTGCACAGGTTGCCTTTGATTCTCCTGCATTGGGTTTCCCTAGCTGGATGTCCCCTGTGAGAGGATGATTTCCTTGATCTTTTTCTAGAAGGTCGGGTTCTCTGACTCGCTTGATGTCCTGAACGGGAGGCCTCAGATCGGGTGCGCCTCTCGTTCAGCCTTATCCGCAGGTCGTCTTCTAGTTGCGCATCATTGAAGATCTGGCGGAGGTTTCTAGATCCCCGCAGGTCTCGCGAGGCCATTGAATCAGTCGAGGCATTATGGACTGAGACGTGGTCGTGCTGAGAATATTGTTCAAGACGGTTCTGTCGGGAGCCCCCCGGCGTCTCTCCGTTGACAGGAGCGTGATTAGGCTCTAGGGGTGGCTGTTGAGGAGGAATCTGATTATCCATAAGTGGAGCTTGGGTTGGTTGACGAAAAGAGTTGGTGCGACGGCTTGAAGCTGCCCCTCTTAGTTTAGGTGGCATGGAGAAATTTTCGACTTGTGTAGTTATTCCCATAGACAGCGCCAATCTGTTACTGCTTATTTCGGTATGGGAGCAAACAGATAGTGAGTTTATAATTGAAGGAAACTACTAAAAGTCAAACCTCCTGGCCGTTAAAAGAGGTTAGAGCTCCTGAGATTGAATCTGGGACGTTAACTGACCTCCTGTGATCTGAATTTGATGGTTGGTGATGCGGCCGTTGGACCTGCAAAACGCTTGAAACACCGGGGGGTGGCCCCGGTGACAGACCCTCCGACGCTCAAGTCAGAACCAGAAAGAGAGAGAGAGAGAGAGTATGAGAGTGAAAATTGGTAAATTTTTGATTACCTGGTGACTGAAGTGGGAAAGGGGTATTTATAGGCCCGAGGGACATTGAGGAGATCGAAACGTGTCCGTTGGATCTTTCATGTCTCTCCCCCTTAAGAGATAAGATATCCTTGTTAGGGGGTAAGAGATTTGACTCCTAACCAGCATGGGTTGGGTGTCTCTCCTAGTGGGCTTAGTCTATCATTTTTTATGAGTTTGGGAGAAGCCCATGTCTCGGAGTGGGCCCAGGCTTGTAAAATAGACCTGTAATGGCTAATCTGCCTATAGATGCTTAGAGATCTATGCAGAAATCGTATGGCTTTGATCTGCTGCGATTTTTACCACCATCACAAATACTTAAATAACACTAAAGATATGAAACAATGAGCACCTTTTTACGAGCCATTTATAAAGTTAAGTAAATTTAAATATTGCCGTAATGAGTTTTTCATCTTGAACAACTATCAGAATTTGTTCTTGAGTTCTATGTCAACAAGGTCATCCTAGTAATATTTTGCTGCTTTAAGAGAGGTAAAGGTATTCAGTACTGCAAAACTAGTCTTATTAGTATCTTAAGATCATATTGGTTTTAGACATGAGTTTGCAAATTACCTGGAACTTTACAATTCTTTGAGGTGTTACTAATGTCTTAAAGCTGACACGGAAACATCTGATGCAAAAAAGAAGAAGATATAATTACCATTGCTGAGCTGAACATGAACTTTCTCTCTGAGAAACACTGTAAATTTGAATCTGATGTTTAAAACACAGTAGAACAGATATATAACACCATGCTGTGGTTACAGAAGAAAAAAAAGGAAAGGTGCAGGTGTCTTTAATAAGATTTTTTGTGTATTTCATGTTGGCCTGAGAAAATTGACGCTAATGGTGGAACTGATGCTTCTAACTTGTTTAGGTTGGGAGCCACAGATGATGCTGGGTTAGAAAAGTGGTAGTATGTGTTTGACTCCACGTTCATTGGACCTTCTAAATCCTTCACCATTTCTGACATAGAAGGCCTCTTGTTGTTGTGGTTCTGTAAACACCACATCGATAGTTTCATTATCTTGACAAATTCATTCCCGTGCATCCACATATCTTCACTCTGATTGAATTCCTTAACAAGGTAGTGTAGCAAACCCAAAAAAAAAGGAGATGAATTTTCTGCAGACTCGTGAAAATTGGGGTGGTTTACTAAAAAATTTCCCTTCTGTTAAATACCCTACAATAATGATTAGGTTCCTCTTCCTTAAAATGTTAAATCTGACTGGTTATTATTTGGCCTCTAAAAGCAGTAAACCTGCCTCTTCATGAAATTTTTCTCCCCCCCCCCCAAATTCTAAGCCTCTTTTTCAAACAAAATCCAACTTGAGTCACAGACTAAACTTATTTTCTGGGTGAGCTATTTTTAGCCACGTTAGCTTAAGCACAGTTGAGAACTGCGGCAATAATGTTATCGAAACTGCAGTTTCTAAATACGACTTCTTCATTGAATTTTTTTGTGTTGCGGCAATTGCCAACTGCGACAACAGTGAAAATCTTTGTTGCAGTTGGCAATAGCGATTGCTTTGAGACACAGAGCACCAAGTGATAGAGATGGAGAAATTTTCTAAGTAAAACTTTGTTAAAGTATGCCACAGTTAGGAACAGCAGTCTTATTATAAACATAGGCCGCAGTTCCTAATTGCGGCCTCGATTATAATGAGACCGCAGTTGGAAATTGCAGCCTCTGGTGGGCCCCATTTAAAAACTCACTTATGTATCGAGTTTCATCTGCGGCTTCTCATTTCTTCATCTATCTCTCCAATTCCGAACCCAAATATCAAAACTCTAGTTCCCAAATTCCTCCAATTCCTCCAATTCCTCCACCTCCATCAAATCTCCTTCAATTCCTCCGACTCCGTCAAATCCCTTCGTGATTTCCAATTTCACATCCCTCTTTCCAATTCTGAAAACCCTAATTTGGAGATTTCCCCTAATTTAACATCCCTCTCTCAAAATCAAAATCCGAAATATCGCATCATCCCCAAGCATCTCCGACATCATCTACGCCATCAAATTTTCGATTATTTCAAAGTATTCACCAAATCCAAAATTATATTTTAAAAATGTATCCTTAGTAAAATTTGTTTTAACATCATCTTCTCAAAACAAAACATTTTGTTCATTCTTCTTTCCTCCTCTCCTGTGCCAATGATAATGAGGACATGGTCTGATGTGTTTATGATGCATGATCTAGCCATTGCCCAAGAAATTTTAGTTTCCCAATCAGTTGAAATGAGAATCTGATCCAGCTTAGCAAGAATGGGTGACCTACGCCGATTAGACAACATAAAGCCATTATCTTTGACTGGTATCTCAATCAGCATGAGACTGAAAATTAACTTGTTGAACTTTCTCTCGTTGTGGCCATTACCCTCACGTCCTTTCTTTCGTGTGCATATCGCACTACGTTAAAGTCCCCTCTTAGTACCCCGAACAAATTCCATGTGCCCCAGATGTTGGCTAGCTCATCCCAAAGTTCTTACCTTTTATTTCTGTTGTTTAGTTCATATAATGTTGTAATCATTTCTTGCCACATATCCGCTCTTCTTTAAACAACCACTGTCACCGTGAGGTTACCCACCCAACAATCCAGTAAGTCGAAATTCTCTTATTGATACCAACAATTATCCCCCCTGACGCTCACTAAGCGTCTTTAAACCGCCATTTCCTAATATGGTTTAGCTTTAAGGCACTGAGAAACATATCCGTCGAATGAGACAACTTGGTCTCCTCTAAGAAAACGATATCAACCATTTGGCCCTTAATGACCTCCTCTTTCATCCTACGCTTGGTAGCCTTGCCAAGCCCTTTCACGTTCCAAATTAGGGTATTAAACATTAAAACTATTTGATACTCTCTCACTCCTGAGCATTAACATGCTCAACCAAACAAAACCCTAAGAAACGCAATACACTTCTGTTTCCCCCCAAAAACTTGTAGGACCTTACAGATACTATCTGTTTCCCTAACCCTAATTATGTCATTGTAGTTTGTGTGTGCATGATTGTTGTTATGCAAGTTAACACCATATGTATTTTCTAACTGAATTAACATGGAATTAGGAACAGAACCAAAAATTGAAATTTGTGCATAATTACCTGCCAAGTTTTCGTAGCTCTTTCATTTTTCCACATTTTGATAGGTTTCCTTAACTGTCATGAGTTTCTCCCCCATTTTGTGTTATTTATTGTTGCATCGATGTCCCTCATTTGCCCTGATATTTCTTCTCTTTGGTGAGGGTTCCTCCACCGGGGTGCATTCAGATATACTCTCAAGCCCTTTTTTCCTCCCCTGTATGTGGATCTCCAGACCCGATGGAGTTGTTATTGGACTCTGAAGACTCATATGAAACCCCTTTCTTCTCAATAGTCCAAGGACTCAACAACGCATTGACCTTCTTTTTCACATCTCTCTGTACTCTTTTTCTACTTCCTTCTTCAACATTGCCTTGATTACATCACCTATCTCCTCCTCCTCCCCTCGCTCATCCTAATCAGTGAAGACCTCGTCATCGGTATGTCTCCCCCCAGCCCCCATGGAGAGTAATACCCGTTTCCTTGAATTTTTATTCAAATTACTTTGTCCCACACCTCCCAAGCCCACCGACATTTCCCCTTATTTTCTTTTTCCTTTAGTAGATCAATTCGGCCCATTTTCTTCAAGCCCACACCCGAGTCTCTCTCTTTTTCTTTATTATCATTACATCCCATGTCCACCTGGCCCAAAACCACTTCTTTTTCTCTAATTTCTTTGAAGCCCATATTCTCTTTACGGCCCATGGAGCCCAGCTGTTCCTAATCCAATTCAAAATTTGAATTCAAATTTCCCTCCCATCCCGCCTTCAATTTTTGCCCACCTCAATTTTGGGGCATACGAGGAATGCCACCCTCCCACTTCAGCATGGCTCGTGGTGCTACTTCAGAATTGTCCCCACTACGGGGACCTCCATGTGTTGCACCACATGGGGGCACAACTCCTTATGTTTAGGTGACACAGTGGGAGCTCACTTGGCTCGACTGTGGACCCCACCCCAAACAGAACGAATGTGGCATCTTTCCCAAAAAAGAACGGTTCACTTCTTCTTCATCGTAGGTTGTTTGATCCCTTCCAAATCCGTGCCCATGTCCACCATTGGATGAGATAATTCTTTTCGAACCTGGTCCCATATCACCACCAGTTTGACTCGGTATGCCACTTTCCTTCTCTCCATCCCTGACTTGCTGCGTGATGCCATCACTGCCCAAGACGGCGTTATACTTTTTTCTCCATTTTGAAATAGGCACTTTTCCACTGCACTTTTCCACTGGTGCCTTGACTTCCGCCTCCTCCCTCGCTAGATTTTGGCCCTCTTCATCTTCCATGACTATATGTTCATGGTGGAATTTGTTCTCCACCATTGTACGAATTATTGTTGGGATCTTATCGATGCTCTTACAGCCCACCTTAATTCTTTGATAGCCCCTTCTCTGACATGTCGTCAACTTGTGCACCTCGGAAACATCCCCATATTTTTGAACCATATCCTAAAATCCCCCTAATTCCCAATAATGGAGTGGCAGCGCGAAAATCTGAATCCATGCTGCCACTGGCAGCTCCTGTTCGATTGTTGCTTCCTCTCCCATCCACGAAACAATACTAATCCCATACCTCCCTCCGATGATCTTGATCTCATTCTTCTTGATAGAGCACCAGTACCTTTGATGGATGGGAATTCAGCTACCCAGTAGTCATGAATTTTGTGGAGCTCCCAACTCCTAGAGTTGAAGGATTTAGCCAGATTTCTGAGCCCAGTGATGATCTCCTACGTTGATGGCCACCTAGAGACTACCTCAATTACCCCCACCCAAGTTCTTAGTCTCTCCTTGTTAGCTTGTTAGTGTTCATCGACGCAGTGACGGTGACGATGGAATGTGTGTATTCCTTCCGCTTTTGAGGTGGTTTCTTCTCCTCCATCATCCTCTCTCCTATCCTATCGACTCTAAATGGGTAAGCCTGGACTTTATGTCCAGGGTTCTTGCATTCAAAGTAGACGAAATGTCCATACGAGCACTCATCTTTACAGTGATAATTGCCGCAAAAAATTGCACGTCTCCACTTTCGCCTTCGCCCTAACCTTCTCATGTTTCTTGGTGGAGCGAGATCGATAGACTTCCCATGATTGTTCATCTCGATCATCTCCTCCACTCTATATCAAAATTCGCGCAACACCGAGATGAACTCCTACTCTGAGAAGGATGTGGGTGATCTTGGGGAAGTGGTGGGCTTGGTATGGCATGGGGAAGTATTAGAGCCCCTCTGAGCTGTGTTTCAATAATTTTTGCCGTCGATCTTGACCTCCGACGATAGTACTCCCTCCTTCCCTAGTCACCGCATCCTCTCCTTTGAATAGCGAATGTTAGAGCATCTGTAGTCGTTGAATGTCAAAATTTGGGTATCTCCCATATATGACTAGAAATTTTGGGTTTGTGTTATAGTTGTTTTAACCGAAATTTTGAGTTTTGAATTTAAAAAATCGACGGACGAGGAATGATTTCCCATCCATTGATTTTTTTTTTAATTAAAAACCAACAGACGGGAAATTATTTCCCGTCAATTTTTTTTCCTTCCAATTAACTCCTAATCAAATATTAATTATATATTAATTTAATCTTAATTAAATCTTAAACCTTATTTAAATCTCAATTAAACCTAATATATACCCGTAAAAATTTCTATTGGCCTAATTCTGTAGAGTATTTTTTTAAAGAGTAAAAGAAGTGATTTCTATAGGATCTCCAATCCAAGAATTTATTTATTTAAATTTTTTTTAAGGCACGGACAAGAAATGATTTCCCGTTCGATCGATATAAAATAAAATAAAATTTGAAGCGACGAAAGAGTATCTTTCGCTTTGGGATTTTTTTAAAAAAATGGATGAAAGATGATCTTTCGTTAGCTATATTTTTCCAATTTCATTTCTTCTCCTAAATATTCCTAACTATTTTGTTCCTCTCAAACCAAAATTTGGGTATTTAGCCAATGACTGTAGCACTTTTTTCCCCAAATTTTGCAAAATTTGAGAAAAAAGCCAACGACTACAGATGCTCTTATGGTGCCATTTTGATGAGGAGAGTACCCGATGTCTCTTCTATCTTCCCCTTGCCTCGCCTCACCATTGACCTCTCACTAGCTTAAAGGAGTGATTGCAGCTAATGGTAAGTGCATGTAGGGCACACCCCTTGTCTGTCTGAAGTGATGGATGGTAGCAGTTCGTTTCCAAATCCTCTTCATTCTGAGCAGGCTGAGGGGTGTCTTAGCATGAACTCCCTCACCAATTGCAGCAGAAAACGACCGCATTACAACATGAATTAAGATAGACGACCAAGAAAGAAAACAGATGACCTAGAAAGAAAGCCGACACCTTTTTCCACAAGTGGTTTATCTTACCGTGCTAGCCACTGCTTCATTTCGTATAATGATAAAGTTGTCACTTTCTTAGCGCTCCACCCCACGGAGAACTCTGGCTGCGTTTTGTACTAGTATACACGGGACCCAAATTATCAAAATTCATTCATTTCGGCTATTCCACGAGAAGATTGAAAAGCTGACGTAGAATCACTAAAAAAATAGTGGTGCGTGCCGACTGCGTGGGTGCGTGCATTCCCTGTCGTTATCGCTGCTGGACTCCTTTTCTTTGCCCCTCTCTCAGTTCTCATGTCTCTCTTCATGGGATGTAGACTTTCCTTTCTATCATCCTTAACATTGTTCAAAGACTCAGAAAATCTTTATATCAAATTCTTAATTCTCTATACTGTGAAGAAACCTAGGGCTCTCTGTTGTGGCCAGCTATATAATATTATAATTCCATAGAATTACTCTCGAGATTATAATTCCCAATAATCAACTCCAAAATAATTTATCAAATTAAATTAATACCAATACCAATACCCAATCTCAAAACCTCAATATATATATATATATATATATATATATATATATATATATATATATATATATATATGTATATATATATGTATATGTATATATATCTATATATATATATGTATATATATATATATATATATGTATATATATATATATATATATATATATATATATATATATATATATATATATATACATATCATGATCCCAAAATCTATACCTAGACTACACTAGGTATTGGTTGGTGCTGTGAAGCAAATGTTTTTTTTTTTTTGAAATAAAAGTGACCGAAGTCACTGGTTTCATTAATGAACAGTTAACTAAACATAAATTAGCCATCAATACAAATTAACTCTGCTCGAGTTCAGTACATGTAGTACACCAAAATAAAAAAAACTCCAAGCTGACATACATAGGTTACATAAATAGACCCCTAAAAACAAAAACCGACCCCTCTTGTACAATATCTCCAAAACCATACTCGAAGGGCTCTTTAGCTGTCGTCCCCCTGATCCTGTTGTGCTCCCTCCAATCGTGGTTTCTTCCTCCCTCCTGCTTGACCTGCCTAGGTATTTATTAGAACCAGAGTTTTATGCAATAACATATGAAATGTACATCTAGAATTACGGAAGCAAAACTCATTTCTATCCAGCCAAAGATTCCACAAAATAGCCCCCACCGTAATATCCCGCACTAGTCTATATTCTTTTGTAATATTTCTGGTTCTCCAGCTACCCCAAAAGTCCTCGATGCAATTAGGTACTTCTACCGTATGAAACCCCAATCCCATGACCTCCCAGGTAAGTCTAGCTCTATGGCAAAGGATAAAAATGTGGACGGTGTCCTTCTCTCCTCTGTTACATCGTTGGCAAATTACATCAATCGGGATGTTACGCTTTCTTAGATTCATTTTGGGGAGGATAGCATTGTTCAATACTAGCCATAGAAATGCCTTAACTTTTGGGGGAACCTTAGACTTCCAGATGGTGTTAGCAAGCGAGTTTCTAGTTCCCCCGTCATTCAAGAAGCCGTACATAGCACTGACAGTGAATATGCTAGTAGGGCTTAATCTCCAATCCCGAACGTCCTCCTCTCCCCTAGCCTGAGATCCCTCCTCCTCTAGCAATGCTTTGAGCTTCATTAATTGCTCCTGACCCTCATAAGACAGGCTTCCTTTAAGTTCAAATCTCATTTTTCTATTCCTCTAGACATCCGCCACTAGTGCATCTTCCTTAGAAACAACATTTGCCAACTACGGGAACATCGACTATAGTGTGTTTTCAGGATACCATTTGTCTTTCCATAACCTGATGTTATTCCCTTTACCTAGCTTACACCTCGTGTTAGCATGGTAAATGTCCCCTACCTTAGTAATTCCCTTCCAAATGGATGATACCTTTCCTTGCTTGCACATACCTCTGAATCTGATAATGTTCCTCCTTCGGTACCTCATGAACGAATTACTCCACCACGTCTTGCGCTGTTTATGCATTTTCCACCACAATTTGGAGAGTAGTGTCTTGTTCATGTCTCTGACGTTTACTATTCCCAATCCACCGAATTCTTTCTTCTTACATACCTTATCCCATCTTATCAGATTAATTCCCTTATTGTCGTCCCGATTTCCTCTCCAAAGGAATTTACGCCTACACGTATCGATTCTATCGATTTCCTAGTTGGGGATCTCATATATAGACATCAGGTATGTAGGTAGGCTACTGAGAATGGAATTGATAAGAGTAATCCTTCCACCCAGGGATAGAAACTTTCCTTTCCAAACAGCCAATTTTTTCTCAATCTTTTCCACCAATGGGATCCAGTCTTCCTTCAATTTTCCCGGTTTCATAGGCGTACCTAAGTATTTGAGAGGGTACTCTTTAATGTCGCAGTCCAGCATTGTTGAATCCAACTCAATGGATCTCACATTGTTGTTGCTTAGTGCAGTCACGCTACTTTTGTGCAGATTAACCGCCAGTCCTGACCAATATTCAAAACATCGCAGTAGGATACATATAAATATGATTTCTTCCACTTCTGCAATTCCGAATAAGATTGTATCATTCGCATATTGTAGGATTGACAATGGTGCTGAAATACCTTTAACTCTAACCCCCTTGTTAAGCCCTGCCTCTATACCTCTCTTATTCATTTCAGTCAGACCATCAGCAATAATTGCAAAGATAAGCAGCGAAAGCGGATCTCCTTGTCTCAAACCTCTCTGGCATTTAATTTCCCTACCTATTGATCCGTTTACTAGGACGAAGGATTTGTCATTCCTAACACACATCTTCATCCAGAGCCTCCATTTTTCTCCGAAGCCTTTAAGATTAAGTGCCTCATCCACACAGTCCCATTTCATGGTATCATAAGCTTTCTCAAAATCTAATTTTAGGAAGAAACCCTCTACCTTGTCTTTAAGTCCTCTGAAGACCATTTCGTAAGCAGAAGCGATGTTATCCATGATATCTCTACCCTTTACAAACTCGCTTTGCGACTCATCAACAATATCGTTAAATTTTGGGGATAATCTATTCGCCAAAACTTTCATGATGATTTTGAAAGAGCCGTTTAGCAGGCTGATGGGTCTCAGGTCTTTTACTCTAAGGACCTCTGCTTTCTTCGGTATTAGGATAACATTCGCATAGTTTAGTCTCTCTATTTGTGTCTCTCCCTTATAAAACCCATGAAAAATGTCTACAAGATCTTTCCTAATGATAGACCAGTATTTAATGTAGAACATGATCGGGAACCCATCCGGTCCTAGCGCTTTGTCTTGACCCAACATCTTGATATCCTTTAGAATCTCCTCCTCCGTGAAAGACCCGTCCAGGCTCTCGCTTCCCTCAATAGACGAATCGGTCCACATGTCTGTTCTCAATTCACATCTGTGTGTTTTCTTCTTTCCTAATAGATCTCTAAAAGACCTCTCAATATGGTTTTTAATTTCTGAAACATCCTCTGTCCAAACGTCCTCCACAAATAGTCCCCCAATATGATTGTGCCGCCTTCTACCATTAGCCACCTTATGGAAGAAATTTGTGTTCGCATCTCCTTCTTTGAGCCATTGTATCCTCGATCTTCATCTCCAATAACATTATTCCATTTTCCCAATCTATGAAGCTCTGATCTGCTGGCTGCCAGTTCATCGAACTCTGCCAATTGAAGACCTCTATCTTCTTCGAATCTTGAATCCTCAGTCCTAACATCTCTTTTCTTCTTTTTGTTTCCCCAAATTCCTCTTTTGCCCACCTCTTTAAGCGCTTTCGCAGTCGCCTCAGTTTGATGTTCCAATTAGATACCGCATCTTTAGAATTGGTAGTCATCACCTATGATTCCTCAATTACTTTTGAAATGTTAGTGTTGAATGTCCATGCTTTCTCAAATTTAAACTGACACGGTTGAGTTCTTCTGTCGTTCTCCCACTCCAGAATGAGCAAGATGTGGTCCGACGTAAATCTAGGAATAGATCTAACCGACGCCAATGGGAATGGTTCCTCCCACTCCGTGGAAACCAAAATTTTATAAAGTTTTGCTAAATTTGGGTTAGCCTGCATGTTAGACCAGGAAAATCTCCTATCATTCGTCTGGATTTCAATGAGACGAAGGTCATTGATAATGCGGTTGAACTGTTGTCTTTCCTTGTCGTTAGAGCCCCTACCCCTATGTTCGTTAGTAAATCTAGTTATGTTAAAGTCCCCCCAATGAACCATGGGCCAGTCCATCTACCTCGAATGGTGTTAATCTCCTCCCAAAATGTATATCTCTGACTACTGTTGTACGGGCCGTAAACCGAGGTAACCATGTGTATCCAACCATCACTTTTACGCTTAATAACAATGGACAACGAGAAGTTATCCACGAAGTCAGAAATAATCTCAAACACCTTCGAATCCACATCCACAGCTATACCCCCCGACATACCCCTAGACGGCTTGACTCGCTAAAGAAAGTCTCTTAGCGTTCTAAGCCCCCCGAATTCGTTACTCTGTTGATCGTCAATCTTAGTTTCTTGGATAGCGCACAAAGTCGGGTACGTCCTAGCAATAGTATCGTTAACCAATCTACTCTTAACATTCGAGCGCATCCCTCAAACATTCCAGAAGATGTAACACATGGGAAACTATTTAAAAAGAACATCTACCCTATCCTACCCCGTCTAGGATGGGAGCACTATCGACACAGTCTATTGGCTTCCTCTCTAATGATTTTAGCTCTACTAAATTGAATAATACCTGAGGAGCCCATGTTTAACCCGAACATGCTAGCATAGTAAAGAAGCAAATCATCAGAGATAAAATTCAAAATTGAGAACGAACCTCCACAGACAGACATTGGCTCCTTAGCTTTTGCGGCGGATCTAATGAGGTTCTCCTCACTAGGCCCCTTAGAACCCCACCTGTCAGTTTGTCTCATGCTCTTTCTTTTTGCTTCCTCAGTACCCTTCCCCTTATTCTCCACCGTAGAATCATCAATTTCCACCTCCACGCTATCCTGAATGACAGGAGTAAGTTCCTGAACCCTTCTTTCCCACTTCTCAAATTCGCAATCCGAGTCTAGTAATTCTTTTCCCATTCCATCTAATGCTTCAATAATGCCCTCCTTTCTAGACGAGTCCTCTATAAGTCCTAGGTTTATTTTCCCATCACTGTAATCCCCTTTGTTGACTCTTCTTGGATTGTTGTCTTCGTCAAAACCATCCGCCCCTTCACACCTTTATATTTGTTGCTCAGATGTACCGTCCCCTATCTTTGCACCTGGCTTAGACCCTCGACTGTGTGACCCTTGACCCATATCTTGTGCCAAAGCCCCGTCTTTATCATTGACCGAAAGTGTCCCCTCAGAAGATGTCCATGGGACAAGCCCACTTTTAATAAGGCTATGTGTGATGGTTCTAACTGCCAAGTCTACTGCAGATCTGAACTCTACTGTGGATAGCATCATGAAGCCAACCTGTGTTTTCGTGGGCCCCCCTCCAGAGCACAGTTGTGAACAGCTTGCTGGCACTTTCCCCTTATCGAATAAAGTGCCTCGTACTGTCGCCGTTTCCAAAGTGCCTGTGAAGCAAATGTTGCCACTTGGGACTGTACGTACCAGCCATTCGATCTTCGATCAAGTGCATTAATATTCGTGCTAAAACTAAAAAGTAGGGTTAGCTACAGCACATGCACGTGTGATGTCTGTCATTCTCTTTTGGTTTCAAAACAAATCTATCGGCGGTAATGGAGATCTCTTTGGCTTTGTAAATTATTGGGTATGTGCAGAAAATATGATGTTCCAAGCCATTCACCAGCGGTGATGACGGTGGAAGGTCCTCTCTTTCTCGGCATCCGACCAAGCTGAGTACAGCAATGGCGGAACGAATTCAAGAAGAGGATTGGATGAACAGAAAAGCAAAATCTTATTCATGAACTCAGCTATTACAGGGGTGAGCTATTTATAAACGATAGTTACTTGCACATCACGTGTCTAGAACCAACCGTTACAATTCTGTTGGACTTATGTGCTAATTACCAAGCACTTTTACAAATAAACCCTCCAAAGACAAATAATACTTCAGGGAATGAAACTAAAAATAGATATAATACATTTCAGCTATCTTGAGTCATCTTCTTCAACCAGCTGAGCTACCTGAGCTACCATCTCTGCTAACCCAATGTTCTACGATCCCATGTCGTCTGTCGGAGCTCTGTTATGACCTGATTCAGGTACTGGATCAATACTCCCCCTTCGAAAAGATTCCAGGACGACTCTGAAGGACGAGAATCGCCAGTATAAGTCCCAATACTTTCCCATGTAGCCTCGCTGTCACTATAGTTTTGCCATTGAACTAGAACTTCAGATACAACAATTCCTCTCTTTGGAACCATGCGACGCCTCAAAACCTGAACAGGCTCAGGTGCTTCCTCGACATAGTACTCAGGTAACGCAGAAGACACCCTTGCCAGATCACTATCTTGTGGCACAAAGGTCTTCAACTGAGAGATGTGAAACACATTGTGAATACAAGATTCAACAGGTAGCTATAATCTATAAGCGACAGCCCCTACTCTCTCCAATATTTCATAAGGCCCATAGTACAAAGCAACTAGCTTATGAATGCATCGATCTCCTACGGAAGTTTGAAGATATGGTTGCAACTTCAAATACACCCAATTTCCAGGTACAAATTCTTTGTCTGATCGATGCAAATTAGCTTTCCTTCTCATTCTCTGTTGGGCCTTTGACAAATTTTCTTTAAGTAGCTGTAAGACCAAATCCCTTGCTAGCAATGAATCCTCTACAGCTTGGACTCTCGCAGTCTTGGGTACATATGACAGAACACTTGGTGGAGACTTCCCATAGACTGCTTGATAAGGGGAATTACCCGATGAGCTATGAACATGTGTATTATAACTGAACTCTGCCCAAGACAGCCATTCCGACCAATCCTGAGGTCTATATGCTGTGAAGCATCGGAGGTACACCTCTAAGACTCTGTTAATCACTTCAGTTTGTGTAATACCCCAGATTTGCAGCGAACAGTCGACTGGTCGATTGTTCAGTCGACTGGTAACATTGTTTACACGGGATTTGAGAAGAATTTGAGAAATTTAGTCCCACATGGGAAGTATACAAAAACTAATTTGAGTATAAATATAATTAGCCAATAATCAAGAGTCACCTAATTGGTTAACCACCTTTTGAGAGGCAGCCTGTGGTGGGCAGTTGTACTACATAGTATCTAATTTGTATTCTAAAAATATTAAAAATTATCTGAGTATTGGGGCGGGGCGTTACAGTTTGTCCATCGGACTGAGGGTGGAACGCAGAGCTTAAACAAAAAGCTTAGTTCCTTGCATAGCCAATAGCTCACGCCAAAAGTTACTTGTAAATATGGCATCCCGATCACTTACGATACTTTTGGGAAGGCCATAGAGCTTGAAAATTGCTTCGAGAGTGCCGCAGCCACACTCATAGCCGTATATGGGTGAGATAAGGGAATGAAATGACAAAATTTGGACAATCTGTCAACGACAACTATCGTAGTAAAACCTGTGCTTTTAGGCAACCCTTCGATAAAATCCATGCTAATATCATCCCAAATGTTATCAGGGATAGGGAGTGGCTGTAGCAAACCTACAGGAGGTGTTCTAAGATATTTGTTTCCCTGAAAAATATCGCAGGATTTTATAAAGTTGCGTAAGTCCTTCTTCATCCCTTGCCAATAGACAATTCTTTTCAAGCTAAGCTAGGTTTTATCTATTCCCATGTGTCCCCCTTGAGGAGTGCAATGCACCTCTTCCATGAACAAAATCCTGGCTGTAGAAGTAGGACTCAGTAAAATTCGGCCCTTATAATAAACCACTCCAGCTATCAAAGCCAACCTGTCATCTGATTTATCAGCAATATGCCTCTTACTCTCCTCATAGAATTGATCTGTAGCCACCAAGTGTTTGATTTGCTCCAACCACACAGGCTCAACCACTGTAATTGCAGACAAGCTAGCATCTTCCCCCTCTTCAAATTGTCTAGAAAGTCCATCGGCCACAATATTTTCCTTACCCTATTTATATTCCACTCGAAACTGATATAACTATGCAGCTTAAGCAACCATAAGTGTTGTGCCTCAGTGTACAAGCATTGCTCCAACAAGTATTTGAGAGGTTTATGATCAGTATGTATCACAAACTGTCTACCTAACAAATATTGACGCCATTTCTTCACTGACAAAAGGATCGTAAGCATTTTTTTTTCATAAGTAGACAAGAATCTGCTCTTCCCTTTCAATTCCTGACTGAGGTAAGCTATTGGGTGTTTCTCTTGGTGTAGGACAGCTCCCAACCCCGTGGCACTAGCGGCACATTCCAACTCAAAGGGTAAAGCAAAATTGGGTAGTTGGAGAACTGGAGGAGAGGAGAGTACCCTTTTCATGTTTTCAAAAGCCTGTTGAGCTTATTCTTGCCATCAAAAAGCTCCTTTCTTAGTAAGCTTCACAAGAGGCCATGCTAGTGAGCTATAGTGAGCTATGAATTTCCTGTAATACCCCGTAAGACCCAAGAATCCTCTTAAAGCTTTCAATGATTTGGGAATGGGCCAATTAACAATGGCCTTGACCTTCTCCTGATCAACCATAACCCCTTGAGCAGACACTACGTGACCAAGATACTCTACTTCTGATACCCCAAATGAACATTTACTGAACTTAGCAAAGAGATTATTGATCTTGAGGACTTGTAGGACTGCCGACAAATGCTTCAAATGAGACTCCAAACAGCCACTGTACACTAGAATATCATCGAAGAACACTAGAACAAATCGACGCAAGTATGGCTTGAACACAGAATTCATATGAGCTTGGAAAGTCGATGGGGAATTTGTTAATCCAAAGGGCATAACCAAGAACTCATAATGCCCTTCGTGAGTGCGAAAAGCTATCTTATGCACATCAGCTTCATCCATTCTAATTTGATGATAACCACTACGGAGATCCAACTTGCTAAACACTTTAGCACCATGAAGCTCATCCAAAAGCTCATCTATCACAGGAATGGGGAATTTGTTCTTCACTGTGATGTCATTTAGAGCCTTATAATCAATGCACATTCGGCAATTACCATCGGATTTTTTCACCATTACGATAGGAGATGAGTAGGGACTATGGCTAGGTCTTATTATACCAGACTGAAGAATTTCATGAACTAACTTTTCAATCTTCTTCTTCTGGTGCCATGGGTGTTTATATGGTCGAAGGCTAACAGGTTTCGACCCAGGAATGAGGGGTATAGAGTGATCAAAGTCTCTTTGCAGAGGTAAACCCATGTTCTCTATAAACACCACATGATACTCATCTAGTAACTGCTGCACTGAAGAGGGAATGGTGAGTTTGGCATGAATATCAGCTGGTGCACCTTCCGGAATTGAAACTCCTACCATATGGAGTAACCAACCAGATTTTGATTGCAATAAGGCTTTCGACACAGACTTAGCAGATGCCACTTCAATCTCTCGAGGATGAATACCCATCAAGGTGCGATGCTGGCCCCCAAGCTTAAACTGCACTCTCTTCTCCTTCATATTCCATATCACATCTCCTAATGTTTCAATCCACTGTGCCCCCAATACTAATTGACTAGTATCGAGGGCTAAGACATAAAAATCTGCCACAATTGGTACCCCTTGGCAATGAAATGTCACCCCCTTACACAGACCCAATCCCTTCAATAAAATGCCTCCTGCCACAATGACATCTAATCTGAATTGAAGGTTAACTGGAAACCCAGTTTTCTTAACAATCTCTTCATCAATGAAATTATGGGTAGCTCCGGTGTCAAGAACTGCACACACAGGGTGAGAAGCAATTCTGCCTTGAACTCTAAAAGTTCTTGGTGTAGTACTACCTGTAAGGGTGTTAAGAGAGATAACAGCAGACTCCCCTTCATTCTTTTGTAAAACCTTAGGTACCTTGGGACTCTCCTGGTACTTAGCCAAATTGGGCTCTTCTTTCCCATCTGTCGAATTTTGTGATTCCTCAGTCTCTTCTTTTAAAATACCCAACATTTGCATGAAAACACTTCCTTCACAAGAACCCATCATCTGCATAAATAATCTACCTGCACATTTATGTCCCCTCATAAACTTTTCATCGCAATGAAAACATAATCCCTTCTCTATTCTATCTTTCATGTACTGCATAAACTATTGATCCTTGGCCTTAGCAGCCAATGAGTGAGATGGAGCACTTGCTTCAACATTGTTCCTACTACTGGATACAAGAGGAGTCATGAAAGGTTTGTAGTTACTAGGAACAACACCTACCTTGCTAAAAGAACTGGTTCTCCAACCTTTCTTTTGATCCGAGATAATTTCTTCCCCAGCAATGGCTTCTCTGTAAGCCATCAATACACTGCTAGGATTCTTGAGCTTCACCTCCTTCCGCAGCTCACTTTTCAATCCTGAGATATAACAACTTACTAAAGAGGATTTTGCTAGAGGTTTGGTAAGCTGACTATATTTCAAGAACTCCTTATGATACTCCAATACTGTTCCTGTTTGTTGCAGCTTGTACAATGTCGCTTCGGGGTCATCTAACTCAGAAGGGCCGAATTGCAACATTAACTCCTTTTTCAAGATTTCCCAGTCAATCTCCACCTCCTCTTGTTGCTCAAACCACCTCCACCAGAGTAAGGCTTCTCCCCTCAAGTAATAAAGACAAAATGACAACCGATCACAAGAATGGATTCTTTGTGTAAAGAAATGGTGCTCCATGTGGTAAATCCAGTTTGTTATGTCTCCTGTTCCATCATAACCAGGTAAATCAATTTTCGGATGTTACAAATCTCCTTTCAATTGGCTGCTCAAAATCATCAAGATTCCGTGATCTTTCTCGTCGATGAGGTCTTTGTCGAGTGTAAAGACGGTGTTCACCCCCCATACTTATGGTAGCATCTCTCTTTTCCTGAATCATCAAAGTCGCTTCCTGAACTCCAAGATCCATGTCTTCAATGAGATCGCCCATTTCTTGGTTTCTGAAGCAAACGATCCAATGCCAGCTCCAACCGATCGAACTGTTCTTCCAAGCTAGAATGCTTATGGAGATCAACACCGTGACTGGTGGATCCCCGCGCATTCAGACTCCCAGCTCCAGATCTAGACCGAGGTCCTGACTTGGAATGGATGGATTTCTCAGCTTCTTGAATAGGTTCTTGGTCAAATTCTTGATCAACGGCGGTTGTGCGGTCGATCTCAAGCTTTGATACCAATGTTCCAAGCCGTTCACCAGCGGTGATGACAGTGGAAGGTCCTCTCTTTCTCGGCATCGGACCAAGCAGAGTACAGCAATGGAGGAACGAATTCAAGAAGAGGATTGGATGAACAGAAAAGCAAAATCTTATTCATGAACTCAGCTATTACAGGGGTGAGCTATTTATAAACGATAGTTACATGCACATCACGTGTCTAGAACCAACCGTTACAATTCTGATGGACTTATGTGCTAATTACCAAGCACTTTTACAAATAAAACCCTCCAAAGACAAATAATACTTCAGGGGCTGAAACTAAAAACAGATACAATATATTTCAGCTATCCTGAGTCATCTTCTTCAACCAGCTGAGCTACCTGAGCTACCATCTCTGCTAACCCAATATTCTATGATCCCATGTCGTCTACCGGAGCTCTGTTATGACCTGATTTAGGTACTTGATCATATGATAAATGGGGGCACCTACTCCTAAATTTGATTAGCAAGTTCGACAATGTTGATAAGTGTATGAATGAGATTGCAATTATTCTATATGGATGTTTTCAGCTTAACTAAACAATGTGCACATCGTGAAGACTGACACTAGACCGAAACTTTGAAGTTGGATAGAAATTGACAATTTAGTATGCATATTATTTTAGGTTGAAATCTAGTAGGGCTGAAACTGAAACTTGTACTGGTTTTTAAATCCAGCTTTAATATGAATACATAGTGAATGAGAATTAAATCTGAGTTGCTCCGCTACCATTTTAAGGATCTTGTCAATATATACCATTAGATCAAAGCTTTGAAATTGGTAAGGGTAGAAGATTCAGCAAGCGTTTAATTCTAATGGCATGTGTTCACAAATTCCATGATTTCATCACCTTCTTTTTGTTGTTAAGTTTTGAGAAAAGGTATTTGTATCATTATTGTAATTGACTAATCGTGATTTGTATCATTGTATGCCTTCGTACTTATTGTTGTTCGGTTATTTTGGTCCACACGCTACTCCTCCTTATCGTAATTTTGCGTTTTTGAGATATCTCTACAACTATCCAATCTTCACATCCAACATCTCACTGTTTCAATAAAGATTGTAGTTGGCTTGATATTGAGAGTTCATGTTCTAACTTATCAACATTTATCCAAAATTTTGAAATGTTCTACCATAGTCTAGATGAGGAAGATTTTGACTCTAAGCTAATCCTTTCCCTTTCACTCAACAAAGAAATCAAGTTGCATTCACTATATATAAAAAACTTTTTTCTTTTCTTTTTGAATATAGAACTATATTATAGTATGATCTCAAATATGAGATCTCTCTTTACCCATCTCACTTTATTTATCGTCTGATCTACAACTCATTGATATATTGAAGTTTTAAGGTCTATTAGTTGTTAACTTATGCTAGCTGTTAGTTTCAGATCCAACGTGACTTAATTTGTGCATTGGAGACAACCCCCCATCCAAGGACCAAGCAAAAAAAAAGGAAAAAAACCAAAAATTAAAACCATGTTAAGCCCGGCAAGTCCAATTATGTTCCCCTTTAATCTGTGATTAGTTCTTTAATAAAACTCAATCCCCTGCCCTTTCAAATACCCCCCTCCTCAGCTCTGTCTCCTTTCCCTACTAAGCGCACTTTTGAGAAGAAGAAGAATGGCTTAAACAACATGCACTCTCTTATTCCACCTTTGCTTCCAAAGAAAAAAAAAGCACTCTCTTGCTCAGCATTCTCTTTCTCAGTCACATTGCTCTAGCAATCAAGGACAATGGCATCATCATTTGTTAAAATGTATTTGGTATGGTATGAACTGTATATTCTGTTTCCTAATTTATAGGAATAGATTCCCTCAAATCTTTCATCTCCTTAATCTTCTCAAATAAACTATGCCCCTTCTCCAAGAAAGTATTGTATGTATAAAAAGAAAAACAGTAGAAGAATAAAAACAAGAAAATATATTTTTGCCAATTGAATATGGTATTAGAGCCTAAAATATCCTAGGTAGGTTGAAGAAGAAGAAGATCCTAATACCTCTTCTTCTTCCTATTGATCCCGTCGAAATCTCTTGCCTTCAATCTTGTCGACCCCGATCCCATCGTTGATTCTATTTCCGTCGTCAACATCCCTAATCCCCTGTTGTGTGTCATTGACCTCGATTCTATTGTCAACATCCTGTTCCCGTTGTCAATGTTCTCGTCGTCAACATCCCTGGTCCCGTTGCTACATCCCCTGATGCCATCGCAGATCCACAAGCCACCGCCGTGGTCACCACCCGCTGTTGCCCCCGCTAGCTGTTTGATGTTCAGATCCGATTTTCGATTGAAGAATTTCACTGCCGCTGTTTGATGCTCCTATTGGAAATTTTTTTTTATTAGACACTGAGTTGCTGTTTTGTGTTTGGGTTATTGGATCAGCTCTAGATTCAAACCAAACATTAGATCTAGATCCAGTCAAGCGGACCATTCTCAATGTTTCTGCTTATTTTTGCTGTTAGTACTTGCAGTGTTACTGTTCTTGCGTCGATTTTTTGTGACAACCATACCATGGGACAAACTGATGGATCTTGGAATACTAAGGATAGTGCACCGATTATTGTACAATCCGACCATACTGGTTTTGATGCTGGAATAATTCTTGATGAAACAAACTATGATGTTTGGACTCAGTTGATGGAAATGCATATTGCTGGACGTGAAAAGATCCAGTTATTCGAGGAAAGAATAAAATTCCTGATGAAAGTGATGCCACCTATGATAAATGGTATGTTGATAATCAGAAAGTCAAAGGCTGGTTATTGATATCCATGAAACCGGAGATCATGAAGAGATACGTTTGATTGCATACGGCTCGTGATGTTTGGGATACCCTAGCAAATGCATTCTATAATGGAACCGATGAAGTTCAAGTATTTTCTCTAAATCAGAGAACCTTCTTGGCAAGGCAAAATGACCGGTCACTCTCCGTTTATTATGGAGAATTAACTGAGATTTTTCAAGAGCTTGATCACTGTGATAAGGAGATCATGAAGAATTCTGATGATGTTGAAATATATCGGAAATTGATTGAGCGCTTACGGGTTCATATCTTCTTGTCAGGGTTGGATGCTGAGTTTGAATAGGTTCGAGGAGAAATCTTGCGAAAGGATCCCGCTCGTGATCTTGAGGCATCTTATGCATATGTCCGCCATGAGGCTCGCCAACAAAGCACCATGAACAAGTCCTTCGAACCCTCTGATGCAGCTGCAATGGTGGCTCAGAACCGTTCTTCAAAAAGTTACCCGGGTCAATCTGAACCAAAACTACCTTATGAGTCGAGGAAGTGTACTTATTATGGCAAGATTGGTCACACGAAAGCTCGTTGTTATGAGATTATTGGCTACCCAAAAAACTGGGACCATAGAAAGGATACTCGAAAGATGAATTACAACCAACCCACTATTGCTGTTGGAGTGGCTAATGGAGCTGAAAAGGATGTTGGACAAGCCTTTGCATTAGTTACAGATACAGGTAATAATGGTGAAGTATTTAATATTTCTGCTTCTGTAATGAATAATGCATGGATAATTGATTCAGGCGCTACCGACCATATAACCATCCACCAAATCAAGTATGTTCACTGTCAATGAAAATCTGTTCATCATTACTGGCGAGGGTTCCATATCCCTCACAAAAAATCTAAACTTAGATATTGTCCTAGTTGTGCCTCCTTGAACTTTAATCTGTTATCTGTTGCTCAAATAACTAATGCCTTACATTGTATTGTGATTTTTTGGCCTTCTTATTGTGTGTTTAAGGACATTCGGACTCGCAAGATGATTGGATATGGGGTTAGACATGGGAAGCTGACTTGTTATTTGAAAGTTCAAGCAAGTTGACTGAAACTCTAGTTGTGGAAGGATCCAAGGGGGAGAAGAAGAAATCAGAAATTTGTCTATGGCATCGACGTCTAGGCCATGCTTCTTTTGGTTATTTGAATAAATTATTTCTAAATGTATTTTCAAAGTTGGATGTTTCTAATTTTTGGTGTGATGTGTGTGAACTAGCAAAAAGTCACTGTGTCTCTTTTCCTCCAAATTTAAATAAAAGCTCTCTTCCTTTTATGATTATTCATTCTGATGTTTGGGGTTCATTCAAAAACACTACTCTTGGAGAAGCAAAATGGTTTGTGACGTTTATTGATGATTGTACTCGTATGACTTGGAATTGTTTGATGAAGTCTAAAAGTGAATTTAGTGGCTTATTTCAAAAATTTCACAAACGGGTTATGACTCAGTATAAAGAACAAGTTCAAGTTCTTAGGAGAGATAATGGCGGCGAGTACCTGAGTTTGAAGCTGCAACAATATTTGGTGGAACATGAGATTGTTCACCAAACTACATACCCGTATACACCTCAACAGAATGGGGTTGCAAAAAAAAAAACAGACACTTGCTCGAAGTGGTTCATGTTTCCCTTATTTATGGAAATATGAAACTCATGTATTGGGGGGAAGCTCTTGCTTCTGCTGCATACTTAATCATTCGAGTTCCATATAGTATCATAAACTTCATCACACCATTTCAGGCATTAACTGAAGCTGTGAATGTACCAACAGTCGTAAACTTTTCACCTCATGTGTTTGGGTGTGTCGCATTTGTTCATCTTCATCAACATGAATGTAATAAGTTATCTCCTCAAGTTGTTCGATGTGTTTTCATGGGTTATGCAACAGATAAGAAAGGCTACTGTTGTTATCATCCACCAACTCAAAGGATGTTTGTGACTCTGTATGTGGTGTTCAATGAAAATGAGATGTATTTTTTCTCTGAGGTTGAACTTCAGGGGGAATACCGAAGTGAAGTTCAGACTCTTGCTTATGAAAAAGTGGTGACCATCCACAGTGAACAATTAGATACAAGGGGTGAAAATGTGGATGTAAGTAGTGACGATCACTCGAATGAAGATTTGGTTGAGGGAGAAAATCTTCACGAGGAACTGCATTCAGTGCCGAACCTCCTCGAAGATGAGTCGTCAGGATCCATGCCATCACTAGTGTCATCTCCACCTCCAGATCCTTCAAAACCCCAAAACCAATTGCCATCGTTGTCCGAAGCTTCAAGAAGAGAACTCCCGAATCGTACTGCTAGAGGTATCCTAAAACATACTTATGAATCTGATCCCATTAGTAATATCAAGTATCTCATGAATCATTATGTGTCCACTTACCAATTGTCTAATTTAAATAAATCATTTGTGAATCAATTTTCTGTTGTATCTATTCCTAATAGTGTGTAGGAAGCCTTAGCCAACCCAAGGTGTGAAGCAGCTATGGATGAGGAGATGAAGTCCTTGAAGAAGAATGAGACTTGAGAGAGTCGAATTGCCAACAGGAAAGAAGCCGGTAGGATGCAGATAGATTTATACGGTGAACTATAAGTCTGATGGTTCAATATAGCAATATAAAGCAAGGGTGATTGCCAAAAGGTACACTCAAACTTATGGAATTGATTATGATGAAACATTTGCACATGTGGCAAAACTTAACACCGTTCTAGTTTTACTATCGCTTGCTGCAAACCTTAACTGGCCGTTGGAGCAATTTGATGTAAATAATATATTTTTTTTTGCATGAAGAATTGACAGAAGAGATTTATATGGATTTACCACCAGAATCGAATAGACCAGTCCAACACCGTAATAAAGTGTGTCGATTGAAGAAAGCACTGTATGGTCTCAAGCAGTCGCCGAGAGTTTGGTTTAGGAGATTTACAAAATTAATGAGAACATTCAGATAATGTCAGAATAATTCGAATCGTACTATGTTCCTGAAAATGAAAGAAGGTAAGATTACTGCTCTGATTATATATGTGGATTGTAATACCCAGCAAAATAGCATATTGTTATTTTTGCACAGTAATCCGTGCACAGTCAAGATTTGCACATGATTACATGTTTTTCTAATAATCATCAGTTTTAATCGAGAGATTTCAGATATATGAGGTATTCTGAACCCGATAAGATAGACTCGGGATATCTTCTTAATTAAACTGTAGATTGTCCCGATTATTTTGAGAAGACAATTTTCGGGAGAAAATAATAATTTATATATACTTTTATAGATTTTAAATTAAATATATTGGTTATTTTAAATTGAGCTAGTACATGAATTGAATGTGGATTCTATTGTGCACAAGGGTTAGAATTGGGGTATGGTGACCTAGGGTTCCTTGACCTAACCTAGGGTTAGGAACCCTAGCATCATGTAATCATGGCTTGGATCTTGATGAAGATCCAATGGTGGAAACAATTCACCATGTGTGGTTGACTTATGGAGAATGAGAAGTTTCCAAGGAGTTTCCAAGAAACTTCCCAGGAGCTTCTAGAAGATGTGTTGGCACCTCATCTCACCATCCACTCAACTCCACCCCATCCTCACCCTACATTTGGCCGTCCCATCCTCCAAAAACCCTAGCTCCCATCTTTCTATAAAATCCTCATTTCTCCTCACTCTCTCATTCTTTCATTTTTTCACTTGTTCTTATTCTTCAAAAAAACATAGAAGAGAGAAAAAGAGAAGGAGAAGAAGAAAAGGTGGAGCCCTTTTGAGTAGTGGTAGAAAAGAAGAGGTGTAGTAGGGAGGGACAAGTTCCAAGGAGCAAAGGAAGGAGCAAGCAAAGCTACAAGGAGATTTTTGCAACTACATGTGGGTGATTCTTTAACTCAAAAATTAGTCTTTTTATGAGTATGTGATATTTTAGCATGTAAAAGTAGTTGGAGAAATTTTAGTTATCATGTGTGATAGTGGCATGCTAAGAAAAGAGAATTGTATGGTAGGAACAACCCTTTCTTGAAGCTTTTGTTAGGAAGTATGTTTGTGAGGGTGAGTTTGGGAATTTCTTGCTCTCAAACGGTTCGGAAGTTTGAGCTAAAATTTTGTGGAGTTATTCTTATATTTATCTAGAGCATCCATGAATTTTTTTCATAATATTTTAAAGTAATTTAGTAGCCAAATCTATTGGTTCAAATCCGGACAGTGAGAAGCTGAAAATGCTGTTGGCTGTGAAATTTTGCTGTATCTTTCCGATTTTGTAACTCAGTGTAGACTGGGTATTTTGAGCTGAAATTTTTTTGGACACTCTTGTATGTGTCTACAACTATATTTTTAAATTTCATAATTTTCTGAGGTCGTTTGATACCTCAAAGAAATTGTAGAATGCGACTGGTCTGAGAAGACAGAGCTGAAGCTGTCTGTGTTTGGGACTGAAGTTCAAAGGCCATAACTACCCGTGTGTATATGATATTGCTATGAAATTTTTGGAGTAGCTTTTGGTATAAGTCTATTTGATGATTCTCAAATTTTAAAATTTTTAGAGTTCATTTGATGAGGTTTCAAAAATAAATAGTAATGGAGTAGTAAAGACTCTCTTAAAGAGGAAGCTGAAATTTATGCTATGTTTGAAGGGTCATAACTCATTGTGTGAGATGAATCTGAATACAAATTTTGCACACAACAGGTGGTATATGTGTAGTTTAAGAATCTCAAATTTCATGAGCATTGGACTTAAGGTTGATTTGTTATTGAATTTCAAAGTGGACCAGGTTCAGTCAAGTTCAGATTGACTAGTCTGTAAACATGTTGAATTCTGGAATAATTTGTTAAGAATTTGGAAAATTGACTAACTAGAGATTTGTAGTAGGGAGTCATAACTTTCTAACACATCTTTGTAATTCCAGTTTGTAGGTTAAAAGTTATGATTTTCCAAAGACTTGGGCAGATCCAGTCTAGTCGAAGTCCTGTTTATTAAAGAATCAACTTTTCCCCTATTTGCGCACCTGATGGAATTTGGTGTTTTCGAGGACTTTAATGATTGAATCTGAGAATGTGTTCAACTAGGAAGTTATAGTAGACACTCCCAACTTTTCATAGAATCTGGAATCGAGTAATTCCGATGAGTGAGCAATTTTTTATAATGTTGGAAAGGTGCAGCGAGTGCATGAAGGGACGTACAGCTGAGATTGTATGAGATTTATATGGTATCAAGATGATTGAATTCGAGAAAATGGTTAACTGGAGAGTTTTAGACTAGGGTCTTAGCTTTCCAGAATGGGTAGTATCAAGTAATTCTGACTTGTGTGCTGGAAGTTATGGACGTTGCAAGTTTAGCAACCTATTGTTTAGATTGACTTCAAGCTCAAGTTAACTCGGAGACTTGAGTTATTTAAAGAATTTGAGGGAGTCGTCCACTAGGTGATTGCAGTGGATCTCCCTACCTTCTAGAAAGTCTGATTGTGTTGGATTTTGATGAGCGTAGCTTGGGTCAGAGCTGCTGCTGTTTCTTGAACTATTTTATCGGACAATCGATGAGGAATCCTCTGCATACCGCAGTGTGGTGATCATGGACTATTGAGTTTCAAAAGAAGTTTTTAGCATTTCATCTGGAACTTAGGCAAGTTCTTGTGCTTGTACTCATGGTGGACATGAATGAGTTGGGAGATAACTATGGTCGATTGTGTTTGGTGTCTCGATGCCTGAGTCTGTCAATGGTCAAGAATTGATGATTATTTGTGTACTTATCTTCATTCAATTACATTGCATCTTTGGGGTGCCGTTGGACTACTCGCTGAGGGTCACATGCCAGGGTTATTGGGTCGATGACCTGTGAAGGTATTGAGAATCAGTGGATGTGATTTCCGTGATGATTGTTATTTAACAGACTAGTCAGGCTCGACATTGTTTGTTCGACACCGTGTATGATTTGAGCGACAGCATGTTTTCAGTAAACTGCATTGATTAGGTTTCCTTTATTGTTTCGCTTGAAGACCGAATTGGTGTTAGGGTGATTCCCTATAATCCGACGCGTTCTGAGAGTTGACACTAGGTGGTGATAACCATGGGATTGTCTCTTCCTGTCAGTAGGGATACGTGCTGCGGTGCGTATCTTGCACTGTTGATTTCTAAAGTACCGTGGTAAGAACGGGATGTCTATTTCCTAGAAGATAGGGGGTTTTAGACCTTCGAGGCTGTCATGTTCTATAATTGGTGGACACGAACAGATCAAAATGGATCTTCTGCGCAATGGATATGCTTTGCATATCTGTTAGTTCGTCACAACTTTTTAGTGGGGTCCGGGTATCGGGCACTAGTGGCAAACCGAGACACCACTAAGTGACTGCAGAACGAATAAGACCGATTAATCTGCAACTGCTATGCCCCGCTTCCCAAAAAGAATACGGAATATGATTACGTGACAAAGCCCAGCGAATGATTTTTATCATTCATGAGCTGTAGGATCGACTCAGCATCATAACAAGAATATAACAAAATGTACACAACCACGCATGCATGAATAATTTATTAATCAACATAAAATAATTGAAACAAAATAATAATATCCCAAATAATTTTTAAATCTGGATCAAAAGATAAAACTCGGGCCTATAAGCCCGTTATAAGATTCAAGTAGCAAAAGAATTAAATAACTCAAAAACAAAATATTTAAAGCAAGTCTTTTCTCCAAGCGAAGCCTAGAACGTCTGCTCACTAATTCCAGCAGGCAATTCGTCTCCAAAGTCTGTATATATAAATATAAAAGAAAAAAATAGGGAAAACAAGACAAACGGCCTTAGTGCAAGTTAGGGTCGCAAGTAGTATAAGCAAGGGTATGAAAACAAGTGCAAGAAATATGGAACAAGATTTGGAATCAAGAATGTATAACATTGTATAAGATGCAACAAGTAGTTGGATTCAAGAAACTAGCTAGCAATAAAGACAACTCAAGTGACAAGATTGGGTAACAAGTACTAGTAGTAGAACAAGTGGCTAGTGAATATATAATGGTATCAAGTATCAAGTAACAAGTATCACGTACAAGTGTCAAGTAAACATGTATGAAGTCTCAAGTAACTAGTCTCAAGTAACGAGCATCAAGTAGGGTATCAAGTGTGTACAAGTGACAAGTTAATCTTAAGTCTAATGTTGAATTCTATCTAGGTAGCACTTCATGCATCCATACTTTTACTACATGGTTGCTACATACAATTAGTTACGTTTAGGCCTAGTAGTGGAGTTTATAGGGCAGTGTACTCAGGTATCAAGTATCCAGCAAGCCGTGCTCATGAATCGAGTAATCATATAACTAGTTCATATGTCAAGTCATAACAAGACAATTCATGAATCAAATATATACTAGTTCGTGAATCAAATAATATACTAGTTCATGAATCGAATAATAATATACTAGTTCATGAATCAAATAATATACTAGTTCACGAATCGAATAATAATATAACTAGTTCATGAATTAAATAATATACCAGTTCATGAATCGAATAATAATATAACTAGTTCATGAAGCATGTATCAGGTGGAAAACACGGACCCCCTTCCGAGTACACTTACCTATATTGTCCACTACTATGGTCTTTCCCTTAAACCTCGGCTTATTATTTATTATTATCATCAAACAAGCATGAAAGTGTGCGAAACATGTAAAGTAACATGATCAAGAATATGGAGCAAGTTTAAGGTAATTATAAAGCATATTTGAGGGTCAACACAAATTAAGATTATCAAGAACTACGAGAATTGCAGTTCTGGACAGCATAACGTTGCTGCACCAAAACTGTGATTTCCGTTGCTACAAGATAGCAAATGTGGATCCGTCAGAATGTCTAGAAACTAGAATCCTGCTTGGTTCCAATGCATATAATTAAGATACATAAAAGTTGTAGAAATTTATGTCAAAATAGCAAACTATACAACATTTGTGTTCAGCTAGAATTTGTAAGACTGAGTTTATACATATGAAACAGGGTTGAAACTTTGTTAATTAATTCTAAGAAATTTAGGGAATGTTCTCTAGGGTGTCCAGTATCAGCATGCAAAATTTCAAGTCATTTACTTACTGGTAGCATAGTTAAAATAATTGTAAACCAAAGTGGTGCAGCCGTTTTTATGAATCTGCGATTACAGACACAATAGCAGTAAAACTGCGATATATCCTAAACCGTTACTCGAAATTAAATTCCGTCAAAAGGGAAAGTAAACCAGATATCTAGGGATACATTTCATATTTAGGACTCAAGTTCAGATTCTGGTGTTATCGGGGTCGAAACAGCAAGCCAAGAAAGAAAAGAAACCAAATCAGACACTTTTTGCATGAAATGTATCAAAATTATACTAGTGTGAATGAGGTATCAACGAAGGGTTGTGACTCTTAGATCATGTGATAGATAAGGCGAAACATTAGATCATCAACGATAAACAAAGAGGAGTCACATTTATAGTCTACTTGCAGTATTTTTAAGGAAAAGCTTGTACTAGAAAACGAAATGTACAAGAAGATACTTGCCTTGGGGTGTAGACGATGAATCCGACGAAAGATTAATGAGAACAGATCCCGGCACGGATCTTGATGGAGATCAAGATCGATGAAGATCGACGGCTCAGATCTGATCTGATCTGATCTGATCAAGATGATGAGATCGGATGGCCCATAACACTCTGATGGAGATCATGATGATCATGATGATCAATCGATCGGATGGCTGAGATTCAATCAATTATCTCTTCTTCTTCTCTCCTTCTTCACAGCGATACAGAGAGGGAGAGTGACTCCAGCGGCTATGGCGATGGTAGGCAGAGCGACGTCGAGGGAAGCTCGACGTAGGAAGACGGGGAGACGGGGGTAGCGCGACACAGGGAAGCTGCGTGCGTCGGGGTCTTTGGTGGCGTCGTACAAGGAGCACAGCGCAGCCACTGGTGGTGCTGCCGCTACCGCTCTACAGGGAGAAACAGAAGAGACGGGGGTCGGGGTCTAGCTGTTGCTGCGGGGTGCTGTCGTCGGGGTGGCAGGGCATAGGGCGCGCGACGAGGTGTCGCACGGGGCTGGCTGAGTGCGGCAGGGGGGCTGCTGTAGGGTGGAAGGATGGGTTGCCGGGGAGAGAGAGAAAGAGAGACGAAGGAGGAAGGTGAGCGGCTATAGGGGAAGATGAACAGTTAGGTAAATGAGTATATATATGGGGTATTAGTTAGGGTTAAGAGTAGGTAACGTGTAGGGTAAATAGGGTATTGGGTATTGAAATGGGTATTAACGGGTTTGGTTTTAGTAATAGGGTATGGGGTTAATAATAATGGGTTTGGGTGTATGGTAATGGGTTGAGTTTATTTAAAACAGGGTATGGGGAAATGTTATAGGGTTTGGGTAAGTGGGTATTTGGCTGAAGAGGTTATTGGGTTTGGGTATCTTGGGTTCAATAAGAAAAATACAATAACTAATAAAATATAAATTTTTTATAAAATAATGTAATTTAAATTACAATATAGAATTTATTTTGAAATGACTACAATTGAAATTACAAATAGAAATGGGTTTTAAAATCCAATAGGGGACAAGATAACAAAATATAATTTGCATTGAAAGTATAGAATTTATTTGAAATAAGTACAAATATAATTAATACATAAAAATAGATTTTTTTTAATAAACATTCAAAAACAACAATAATAACAAAATATGAATTGTATTACAATATAAAAATCATAGAAAATATTTACAAATAAAATTATTGATCGCAAACAAATTTTAATATGAGATCCAATAATATAATTTGATAAAAGAAATTGAAAGCGGTAAAAATAATTTACGAAAATTTTAAATACAGAAAATACATGAAAAATACATATTTGGGAAAACAAGGTTACAGCAACCTCCTCAGCCACTATCTATCTATCAGGTTTATCAGGAACAAGAAGTGTACAATAATAGAAAGCATTGCATGGCGAGGGTTCGAATCGCTGAAACTGGAGAAACGGCATGATCTGGGGCACATGTAGTATGGGATGCATGTGTGTCCAGAGTCTTGCTAACATTAGATTAAGTGCATCTGTTTTATACTCTGCATTTTGTATTAGACTTCAGTTCCTGGCTTACACGAACACTAGGAAATCGGGATGCACATTTTCTTTGTATTTAAGATGAATTGTGGGTGTGCTAGTTGGAGATTGTTGTTTTCTTATCAGCATTGCGTCAGTAGAATTACTGACGTGCCCACTTAATTAGGTACTAGATACCGGGTCAAGAGGGCAGGAGAGCCAACCCAGCAGGGCATCCAAGTGGAGTGGCAGTATACAGGTCTACCATTTGAGCGGGTGCATAAATATCAGAGTAGTGCAGCAGAAGGCTCAAGCCGCGGGGCAAGTCCCAGGGAGGCAGATAGACCACTCAGCGGAATTTCGGCAGGAACCAATCAATTATCGATCTGGAAGACAGCCGATAGCTTCACAAGAGGAGTTTGAATATTTTATAATCAAGTTGTAATGAGTTTATGTAATTTGTATTCCTTATTCAAGGACGAATTAATATTTGTAACTAATGATGTAATAACTCTGATGGAAATAAAAAGTTTATAAAATTTCCGTGTTATTTACTGTGTTGAGATGCATTTGAAGGCAAAGATTCTGGTTGTGTCACGGATGTCCGATAACGGGGATCCGGGGCGTTACATGGATGATATGATAGTAACTGAAAATGATCCTGAGGAGAGAAAGGCATTAAAGAGCTACTTGTCATGAGAATTTGAAATGAAGGATCTTTTCCCTCTGAGATATTTTCTTGGTATTGAAGTTTCTCGCTCTAGAAATAGTATATTTTTGGCTTAAAGGAAGTATGCTCTTGATTTGTTGAAGAAAGCAGAAATGTCTGCTTGTCAGCCTATTGATACACTGTTAGAGAAGAACTAAAACTGTGGAATGATCCTGATCAGGTGCCATGTGATAAGGAGAGATATCAGAGATTAGTAGGACGACTAATATATCTTGCACATACACGACCAGATTTATCATATGCCTTGAGTGTGGTGAGTCAGTTTATGCATACATCTCGTGAACAACATATGAATACGGTGATGAGAATTCTGAGATATATAAAGTCTGCTCCAGGAAGAGGGGTCTTGTTTGCAAAATATGGTCACTTGAAGGTTGAGGCATATACTGATGCCGATTGGGTAGGATCTATTGATGATAGGCGCTCCACTTCAGGATACTTTACCTTTGTTGGAAAAAATTTGGTTACATAGAGAAGCAAAAAGCAAAATATTGTGGCACGCTCTAGTGCAGAGGCTGAGTATCGCGGAGTAGCACTGAGTATAACTAAAGTTTTATGGCTTAAACTTTTGTTACAGGACTTATGTTGTGGTCCAAATGAGCCTATTAAGGTATATTGTGACAGTCAAACGGCATGTGATATTGCAACCAATCCAGTTAAACATGATAGGACGAAGCATGTAGAGGTGGACAAATTCTTCATCAAGGAGAAATTAGATGAGAAAATTATTGAGATGTCTAAGGTGAAGTCAGATGACCAACTCACAAATATTCTTACCAAGGCATTTTCAAATCAGTTCTTATTGAAATTTGTGGACAAGTTTGGCATATTCAATATCTATGCGCCAACTTGAGGGGGAGTATTAAAATGTATTTGATATGATATGAACTGTATATTCTGTTTCCTAATTTATAGGAATAGATTCCCTGAAATCTCTCACCTCCTTAATCTTCTCAAATCAATTGTACCCCTTTTCCAAGAAAGTATTGTATATATAAAGAAATAAATAGTACAAGAATAAAAACACAAAAATATATATTTTCCCAATTGAATATCATTGACCATTTCTAGAGCTCGAACCCTAGGTCCAGAATCTGGTTCTTGAAAGAAAATGCCAAGAAAGGGGACCACTGCGACGAGAAGAAAGAGAACATGTGTCTGATACCATCGGTGAACCGAACGTAGCTTCTAAGCTGCTGCAAGAACCACTGCAGCGTTGTGCTGATGGACAGGAACAATTGCGGGCAGTGTGGGTCTAAATGCGGGTTCGGACAGTTGTGTTGTAACGAAATTTGCACTGAAGTCACGTATGATGTTAATAATTGTGGAAAGTGCGCCAATGTGTGCAAGTCGGGGGTGAGGTGTGGGTATGGTAGTTGTGGGGATGCTTGTGTTAGATATTATATTAGATGTTATATTACTCATTATAGTTTAGTCCCATATCAGAATATGTATTAGTTTAGTCCTTATATATATAAGAGACAATGTACTTAGTTATAATCAATTCAATAACATTTTCTCAATCTATAGGTTAACCTTAAAATGGTATCAGAACGCTAATCCCTAATTTTCCTTTTCCTCACAAATCTCTAACCCTAATTATACAAATCCCTTCTCTTCTTGTTGCCTTCAACAACAACAAGAGCCAACAACAACATCAAGCAGAAACATCATCAAACTCAACTCCAGCCTTCAACAACAGCAAAAGCCAATGTCAACATCAAGCAGCACACTTTCTCTTGTCGAACTTAACTCAGGCGACTCTACCCGCAACCTAAAATCTCCCTCACCTCCCGTCGGGCAGCAATATCAACAATAACTCCCGACTCGCCTTTTGGTCTGGTGGAAAATTGAACAAACCACCAACTTCAACCACGATACCCTAATTCCGAAGCCCAAAACCCCCGCTACATCTCCTCCCACTCCCTATTGCCCCTGCCCCCACTGCATCCCTCCTCCCCTGCTACATCCCAACAACCCTACCACCCCCGCTGCATCACTCCTCCCACTTACGAAACCCCACATCCCGATGCCTCCTTTCCTGATACCCGAAACCCTAGCTGCCACCCTCCTACTCTTCAAAAACCCTAGTTGTCCTCTTCTTTCAAATCTTTTTGCCATCCTCATCCCTGCCACAACATCACCAGTCCCATTCTTCCTCGTCGTACTTCTTCCCTTACTTCTTTTGTCATGACCGTTACTCCAACTTTGTCATCTCCTGTTGATTGGGTCCATCTTCAACATCACCTTACTTAGCTGGAACTCAAGCTCTTGAGTCAGTCTGTCAATACTGGCCACTCTTCCCCTACATTCTCTGTTACTTTCGGTATGAGTTCTTCTAAGATTTTAGATTCTGGTGTTTCACATCATCTTACTAGTAATTATAACTACTCACCACCACAATTGCACTTCCCTCTCACTCTCCATCCATTCACACAGCTGATAGCTCACAACTTCTCACTACACACTCATGATCTATTAGTCTCTCACTCTCATAGTGCCTTATGTTTTTTATGCTTCTCATTTATTTATGAACCTTATTTCCATTAGTTCTCTATGCGATAGTGGTCTTATCGTTACATTCAGTTCTTTAGGTTGTTCTATTACAAATTCACACACTTGACAGGAGTTTGGACGTGCTAGTCTACATGGTCTTCAATATCATCTAGTTTTTCTACATGCACATATATCTCATTCTAGTTTTGTTGGTGTTGTGTCGTCTGATGCTGATCTGTGGTACATACATTTAGGTCATGTTAGTGAGTCTTGTCTTAAGACTTTAGCTCGTAGTGGTGCCCTTGACCATCTTTCTTTTACATGTTTGTCTGTTTGTTAGGGTTTTCATTTGGCCAAACACATAGCACTCATTTTTAATAACAAAAATACTTCTCAAACCACTCATTATTTTTAACTTGTTCATTCTGACAAACAGGGACCCTTATCTGTATCTTCTAGCAAAGGCTATCTATATTATATTGTCTTCATAGATGACTTTACTCGATATACATAAGTTTTTCTTATGCACCGTCGATATGAGATTCCTAACTTTTACCAGTTTCTTACGATCATGATTCACACTCAGTTCGGTGTGCGCATCAAGATCTTTCGCTTATACGGTGCTCATGAGTACACTTCCACTACTATGAGATCAATCCTTCAGACTCACGACACACTTTTCAGTAGTCATGCCCTCACACACATAGTAGAATGGTGTAGTTGAATGCAAGCATTGTCACATTCTCCAGACGGCTCATGCTCTTTTACTTTCCTCTTTTGTTCCTCGTCCTTTCTGGACTGAAGCTATCATGACTTCTGTCAGCCTCATTAATATCACTCCCTCGTCTACCTTATCTAGTACGACACCTTATGAGGCTCTTCATCACTCACCACCAGACTACAGTATGCTCTGTACTTTTGGGTGCACTTGTTATGTCATTCTCCCTCCCACTGAGCACACGAAGCTGACCACCCAGGCTGCTAAGCACATTCACCTAGGTATCAGTTCAAAGCACAAAGAATATCGCTGTTTTGATCCCTTGGTCTGTCGTGTCCGTATTTTTCGACATGTCTCCTTTGTGGAAGACTCTCCTTACTACCTGTCATCTCATGAGGATACTAGCTTTCTTGATTCCCTGGTTTCCTCGACTATCTCTTAGGACACATCCTCACACATTCCCTTCGATCCCACTCCTTTGGGTCCGCTCCTATCTCACATAGAAATTATGACTCCTGCCCCTCCTATACCACCTGCATAACCCAACCACATGCACCCACACCACATGCATCCCCACAGCCACATGCACCCACACCACCTGCATCCCCACTGCCGCATGCACCCATCCCACCAATCTTACCTTCACACCCTGTACATCCACCACCGGTTCGTTCGTCTACACATACCATTTCGGGCATCCCACCGGAACATTATACACCTGATGTCACAGGTCTCTCTGACCAAGTTTGGTTTTGCAACTCTTGCTTCTTACTTACCATAGTTCCATGCATATCTCACCGCTATACACTCCACACGTCGAAACCTATCAGGAAGCGATTCAATATCCCGAGTGATGGGAAGCTATTATAGAGGAGTTTCGTGCATTTGATCAGAATGACACTTAGGATGTTGTTTCACTACCAGCGGGCGTCAAGCCTGTTAGCTGCAAGTGGATCTTCAAAAATAAATATCGACCTGATTACTCCATTGAGCGACACAATGCTCGTCTAGTTGCCCGAGGATTTACTTAGGAGCATGACATTGATTATGATGGGACTTTTGCTCCAGTTGCATAGATGACTACAGTTCGCACTCTCCTTGTCGTTGCTGTATCCGTCAGTGGTCATTGTACCAGATGAACGTGAAGAATGCCTTTCTTTATGGTACCATATCTAAGGTTATTTACATGCAGCCCCTTCTTGGCCATACCACATCTCCTCATCATGTTTGTTGTCTACGCTGTGCTATATATGGTCTGAAACATGCTCCTCGAACCTGATTTGATTGCTTTCTCTATGTCATCACACATGCCGGTTTTAGTCATAGTTTACATGACCACTCTATGTTTATGCAGTCAACACTGCAAGGGAGGGTACTTCTACTACTATATATTGATGATATAATTATTACTGGGTATGACTCCGCAGACATTGCATCCACTCAAAGATACCTTCACCAGAAGTTTTATATGAAGGATCTTTGCCGATTACGCTATTTTTTTGGTCTAGAGGTTGCCCACGGATCTCGCGGGATACTCATTTTTCAGCAGAAATACACATCAGACATCATCTCTGCAGACTCCGCTGCATGTTTCTCTGGCAGTCGATCAACTGATACTCCTTTAGAGCTTCACGTGAAGCTTCGACCCACAGATGGTGAGTTCCTTCCCGATCCCACTAGATACAGGCAGATTCTTGGCCAGCTTGTCTACTTATGCATGACCAAACCTAATATTGCTCATGAAGTTAATATTGTTAGCCAGTTTATTTCAGCCCCTTGATCAGTTCACTACAATGCTTTTCTACGAAACCTTAGATATATTCGGGGCACTATCACACACTCATTAATCATGCATTCTTCATCTAAACTAGAGCTTAGTGCATATTCTAAATTAGATTGGGCGAGTGATCCTACTACCAAACGGTATCACATGGTTTTGTCTATTTCTTGGTAATTTGTTGATCTCATGGCGAACAAGAAATAGACAGGTGTTGCATGTTCTTCCACAGAAGCTGAGTACAGAGCGATGACATCTACCATTAGAGAGATTATTCATTTTTGGTGGCTGTTATTAGATATGGATGGCACTCTTATAGGAGCTACTGCTCTACATTATGATAACCAGAGTGCCTTGCATATTCCAAACAATCCGGTCTTTCATGAGCGGATGAATCATATAGAGATTGATTGCCACTATGTTGAAGGGACCATTTCACTTCATTCTGTGACCTCTTCACAGCAGACTGCAGATTTCTTAACCAAATCCAATATTGTCCAGCGATTTCGATACTTGGTGGGCAAATTCATACTGTTCGACCCACCATGAGTTTGAGAGGGGTGTGATAGATATTATATTAGATGTTATATTATGCAGTTGAGTTTAGTCCCATATCGGAATATGTATTAGTTTAGTCATTATATTTCTCATATATATATGAGAAATTGTAATCAGTTATAATCTATCCAATTACATTTTCTCACTTTCTCTGTTAACCTTAACAACTTGATTGATTAATTGCTAGTATTTGGTCGAGTTTGGATGGTATAGGTAGGGCTATTCATACTTTGGTTAAAACCGATTACCGAACCGAACCGAACCGAACCGAACTGAAATTTACCAATTTGGTTCGGTTTTTCGGTTCGGTTTTGATCCAAACCGGAGTTTTGTTAGAGAGTTTGGATCGGTTTTTGGTTGGCTTCTAAATAAACCGAACCGAACAAAAAACCGAACTTTTTTTGGACAAAAATAAATTCTTAACTAATATGATTCTGAAGTTGTATGAAATTACTAAAATTGAATATTTTTTGTACCCTTTAGATGCTCTCAGTTAAACACTCGCTATTACTTAATTAACCTTAAGTTGTTAATTGTATATATCAACAGGGAGATAATGCACGCAATGTGGAAGCCTCAGAAATTCAAGTATATCTACCTGCTAGCTACACTTTACGTTTTCACACTAACCTTCCCATCAGCATCAGCAATGTACTGGGCCTTCGGCGACCAACTCCTGACCCATTCCAACGCCTTCTCCCTCCTCCCCAAGGATGGCTTTCGTGATGCCGCTGTGATTCTGATGCTGATACATCAATTCATCACCTCTCGATTCGCCTGCACTCCCCTATACTTTGTATGGGAAAAGGTGATCGGCATGCACGATACTAAGAGCATGTGCCTCCGTGCCCTAGCCCGCCTCCCTGTTGTTATTCCCATATGGTTTCTGCCTATTATATTCCACTTCTTTGGCCCCATCAACTCGGCTGTGGGTGCATTGTTGGTCAGCTTCACTGTCTACATCATTCCTGCCCTGGCCCATATACTCACTTACCGCACTGCTTCTGCTCGTCAGGTATTCATCTAAATCACTGACTTGTACCAAACTAAAAAGTTCGGTTATTTCGGTTATTAACCGAACCGAACCGATAAAATTCGGTTCGGTTCCGAATTTTATCAGTTTCGGTTCAGATTTCGGTTTCAAATATATCAAACCGATTTTGGTTTCAAATATATCAAACCGAAAATTTTGGTTCGGTTCGATTTTTTTTGGTTCGGTTCGGTTTCGCACCGATAAACAGCCCTAAGTACAGAGAGTTGTAGATGAAGATGGGGAGGTCAGTAACCCTTTTTTAAAAAATTATTAAAAAAAATTTAATGACGGCGGGAAAGGGGGGAATAATTAAGAGGTGCATTTTGTTGATGGTATAAAGTGGGGGTACACAAATGTGGTATAAACATGTTTGGTTTTCCTCGGTTAAGATTAGTGATAATAATTTCTAATCTCGGAAGAATTAAGGTTGTCATTTGTAGCAATCTGTAATATGTAGAAATATAATTATTTAATTTCAACCATTCATTTTAAAGTAAGAGTTATATTAATTATCCATTTACTCAGCTGTTATTAGTTGTCATAATATCTTCAAAGTCAAAATTATTTACGATATAATTATTTACAAAATTGTCATTTATATAAAATAAAAGTTTGTACCACTAGTAATAATTTGTAAAAAGTATGTAATGAGTAAAGAGAGGTTCTATGTTCGATGTCAGATTACGTCTTATTATTTACTATATAACTTTTTAAATTTAAAATGTGCATCACACGTACAGATTACTAGTATGAATAATGGGAAAGGCATGGCGTATATATGCACTCTTATGGGTTTCTTGAATTTTTCTTTTATGGTATATGTTTTCCAATTCTTTTCTTTTTCAGACATCTTAGTTGCCTAGGGATCTTCTCTCAAGTATGAGTGTATCGATCATATTAGTTTTTCATTTTCTCTTCATCATTAATCTCGTAGACTTGCTGAGAACTAAACCTGTAATCTCTTCTATATATTGCACTCCAATACATTGTCTGTACACCAAGTTTCTCTTGTAGTATTTTTGTCCCTTCCGGTATGGTTTGGTAACATGTAACATGCTTTGTTATGATTCTTTGTCCTTGATGATTATCTATGGCAGGGGGGAAGACAGAATAATTTTGTCAGGAAGGTGAAGAAAAAAATTTATGGCTATATATAAATATATATAAGAATTTTTTTATAAATTTTAGGGGTCCAAACCATAAAAGTTAATTTTTTGGAGGGCTAAATCATAATATTTTATCCCCCCCCCCCTCCCCAAGCTCCGCCCATGATCTATGGCTTTAGTATCGACTATTTTCTTTCATTGATTTCTTTTTCTTAAGCACTGTCTCTATCGAGATCTAAATTCAGCCTCACTTTTTTGTGGGACTCCTATGCGCTGTCACATACTGTTCTGGATATCAATAACCCAACACACACATATAATTTAGTTTAAGAAAAATAGGCCAACGATGGAATAACTTTGCTCGGGTACCATTTTTCACTAAGAAATTTAAAATTATCTCTAATTTAATGGTGAATTACAATCAAATTAATGATGTGATAAAAACAAATATCTCTACTAATAGATAATAGAGGTATTTGTTATCTACAACTACTACATTGCTCCAAGTTTACTTTCTTTTACCTAATAATTTGTATTATAAATTTTTTTCCCCTTTCTCCGCTAATCATGTATTAGATACAACCATTGTAATTCTTGTGGCATTCGTTGGCTTTGACATCCTAAAATAAGGGAACCCCCCCCCTCAACAAATGAGCGACAACCCGCCAAAATCTCGCCTCTTGTCAAAAACAACCACCAACCTTCCCTCCAAAACCTACACCACCGACCCATCCTCTCACCTTCACCACCTCCTCTCTTCCCCTCTTCTCCCCTCTTGGAAAGGGAAGAGACACAATCCATCAATCGCGCAATAAAGCTCATTCATTCCCCAATCAACTCTAAAAAAACATATATATCCTACAAGTAAATTTGAAACAAAACATATAACAATTACAATTTGGGCCGAAATGGCTCTCCGGTCCACGCTCATCGCCCTCATGGTTGTACTGGCCTTGGTGTCCCGATCCCACGCTGGATACTCCGGGGTCATGAATTATGGCATGTCACGTGTGTCCACCTCCAAATCCAGCAGCTTAGTGTCTGATTCTATTGATTCAGAAGAGGAGATGGGGCTGGACTCCGAATCATCAAGGCGTAGTATGGCTCAACGCATGAGCTACATTAGCTACGGTGCGTTGAAGAAAAACCAGATTCCGTGCAGACGAAGGGGGGCGTCGTACTACAACTGCGGGCACAGGAACCGGGTCAACCCTTACCGGAGGGGGTGCAGTGTCATTACTAGGTGTAAAAGGAACCTTACATGAGTAATACTTATGAGGATGATCGAGAATGAGAGGGGCAAAAACTGAATAACTTGTACGATGGTTTGTGTGGTTGGTCTGTTGTGTATAATTCCTTGTTTATCAATTCTTGTGATGTAAACCTACTATGTCAAAACGTGTTTGATGTTGGTGGTATTATGATTGGTTTACTTATATATACATATGAATGTTTTAATTTCTCCATGATTTATCAGTCATGTGAGTGCAATAAGAGAACATAAGAATATTGGTATATGCGTCTCGGTCTCAGTATTCTTCCTTCTTTGTTCATATCTTTTCTCTCTATAGGTAGATTAATTTGGGATATGTTGATTGATATTAGAGACAGGAAATCATATGCGAGGCCGACTCTTAACAAGTTTCAAAAACTTTTTAAGATTTAAACATCTAAGAAGATTATTTTTAATAGAGCAATTATCTTTGATGGTAGTAGGGTTGAGGACAAAACTAGATCTTGATTTCCGGGGTTCCGAAGTCTAGACATATTCTGTAATACTTAAAAAAATGTGTGTATATTTCTGGAAAACAAAAAAACACCAAAGAAATGTGATGGTTAATTTGCAAAATGTACATTTTTATCATAGTAATTTTCTTTATTATTTTCTTCTCTTCCTTGGGAGCTTTGTTCATCAACAGGTCTACTGAAAAAGAGATCCATTGTTCCACATAGTGGGCCTCTGGGCTTATAAAAGATTTCGGGGGTACAATTAGAGTATCTCGAAAGTACTACCAGATCCCATCAGACCTCTGAAATAAACGAACTCGGAGAAGAATAGTAGTAGCTAGGATGGCTGACATCTTCAAAAGTCTTCGTTTTGTAAGTCTTTTAAGAAAGAAAATAAAAGATAAGATAAATTTTGCACGGTTGATGTATGCATAAAATATATACCAAAAACGAGATGGGTGCCTTTCGATCTCACCAGAAAAACATAGGAAACCTGATTTTCTAGAAAGATTTGAAGGCACTCAATCCTTTTCCTATGAATTCTATGCCCAAATTTTGAATAAGATCCCTTACCTGTTACAACTAGACACAGCTGTAAAATCTATACAAATGAAGAAGATGTCTCTAGTTCAAATCCCGCTCTCGCTTGCGTCATATGCTTTTGCCTGTTTTCGGAAAAAGAAAAGAGAAAGTGTAATTCATTTGGGCCCAAAGTACCAAGAGCCCAAACCTGACCCAGTATAAAGAAACCCCAACAGCTAACCTAAGCTGGCTTCTATCTCACAGCCCATCAAAGAGAGCGAAGACAGCTATAAGCCAACGTCAAAAAACACCGTGTACCACGCACATTGACATTGCGTGCCCCACGCTACCACCGCATTAAACGCCTTCCAAGTTACCGTTGGATCTTCTGCCGACCTACAAGTGTCACTCCCACAACTCTCTATGTAACGTTCGCGAAACTCCTCCTTTTTACACTGACCGAAAGTACTCACAAACTTGTATGTATATATAGGAGTTGCTCGGTTGCTCTTTAGCCTCATCTTTGATAAATTTCTTGTTTAATTTGTTTCAAGAATGGAGATTACTAGAGCTGCGATTAGCTTTCATGTTCTAGCTTTGATGGCTCTCGTATCTTGTTCAAGTGCTTATGATTTCTACGTTGGTGGAAGGGATGGTTGGGGCTTGAACCCTTCCGAGAAGTTCAACAATTGGGCTGAAAGGAACAGGTTTCAAGTTAATGACAAGCTAGGTACGTAGGTAACACAGATTTCCGCTTATTCTCTTCGATCGTTTGAATTGAGTAGTATTGGATGTATATGTATATTCTCAGTATAATAGGATAATATTGTGTATGTTATTCTATGGGGCAACACGGGTTTACACGTGTTATGTATTAATTATTGGAACGGGTTGAGTGGGCTAAAAGCCCAGTACCCTAAACCCAGTCTAATCTCTATATAAGCTGGTCTAGAGGTAGTGCTCTGTGATATTCCAATACTGATAAGCAGGGTATAATATCTTAAGCGGCTAGAGATTAACCCTAAGCCTAATTTCCCCAAATTAGTATTACCAAGTAGTTCTGATTATACTAACTTTTATATCTTAAAAGTGCTTGACCAAACATTTTATTTCTTTGTAAATACTTGCAGTGTTCAGGTACAAGAAGGGAGAGGACTCAGTGCTCTTGGTGACTAGAGAAGACTACAGCACCTGCAACACCACGAACCCGATACAAAAATTGGAAGACGGAAACTCCGTGTTCCAGCTGGACCATTCTGGCCATTTCTTCTTCATCAGCAGTGTCCATGACAAATGCGAGAAGGGGGAGAAGCTAGTGGTGCTTGTGATGGCAATCAGACACAAAAAGACCCCAGCAGCATTCCCTCCATCGTCGTCGTCGTCGTCTTCCTCTACTTCTCCTCTGCCTTCTGTGTTGGCTCCCTCACCATCATCAGTTTCGCAAGGACCGAATTTCGAGGGGGGTTTCGTGCTGGGTCCTGCTCCTGCTCCATCTTCAGTGTCAGGTGAGGAGGGAGGTGCACCTGCAGGTGCTGTTTCTTCTGCACCTACTAATGATTACAGGGTTTATTTGGGAGCTGTGGGTGTTGTGTTAGGCTCTGTGTATTTGGTTTAGGGAACTTTTTTTTTAAAGGAGTTTGGGCTTGTGTCTTGTTTGCATTTTGTATCTGTTGTTGTTGGTTTATATTGGGCTATGGAGGTTTAGCTGTGGTGTGTGTACTTTTATAGTGAGAAAATAAATATGATCTGATTTTTTATTCTTATCTTTTGATGAGGATGTGAGTTTAAATATGAAATCAAAAATAGTATTGAAGTTGTCATCCTTGTTCACAAATTAAATATATAATTCATCTTTTTCGGCAAAATAAGAAAAAGAGAAAAAAAAAACAAAAACACAACTTTGCTCACTCTTATGCTAGACAGTAGACACACATCTTATTTCAGTATCAATTCCAGACTTCCTGTACGCCAAATCAAGGACCAACACCTAATCAAGGATGTCATATCAGCAGCCCAACTTAACCTTAATTTGTTAATATTAAACATAAGTTGAGGTTCCTTTGAGATTCGGGTTATCCCTCGGTCAGATTAAATTTGGGGTGAGAACTTTTTCAAATGAGTTGAGAATCTAGTTGCTGATGCAACGCTAACTAGGCGAGTCACATCTCTAATCTCCAATATAACCAATCCGCCTTGGCTCTATTTATAAGGTTAATTTCGATTCTCTGTCTGATTCGGACATTCATTAGCTTGCTGTTGGCATGGGCTTTGCTTATGAATCAGCTTATTTTTCGGACTTTGATTCTATCCGTCTCCTTAAAATTAAGAGAGCTACGGAGTCAATACATTTTTATGATTAGTATTTCCTGAAATATACGTGGTCTTAGGAGTCTGTCTAAACAACAGACATTATACCATTTTATCTCTTCTTCTCATTGTGATATGATCTCTATTCAAGAATCAAAATTAGATTCCATTAGCCCTTCGATCCTATGTTCTATCGGCGGATCCCTTATCACTAAATGGATTCCTCTGGATGCTTTAGGCACTTGTAGAGGTTTCGGATTCAAGGAATCCAGCATCTCTCTGTTGTCGGTCCGCAGGCTTAATTTTTTCCTCATTGTTAGTCTGCATTGGACTGTCTTTAACTGTTCCTTAACGGTGGTCTCGGTTTACGGGCTATCTACGGCTGACCGACGCACCTTGTTCTGGAATGAGTTCAACTCCCTTCAAGGTTGTGTTTCAGGTTATTGGATCTTTTGTGGGGACTTTAATGTTACTAGATTTCCTCATGAAAGAGTGGGGAACCCTTCCTCTCCGACTGACTCTCAGTGCTTCAACGATTGCATTCTTTCGCTTAACCTTTGCGAAATCCCTACTAATGGTAGATCTTTCTCTTGGTCTAATATGAGGATTGTGCCGTCTATGACCAAGCTCGATCGCCTTCTTGTCTCCCAGGATTGGATTTCCCAATTTCACGATTCTTTTGCTCGCGCTCTGCCGAATCCCAGCTCAGACCATGTTTCTATCGCCCTGCACTCTAACTATAACTTTTCGAAACCATTCAAATTCCGTTTTGAGAAATTCTGGTTGCAGGATCAAATCTTTGTCAACCTCATTATTACTTGCCTCTCCACGGTTACGGGTTCCCACGGCCTCAGCCGCATTCTCCTTAAACTTCATGCAGTCAAACACGGTTGTAAAATTTAGCACAGAGAGAGATTTGCTAATGCCCACACTCTTAAGAATTTCCTGTTATCTTCGATCAATTCAATAGACCTTTTAGAAGAGAGCGGTCCCATTTCAGACTCTCTTCGTTTGGAGCGTCTCTCTTGCAAACACAAGTTTGCCGAGCTCCTTAACTTGGATCATATCAAATGGGCTCAGAGGGTTAAGATCCGTTGGCTCAATGAGGGCGATAGTAACACTTTCTTTTTCCATAATTTTGCTTCTCATCGTCAGCGATGCAATCTTATTTCTTCCATTGTCGTCAACGACATTGAGCTCAGTTCCTCTGCGGAGTTTCATGCCACCTTTCTCTCCTTTTACAAAAATCTCTTGGGAACCCCTAAGTATAGCCCTGTCACCTCGATTGGGCCCAGCTTTATGGTAACGAATCTCATGATCTGACTAGTCTTAAAGTTCCCTTCTCCGTGGAGGAGATTAAATCGACTGTTTTTTTCTTTAAGGAGTGATTCCGCTCCTGGCCCTGATGGGTTTCCATCTTTCTTTTTTCAAAAATTTTGGGATTTCCTTAAAGAGGATCTCATTGAAATGTTCGCTGATCTTTATCAAGGTCTGTTTTCCTTTGATCGTATCAATTACGCCCATATTGTTCTCATTCCCAAAATTTTGGGGGATAATTCGGTTGCCGCGTTTCGTCCCATTAGTCTTCTTAACACTAATTTTAAGATTATCATGAAAGTTCTTGCCATTTGTCTCAGCCTTGTTATCTCCCCCCTTATTGACCCTGCTCAGTCTGGGTTTATTAAGGACCGATTTATTCTTGATAGCATTGCTTGCGCCCAAGAAATATTTCCGATTGTCATAGATCCAATTCAGAGGGAATCCTCTTAAAATTGGATTTTGAAAAAGCATATGACAATGCTGGTTGGGAGTTTCTCTTTGATATCCTCATCCACAGAGGTTTTGGATTGAAATGGATCGCTTTGATCAAGTTCAGTCTCTTCGCTGGTACCTCCTCCATTCTTATTAATGGTTTAGAAGGTAACAAATTCCTATGCAAGTGTGGTCTTCGCCAAGGTGATCCTATTTCTTCTCTCCTATTCGCCCTAGTTGCAGATGTTTTCAGTAAACTTCTCTGCTATGCTTGGGATGCTAATGTCATCGAAGGTTTGGGAAGCTCTCAAAGCTTCCGTGGCGTTCTCAATTTACAATATGTTGATGACACCGTTATTTTTGCTAAGCCTAATGGTTGTACTCTTCGGAACCTTAAACTGCTCCTCTATTTATTTGAGAAAGCGTCTGGCTTATCGATTAATTTCAACAAATCCTCCATTCTTTGGCTTGGCGAGCCTTCCGATCATCAGCTGAGATTGCTCACCCTTTCAACCGTGCTTCCTCTTCTTTTCCTGTTATGTATCTTGGCATTCCCTTGAGATGGGATAAATTACAAAAATCGGATTGGTTGCCGATGATCAATAAAGTGGCCTCCAGACTCAATGTTTGGTTTGGTAGACAACTATCTCGAGGGGGTCGTTTAATTTTGATTAACTCGGTTCTTTCTTCAATTCCTTTATATATGATGTCCTTTTTCTACGTTCCCTCTCGAGAGGATTGATCAGATGAGAAAGAATTTCTTCTGGTCGGGCACTAATAGCTATAGATCTGGGACTCATCTTTGTAACTGGAAGCTGGTGTGTTTCGCTAATTCGGTTGGTGGTTTGGGGGTTCTCGACCTCTGGAACCAAAACTTAGCTCTTTTGGTAAGTGGATATGGAGAATTTTAAAAGACGATCAATCCTCCTGGGCTCGTCTTATCCTTCATAAATGCCATTCTCGTCATCAGATTTGGGAATTATTCCCAAATCTCTCCCGGGATGCCTCTCCTTTATGGAAGGGTGTTTGGAAAGTATTGGAACCTTTTCAATGTGGCCTTTTCAAACGGTGCGCTTCTGGCTCTAAGACGAGGTTCTGGACCGAATTTTGGATTGGTAATTACAAGATTGCCTCTGTCTTTCCAGAACTTTACCAGCTTGCTCTTAACCCCCTGGTCTTGGTGGCTGATTACCATATAGCTCTTAATCCCAACTGCGAGTGGCATATCCCTTTATATTCACCTTTTCCTCCTTCATTGGCGACCCAATACATTTAGCTTCTTTCTAGTTTAAGCAGTTATTCCTGGCAGCCCATGGAAGACATGATTTGGCGTTGGACCAATTCGGGTTCCTATACAGTCAAATCATTCTATAGTTTTCTTAACTTCGGAGGTGTTAAGTCACCTTTTGCTAATCTGATTTGGAGCAGCTGTGCTCCCTTGAAAGTAAAAAATCTTACTTGGCTCTCTATTAACAAAAAATTATTAACTATTGATAATCTCAACAGGATGCATTTGGCCATTGGCCAATCTTGTTCTTTCTGTCTTTCACATCATGAGGATGCGGAACATCTATTTTTGCATTATGATTTTTTGTGCCCTCTATGGACAGTTTGTCTGGATGCATAGGTTGTCAATTCCGCTCCTATTTCATTCCCATCCTGGTGGACTAGTTGGAGGTCCCATTGTGTTAATAGTTCTTTTAGTAAATCTTGGGACCTCTCAACGATGGCGCTTATTTCGACCATTTGGAAAGAAAAAAATAATCGTATTTTCTCTCACACCTCCCGCACTATTGGTACTCTTAGTGATGACCTGATTTTCTTTACTATGTTCTGGCCGTCCACTTTATCTCATGATAAAGCGATCGCACTGCACCTTCATCGTCTAGATGTTGCAGCATCTAGACTGCGTCTTACTACTTTTTTGCCTCCTTAACTTTATGTTTAACCCTATTGATTTCTTTTCCTTGTTGTTTGTCTTGTGCAGATCTGATGTGCCTGGCCGCTGTCTTACCTTCTTCTTCTCTCTTTTGGAGACCTGGTCAGCTCCCAATGTGGTGGCCTCAGTCCTGTTTTTTGGTTGCTAGGTTATTCACTTTTGGTTCTATTTATTCTATTACCTTTTGTTTATTCTGCATTGTTTAAATCTTTTGTGTCTCAATGAGACTTCTCTTGGTTTTTGCTATTGCTATGAACTCTACTTTTATGCTTTATTTCAGTGTTACTGTTCTCCTCTCCGAACTGTACTGTTGCTTTTCATATTACTATCTTTTCATTCATTTTTGGGCTAAGGGCAGATATGTGCGGGGAATGTTGGTTAACGGCCGTCTTGTTTTGCCCCGAGCTTCTTTTCTGGATCAGCTGGTATCCGCGGTTGTTTCTGCTCTGGTTTCTATTCTTCGGTTTCAGCTAAACGGCTCTTTCTGGGCTCGCCCACACCATTGAGCTGTTGTTTTGTAGGCTTGGTTGAGCTTTGGTCATTGGTGTCCGCTACTCTGGTTCATACCTGTCGTGGTGTTTGCGTCTTGGAGCTTAGTTGTTGTTGCTTGCTGCCCTTGTTCCGGCTCCTGTTTCGAGTTGGGTTTCTCCTGCGATTGGGTTGTATGGCCTTCGCTGTTTGTTCGCTGTTCGCTGCCTTCGGCTGCCTTGTTTTTGCTGTTGGCCGTCATGCGACCTTTTTTGACTTGTTGGGCAATGCTCTCTATTGCCGCTTATGTATTTTTGGGTGTGTTTGTATCTCTGTGTTTGTCTCTTCCTGGTTTACTTCGTGTAAATTTTGGCCTTGTTTGTACTTATTCTATTTTTTTAATATATTTGGGCCGGAGTCCTTCGACTCTATCCTCGTTATATATATATATATAATATAATATAATATTATAATGGGAGAAGGCCTTAGTGTCATTTGTCATTTTGTCATTCTACCAACATGTGCAATGCACGTACATAACTAATATAAAGGAGATTTCCGGTTCAAATCCTCCCTACGTCAGAGTTTTTATTTTTATATTTTGAATTAAAACGTGCATCACACGTGTAAATTACTAGTAGTGTTAAATTGGAATTTGTTTTCGTACTAACCCACTTTTTTAAAATGTAGACCACACTGACCAACTTTCGAAAATATTTATCTAACTTATCCAGTTTTGGACACGTCAGCATAAAATGCTATTAGCAATAACAATATCTATTATTTTGATGCCATTGTTGCTAGTAGCTGCACCTATAAATTCTTTTTTCAGTTGCCGCTATTGGGAGTAACGACATCAATACATATCGCATTCACTTAGAAATTCTATGACTTGTGAAAAAAATTATAAGTGAAAATCGCTTATAACTTATGTCGCTATTCCCAATAATGGCATAATTAGCTTGATGCCGCTACAATCCACAGTGTACTCCAAATTTCGTGCAAGTGTATCAACTTCAAACCCGTTTTTGACCTTGATACAGTCAGTATCCCTCAAAACTCAAAACATGAAAGTTGTAGAGCTTTGTCTTGGTGTTCCATAACATTTTGAATCATCTCAATCAGAGTTCGGATGATAAAAGTATGCCCAGATTACGTACTGATGTTGAAACTGTCTAAAAATTTGGAGTACACTGTGGATTATACCGATGCCGTTATTGCTAATAGCGGCATCAGACTAATAATGCCGTTATTGGGAATAACGACATCAGTTATAAGTGTTTCACTTAGATTTTTTTGGACAGTTTCGACATCGCTACGTAATATGGGAATAAATTTATCATCCAAACTCCGATTAAGATGATTCAAAATGTTGTGGAATGCCAAGAAAAAGATCTACAACTTTCATGTTTTGAGTTTTGAGATATACTTGCTATATCAAGGTTGAAATTGAACTTGATGTTGATGCACCTGCACGAAATTTGGAGTAAACTGTGGATTGTACCGATGTTGTTATTCCCAATAATGGCATCAAGGTACTTATGCCATTATTGGAAATAACAACATCAATTATAAGTGTTTCTTACTTATAATTTTTTTCTCAAGTCATAAAACTCCTAAGTGAATGCGAGATATACTAATGTCGTTACTCCCAAAAGGGGGAAAATTTTTTTTTTTTTACAGGTGCCGCTATTGGCAACAACGAAATCAAATTAACATATGTTGTTATTGACAATAGTGTTATATGTTGACGTGTCCAAAACTGGATCAGTTGGGTAAATATTTTTGAAATTGGGTTAGTTTGGTCAATATTTTCAAAAGGTGGGGCAGTATGGAAAAAATTCGTTAAATTGGTAGTGAAATAAGGTGCATTTTGCAGTATTCTTACCTATTTCTTGTTAATTATATTAGTTAGCAATGAACACAGTAAGTGCCTATATGGTATAGATGTAACTCTTTTAGTTAGTGAGCAAGGGGTTAAGAGTTCAACCCCATTTGCATCATGCTCTTTATTATGAGATGATTGTGTAAGTGTGCGTGTGTATATGGCTACTGCCTTGTTAAAATAAAAAGAAATTCCAAATCTCTTCAGATAATATATTGTCAGGTAGTCTCAATAACATGGCCTAATCAGTGAAGTAATATGAAAGTGCTCCAGCTCTTACGTTCCTGGCCACCTGCTCCTCTTCCACCTACGACGTGTCCCCCCTTCCCTCCCCTGCTTTGCATCTCTCTTCGCCTCTTCACCCTTTTCCTGCCTTCTTCTTCCTTGTTTCTTTCTCATTTACTCCCCCCCCTGAATTCCATTAATCCACAAGACTCTTCTCTATGTTTATGGATATTCTTGAATTGAAGATGCATGGTTTCGGGCCCATGCAGGATGTCCGCAAACCAGCACAGCATCGTTCACCACCACCTCCTCCACTTGCACCCATCCCACCACCGTAGAATCACCCCCGCCCCCCCACATCGCCAGTTAGGAGACAGCTGCTCGACGCACCCCTTGAAAGGCGGGGATGAACTCAAAAGTCACCGACCAAAGCTTGCAGTTCACATCGTCGGTTGGATTTTGACACTCATCATCGTTCATCCATTCTGTCCCTTATAGGATGGGCCCCATGGGGGGTCCTCCTACAGGTCAGTGATGGCGTAATAAGAGCCCCCGTGGGAGCGCCATCATGTCGTGGAAAGAAGGAGGTGTTCACCTGTTAGGGAAGTAGCAAGATGTTTACCTGAGCGGGCAAGGGAACCCCCTCACCATCATCCCCTGATTCAAACCTCTCCACCACCTCCACCACAGCAATACCCCCCCCTATTTTGATATCCCATATTTCCTCATCATCTATACCTCCCATCTGCCATCAAAATCATACTTCCAAAACCCACCCAAATTCCCTCAAATCCCCCTATTCAGCTTAATTCTCATCATTAGCTTCGTTCCAACTCCACTCACCACCTTCAACTACACTTCAAAACCAGACTTTCCCTACCTCAACCCACTCCTTACCCCACTCCCACCTCTAGCAATTGTATCAGGATCCTCAACCCCTTACCTCAAATGTTTCTAGGGCTCCAAATGGGAGTCCTGTCTTGGGAGTTGAGGGCCTTGCCAGTGATGATATGGAGTCAGGCAATGGAGAATCGTGGGTGTGTATTGAGCATAAGTCAAGGAAGAGTTCACAGATCAACTGTAGAATCATAAAGACTCGTAGAGGCAAAAAATCCCCGCTTCCTTGCTTCAACTGCGGTAACATAGGCCATGGTCATGCCGACTGCATGAAAGATGTGAGATGTCAGAAATGTATGAAGTGAAGGCATATGTCTTATGTGTGCACTAATTTGGTGATTAATGCGGAAAAGGAGGGGCAGGAGGTTAGAAGGGGTGATCGCCGGACAACCTTGTTCACATCAATCTGGCCAGTAGCTTCATTGTGATCAAACAAGAGGAACAATGACTTCGAAAGTGTTGTGCTACGGTGAGGATCAACAAGGGGAGACAATCAGAAAATCATTCCCTAGAAGCGCTTAATGGTCGTTGGCCCATTGGAGGGGACATGGACTGGATAGTGAAGAAAATGTACCACATGCAGTTTCTTGTTTCAATCCCCTCACCGGAGAAGCTCTTGGACTTAGTCTCGATGGGGGTTATTGACTTAGGTCATTTTACCGCAACCTTCTCTTAGTGGATGCCTCAATTTGGGGCTGAACAACCTAGAGGGGACACATTCTGGGTGTGGATCCATAACATGCTCCTCCATTGTTGGCAGAGGCTACCACCTTATCAGGTGGGATGAAGCTTGCATGAAGAAATCCCACGGTGGTTTGGGTATTATCGTCCTGAGAGACATGAATTTTGCCCTCTTCGAAAAATGGTGGTGGAAAGTGTTCCATTATAATGGCAAGTATTAGCAGGAATTTTTACAGTCATACCTGCAAGAAAAATAGATGCGTCAACTGGGCTTTAGGGTAAGAACTAGAGTCTCATGGTTTTGGAGATGGGTTGCTAAAGCTTTTGACCCGTTTCATAGTTGTGTGACGTCGTTCATTGATAATGGTCACATGACTAAATTTTGGTGGGACAGGTGGTGCGGTGCTCACCCACTTAACGAGCTATTCCCGGATCTTTACGAACAATCTTCGCAACCACACATCACGATGGCTAAATCATGGAAACAGGGTAAATGGAAACCCGCGTTCAAGCGACGACTGAATCAGGCATCTCTAACAAGGCTAGAGGAATTACAATCTCACATTGCCCAAGTTGGGGTTACATGCTCAAACGGCCCAGATCGGAAAGCTTGGGGCCAGAAAAGAACGGGGAATTTACGGTGCGGTCATTGTATAATCGATTACACTTTAGAGGGTGTAGGCCAAAGTGGTCTACAGTGATCTGGAAGGTCAACACACCCCTCAAAGTTATGGTGTTCCTCTGGTTGCTCCTTAACGATGTCATCTTGGCTAGGAAAATCCTTGCTAAACGTCAGCCTAACATGACGACCTCCTGTGGTTTTTGTAACTTACACATGGAATCCAGAGAGCACCTCTTTCTTGAGTGCCATAGAAGCAAGTCAGTTTTAGTTGAGGTTCTGAGTGCACTAGAAACTATGTCGTTTCCCCTTACTTACGAGGACTTTGGATTGGTCCGTAGTTTTGCGCAGAGAGGAGAGAGATGAAGAAAGCTTGGTACATCGCTATATCCGCTACGACCTGAGTTCTTTGGCTCGATAGAAATAACTTTTACTTTCATAGTATTTGTAATAGTATTTCTGGTAATTTAACATATATTATGCTTCTCATTTCCTTTTGGGCTACTACAGTTGCTTCGGGACTGAGAGGTAGGATTGCCCGAGCCATCCAGGTGGAGGAGTACGACGAAGAGGAGATAGTGTCACGCCCCGCTTCCCAAAAAGAATATGGAATACAGATACGCGATAAAAGCTCAGCAAATGATTTTCATCATCCATAAGCTGTTCAAGAATCATTACAATATTTCACAAGATAATTAGAGTCGGAAGCCAGAAAAGTCAACCACCTGCACATATGAACCAAATACCAACAAGAATACTTGAAATAAAATATATTAATCTCAAATAGTCATGATTTGAAATATACAAATAATTTTGGATCACATTGCCCAAATACAAGAATAAATCTAAATACATGAATACAATATTTGTTCTAGCAAACTACAAGAATTAATAACAGCAAAATTCCAGCATTTAGTACTTCATGTCACCGATACCATCTGGAACCTGTTTTTCAAAATATGCAATTTCAACGAATGCAGGAAAGAGGAAAAGAGAAAAAAACAAGTATCCATCAATTGCAAGTTACGGGCCACTTATAATGTAGGATACAAGTACATGGGAAAACTAAACAAATCTAAATAATAGCATAAACAGATCTAGCATGGTATAGCAGAATCAACTAGCATGGTATACTAACGTGTGTCAAGTGTCAAGTGTCAGATAGTATGCAAACAGATATACAGATAGTGTCAAATAATAGTGTCAATTGATAATGTCAGGCAGATAACAGGTAATCAGATAATCAAATAACAGATAGCCAGATACATATAACAGGTTCAGATTCAGATTTCAGATACAGATATAGATATCATGTTCTTATAAGTTTTTGTGATCACTATCTAGGTAGCACTTCATGCGTCCCAAAAACATAACACATGGTTGCTACAATAAATAATTTCGCTTTAGATTTCGTAGGGGATCATATAGGGCCGTGTACTCAGGGTCCAGACAGATACCAGATAACAGACGATCATGTAACATGATCTCATACAGATAACAGATAATCAGATGGGAAACACGGGTCCCCTTCTAAGTACACATTTCTATGTTTTCCCACTACTAGATCTTTCACTTAAATCCCGGCTTGGTTACTTTTATTATGGGCACCAAACAGCCATGAATGTATACGGAATAATGTCAAACTAACATGGTATAATCAGTATTAGGTTCAGGAAAACAATTAAACATGCATAGATAATATACAGTCACATAAACGAGCAAAACAGTGTATGTTCATATTCAGGATAGAAAGACAGTATTGTACAAAAAAGTATTTCCCGCTACTACAAACATCCAAATCTGGATCCGTCAAAGGATCTGGAAAATAGACATCCACACGAATCCAGCGAATATAATTAAGTCATATAGTACTTCAGAAGATCATAACTCAAAACTGATTTGAAAACAGAAAACACGTTCAGCCAAGAATCAGGAAAATGAATTCAAAGTCAAGAAAACAGCATCAGAACTCATCAAATAAATCACGAAAAATCTGGGGTATTCCCCTATATGTCTAGAATCAAAATATAAAGTTTCATAATATTCCATAAAAATTAGTTTAGTCATCAAAAATAAGAAAACATCAAGAAACGATACTTTGGTCAATCTGGAATTCCCAACACTGCTGTACGAAAACTGAAATATCTCGCAAGCCGTGAAACGAAGTCCAAATCCACCAAAGGGAGATGAAAATAGACAAAAATTTATTAACTTTCATATTTCACGAATATTGTTTCATACAGTAAAAGGAATCAGGGTAAAAATAAGGTTTTTTACAGAACAGCGAGCAAAATACAGCATGTATAGATTTTAGAAACGAGCATGAAACATCACATAAGACTTATCAATAAAATTCACCAAAATTATGGGTAGTCCCTAACTAGATAAAGAAACACTGACCAAAGTTTTGGATCAAAGCAATAAATGTAGCATAGTTCTTTAAAATGATTTGTCATCAAAATTACCGAAAAACAGAATCTGGAAAAAATCGACACTTCTGTGGTAAAACAGTCATAACTCACTCATACGAAAACAAAATCAAGTAAGGTCAGAGGGATTTGAAAATAGAAGAAATTATCTAAAACTCATGTTTTATACCGAAATTAAGATACTGACTTCAAGATAGTCCAAAACAGCAAACAAAACAGAACAACGACAAAATACAGAATTTTTCCTTAAAAACAAAATCAACGTAGATTCAAGAAAATTGATCCAAACACACCCAAACATGAAATCGAGTCTACCAAGTGTCTAAACATCATGAATTAGGGTATCTAGCATGTCCACCCCAAATATAACACATGGGTCTCAACCAAATCACGAATTCTTTCAAAATCTCACATACGTGATCAAAATCAAGAATCGGACGAATCCTATGTTATTCATGTCCATATGGTGTCGTGAGTCATCTATGATCAAATTATCACAATAGAGACAAAACCCATCAAGCAAAACACAATCAAGAGTTGTCTCTAGACCCAACTACACTATAGGTTTACTTTGGGACTTGCATCAAACAAATGGATTGGAGTACAAGTTACTTGCCTGAAAGACGACAAATCCAATGGAGAGAAAGAGAATAACAGGAACGAATTCCCGGACACGAACTTAACAGCAATGAATGGGTCACAAACCAATCACGAACACAAGCACAGATCTCGATGATCAAGAGGATGATCAAGATCAGATCAAACGAACGGCTGAGATTAAGACCGATGAAGATGATGATCAGAATAGATCGACGATTGAACGGTCCACAATCAAAGCAAATCAAGAACTCCACGATGGATGAGATCAATCCAATGGTCCATAATCAAAGATGATAATCAAGATCCGACGGTCCAAATTCAAAGTGATCATCAAGATGATGGATGAGATCACGATCCAATCGAATGGCTCCAAACAACGATGATCATTCCCTCCATGATCAAGATGATCAAGAGATCAATGGCTCATGATTAAGAAGATTAAAACGCAATTGATCAAAACAACCTGCCAATGGAGTCTCGACTTGGCGGCTGCATGACTCCGACGGCGGGTGACGGGACGGCCAGGGAACACAGCAGCGGGCCAGGGGACAGGGCTGCCGGCTGTTGGACGGCGCAACAGTGCGCAGGGTGGCTGTCGTCGAGACCTGGCAGCATCGAGGTGGAGGCGGAGGTAGGTGGCAGTGGTCCGCGGCGCTAGAGAGGCGGCACATACCGGAGGAGAGGACGGGAGATGGCGAGGAGCGGGGGGGCTGGCTGGCGCTAGCCTGCAGTCGCAGGGTGCGAGAGGAAGGTGGGGGACACCGGGCTGAGCACCGGCAGAGCGTCGCGATGAGAGGGAGAACAGGATGGAGGGCGGTCGAGAGCTAGGAGAGCGGGAGATGAGGGAGGGAAGACGAAGCGGCGGAAGGATGGATACGAACAGGGTAGGGGGAATATATGGGTTTATATAGGAATAGGGTTAGGGGGTTTAAACGGGTGGGGTTAGTAGTCGGGTTTGGGTATAAGTGGGTTTTGGGTTTGGTTTAGTATAGGAAACGGGTAGGTAGTTAATGGGTTTGGGTTTTAGGAAAATACAATAACAAACAAAATATACAATTTACGATTTTATAAAAAAATACTAATAATAACAATAAAAACAATACCAATAACAATAATAATAATAATAATAATAATAATAATAACAGTAATAATAATAAGAGAAATAATAACAAAACTAGAAATTGTATTTCAGTATAAAATAATAGAAAATAGTTACAATTTAAAATTATTGATCGAAAACAGATTTTAAAATAGAAGATCCAAAAAAATACATTTTGACAAAAGAATTTGAAAACCGGAAAAATAATTTGCGAAAATTTTTAAAATACAGAAAATACACAAAAATATATTTTTGAAAAAACAAGGATTACATGTAGAGTTTGGACTGACTCTTGAGTGAGTGCCACACATCCATGGTCAGAAGATCCCACCCTCCAGGGCTTTGTTGGATGGATCTCACATATCTCTGATTGTACTCCTTTTATTGTATGCTCTTTGTTTTTTTGTTGTTCTCACTCTTCTATGTTAGTTGGAGATACTATGTTTTATTTCATGTATTGTAATTTGCTTGTTGTACTTCACCCAGTCCTCTGGATTGTTTTGTTAACCACTCATTAATGAAAAATGGTGGCCTCCATATTGTTTTGTTAACCACTCATTAATGAAAAATGGTGGCCTCCATATTCGGCCTTTTTTCCTTCATATATATATCTATATAATAAAACATAAAGAAAGCTATCAAGTGACTCTCCTTCAATCCCCAAAAATCAAAGGCTCGTATCTAACCTCACAAAACACATTCCCCCCCCGCCCCCCCCCCCCCTCCCCCCCCAAAAAAAAACAACTCCTTAATTTATTTAATCATTACTCTCTCCCCCCCCCCCCCCCCTTATTCAAAAAATTTTAAAAACTAAAAAACATTAAAACTTAAAAACTAAAAAAATTTAAAATTTAAAAACTTTAAAAATAATTCAAAAAAATCAAAAACTTATAAAAACTTATAAAAAATTACTAAAAAATTTTGAAAATTTTTAAAAATAAAAACAATTTATAAAATTAAAAAAAATTAAAACTTTAAAAACATTAAAAATAGTTCAAAAAACCAAAACTTATAAAAAATAATAAAAAATTATTTTTAAAAAATTTAAAATTTAAAAAATTAACGAAATAAAAACTTTTAAAAACTTTAAAATTTCTTTTAAAAAAATAAAATTTTTAAACAGTAGAAATTAAAAAAAAAATTTAAATTTAAAAAAAATATATTTTTTATAATTTTAAAAAATTCAAAAAAAAAATTGATAAATTTAAAATTTAAAATTTAAAATTTTAAAAATTTGCAAATTTGAAAATTTGAAAATCTCAAAGCAAATCCAAATCCAATGTCGAACCTCAATCAAGAGGTCGTCGCTGATATCTGATCCACTGCTGTTTCTGTATCGGTGACTCCCCTCCACCAAATCGAGTGCGGATATGAAGCGACTCCGTATCAGTGACTCCCATCCACCGAATCGAGAGTCTGTATATGCGATGCGAAAACTCTAATTTCATCTTATTAACTGAATTCTCATTCTAATTTTTAATTTTTTCTGTGCAGGGGATTACTCAGTTTTTTGCTGACTCGAATTTTGTGTGTGCATGGGATCTAAGTTCAGCAAGTTATGATTGTTTTATTTTTGGGTTTAAAAAAATTTAATTGGGTGATTTATTTGATGGGTTTTTTATAGATTTTGATTTAAGGTGTACGCAAGTGAGAGATGGATTATTTGGTGGCCTCAATTTGGGCTTCCAAACTATAGCAGGACAAGTAAGCTGACCAACAACCTAAAATAACTTGTCAAGTATGCAACTTTAATTTCTTTACTACAAGAGAAAATACTATCGTGAAGTGTTCCCTTCATTGGTTATTAGAAACCATGGATAACATAACATATCAGAGCTTTTAGTGTATGTTTGGATATATAGGATTGGGATGACTGGAGTTTACCAGCGAAAGGTACAAACTCTCCACTCAAGAATGACAGCTAAAGTAAATTTGTTATTTATCCATTTTGATTTTTTTTTATAAGGATAGAATGGGGAGACAAAGTGGAAATAAAAAAAATAATTAGCTTGGTTTAGAGTTTTGAGAACTTCATGTATTTCATTTTGGTTGAAATAATAATAAGAGGTAATTCAATTGCAAACTGAGTCTCAGACAAACAAATATTTAGATTATTGGTATTGTAGATACCTTCACATCTGCACTTGCGTTACTATTGTATTTAGACATGCTCATATTGGTTATAGGATTAGAGTAAGCTCTATAAAACCTATATGATAATGTCCTTGCATAACTATTACAAGTATCTATTCCTTCAAAAAAAAACCATTACAAGTATCTTAAAGTGATGCTGAAGTTAAAAAAAATTGTATGCTGCGTTTCTAACAAACTATATGCATTCCAGGTAAGTTCAAGCTAATGATCAAGAAGACGATGGTTGAGCTTAAAGGTAGATATACTGCTTCCTCATATAATATGTTTGCTACTTCAATTAATTTGTTGGACCTCCAAAACTATTTTATATAATCAAACCAGGTGCATCATTCCGAAGACGTGTCGTAGGCATGTGTCAACGGGCAAACCTAGTTTATATATATATATATATATATATATATATATATATATATATATATATATAGTCCCCTTCCGTGCACAAGGCTTCGGTGTGCACTCGTGTGTACTCAGCCTTCCCGCCTTTGTATCGATGATCTGAACCGTTCACATTGATATACACATCTAAATTAGTCTAAATATGTAAAATCAAATCATTTGAAATTCATTTGCCCATCCATCTTGTCACTATAAACAGCAACGATTTTCAGCCATACAATTTTGTAACACTTCAATGGATAGGCAAATGAATTTCAAATGATTTGATTTTATATATTTAGACTAATTTTTATGTGTAGATCAATGTGAACGGTTCAGATCATCAATACGAAGACGAAAAGGCCGAGGACACACGAGTGCACACGGAGGCCCAGTACACAATGGAAGAGAGCTCTCTATATATATTGCCGTATGAGGAGAAGGATATATTGGAGAATAATTACTTTATTATTTTGTTTCCTCGTCATTCTTTTGTTCTCGTATTTCCTTGTTCGTTCGTTTATATATTACCAATTTAGATGATTATGTAAATATCCTAGTTTTGCGTAAGTATATACCATAGAAATCTGAAGGATATAAATTTATCTTCCAATAATCTCTTCCAAAATTTCAATTTATTATGGAAACAGAGCAAATATAATGGACTCTGACCTTCATCTATTTCTGTTTCTTCATTGATAACTAGAGTGGATTTATACAAAACTAAGATAACTAGGGCTAGGGAAGAAATTTGGAAAGGGCAAAGTTGTTCGCAGGTGAGGAAGTGATCGGAATTCAAATGGAAAGGGCAAAGTTAATGGCGGCTATCATGCTTGTTAGGTTGTGAACGGGGAGGGGGTATTATAGGGCAAAGAGTGGTTAAATGTATTTATTTTCTAAGAGCATCCACAATGGTTTGCTAAAAAATATGACAAAATGGTAAATAAGAAATAGAAATTTGACAATCTCTTGTAATGGTTCTTTACTATAATTTTGTCAAACTTTTTTTAAGTGGACAGTACAACATATACCTTCTCACTTCAATTTTTTTATTTTTGAAATCTTAATTCTACATTAGATTAAGTTAGTTAGTAATTATTAGTAGATTTAGAGTATTAAATTATTAAGTAGGAAATTAATTAGGATAATTAGTGATTAATTAAGGTTGGATTAAGAATTAATCCTGTCCAAGCATTTTTTGCCTTACGACGGAACAACATGTTTCTTCTGAGATTTTTTTATTTTTTTATTTTTTTGGATGGTACCACATATATTGTCTGATCATTTAAAAAAAATAAATCTTCAAACGAAACAACTTGTTTCGTTTGATCCCATTTATAAAAAAAAACACAGTGACAGAACAACATGTTCCGTCCCCTACAATTTGAGAATCTTCATTTCGTTTCTCAAATTTGAGAAGCGACTGTAGCAATTTTGCCAAAATACGGCTAAATAGTAAACTGTTACCGATGTTCATTTCTCAAAAAAATGGAAAATTGACAAAAATAGTAAACCGCTGCGAATGCTCTAAGAGATCGACTGCATTTTGTCCCTACTACTAGTAACACATTAGGTTCAACATGGTATGCAAGTGCTACATGGAGTTGGCTTTGGGTTGATGGCTTTTATTATTATTTTTGGGCAAAATTTGAAAAAAAAAACCTTGAACTATTCCCTTTATGCAGAAAAACCTCACTTAACTTTATTTTTGCGCAGAAACCACACTCAAGCATGGTTGCAAAAAAACTCAATGAATTATACTTTTAAAAAATCACATCTAATTTTTCTGCTTGTATTAGATAACCTCATTCATCTTTGCAAGTTGGTTCAGAGAACATCATGCTTCTTTCTCATTATTGTCAAAAAATCTCACTCAACTTTAGCAGAAAGTTCAGGCCGTCGGAGTGGGTTTTTTGTAACTATATTTGAGTATGATTTTCTGTGCAAAAAAAGTTCAATGACATTTTCTGCATAAAGGAGATAATTCAAGAGTTTTTTTTTTCTCTTCAAATTTAGCCTTATTTTTGATAAAATCTTGGATGTTAGGTTTTTAGGTGTGTGTTATTGAAAACAGATTTTGGGAATAATATTTTTTCTTATTCACTTATTCTTTATTGTGTACATCTATATATAAGAATTACATTCTTGGAGGAGAAGAAATGAGATTGAGAGAAGATTGAGGGGTGAGAGATTTGAAGAATCTGTTTCCTATAGATTTGAAAACAAAATTTACACATTAGCACTTACTATATTTCAACACTCCCCCTCAAGTTGGTGCATTGATATTGAACTGCCCCACTTGTCAACAAATTTCAAGAAAAACCGACTCGAAACTGCCTTGATCAGGATATCTACAAGCTGATCTTCTGATTTCACTTTAGCTATCCCAATGACCTTCTCATCCAATTTCTCCTTGATGAAGAATCCATCAACCTCTACATGTTTTGTCCTATCATGTTGAAATGGATTAGCGGCAATATCGCATGCTGCTTAACTATCACAATACACCTTCATAGGTTCATTCGGACCATATCCTAAGTCCTGTAACAAAAGTTTCAGCCATAAAGCTTCCGCTATACTTAGAGCTACTCCGCGATACTCAGCCTCTGCACTAGAGTGTGCAACAATATTTTGCTTCTTGCTTCTCTATGTAACTAAATTTCCTCCAACAAAGGTAAAGTATCCTGAAGTGGAGCGTCAATCAATTATAGATCATGTCCAATCAGCATCAGTATATGCCTCAATCTTCAAATGACCATGTTTTGCAAATAGGACCCCTTTTCCTGGAGCAGACTTAATATATCTCAGAATTCTCATTACTGTATCTATGTGATGTTCCTGAGGTGTATGCATAAACTGACTTACCACACTTACAGCATATGATAAATCTGGCTATGTATGTGCAAGATACATCAATGGTCCAACCAATCTCTGATATCTTTCCTTATCACAAGGCACATGATCAGATTCATTACAAAGTTTCAGTCCTTTTTCCAATGGTGTACTAATCGGTTGACAAGCGGACATTCCAATTTCCTTCAATAAATCAAGAGTATATTTTCTTTGAGACAGAAATATCCCCTTTCTTGAGCGAGAAACTTCAATACCAAGAAAGTATCTCAAAGGACCAAGCTCTTTTATTTCGAACTCTTGTAACAAGTAGTTCTTTAATGCCTTCCTCTCCTCAGGATCATCTCCAGTTACTATCATATCATCTATATAATAATGAGAGCTGTAATTTTACCTTCTTTCCTTTTTAGGAATAGAGTATGATCAGAATTACTCTGATAGTATCCGAATATCCTCATTGATTTTGTAAATCTCCCAAACCAAGCTCTTGGCGACTGCTTCAGTCCATACAATACTTTATTCAGACGACATACTTTGTTGTTGTGTTGAATTGGTTTATTCGACCCTGGTGGAAGATCCATATACATTTCTTCTGTCAATTTCCCATGCAAAAATACATTCTTCACATCAAATTGCTCCAACGGCTAGTCAAGATTTGCAGCAAGTGATAGTAAGACTCGAACAGTATTGAATTTTGCCACCGGTGCAAATGTATCTTCATAATCAGTTCCATATGTTTATGTGTACACTTTGGCAACCAGCCTTGCTTTGTATCGCTCTATTGAACCATCAGACTTACACTTCACCGTATAAATCCATCTGCATCATACTGGCTTCTTTCTTGCTGGAAGCTCGACTATCTCCCATGTCTCGTTCTTTTTCAAGAATTTCATCTCCTCATCCATAGCTGCTTTCCACCTTGGATCAGTAAGGGCTTCCTACACACTGTTAGAAATAGATACAGTAGATAATTGATTTACAAATGACTTATTTGATTTCGACAAGCGGTGAGTAGATACATAATTACTCATGGGATATCTGACATTAGTAGTGGGATTAGGTTCATAAGTGGGTTTTGGAATACCTCTATTAGTACTGTACGAGAGTTCTCTTCTAGGAGGTTCGGACAACGATGAAGATTGGTTTCGGGTTCTGACGGTTCACTCTCACTGAAATTCGGTACTGGTTGCAATTCTTCAAGAGAATTTTCTACTGGTTGCAATTCTTCAAGAGGATCTTCTACTGGTTGCAATTCTTCAAGAGGATCTTCTTCCCTTGGTTGCAGTTCTTCATGCGGGTCTTCCTCCCTTGCTGGATCTTCATTCAAGTGTTCACCATTATTTGTATCCAGTTGTTCGTTCTGACTGACAATTACTTTATCATACCTAAGAGTCTGAACTTCACTTCGGTACTCCCCCTGAAGTTCAGCCGCAGAAGAAGAAAAATACATTTCATGTTTATGGAACACCACATCCACAGTCACAAACATTCGTTGAGTTGGTGGGTGATAGCGGTGATACCCTTTCTGATTCATTGCATATCCCATAAAAACACATTTCACTGCTCAAGGGGTTAACTTACTCTGCCCGTATTGATGTAGGTGAACAAATGCGACACACCCAAATACACGAGGTGGCAGGTTGATAACAGTTAGCGCATCCACAGCATTAGTCAGTGCTTGAAGTGGTGTGCTGAAGTTCAGAATACGAGAAGGGACTCGGTTGATTAGGTATGCTGCAAAGGTAAGGGCTTCCCCCAAATACATGAGTGGGAGATTGCCAGAAATAAGTGAAGCACGGACTACTTCAAGCAAGTGTCTGTTTTTCCTTTTGGCCACATCATTTTGTTGTGGAGTATATGAACATGTAGTCTGGTGAACGATTCCATGTTCCACAAAATATTGTTGTAGATCTGTATTCAAGTACTCGCCACCATTGTCACTTCTGAGAACTTGAATGTGTGCTTTATACTGAGTCATAACCTGCTTATGAAAATTTTGAAATAAACCACTAACTTCTCTTTTAGATTTCATCAAACAAATCCAAGTTATATGAGTGCAGTCATCATTAAATGTCACAAACTATTTAGTTCCTCCAATAGTGGTATTTCTGGATGGACCCCAAACACCAGAATGAATAATCATAAATGGAATCGTGCTTTTATTCAGATTGTAATGAAAAGAAACACGGTGACTTTTTGCTAATTCACATACATCACAATGAAAACTAGAAAAATCCAATTTCGAAAATAAAGTGGAAAATAATTTAAGCAAATAGCCAAACAATGCATGTCCTAGACGTCGATGCCACAACCAAATTTCTGATTGCTTCTCCCCCTCAGATTTATTAACGGCAAGAGCTTGAGTCAACCTGTTTAAACTCTTAGAAACCAAATCCAGATAATAGAGTTTTCCACGTCTAACCCCATAACCAATCATCGTGCGAGTCCAAATATCCATAAAGACACAAAAGGAAGGCCAAAAAACAAAAATACAATGCAGGGTATTAGTAATTTGGGTGACAGATAACAAATTAAAATTTAAGGATGAGACTACTAGTACTATATCTAATGTAAGATCTTTTGTGAGAGATATGGAACCCTCGCCAGTAATGGGGGTAGGATCACCTTTGGCAGTGGATACTATGGATTTGGTGGATGGTTGTAAGGTTTTAACTTGTCTAAAATCAAAATTCATATGATCGGTAGCACCGGAATCAATTATCTATGTATTATTCATAACAGATACAGAAATATTAAAAGCCTTACCATCATTACCTGCAGTTGTAACCAGTGCGGAGGTTTGTTCAATGCTCTTCTCAGCTCCTTCAGCAATTCCAACAGCTACAGTGGATATCTTCTTCCCAGAATCTCTACTGTGATCCCAGTCATGCGGGTAGCCGATAATCTGATAGCAACGAGCTTTCGTGTGCCAAGTTTTGCCGTATTGGGTACACTTCCTTGACTCATAAGTAGATTGATTGAATGTAATACCCTGATTTTTCAATAAATGAAAAATTATTTATTTTGCACGTAGTGTGCACGTGCAATATTTTGTTTGGATTATTTTATCATGATGTGTATATTTAAATATATTTTCTCAAATTATTTTAGTAAAAAAGCCTTTATTTAAAGCCTTATTTTAATGAAAAGCCCTTTTTCTTAAAAGCCCAAATGTATTTTATTTTATTTATTTTTATAAATTATTTTGGCCCAAAAAGAAAGCCCATGAATTAATCTATTTTAATTAAACTTGTCATGCAGAAGACTTTTTTTAACTAATTTATTTTTGTACAAAATTAGAATGTACAAATTTGGCCTAGTTGCATGCACGTGCACTACACGTACACGTGCTATGCACACCCTAGGGGGAGGCCGGGATTCATTCTTTTGGAGGGAATTTTGATTTTTGGTGTGGTGATCATGGGGGTAGTTTCATGGAAGTGGGTAGTTTTTCTAACTCCTACTTTGATCTAGACCCTTCATTCTACAACCACCAAAGCAATCTTGGCCCTCCATCTCACTCATTTCCTAGTATAAATACCCCCCCCCCCCTCTCATGGCTAATTTTCATATGCAAAGTATATTTCCAAGTTGTAGTATTGTAATAGTGTGAGTTATAAAAGATAAGAGAGTTGTGTGGGTTTTTGTTTGCTTGGAGTGGCCGGCATCACAAGGGGCTAGGAAGCTTTCGGTTGGGCTAGAAGAAGCATTCGGTTTTGGCTAGGAGGATTGGCTTGGAGCTTGTGCGTGCTTTTGGCTAGGAGGAGGTGCTTTCATCTACAAGGACTTGGTTGCTTTTGTGTTTTCTCTCCATTCAAGGTGGGTAAAACATTTCATATTTCTAATATAGATCCATGCTAGTTTTAACTATCAAAGATGTATGAAAAATACTAATAAGAGCCCACTTAAATTGAGTAGTTAGTATGTGAATTGTTTGAAATGTGGTGATTAATTTGTATATGGCTCTAGTATTAAAATTAAAATGTGGGTAGAATGCTCCATGATTATTAGTATGAAGCTATGATGGTGATTAAACTTATTTAAGAATGTTGATTGGTATGATTTGAAACATAATGCATGAATGAGAATGCTTGTTAATTGTGAAATTGAAACATGGAACTTATTAAGAAAGAGTACACCTTATTTTGAAGAAAAATAAAATACTTGTATGGTTGAGATGTGATTTATGCAATTGATAAGTGAGTATTTTTCATTGTGACAAAGGTAGATTACATGAAAGTACTACTCATCAAATTAGTAGTTGACTTGTGATGAATAGACTTTTTATGTTGATATGGATGTGGACTATTACAAACATATGTATCGGTTGAATTAAGAACTAATATCAGTAAATTATCACTATGAAATCATTGAATAAAAAGATTAGTAGATCAATTATTTGGCAATGTCGAAAATACAATATATTGTAGTTTAATAAATTAACTCTTGGATTTGTGTGTGAAAAATACATTTCATTAGTATCAAAAAAATTATTTTTCCTTACTGGTATGAACTGTATATGATTGGGGATTAATCTGGAAGTTTTTAGAAATTTTTTCCAAAGCAATAAGAAACTATGGTTATTTGAACATCGAGTTGTTTTTAAAACAGTACGAAAATAATACATATGGACTTTTGTTTGGGTTTGTGACAACCCGAGCCAGTGGCTCAGGCGGTCTTTGACTGCGGTTTGCTTCTCTGAGCGGTGCAGTTCGAAACCGGCCTTCACCACTTTTTTTTTACCAATTGAGTATATATATATATAACTGTCGACCGAACCATATATACTTAATTCACTCCTTACTAATCGCTAGCACAGTTCGGCCATACGGCGGGTGCTCTTGGCCCTTTTCCTGTTGCGACTGGGTTCGATTCTCACCCTTCGCGTTTATGAAAAAATATTTTTTTGGGGGAGTTTTTGATGTCCAAAAATTGTGAAAAAAATATGGTAATTCTCAGAAAAATATAAGGAATTTTATAGGCATGATTTGAGTATTATTTGAATGAAATTAACTATGGTTGTAGTTAAAAATGCATAGATTGATATATGAGTTTATATAGATTATTGTTACATGATTATAATTTGACAAAAGAAGTGAATGGGAACTTCAAGTATTAATTTGGTAAAAAGAGATGTAGTTGTGTGACATGATTGCAAGTATTTTCTCACTCGTGGAATAACATGAAATGTGTACATTGTTTAGTAATGTAGAAATTTTCATGATGTGACAATTGATAGGTATATGCAAATTTTGTGTAACGATGGACTAGTGAACAAAGTGAAATCATGAATTGAAAGAGAATGTACATGTGAGTTTGAGAACTCGACATGAAAATTGTATAAATTGAAGGTTGTGAAATGAAATTTGAAATAGAGTAGCTAAGTCTCCCCGGCATTGAGAAATGAAATAAAGTGAAATTAGACCAAGGTTGGTCAAGATGAAATGAATGAATAAGTCCGGTTGATGGAGAGGCTAACTCTAGAGATTAATTTTGTTCATGATTTTTAATTAAACTAAGGACTAGTACATAGTGGAGACGTGATGAAAGTAGAGGAAAAACATGAGTATGGGGGCCAACGGATAGCGGTGTGAGAGCGATTCACAGGCTGCCTGCTTGATGCGTCAAGACATGGCGTGGGCGCTACTTCAGAATTATCGTCCCGGTGGCGACGCTCGCGGGATGTTCGAGTGGCTATGGGTGGTGCCATTGTTCCATGGCGGAGGCTGAATTGTCCATAGGTTGCCTGCTCGATGCGTCGTGTCAGTGCGTGGGATTCCCCTCCAGGCTGCCTGGACATGGGCTCATAGATCATAGGACATCTAAGACACTACCGTAGTTACAGTAGTAGACTAAGACATAACGGGGGATTGAACCCTATCAAGATGAAGAACGAATAAGGGCTTGCCCTCGGACCTATGTAGTATGGGATGCATAGAATCCGAACAAGTGCGCATTAGTGTCATGTAACATAATTAACTGCATTAAGGACTAAGTGCACAACCACAACACAGCATCAATAGGATAGTCCCTTTAGTTTGAATTGTGACAAGTTTGTGTTTGCTAAATATGAAAAGTTAAGTTATACTATTTCCGACATAGAGAGGATGGCCGTGTATAATGTTCGTCGGTTGAATAAACTGACGTACCCACAGTCTTACATGCAGGTAAATGACTTGTTAAAGATTAAAAGAGGATGGATGCTTAAAGATTACATTATGCTGTTGTACTTGTATCAAATTGTTGTATTTTACTTCCGCTGTGCAAAAGAAAGATGTAATTATGATGTAAACTCTGATGTATGATGAAAAGTTTTAATTTCCCTGTAAAATTGTACTAAAGAAAGTGAAAAGATCCTGTAGAACATCTCGAATTCAGTGTATTTGGGATTCGGGGCGTTACATTGAAGCCCTTAGAAGTGTGTGCAGATGATCCCGACTGACCTGGGAGGCTTTTGAATGGATGTGGTCGGGCCACCATTGCAGTTACATCAGAAGATTTAGAGGATCTGTTCATGGTGCTTTGTTGACGAGCCTCCCGCCGAACATATGCATAGGATGCCTCAAGATCAAGTGCAGGATCCTTTCGCAAAATTTCTCCTCAAACCTGCTCAAACTCAGCATCTAATCCAGCCAAAAAAATATGAACCCACAAGCGGTCGATCGATTTCTGATATGTCTAGACATCGTCAGGATTCTTTATGATCACCTTATCTTGATGATCCAATTCTTGAAAAATTTTAGTCAATTCTCCATAATAAATAGAAAGTGGCCTACCATTTTGCCTTGCCGAAAAAGCTTTCTGGTTTAGAGCAAACACCTGAACCTCGTCGGTTCCATCATAGAATGCTTTTGCAAGAGCATCCCAAATATCACGAGTAGTTTTCAATCGAATGTATCTATTCATGATCTCGGGTTTCATGGACATCAACAACCATCCTTTCACTTTCTGATTATCAGCATACCATTTGGCATAGGAACCATCACTTTCAGCGGGAACTTTACTATCTCCTTTAATATACTGGATTTTTCACGTCCAGTGATATGCATCTTCATCGATTGAGTCCAAACATCATAGTTTGTTTCATCAGGAATTATCCGTGCATTAAAGCCAGAATTCTCGGATTGTACAATAATCGGTGTACTACCCATGTTACAAGTAAACAAAGGATCTTGTTGAACGGGATCTGGAGGAGTTGAACAGGATCTGGATCGATCAATCAACAACAACAGATCTGGATCAATCCAAGTCCTAACCCAAAATCAGGACTGTTGCTGCCTAGTCCAAGGATATCGGAAAGAGTGGAGTCAGCGGCAACGGTAGAAGGAGGGAGAGGAATCAGCAGCGACGGCGACAAGTCAAGCGGCGACGATGACAAGTCAAGCGGCGACTTGCGACGACGGCATTGACGAGCAGCGATGAAGGCGACTAGCGGTTTCTTTAGGATTGGGTTTCGAAGGAGTAGGAGAGGAGGTGGTTGGAAATGGCTTTGTTGATGTGTGGAAGATGGGTTTGTTGGGGTTTCGGTGGCAGAAGTTGTGGGTGAGGGCAGAACGGCGATGGTGATTTTGACCAGAACGGGTGTTAGGGATCGGTGACGATGATCGGTGACGGGATCGACAACTGGATCTGACGGGATCGGGTCAAGATGGAGGTGTCAGATCTGATCACCTCCTTCTATTCTTCTTCTTCGGTTAGCCTAGGTTTGGTCAGGCTCTGATACCATATTGAAAACAAATTTTGGGAATGATATTTTTTCTTATTCACTTATTCTTTACTGTATACATTTATATATAAGAATTACATTCTTGGAGGAGTAGAAAGGAGATTGAGAGAAAATTGAGGGGTGAGAGATTTAGAAAATCTGTTTCCTATAGATTAGAAAACAGAATATACACATTAACACTTACTATATTTCAACATGTGTTGCGTCCTATTTATGAGATATGGTGTGGGCCTTTCACCCCGGCCCATCTAGGGTTATGGTAATAATTGTTTTGTTTGTTTTGTTTTGTTTCGGGTTTTGCAATAAGGCCATACAACACTTTACAATGATTACTGTATATTAATTTGAGATTATTTTGTGCAAGTGGAAATTGAACTTGCGACCACTTTCTCACCTGCGAAAAATCTTACCACTGGCGCAAACTAACACTTGGCTAGGATAATAATCATTGTTCAGTACATATGTTTGGTTGGTCATGAAAAGAGTAATGAGAAAAAAAAAAAAATTCGGAGCCCTCTCTTTAGGACACGCTTCATTGGTAAGTCAATGTATCACTAGTGCGTATTTTGTTTAGTTTTCTGTTATAATTACTTTTAAAAAAATGATATGATCCTTTGATTCTCTGTTAAAGACCACACCCACTACAAAAACTCTCTTCGGTATCCAGGGCATCCTAGGGCAATCTTGTAGAGGCCATGGGTTTTGAAGCGAATCAATGGAAATCAAAGTCTCGGATCTTTCTGTCATGATTTTCTTATGACCAACATCGGTTTAGTCGGTGTTTATGGAGCATAAGTACTTTATTTCATGTACTCGAAATGTACTCTATCCGACCCCACTTTGCCCACTTTTATATAGAGAGAGTAATTTTTCATTGCAATGGATGTGATCTCTCCCCACCAATCTCCTTATCTTCACTTAAGTGAGAGGGATATTTTGATGTTTTCACCCCAAATAATTCTTCACATCTAGGGATGGCATCAGGACCGGGCTGGCCTGAGACCGGCCCGGTCCGGCCCGGCCCCCTCCAACCTGGACCTGGCCCCTAACCGGCCCCCTTGCCACCCGGTTAGGGCCGGTCCCCATTTTTGCCAGGAAACCCCGGTCTAGCCCGGCCCACTCGAGGCCCGGGACCGGTTGAACCGGCCCGCCCGGGCTCGGGCCGAGCCGACCGTTAGAGGATTTTTTTTTTTTCAGAAAAAAAAAAAATTAAATTACAAAACTACCCCCCAACGGATTTATAACAGCTAGTTTTGGGGGGTACTTTAAGAAATCTAAAAAATGACATTTTCTATAAATACCGTACCATTTCTTTCCTATCTCTTCACCAATTCACTCAAATATCTCTTTCTCTCTACTATTTCTCCAATCAACAACCACAATTTGGTGATCAACATTCTTTCAAGTGTTCAAGATCAAATTTTGTACATTTTGAAGGAAGGAAATCAACAACAATCAAGTGATCAAGTTCAACTCATCAACATTCAACAACAACAATCAATACTATTTCTACTCATAGCTCTCAAGTCTCAACTTTCTTACGGTATTTTAGTATAATTTTAATTTGTAGAATTAACATAGCATACTACTTCATTATTCTCATATAATTTGTGTTTTCTTGATCTTCTTCCTCTCAGTTTTTTTAGATTTTATTTTTAATTTTGGTAAAGTGGTAAAAGAAACATACACTACTCACTCACTAGTTCTTGATATTGTTGTTAATTTGTAATTGAGATAGAATGTTGTTTATTTTTAATTATTAGTTGTTATACATTTAGTTATTGTTTTCTATATAATTTTTACATACACTAGTTTTTCATAGTTAAATGGCCTCTAATCGATCACGCGGTGGTGGTAGGCATAGTAGTCAAGAATCTACTAGTCATCACATTCCTTCCATTCCTAACCAATATATAGATAGTGAAGAAACATTTATTAATTGTGATAGTTTTCCCGATTTGAATGAAATACACTCAAATCCTATAGAAATAGAAGATCATGTAGAACCACAACCATCGGAACAAGGTCCTTCTCTAAACTCAAGGAAAACGAGAGGGACTACTTCGGAAGTACACAATTTTTTCAATTTTGTCCCTTCACAAAATAATAAGAGTGTAGGGCTTATAATATGTAAAAAGTGTCAAACCTCATATAAGTTTAAAGTAGGATCGGGCACGGGTACACTTCAACGTCACTTAAATAAATGTCAACCACAATTTTCGAAAGATAATCCCACACAACAAAAAATACATCCTAAAATCGGTCAAGTAGATAGTCATACATATGATCACGATCACGTTCGTAGGGAAATGGCTAAATTAGTAATTAGGGGTGAATTGCCATATTCGTTTGGTGAACCAAAATATGTAGAGGATTTTGTAAAAACCACCTTCAACCCCCATTTTAAAAAAATTGATAGGAATGTTGTTAAGAGTGATTGTAAATTAGTTTACAATGAGAGTAAGGATTTTTTGATAGCAACACTAAAATCACTAAACACTAGAGTTTCATTGACATCGGATGGATGGATAGGAGTAAACGGGGTTCCAATGATGTGTGTAACATGTCATTGGATAGATTCGGATTGGTTACTTCAAAAGAGAATAATTTCTTTTGGATATGTTAGGTACCCATATAAGGGTGAAATTATAGCCACACACATTATGGAAGCATGCAATAATTTTTTTTTTCATGATAAAGTGTTTGCTATTGGTTTTGATAATGCATCCAATAACACTAAGGCAATTGAGAGTTTAAAAATTACTTTAGATCCTGTAGAACCCGAAATTTTTCATGTTAAGTGTGTTTGTCACATTTTAAATCTTTGTGTGCAAGATGCACTAAAATATGGAAATGATAAAGTAGAAACAATAAGAGATTGTGTTCATTATATTACATTAAGTGGTCCAATTTATCAAGCTTTTCATGATTGGTGTAAACTTAGGGGCATTGTATGTAGACGTTTTCCTAAAGATGTACGACATCGTTGGAATTTTATCTTTGAATTATTAGGTGTTGTTCTTTATTATCGTTTTAATTTTAGAGATTTTTGTGTCGCAATGGGTATGCAAAATTGTATGTTAGATGATGATTTTTGGTTTTTTGCAGATAGTTTATATAAATTTTTACAACCTTTTAACGAAGCAACTTTGCAATTTTCGAAAACATATACATCTACATCTAGTGGTATTTTACTTGAAATTGTGACTATGATGACAACAATTAAAGATTTGCAAAAATGACTCTTTTATTGGAGATATGGTTAATGCGGCATATGTTAAATTTTTAAAATATTTTCATCCAATTCCTATGTTATATTGTGTAGCTAGTGTAATGAATCCTATGATTAAATTAGATGGTACAAAAAATTTAATTGAAATTTTCTACACTTATGCCCCACACGATGCAATACTATATTTTGATTATGTTGCTTTTACTCGTAAATTTGAGAATGTTTTGACTAGGTTATATGATTCTTATGATAGGATTTATTCAACTAACACTATTCATACACAAACGCAAAATGTTGAATCTTCATCTTCTTCTTCCTCCATATTAGCAAAAGGAAAGAGTCAAGCTAGTATTGGTGTTTTAAATCTTATTAAATCAAAAAAGGCAAGAACCAATTCACCTAATGAGTTGAATTGGTATAATGCACAAAGTGCAGTTGAAGATGTAGAAGATGTGTTACAATTTTTGAAGAATAATGAAGCAATTTTTAATATTCTTTTTCGTATGGCTAAAGATCTGCTAACAACACCGGTGTTAACTGTTGCATCGGAAAGTACTTTTTCTCTTGGTGGCAGGATAATGAGTCCGAACAGGAACCGATTGACAGCCAAAAATTTGGAGATGCTAGTATGTGCCGAAGATTGGATGAAAGCGGAAGAGAGGACACAAGACTTACTTGAAGCACAAGCTGGAGGTGGATCAACAAGTAGCGATGAATGAACGATTACATTTACTTAATTTACATTAAAATGTTGTTCAATTAATTGTAATTAATTGGAAAATTTAGGGTGATGAGATTCTATATTTAGGTTAAGTTGAAGTGCACGACAATAGTCCTATGCCTTCTCTTCAATCTAAGTAGAGGCCATCTCGATCTTTAAATTCAAGTAATTCCCTTGATTTGTATTTTGTAATTTGATGATTTGATCTAAATAGATAAACTTGTATGAATTTTATTCATGTACTTAATTTTATTCAAGAAGTTCAAATTTATTTCATCATGTACTTTATTTATTCATGTACTTCAATTATTTATGAAATTTTATTCTTTGTAATTGTTATGAAATTACAAATCCATATACTTGTTCTTTAATAATACTTGAAAAAAAAAAACAAATCCCTATACACGGGCCCGGCCCGGCCCCCACACTAGGGGCTGGGGGCCAGGTCCAGGCCAAGGTTTCTTACCTTGAGCTCGGCTCGGCCCGGCCCGTGTTGGGAGGAGCCCGGCCCGGGTTAGCCCGGGACCGGTCAAAACCCGGTCAAACCCGGTCCGGCCCGAGTGGCCCGAATGCCATCCCTATTCACATCCTTCACTCTCTCACTCATTATCTTTTTCACTCACTGTCTTCTTCAACGGACAGTAGCTGTTGTTTCAAGCAACAACTTTTTATAACATAGGCCGTTGTCTGAAACAACAGCATAGGTTATAAAAATTCGTTGTTTGAAATAACGACTACTGTTCGTTCAAAAAGACAGTGAGTGAGATAGTGAAGAAGGGAAGATTTATTTAGGGGTGAAAATCCCCAAATACCCCTCTCCTCACTTAAGTGAAGAGAAAGAGATTGGCGGGGGGGATCACAACCATTGGATTAAGATGAACTTGATCTGATGGTCGGGGCTTCCATTTGCAACAGGTTTGTGCAAACAAACACGTTACAATAGAATATATATATATATATATATATAGGAGTGAACCCCGAAGATATGATCTTATTTCTTCGTTTAAGTTCCAGATCCGAAGACCACCCAATTGAATCAGCACGCATCGGGAGGCAAGAAAAAAAAACTTCCCAAAAAACACAAAAAACTCAACAAAAAAGGAAGAAGAAAAAAAACAACCTTTCCCCAAATTGAGTTAAAGGGGGAGAGTCTGGAGGCAATGGCGGTGGCGGTGGTGCGGTAGTGGTATGGCGATAACAATGGCAGTGGTAGTGGCAGAGATGGTGATGGTGATGGTGATGGTGATGGTGATGGCGGTGGTGACGAAGATGGCAATGACAGTGGTTGTGACGATGGCAGTGGCGGTGGTGGTGACGGCGGCGACAGAGATGGTGATGGTGATGAAGGTGGAGGAGATGGCGGTGCGGTGATTACGATGGCGAGATTGGGGAAAGTGAGGGATGAATTTGAACCGGCTCTCTAGAAATAAAGTAAATCTGAGTTTTTTAATATTTTATTTCAATTATTGCTTTGAATTAATCAACACTTAGCCGTCAATTCGATCGAGCGACCGATCGGACAGCTAGGGGACTCTTGCGCTTCCAAAGACCGCAAAATATAATTTGATTTATGCGATCTAGCCACAGGAGATCATTCTCCTCTATATATATGTATATATAGTGAGAGAGGGAGAGAGCCTCATATAGAGTATGAGAAAATTTTCCTCATACAAAGTGATTATATACACTTGGTGGGACCCATACGAAAAATCTACTCCGTCCATCATGTTTATCATGCTAATGGATGTATGTGTAGAAAAAGTCAAGTGGTTTGGAGATCATTTACCCATGCATCATGTGGTTGAAAAATTAACAATTTCAACAGTAATACAAATTGAACCACAAATTGGACTCACATGATGCATGTGTGGATAATCTCCAAACCACCTGATTTTTTATACACATACATCCATTGACATGATAAATATAATGGACGGAGTGGATCTTCTATGAGGGTACCACCAAGTGAATATAATCACTTTGCATGAGAAAAATTTTCTCATACAAATATGATGCTCAGATTATCCATATATATATATGGGTAAAAACGATATGAGCAACTTGCTCATTTAGTAAATGACCAATTGATTATGTGGCATGCATGTGATACATTGGACAACTAATCCTTTTAAGAAATTTCCAATCACATGTATGCCACATCATCAATTGCTCATTTACGAAATGAGCAAGTTGCTCGTATCCCTTTTACCATATATATATATATATATATATATATATATATATATATATAATAAAACCCAAAGAAAGCTATCAAGTGGTACTCCTTCAATCCCCTCAAAAATCAAAGGCCCAGATCTTACCTCACAAAACATATTATTCCCCCAAAAGTTTCATCCAAAACTCAAATTCAAATCCCCCACCCAAAACAACTCCTGTATTTATTTAATTTTTTTTTTTCTCTCTCTCTCTCTCTCCCTCCCTCTTCTATTCAAAAAATTAAGAAAATAATTTTTTTTAGAATTTTTAAAAAATAAAAAATTTAAAAATTTAAAAGCTTTAAAAATAGTTCAAAAAATAAAAAAAATCATATAATATGTTTTTTGCTGGACCCCAAAAGTTTCTCATATAATATGTTTGCTACTTCAATTAATTTGTTCGACCTCCAAAACTATTTTATATGATCAAATAAGGTGCACCGTTCCGAAGACGTGCCGTAGGCACGTGTCAATGGGCAAACCTAGTATATATATATATATATATATATATATATATATATTACAATGTTTGTTTGTTGAATAATCTTAACTATGAGAAGGATTCACATACACACATCCAACCAGCAAACATTGTACTATATCTATATAATAAAACACAAGACAATTTGAAAATAATAATAATAATAATAAATAAATAAATAAATAAATCAAGTGGTTTCCCTTCAATTGAAACAAAATTAATGGTTCAGATTCATCCTCCAAAACCATATTTTTCCCTCAGAACCAATTTTTTTCTCCCCAAAAATTAAAAAAAAATTCATTACTTTATTACTATCTCTCTTTTCTCTTTTCACTTTTTTATATTTCCCTCTCTCTCCCTCTCTCTCTCATTCTCTCTCATTCTCTCTCTATTTACTCAGAAATTTAGATTTTTTCAGATTTCATGTTTGTAAATTTTCAGATTTTTTATGGGTTTTTTTTATTGCTCATGTTACATTGAAAATAACAAATATCTCCTCAACGGTTATATTTCGTCATTGTTCACCCTCAAAGTTCTAAAAAGTTGGATTTACACCCTCAATCATAATTATTTTTCAGTATATACTAATGGAAACATGAACTTTTATTTACAACTAATTATTGTCATATTATTTTAAACTTGAGCTTCATAATTGTTCTTTTACTGTTTACAAGGCTTTTCATATGTTGTATCGTTCCGAAGACGTGCCGTAGGCTCGTGCCCACAGGAAAATCTAGTCTATATAATAAAACACAAGGCAATTCAAAAGAAATCTATCAAGTGGCTATCCTTTATTTGGAAGGAAATCAAAGATCCAGATTTATGCTCACAAAAGATATTTTTTCGCTCGTTACTGTAGCTACAGTACAGTAGTCATATTCAGATTTATACTTTATGTTGTGTGAAGTACTTGATATTTGTTTGGAATTTGAAATTAACCTTTAATCCCTACTTTTAATTAATTAAGAAAAAACTAATTAAAATCGCACTAATCTTAATTAAGAAAAGCTTTAATTGTTGTGGTTTAATTAGTCTTTTCTTAATTAATTAAAATTTAGGGATTAAAAGTTAATTAATTACAATCTAATTAATCTTAATTAACTCATCCAAAATATTAGGGATTAAGCTTAAATAAATTTAATTAATCCCTAATTTTGGATTAATTTCATGTAAAAATAAAAAAGTGTTTTAAATTACTTTCAAAGACTACAATATTACTACAACAAAAATAAAGCTAATATTTAATTATTGCTATAGTAAACCTATATTCAACCAAAGCTACTTTTAAGAATTCAAATCTAAGGAATTGCTTTTGCTAGAGTGCTTTTCCCTCTCTTCAATTTTTTTACAACCAGCTAAATCACCCTTAATTGTTGTAGTATGTAATTATTTTAAAACATTTTAATTATTTTTTATAACTTATCATGTAGTCACTAACCAGATGGTGTTGCATATAAATATTGACTTATGTGATTTGTTAGTCAAATAGGATTGCATATATTTTTCTGTATATAGTATTTTTTATATATTGCATCGTTCAGAAGACGTAACGTAGGCACGTGTCTGCGGGTAAACCTAGTATATATATATATATATATAGTACAATGTTTGTTGGTTGAACAATGTTAACTATGAGAAGGATTCACATATATATAGTACAATGTTTGTTGGTTTTATATATATAATACAATGTTTGTTGGTAGCAATGTTTGTTGGTTATATATATAGTACAATGTTTGTTGGTAGAACAATCTTAACAATGAGAAGGATTCACGGTAAAGAAAAATTAAAATCAGCAATAAACTAAACCAAACAATTAACGTTGTTGTTGCACGTGCTTTATAATATTGTAAGTGAGCTACTAATTGTGCTAGTACGTACTTAACATTATTAATTTTCTATAAGAGAGATTAAAATATAAAACATGTGCATTTATGCAAGGCTGCACTCAAATGGTTAGATAGTTCCAATACCAGCTTCTACATCTATAATTGTAAAATATATTCATTTAATTTGATAGAGCAAAATTACCAGAAATAACATGCTAAAGAAAATTCAAAAGACAACTAAAGAAGGGAAAGAAGATGAAAAATAAGCATGAATACTTGCATTTTAATTTATTTTTGTAATTTTTTTTTCTACATTTTCATTTGACTTTTGGGTATTATATATTATGAATTCGTGTTTTGTTATTTTCGCATTAATAAAATACAGTATCGTCTGTCATCTTAGAGTTAAAAAAAATAAAAAATATATGCACGACAAATTGTATTTGAAGAATATTAGCATGGAGCTTATGTTGCTCGGGACCGAAACTATGAACAATTTTATAGGGAAAACTTTATGCTGCAAACTAGGAACTCATCTTAGCTGTTTAACCTACTTTAGATTTACTCTTGAAAAAAAAAGTACAACTTAACAAAACCAGAGCATGAGAAAAGGTTTTCGAGAAAATTCAATTAAATTTTTTTGGTTAGCATGTGATGCACGAACTTATTTATAGGTTATTCGCATGTGATTAATAAAGGAAGATTTTGTTAGGATTGTGTCTTAAATACTTGTTGTTCAGATTAGAAAAAGGTAAGATAAAATACATAGGTCGAAGCGTCGAAAAGAGTAGAAGAAAACAACAGCAGCAAGGTGCAGGCTATGTTGCGGTCGACCGCACCTCCGACCGCTCGTAGTATAAGGATTGTCCGAGAGAGGTACGGTCGACCGGTTTTGTTGGACGGTCGACTGCACGCAGCGCTGTGTTCGTTTTTGGATTTCGATTTATTAGGTCGTTTCAGCCCAATCTTCAACTCCAAGTTAGATCGTATGATTCCTATTCAGTTACTTTTTTTTCAGGTTATATCGGACGACTGAGAATCAAGATTAGACATAGGTTTTCTCTCTATTCTTCTATATATATATATTGTAAACTCCTCCAATATGAGAAAGAGTACTTCATAAATTATTTTCTCCATTGTAAAGAGAGGCTCGAGAGAGAGATAGTTCTTGATGGGTGAGTTTAATTCCTTATATTGAGTGAATCAGTAACTCATTGTAATATCTTCTAGTTGAATATCAGATCTCCCTATATTTCCTCTTGGATTAAGTAAAAGCTAATCAGGATAAGTCATCGTTATATTTGTGTTAGTTTGGTGGATCTACTTGCTTGCTCTATTGATTAGCCTCCTCTACTTCGACTTCCTCATTGCTCTAATTAATTCTGCTGTGACCAGAGGCGTTGGTTAACGTCCCAATCCCAACAGATTTTGATAGTGCTATTGATGGAGAATATATACTGTGAAAATAGTAATTCAATTGAGGATTGAGAATTAGTTTTAGAAATAGGAGAATTGGTTAGATAAGATATTTTAGTAGGAGTTTATTTATCTAAAATTTCTTATGATTAATGTTGAAATAGAAACTTTGGATTACCATGAGTATAGGATAAACATGAATTTAGAGTTTGGATTAGTGTTGATTGTTGAAGTCTTGGTATGTACTGGAGAGATGTCGATCATGTGCCTACATAAAGACATACAGAACTTTCGATTCAGTAAAAATAAATTAGTAGAAAGAAATCAGAGAAATAATATAAGGATAGAAAAATAGAGAGTTTTCAAGGAGGCTTCTGCGTGGAGTATGTGAGTTCTCTTTCTCTCTTCTCTCGTAAGTACTTTTATCTCTACTATTATAATGGAAGAAGGCCTTAGTGTAATTTGTCCATCTACCAACTCATGCAACGCACGTATACAACTATTGTAAATGAGGTTTTACATCAAATCCAGACTACGTCTGAATTTTTACTTTTAAAAAAAACTATATTTATTAAGACGTGCATCGCACGTGTAAACTACTAGTTAATTAAATGGAAATATCTCACTTTCTTTTCTTGTTTTCTTTTGGTCAGAATTGTCTCTTTGATTATCTTTGACTAGTATAATGTGTGTGCGATGCATGTCTAAAAGAAGTAAAGTCATCAAATTAAATGGATATATATTGAATAAGAAAAAAAATAGTTTATATTTGAATGTTTTGATTTGGGCTACACGTGCGGTGCACATGTATATTTGTTAGATATAGTTTGGACGTATATTATACGTGTTTATATAGTTACAAAGTTAGGATTTGTTTGTTATAAACCCTAACTCTCCTACTAAAATAGTAAAGATTTTATGAAAGTAAACTATGAGAAAGATTTTTTTTCCAAAAATTTAAATTAAATTAACTCAAGAAAAAAATATTATATAGAATGGATGCATGTGATAGTTAGTAGTGAGGCTATTTATGATGAATTGATGATTTAATTCATTCAAACAAATCTCCACCGAAAGTCGGCCATGTGCATTGGGGGCACATTAGTTTAAGACTGTTTAAATATAAGTTTGGTTTGATTACAGACTTTTTTAGGATAACCATGACATTCAAATTTGCTTTAGAGTCAATCCTGATTTTTATTGGAGAGATGTCAATAATACGCATGCAGAACTTTGTATTCATTAGAAAGAAATTAGAGAAATAATACAAGAAATTTGCGGCTGCCTCGTCTACTAAGCCAGTCTCCACTCTTTCGAAGAATAAAGGTTCTCTCAAAAAATCGATTAAGAAGACCTTCCCCTTTGCTCACCAAAGTAGCAACATGAACTTTAAACATACTGTTTCTGTTGTGCGGAATACGAATTAACCACCAATCAAAGAGAGAAATAGCGAAAACCAGAAACAAGCAAACACAAGAACACAACGATTTACGTGGTTCGGCAAAACAAGTGCCTACATCCACAGGGCGGTTGGGGTTTCTTCTACTATAATCACCAATGGGCGAAAACAAACCCTTACAAAGATGACGGCTGCAAAATTCGAATAGAGGTGTATATCCTTACAAAACCCTAAAGGGTGTATTTATAGGGAAACTACTGGGCCTTTCGAAATGGGCCTATTCTAGTTTACAAACCCGCCTACAGTCGACTGGTCTCCTTATCAGTCGACTGGTAATTAGTTCTGGACAGTCGACTGAGACCCATATGCCAGTCGACTGGTGTACCCTGCTGTTGTAACCTTAGCCTTTGGAACTCCTCTCTGGACAGTCGACTGAGACCCATATGCCAGTCGACTGGTGTACTGGAACTTTCGATCGCTGCAGTTACGACGGATATAAACAAGCTGAACCAGAATCGAGCCATTATCCTACAATCTCCACCTTGGCGAGATCTTCCAAGTTGCCCAAGCAATCTCCAAAAATACTCCAAAACAAATGCTCATCATCATACGCAACAAAAACAAACTCCACCTTAGTATGATATCACATACTAAGCAAACAAATAGCAAAGCACCATCCCAACCGCCCATTCCAAATCATCAAGCATGCAAAATATTAGCCAGGTTCATGCAATGCTTGAACTTGGCTGCCCCAACAATTTTGGTCAACATATCAGCAGGATTATCAGCTGTCCCAATCTTCACCAGAAGAATATCACCATCCTTTATCAAATCACGCACAAAATGATAACGGACATCAATATGTTTGGTCCTCGAATGATGAACTTGGTTCTTCACTAAATGGATAGCACTTTGACTGTCACAGTGTACCTCCATCTTCTCCCGATGAATTCCCAAGCTCTTCAGAAGTCCCTGAATCCAAATGGCTTCCTTCATGGACTCAGCAACTGCCATGTATTCAGCCTCAGTAGTAGACAATGCTACAGTGGACTGCAAATTGGACCTCCAACTTATAGGTGCTCTAGCCATAGTAAACAAATAGCCTGTAGTAGACCGCCTCTTATCTAGATCACCTGCATAGTCAGAATCAACATAACCCACCAATAGTCTGCTAATATTGTTATCCCTCTCAAACTTCAAACCCACATCTGTGGTGCCACTTATGTACCTCAATATCCACTTAGCCGCTTGCCAATGCTCTCTGCCTGGATCATGCATATATCGACTAACCATACTCACCGCCTGAGAGATGTCTGGTCGAGTACAAACCATGGCATACATCAAACTGCCAACCACACTAGTGTAAGGTACATTAGCCACATACTGTCTCTCTTCATCTGTACTTGGAGACTGAGAAGCACTAATTCTGAAATGAGTGGCTAAGGGTGTACTTACTGGTTTAGTTTTCTCATCTATACCAAACCGTTTCAGCACCTTCAAGAGATATTGCTTCTGTGTCAAACTCACTATGCCCTTTGCTCTGTCTCTAGCTATCTCCATCCCAAGTATCTTCTTGGCTTCACCAAGATCCTTCATCTCGAATTCAGAACTCAGCTGATTCTTCAAATTTTGAATCTTCTTAGCATTTTTAGAGGCAATCAACATGTCATCCACATATAATAACAGATATATGAAAGAGCTATCCTGCAATTTTCTGAAGTAGACACAATGATCATACTCACTTCTGGAATATCTCTGCACTTTCATAAACTGATCAAACCTCAAATACCACTGCCTTGGAGATTGCTTCAACCCATAGAGAGACTTTTTCAACCTGCAAACAGAACTTTCCTTCCCAGCAGTCTTAAACCCATCTGGCTGCAACATATAAATTTCTTCATCTAGGTCCCCATGTAAGAATGCAGTCTTCACATCTATCTGTGTCAATTCAAGATCAAACTGTGCTACCAATGCCAACAAAATCCGAATAGAAGGATGCTTCACAACCGGAAAGAACACTTCATTATAGTCAACTCCTTCCTGTTGAGCATACCCCTTTGCAACTAGTCTAGCCTTGAACCGAACACTGTCTTTTGGACCTTCTTTCTTCGTATACACCCACTTGCAACCGATGACTTTCTTTCCCTTTGGTAATTGCACTAGATCCCAAGTCTTGTTCTTATGAAGAGAGTTCATCTTTTCATCCATAGCAATTTTCCAATCTGCATTTTCAGAACTTCTAGTGGCTTCTTTGAAGTTGGAGGAAACTTCATCATCAACAATGGGAAGAGCAAATGCAACTATTTCTGTAAAGCGAGATGGTCGTTTGATATCTCTTCTTTGCCTTCTTGCTGCAATTGATTCTTCTTGCTGGGGAGGGTCTTGGATAGGAATTTCTTCCTCATTCTCAGTATCAACCACATCATCTTCATTTTGGGCAGGAGTATGATTTTCAACTGAAAGCTTTTCTAACTCCACCTGTTGGAGAACTCTCCCACTCTTCTGCTGTTCTGGATCACCAGTCGACTGCATATGAAGACCAGTCGACTGTCCCGAGCTGATCATGCTGGTCTCATCAAAGGTAACATTCCTGCTGATTACTAACTTTTTCTGTTCTGGACACCACAACCTGTAACCTTTGACACCAGTACTAAAACCAACAAATATAGCCTTTTTGGCTCTTGCATCAAGTTTAGTTTCAGTTACATGAAAATAAGCAGGACAACCAAATATATGCAAAAAACTATAATCAGATGCAGGTTTACCACTCCATACCTCAATAGGCGTTTTGCCTTCAAGTGCTGCAGATGGTAAACGGTTGACAATGTGGCTTGCATATATAACAACTTCTGCCCAAAATGTCTTCTTCAATCCAGACTGTGCTAGCATACATCTCACCTTCTCAAGTAAGGTTCTGTTCATCCTTTCTGCAATCCCATTTTGCTGTGGAGTCTTCCTAACTGTGAAGTGCCTCTGGATCCCTTCATCTTCACACAATTTCAGAAACGAATCGTTCTTATATTCCCCTCCATTATCTGACCTCAGAACCTTAATCTTCCTTCCAGTCTGGTTTTCAACTTTCTTCTTCCAGCTTGTGAACAATGTCAAAACTTCATCTTTGTGTTTCATGGTATATACCCAAACTCATCTGGAGTAGTCATCAACAAATGTAACAAACCAGTGTCTACCACTCATAGAAGGTGTCTGAGTAGGGTCCCAAACATCTGTGTGCACATAATCGAGGATACCCTTTGTCTGATGTACAGCTGTACCAAATCTCACCCTGGTTTGCTTACCTAACACACAATGTTCACAAAATTCCAACTTGCAACCTTTAGCATCTTTAAGAAACCCTTGCTTCACAAGCCCCTGCAAGGCCTTTTCTCCTGCATGCCCGAGTCGCATATGCCACAACCTTGTAGAGTCGGGAACAACCTGTTTAGGCTTTTCAGTTACACTGGCAGCCTGACCCAAATACGTTTTTCCCTGCAAGAAAAACAAGTTCCTTTTTCTTTTCCCTTTCATCACCACGAGTGATCCGTTGGTCACCTTCAGAATGCCACCTTCACTAGCAAATTTCAATCCACTGGCCTCCAAAATACCAAGTGAAATCATTTTTTTTTTCAAATCTGGAACATACCATACATCTGAAAGCTCCCTAATAAGACCATCGTGGATTAACAATTCAATCTTCCCGATTCCTACCTTCTTACAAGGCGCATCATTTTCCATCAAAACTACCCCACCATCCATATACTCTAAGGAAGTAAACCACTCCTTTTTCCAAGACATATGATAGGAGGCTGCTGTATCAAGAAACCATACTTCTTGATAAAGTGAGGGACTAGCAGCAAGTGCAAAGGAAAAATCATCATCACTATCTAAATTATCAACAGTCACATTTGCAGTCGAATTTCCCTTATTTCGTAGCTTCGGACAATCCTTTTTCCAATGCCCCTTCTCATGACAGAAAGCACATTCATCTCTGGCTGGTATCTTTCTGTCCTTTGAAACTCCTCTCGATTTGAAACGAGATTTGTTTCCTTTATTCCCAGATTTGGTCTCAGATCTGGTCTCAGTTCTGCCCCTTACAATCAATGCTTCAGAAGTTTCTCTATCAACCATTTTATCCCTTCTCCTAGTTTCATTATTCAACAGAGCATTTGCAACATCTTCATATTTAACAGTATCTTTTCCATATATTAAAGTTGTTGCTAAATGATCATAACATTCGGGTAATGAATTCAACAGAATTAGGGCTTTGTCTTCATCTTTAATTTGCTCATCCAAATTTAACAAATCAACCAATAATTTATTAAATGATTCAACATGAGCGTTCATGGACATACCTTCAGTATAGGTGAAGCGAAAAAGTCTCTTCTTCAAATACAGCCGATTCTCCAAACTTTTCCTCATGTATTTGTCTTCGAGTTTCTTCCACAACACCGCAGCAATGGTATCCCTCATCAAATCGTACTTCTGAGCCTTCGCAATAAAGAGCCGAATAGTCCCACACGCAACTCGGTTCAACTTCTTCCAATCTATATCGGACATATTCTTTGGTTTTTCTTCCTCCAAAGCAACGTCCTGTTCTTGTTGAACCAGAACATCCAACACCTCACACTGCCACATCCCAAAATTATTTGTTCCATCAAAATTTTCAACTTCAAATTTTGCGTTGTGAATCGTTGTTCTGGAAGAACTTGATCCCGCAACATCCTTGGTCGCATCTGCTTCACTCGCCATCTCCCTCTAGGTCGAACCCGATGCTCTGATACCACTTATTGTGCGGAATACGAATTAACCACCAATCAAAGAGAGAAATAGCGAAAACCAGAAACAAACAAACACAAGAACACAACGATTTACGTAGTTCGGCAAAACAAGTGCCTACATCCACAGGGCGGTTGGGGTTTCTTCTACTATAATCACCAATGGGCGAAAACAAACCCTTACAAAGATGACGGCTGCAAAATTCGAATAAAGGTGTATATCCTTACAAAACCCTAAAGGGTGTATTTATAGGGAAACTACTGGGCCTTTCGAAATGGGCCTATTCTAGTTTACAAACCCGCCTACAGTCGACTGGTCTCCTTATCAGTCGACTGGTAATTAGTTCTGGACAGTCGACTGAGACCCATATGCCAGTCGACTGGTGTACCCTGCTATTGTAACCTTAGCCTTTGGAACTCCTCTCTGGACAGTCGACTGAGACCCATATGCCAGTCGACTGGTGTACTGGAACTTTCGATCGCTGCGGTTACGACGGATATAAACAAGCTGAACCAGAATCGAGCCATTATCCTACAGTTTCTCCTTCCAAACCTCCAAATCTGGTATGGATTAACCCAGCTCTATCATCCCAATCTAATCTTGCTCAGATGACTTCAGAGTCTGCCCCCTCCTTGGGCTCAGCTCCTCTACCGCCTAAAAATGTTATCCTTCCTCCAAGGGGTATTGCCGCTGATGAGACCACATTGGTTGTCTCTCAAGCTTCAGCACGGGCTATACCAGTGTCGCTTCCGAAACTGGACGATTACACTGCTGGAGTTTCTAGCTCCCTTCCCAGTTCTACTACCTCTTGGCCAGCTTGGAACGTCAATCCGCACTTTGAAGGTGATTGGGATAAGTTCAAGAACGCGATTAATGTGTCACCCTCTGGGAAGACCAAGTCGGATGTTGATGCTCTGAAAGCTTCCTCTACTCTTCCCAGTGTCCCCTGATTGGCAAGGAGCTGGTAACAAGGATAAGGAGGACTTCCTAGCCTCTTCTGTGCCTTCGGTAGGTGGCAAGGTACTATCTCACCGAAATGTTTTTACATTTCCTGCTTTTTCTGTGCATCCTAATTTGCTCCTTAATTTGGTTTCTTTTACTGTGCAACCATGTGCTTTGTTTCAGTCTCTTTATTATCCTACTTTTATTAATTTCCTTTTGGCTTTTTTTGATCTGTCGAAGGGTCAATTTCTTACCCTAGAAGATCCTTTACTCCCACCCTCGTTTTCTTATTTTCAGTTGGACTTTTCGGTGCTATCTCCCCCGATATCTTCTCTCGATTCTTTTCATTCTTCTCATGCTTCTTATGTTCCCTTAATTGCTTGTTCTTAGCAACCTCTTGCTTTGTCCCTTACTCCTAAGGAGAATCCTTGTTCGAGTAATAATTCCTCGTCGATCTTTTTTCCCTATGGACCCCCTGATCGGGAACGGGGTAGGAGTGGTCTCTCTCCTGAAGGTGCCCTCCTCGATTCAACCAATGACTCCTGTAATCCTTGTCCTCACTCCCCTGCTCATAGAGCACAAATAAATACTCTACCTTTGATTAGATCTAGCGTCCGAATCCGTGCCAAAAATAATTCTCATCTTTCTGCCTCATCGAAAGCCTCTTTAGCGGCGCAAGTTTGGAATTTTGAAATTCCACCGTTCAATCCTTAAAATCAAAACCTTTCAGCCTTTGGATCGGTCTATCAGGTTCAGTTTGACTCCCTTTCGAACTTGGAAATGCTCCATTTGGCTTCGAAAATGGGTTTTTTATTAGATCCAGCCCGTATTTAGGATGTGGATGCCATCCGTAATTTAGAAATAAAGCGTGCCAGAGATTTCTCCTCTTCTCATGATTAGTATTTCTTGGAATATCAGGGAGCTTGGCAGCGCCCTTAAACAACAAGTTGTGTATCAATTAATAGCCTCCTCCCATTGTGATTTGATTACCATAGTGGAATCTAAACTTCACTCCATCTCTCCTTCCACTCTTAGATCTATTGGTGGATCAATGATATCCAAATGGATATCATTAGATTCGATAGATCCTCGGGGAGGTATCCTCTTTGGTTTTGAAAGAGGCTTCTTTCCATCTTATCTCCGTTCGTTGTCTCTAGTTTTTCCTGGTTGTTTGCTTTCATTGGTTAGAATTCAACTGTGATCTTACTGTTGTTTCTGTTTACGGCCCTAGCTCCTCTGATCTTCGCCAATCTTTCTAGGATGAATTCGACTCTTTTATCGGATTAGTTCAGGGGTTTTGGATTTTCTGTGGTGACTTTAATGTTACTAGATTTGCCCATGAAAGGATTGACAATCCCTCTGCTTTAAATAGCTCGATGTGATTCAATGATTATATTTGCGATCTTAATCTTGTTGATATCCCTATTAACGGTAGATCTTTTACTTGGTCAAATATGCGCTTAGTCCCATCTTTTGCTAAGCTTGATCGGTATCTGGTGTCCCAATCTTGGATTGCCTCCTTTCAAAACTCTTTTGCTCAAGCTATACCTAATCCATGTTTGGATCATGTTCCTATTTTACTCAATTCTAATTTTTCCTTTCCTAAACCAAGGAAATTCGGCTTTGAAAAATTTTGGCTTGAAGACCAAATTTTTCTCAACCTTATCACCAATTGCCTTGCTAGTGTTGTTGGTTCCCACGGCCTTGGGAGGATCCTACTCAAACTGTATGCGATTAAGCACGAATGTAGGATTTGGCGCAATGATAGATTTGGTCACTCTCAATGTAACACCCCGAATTCCAAATTAGTCTGAATTTGAAGTTCCATAGGATCTTTATACTTCACTTCGTACAATTTTATAAGGAATTTAAAACTTTTTATACAATAATGTTTACATCAACATAGCGAAAGCAAATTACAAAATATACATGGAATCAATAAAAAATTGAACATTTCTTTAAGAAACATTCCTTCTTTAGTATTTTCATTCAATTTGTCCTACATGGAAACTGTGGGCACGTCAGTTGCATACAACTGACGCTAGTATATAATACATCAATTTCTCTTACTTGGAAAGCACACACTTGTTCACAAACAAAACTAAGGAGGACTATTTTATTGATGTTGTGTGTGAATGTGCACTTAGTCCTTAATGCAATTACTTATATTTAATGACACTAATGCGCACTTGTTCGAATTCTATGCATCCCATACTACATAGGTCCGAGGGCAAGCTCTGAATCGTTCTTCATCTTGTAGGGTTGATTCCCTCGCTGTAAGTTTAACTACTACGGTAACTACAGGTAAGTACCTAGATGTTCTATGAGTGACGAGCCCATGTCCAGACATCCTGGAGAGAATTCCACGTCATGACATGACGCATCATGCAGACATCCTATGGACAATTCACCTTCACCATGGAACGATGGCACTACGTAGTCACCGAGCACCCCACAAGCGTTGTTACGGTCCTGATATTCTGGAGATGTATTCACGTCCTGACGTGACGCATCATGTAGACATCCTGTGAACACTCTCACACCGTAGATCCGAGCCCTCATACTTGTGTTTTTCTCTTACTTTCATCACATCTCCACTATGTGTCTAATCCTTAGATAATTGAATCATGAGTAAAAATTTACACTCTAGAATTAGTGTTACCTCTATGTCGTTCTTAAACATCAATTGTTAACCACAACCCAATCTTGGTCTTTTAATATCACATTTCTCTTTCAAACTTTCATTTATGCCGATGTAAGGACTTAGCTAAAATTCTATTTCAATCTCTTTTCATGTTCATCCAATGAGTGTTCATACTCACAAATTGTCACATTTCATCATGATCTTTGTATTTCATTTTTCATGCACATTTTCATAATTTAAACAACAAAACTACTCAAAATTTTCATGTCAAAAATCTCATTTTTAATCTCTGACACAAAAAATCATTATATTCAAAATATTTCATTTCTTTAATTAATCAAGATCATATTCTAAGAATAATTTATCAAGTTCTTCTTCCCGAAATTACTTCTAATTCTCATTCTAAAAGGTCAAATATTGTAAAAATAATTTTCATGAAGTCTAGGAAATTTTAGAAGAATTCTAGTATTTTCCCCCCCAATTTTTATACTCTTAAAATACTGTAAAAAAAAATCAAAATAAGAAAGAAAAAAAAATTCAAAAATCACCACCAAAAGGCCAAAGGTCGGATTCGAACCCAGACCAAACGCCCCCACCTATGAACAGTAACCGACTCAAAGCGCACCCAATGACCAGAAAGGCCAGAGTGACTAACCGTTATAAAGGAAACTTAGATTATACTTAAAGTCTGGTTTCAGAATTTGATTAAAACTCGATTTTTCAATAAAACGGAGCCTCTTTCCAGACTCGAACACAAGACCAGTAACCCCGCCTAGCTACAGTAACATACCCAAAACGCACCCGAAGACCAGTAGGTCTTGAGTGACTAACTGATATAAGCTCAGGTTAAATATTTTTTGTATAAACTGCATTGTATCTAGTTCTTTCTTTAATAAACTCAATTTTCAATCAATTTGTACTTTATAAAAATCTAAATTTTTTTCCAGAATATATTTCTTTGAAAAACAGTATATTATATTTGCTTAGATTTCCATAATTCTCATTTTTAACCACATAGAAAACTATTTCTCTTATTTCTTTTGAAAAATGGAACATTAATACATTTTCAACATTGAAAAATTCCTTTTCTAAATGAATATTTTTATCTACTTATTCCTCATTTGTTCACAATATACTTGCACAATTTTTCTTCATTCTTTAACATAGTTAAAGTCTCAAGTTAAAATTTATCTTTTATAAATTCACTCTTCTTATGATTCAAGAGATAATATATTTGACAATCAAGTGAATATAAACTTACTCATACAATACAATTAAAATTCAACAATTATTGTAATTTTTCCATGCTAATCAATTTATTTCACAAATCATAGGTGTTAATTTGCATTCTACAATCCATTCGCAAGCACAATTTCATACAAGCATGATTTATCGAATTTATATGTACTCTAGCATGAAAATATAGTAATCAAGCATCATGACAACTCTTAATTAACGCATTCCAATTCATTTTACTAATTTTTTTCACGTATATAAACTAGTGTTTCCTCTCTTTCTTACTAGTCTTTTCAAGCAAGTATATGACAATTTTTCTATTTGTTTCTAACATATTCACAAATTAAATTTCTAGCATGGTATCTAAACTAGAAGTAGAGAAACCACCCACCTTTTGAAGAAAACAAATAAGAAATTCCTAGACAACTCCTTGAATGCAAGATCGGCTCCCTCCTCCTCCTAGTTTGGTGCAAATTTCGAGCTCCTCCTTCTAGCAAGCATGAACCCGAAACCCCCCTTGATGTGCTAGTTGGCCACTCAAGTACAAGAGCACACAAACACACAACTCTCAATCTTTTCTCACACAGCTCTATCTTTTCTCACTCAATCTTTTCCTCACAAATGCTTCTTTTTTTTTCTCTTCTCTTTGAAATATTTCTAATGCAAGTAATGAAGAAGACAATGGGGTATTTATACACATTTCAAGAGTGAATGGAGGGTTGAGATGAGTTTAGATGAAGAGTTAGGATACATTTGGGAGTTAGAAGAACTACTCATCACCTCACCACTCTTCCACTCTCTCCTTCCACTCCCAAGTATGGCTAGCCAAATCTTGTCCCCATTGCACGTGCATGTGCAATGCACGTGCCATCACATGCACACTAGTTAAAGTTGTACAATTTTTAATAAAATTAACTAGTGGGCTAATTTGGTGGGTTAAAAACCATGGGCCCTTTAATTAATTAATTTATTTAAGTGGGCTAGAATTAGACTATTAGACCTAAAGATTAATAATATGCTTTAATTTTAAAAGAGAAGAAAAAAAATACTCATTCATGATATTAAAATAATTTTAAAAGATAAAAACATGCATCAATTTTGCACGTGCGAAACACGTGAAAATAAATAAAAATTTTATATCTAATTATTTGAAAATTCAGGATGTTACGCTCAGGGACTTAAAAACTTTCTCCTCTCTTCTATCAATTCCATCGATGCCCTGGAAGAATCTGGTCCCATCTCTGACTCCTTTAGGCTTCGTAGGAGTGTGTGTAAGCAAGATTATGCTTCGCTCATGCGACTTGATCACTTAAAGTGGGCACAACGTGCTAAGGCATGCTGGCTAAAGAATGGGGACTCTAATACTTCTTTTTTTCACAATTTTGCCTCTCATCGTAGACGTTCTAATCGTATCTCTTCTATTTTTGTTAACAATGTTGAGGTTAACATCGATTCGGAATTTCATTTGACTTCTTATCCTTTTATAGGGCCCTTCTAGGTATTCCGGGCAAGCGCGCCGTTCACCTTAATTGGAATCACCTTTATGGTGATGAAGATCCTGATTTTTGCAGTCTTGATGCTCCTTTCTCTTTGGAAGAGATTAAATCGGCAGTTTTCTGGATGAAAAGTGATTCCGCGCCAGGACCGGATGGTTTCCCTTCTTTCTTTTTCCAAAAATTTTGTGACTCTCTAAAAGATGATTTTTTTTCTTCATGTTCACCGAACTCCATCTGGGTGAATTCTCTTTTGATCGTATTACCAATGCTCATATTGTGTTTATTCCCAAATTATTGGGTGCCAATAGAGTTTCAGCTTTCTGGCTGATTAGCCTTCTTAATACTATCTTCAAGATTATTATGAAAGTTCTCTCTACTCGTCTTAGCCTGGTGATCTCTTGTCTCGTTGACCCACCTCGATCTGGCTTTATAAAAGTTAGATTTATTTTTGATAGTGTGGCTACTGCTCAAGAGATTATTTCGGGCTGCCATCACTCCGGTCCTGGAGTATCCTCTTAAAACTGGACTTTGAAAAAGCTTATGACAAAGTTAACTGGGATTTTCACTTTGAAATTTTGCAACATCGTGGCTTTGGGCCCAGATGGATTGTCTGGATTAAATCCAGTCTCTTTTCGGGTACCTCATCCATTCTCATTAATGGTTCTGAAGGTAATAAGTTTAAATGTAAATGGGGACTTCGGCAAGGAGATCCGATCTCCCCTCTACTATTTTCTCTGGTTTCTAATGTTTTTAGTTGGATCTTTTCGAAAGCTTGGAATGCCAATTACATCGATGGGTTACGAGGTTTCCATAGCTTTAGAGGTGTTCTTAATCTTCAATATGCTGATGATACCATTCTTTTTTTTTTCTAAAGTTAATGGGATTGTTCTGCGAAACATCAAGTTTCTTGTGTTGTATTTTGAATTAGCTTCTGGACTTTCTATCAATTTTAACTAGACTTCCATTCTTTGGTTAGGTGGTTCCACCAACCGTCAGGCCGAGATAGCTCAATTTTTCAATTGTGCTTCCTCTTCCCTTCCTATCCATTATCTTGGTATTCTTTTACGATGGGGGAAACTTCCTGTGGCGGATTGGATGCCTATGATCGACAAATTCGAAGCTAAACTCAATTCGTGGACTGGTATATTCCTCTTCCGTGGGGGTAGACTGATCCTTATTAACTCGGTTCTATCGTCTCTTCCCTTTTATATGATGTCTTTCTTCTACGTCTCGTCCTGGGTTATTAAGAAAATCGACAGAATCAGAAGAAATTTATTCTGGTCACGCTCCACTAATTATAGAGCTGGAAAACATCTTTGTAATTGAATGTCGATTTGTAAATCGAAGAAAGATGGTGGCCTTGGTTTCCTTAACCTTAGGAGCCAAAACTTGGCTCTTCAGGGAAGTGGCTCTGGCGTATTCTGAAGGATGACGCGTCCTCCTAGGCTCGTATGATTATTTATAAATATCACTCTCGTCGCAAAGTTTGGGAGCTCGTTTCTAATCTCTCTCCTTCTGCTCCCCCCTTCTAGAAAGGAGTATGGAAAGCGGTCGAACCGTTCCGTGTTGGATTATTTAAAATATGTTCGGACGGTTCTAAAACCAGCTTCTGGTCTGACTTATGGATCGGTAATTATAAGATTGCATCGGTCTTTCCAGACTTGTTCCGACTAGCCTCTAACCCTAACGCCTCTGTCGCGGACTATACGGCGGAGGACAACGAACACATTGAATGGATAATTCCATTCAGAAGGGTTCTGCCCCCTCCGCATTTTCGAACTATGTCCTCCTTCTTTCTGACTTACAAGCTTACTCTTGGAACCACCAAAAAGATGTTTCTTGGAGATGGTCATCCTTTGGATCTTTCACCGTTAAATCTTTTTACTCGTTCATTAACCACGGGGGAGTTTCTTCTCCATCGACGAAATTTATTTGAAGTTGTAATGCTCCCCTCAAAGTGAAGATTCTTGTTTGGCTTAACATACAAGACAAGCTTTTGACTGTCGATAACCTCAATAAAAGGAATCTTGCTTTAGGGCAGCAATGTGCTTTTTGCCTTTCGCACCAGGAGGATTCTAACCACCTTTTCTTGCAATGCTCGTTTTTATCGCCTTTATGGACGATTTGCTTAAACGCTTGGCATGTCACTTCCCGTCCTAATTGTATCTCATCTTGGTGGACCTCTTAGAGAAATCTCTATGTCAGTCGTCTGGCTCAAATCGTGGGATTTGTCCATGATGGCTTTGACTTGGATTATTTGGACCGAAAGGAATAATCGCCTCTTTCATAATACCTCTCGCTCCATTCGTTATCTTGTTGACGATCTCCTCTTCTTTACCAATTTCTGGGCTTCTACTTTAGCTCCAAAAAAGTTTTACGACCTGCACCTTCATAATCTTGAGGGGGCGACTGCTATTTTCTTACATAATACTTACCTTCCGCCTTGAGTGTTACTCGGTGACTTTTCCTGAGTCCTGTTGGCTATTTTTCTTTTCTTTTTGTTTCTGTTTGAGATTTATTTTTTCTCTGTATTGGTATTTTGGAGGTTGCTAAGGCATTTCTTCCTTTTATTATTACTTCCATGAGTTCTCTACTATTCTTTAACTGTGTTTTGTTTCTTCTCTTTGTTCATATAGCTGATCTTGGAGTTGTTTCTCGCTTGTACCCCTTGCTATGGTCTCTGTTTGCTCTTTTGGTGGCTGGTTATCTCTGGGGTTTGGCGCTTTAGTGGCTCTTCATGTACCATTTTGGGGCTTTGTTTTTTTGGGAGCCTTGCTAGTTGTTGTTGCTTTCTAACTTTCTAACTCTTAATGAATTTTGTTGTTAGTTTTTTGGGTTGCCTCTGTTGAGGAGGTTGGCTTGTTTGCTTATGCCTGACTACTTACTATCACATATTGCTACTTCTGTTTATTTTGATTTGTTCTGATGGTCACGTTTTTTGTATGTTATGGCATGTGTGGATCTCTTCAGTTTTAAGGTGTTTCCCTTCTCTTTTTGGTCTACTAGTGTGGCAAACTGGTTTTCGAGTTTGGCTTAGCCACTCGACTGAGGCAGCTGGGTTGGTTTCTTTTTTTTTGTTTGCTGGGATGTGCATCGCTTTCCGGTGCTGTCTTACCCCATAATTCGGTTTTTTTTAATGTTTCCTTGGTGATACCTATGCTGGAATGGGTGTCTGTTGGGCTGTTAAGCCTCTCTACTTTCGATGTTCTTGATTGTTTTGGTTGCTATCGGGACATCCGTGGTGTTTTGGCGTTTGTGCTGTTTCTTGCGTTGGATTTGTCGTTGCAGGAAGAGCTGTTCTCAGTGCCTTCGCACCGTCTCTTCAACGGCGTTTGTTGCTGGCCTTTTGCTGTTTTCCTCTCGGTCGGCGTGTTTTGCATCCATTTGCGCATTGCTTGGTAGCCTTTGCTAATGTTATTGATTTTTTTGTTGTTAGTAGTTTAATCCTTCATTAGCTGCTCTCCTGTAATATTGCTGCTTTTAGAGCATGTTGTCGTTTTGTTTGGGGTACACTCACTTTCAGTTTGCCCTCTTGTAAATTGTTGTACTATACACTTCTCTTGGATTAATATTATTTTTCATGGGCTGGAGTCTAAGGCTCTATCCTGTTATTCAAAAAAAAAATACAAGAATATTAATAAAGTAGAGAGTTTTTACAGTGGCTTTTATGTCAAGTTTTCTCTCCTCTCTTGTTGAGTGCTTTCTACTGAATCGTAGCTCAAATGGTAAGAATTTGGAATATATAAAAAAAAGGTCGCTCGTGTTCAATATCAGACTAAACCGTAATCATTACTATAAATAAATAATAATAATATATTTTTCTTAAAAGAAAGTATGAAAAAGTTTCATTCCAAAAAGTTAAATTAAATTATCTATAAACAAAAAAGAAAATAAATTAAAATTAAAGAATCGTTGTTAGCATGGGATATTAATATTTGGAACTTAACCTATTTTTGATGATTTAATTAATTTAATAAATTCCCAAAAATAAATTCACAACCAGAGAGCGGGACCCACACACGTGTAGGGCGAATTCGCGTGGGCTCTTCTCCTTCGTTCGCTAATTTCACCTAACCCCCCTCCTCTACTTTATTATTTATAAACTCATTCAAATTTCTCAAAACAATTTTCATTTTCACATTTCACCCCCCAAAATATTTCCCCCCCATTCCCACCTCTTTATATCCCCATTCCCCTTCCTTCAAAAATCTCACCTCGCATTCTCTCAAATCCGACCTGCCTCTAACTGTAAGTATTCTCAAATCCAACCCATGTAATTAGTTTTTATTAATTCTGTTATTAGTTATAGATCTGCCATTATCTTTCAATTTAGCCCAAATTTGCAACAACAACAAAAATTTAATTTGGTGTAGAATTTGGATAGGATCAACAAATTTCAATATTGGATCTGATCAGATCCGACTTGGTTTTTGATTATATCAATTAGTATTCCAGCTAGTAACCCATGATTAGTTATATAAACTACCCATTTGAGTTAAGGCCTTCATTTTGCTTTTTTCCTGCACCAAATTGTGTTTCATTGTAAGCAGTGATAAGCAATGGATTGGTTTTTCCATGTAGATCCCTCACCCTCATATCTTAGTGATGCATTTGCAAGGTAAAAGTTTTTGTTGGGTATGAGTGGTAGTTTGTTTAGAATGATGGGTATGATGCATTTTTTGGGTGTTAAATCGTTTGGGATGTTTATTGTTTCGTATCGGGTGTTTTTGTGTTTGGCAATGTAGGGTTAGTTAGAGAAGAAAGAGGAGACAATGTTGGATAGGAATGGTGGTGTTTTTGTGATTTGGGTTGTTTCATGATTGTCGTTAAGTAATTGAAGATGGGTGGCTGAATGTGTTGAAATATATGTTGAATTGTTTGAGATCGAAGAGGACAAATACTACAATAGGCTTTGGTATAGTCTTTGGTTGAAAGGTGACTTACATTATTTATCTACTAGTAGTTTACACGTGTGATGCACGTCTTAATAAATATAGTTTTTTTAAAAGTAAAAATTCAGACGTACTGGATTTGATCTAAAACCTCATTTACAGTAGTTATGCACGTGCGTTGCACGGGTTGGTAGATGGACAAATTACACTAAGGCCTTCCCCCATTATAGTAGTAGAGATTAAATGAAACATGATGGTATGGTATTGCCACTTTTTACTAAAAATATATAGAATTTATAGGTATTGCTATATTGGTCATGTAGAAGGTTTCTGAAGTTGGTTGAGAGCAGGAAATTGTTGAGAAAAATGGGGGGAAAATGAAAGGTCTTTCCTAGGGATTTGCATTACTATTTCAAGGCATGAGAAAAAACGAAGATGGAAAACATAGCATAATATTGATATTCATGTAGATTGCTCGATGAACAATAATTTGTTTGTTTGTTCTGCTTTATTTGTTTTATCTGTTCATTTGTGTTGTGTTGTTTGTCGTTTAAATTGGAACTTACCTTAACTTGTCTGTGTTCTTTTGTGCTTGTGTCATTTTACAGTACTGATCCAAAAGAAGAAAGTAGTATGGCGAGCCATACTCCGAAAAACATTCTCATTACCGGGGCTGCTGGATTCATCGCCTCCCATGTTGCAAACCGGCTCGTCAAAAATTACCCCGAGTATAAGATAGTGGTTCTCGACAAACTTGACTACTGTTCCAACTTGAAAAATCTTCAGCCATCGCAGTCCTCCCCAAATTTCAAGTTTGTGAAGGGAGATATAGCAAGCGCTGACCTAGTCAACTATCTCCTTATTACAGAGTCAATTGATACCATCATGCACTTTGCTGCCCAAACCCATGTCGACAACTCCTTTGGAAACTCTTTTGAGTTCACCAAGAACAACATCTATGGGACCCATGTGCTTCTCGAAGCGTGCAAAGTCACAGGACAGATCAAAAAGTTCATTCATGTCAGTACCGATGAGGTCTATGGAGAGACCGATGAGGATGCTATTGTTGGGAATCACGAGGCATCTCAGCTGCTTCCAACAAACCCTTACTCTGCTACAAAAGCTGGAGCGGAGATGCTTGTGATGGCATATGGAAGATCTTATTGTCTGCCTGTTATAACTACTCGTGGAAATAATGTGTATGGGCCGAATCAGTTTCCTGAAAAGCTCATTCCAAAATTCATTCTCTTGGCAATGAGAGGTGAGAAGCTTCCAATTCATGGTGATGGATCCAATGTAAGGAGCTATCTCTTCTGTGAAGATGTTGCAGAGGCTTTTGAGGTCATTCTTCACAAAGGAGAAGTCGGGCATGTGTATAATATTGGTACTAAGAAAGAGAGGAGAGTGCTTGATGTGGCCAAGGATATTTGCAAGCTCTGCAAACTTGACCCCGACAATGTTATCCAGTTTGTGGAGAATAGGCCCTTCAATGACCAAAGATACTTTCTTGACGATCAAAAGTTGAAGAACTTGGGCTGGTCTGAACGTACCACGTGGGAAAAGGGACTGAAGAAGACAATGGAGTGGTATACAAGCAATCCCCATTGGTGGGGTGATGTATCTGGTGCTCTTTTACCTCATCCACGAATGCTCATGATGCCTGGGATTGAAAGGCAATTTGACGGGCCTGAAGATGTTAACGGCATGGTTTCAGAATTAATGAAAAAGCCCACTCAAACGACGATGGTGGTCCCTGCTTCGAAGAACTCTAGCAACTCCTCTAAAAATTCATCTTTGAAGTTCTTGATCTATGGTAGGACTGGATGGATTGGAGGGCTTCTTGGCAAAATTTGTGAGAAACAGGGTATCGCTTATGAGTATGGGAAGGGTCGCCTTCAAGAGCGCTCTCAGCTTCTGTTGGATATCCAGAGCGTGAAGCCGACACATGTTTTCAATGCAGCTGGTGTGACTGGTAGACCTAATGTTGACTGGTGCGAATCTCACAAGCCTGAGACGATTCGCACAAATGTTGTGGGTACTTTGAATTTGGCAGATGTTTGCAGGGAGAAAGGCATTCTGGTGATGAATTACGCTACTGGTTGCATATTTGAGTACGACGCCAAGCATCCTGAGGGGTCTGGTATTGGTTTCAAGGAGGAAGATACACCTAATTTTGCCGGATCATTCTACTCGAAGACCAAGGCAATGGTAAGGCCACTTCCCCACAACATTTCTGCTACTACCTGATTACTTATTATTTGGTTATGGCACTGCACTGTACCTAATTATCTTTTATTCACCAAAATATCATATTATCAGACAAATAAAGAGAACCCAAACAATCACATGCACACGTTTAGTATATCAATAAGTATTATATCTTATATATTACGCTAATAGGAGAGAGGTTGCCTGCCCTCTCTCATTTCTCTATTTTAAAATAGAGAAAGGAGAGCGAATAGGGATTCTCATCTACATTAACATGTGCAATACACATGTTTTAATAAAATTTCTCATATGCAAAAAAATATAATGTGTATCAATGGAGAAACATTTCAAAATAGTATTATTTCTCCATGGGCACAATAGAGCAATATTCATTCTCATCTACATTAACACGTGCAATACACATGTTTTAATAAAATTTCTCATATGCAAAAAAATATAATGTGTATCAATGGAGAAACATTTCAAAATAGTATTATTTCTCCATGGGCACAATAGAGCAATATTCAAAATAGTATTACTCTTTCTTTTTCTTTTTTTACTGGCAAAAGGTAGGAAACTCGTACCTCACATTAGCATATATTATAAAACAGTATTACTCTATCTAGTGTACATTTATGGTAATATATCAATGTCGATTAGTACTAGACAATGTCTATACAGTTAAATTTATTATTTGGAAAGTTGTTTTTTTATATAAAAAGTTTAGAAATCCTATTTACAGAACATTGCAAATTTAAGCCAAATGTCATGCATGTACAATTATAATTTGGTGTGATGCAGGTTGAGGAGCTTCTGAAGGAATATGATAATGTTTGTACTCTGCGAGTGAGAATGCCAATTTCCTCGGACCTTACAAACCCACGCAACTTCATTACTAAGATCTCCCGATATGACAAAGTGGTGAACATACCAAACAGCATGACTGTTTTAGACGAGCTCCTCCCGATATCAGTTGAGATGGCGAAAAGGAAGTTGAGGGGAATATGGAACTTCACCAATCCTGGCGTTGTGAGCCACAATGAGATATTGGGGATGTACAAGAGCTACATTGACCCCAACTTCAAATGGTCCAACTTTACCCTCGAAGAACAGGCCAAAGTCATAGTTGCTGCTCGTAGTAACAATGAGATGGATGCTTCAAAGTTGAAGAATGAGTTCCCTGAGTTGTTGTCGATCAAGGATTCTTTGATCAAGTATGTTTTTGAACCCAACAAGAAGGTTTCACCGTAGAAACTTACTGTTGCATTCTCAGTTAGCTAGAACTACTATGAGCTCCCTGTTGCATTACTATTCCCTTATTACTTGTCGGATGTATCCAATCTTGTGAGTTCTATTACAATTGCATCGAATTTAGGATTTAGGAGGAAGGAACCATGAATTTATAGCTAGTTGGATGAAACTGTTGCTTTTGTTTTTTTAGTAGTCCGGGTTTGACCCGTATGATTGGCTTTTATGAAGTATCCATTCAGGTGGATGTATTATATTGATATGTGCTATAAAATGATGCAATTGTTCTATGGGTGAATTATTCTGAAGTTTGCCCTTAAATAACAGAACGGATATATTTTATTATGGTTTGATACACATCAGTGCTTATGATAATTTGAGATGCAAAAGCAACTAAGCACATGCATTATTGGTCTTTCTTTTGCCCTGATTTTGGAATTGAACCACATGCAGTGCTTGGTAAAAGACAGTTGTGATACAGTGACATCTGATATTAAGAATGTAAGCAATGTCAGAAAGAATCAGTTTAAAACTAGGTACTAACTGAATAGAAAGGAGAGGTAGAATGCAATTTTAGTAGGTATTGTTCAACCCTTAGATTCTTCTTCTGTGTTTAAAGTTAACAAATCTATCATTTTTAAGCTCCAGAACTTACTGAGCATGCAAAGCATTACATTTCCGAAGGAGTAAGGGGAGTATGGTATTATTATTCAAGGTGTATCTTTCAGAAAATCGTTCTTGTTGGAGCCCTGTCTCTTCTTATACAGCCATAGATGGCTAAGACGAAGATCTTCGACGAATATTGGCAGCAAAACATCTACAACATGATTAGCTTTCCTAAAGTAGTGCTGCTGGAGAAAACAAAAATTGGATTTTATCTATTATCTAATTTCAGATCAACATTCCAGTGTTGTTTGAAAATGTCCCGATCCTGTAAATGATCGGTAACCATCGGTTTCTCAAGTTTTCTTTATTTAGAGAAGAGGGAGAGCTACATCACACTGTTCTTGTTATCAGACTAATCTGAACTCCGTAATGTCCTTGCTCGCAAGAAGTTGCATTTTCGATGACGCTGACTGAAACTGAACCTATGACGACAATCTGATGTTCATTGTGCTATGTAGAATTACTTTGATGATTCACTAATTAGAATAAGTTACCTTAATGAGTGTCTGCCAAGAAAGCGCATCTGGTGTAGTGGTATCATAGTACCCTCCCACGGTACTGACCGGGGTTCGATTCCCTGGATGCGCATGGTCAATTACTCGTTACATTTTTTTTATTTTTCTAAAATGAAGACTTATCTTTTACTACAAATTTGGAAATGAGAAGTCTTCATGTTTGGGCTTTAGTGTCATTTGTCAATCCACCAACCTATGTGATGCATGTACATAACTAATATGAAGGAGATTTCAAGTTCGAGTCCTCACGACGTCAGAGTCTTTATTTATTTTCTTTTTATTATTAAGAGGTGCATTGTTCGTTGGTGACTCTGTATATATACTCCAGCAATGATAGACTCTGCATATATACTCCAGCAATTATTAAGAGGTGCATTAAGAGGAGTATATATTATTGCGATTGATTCGATGATTGTCACAAAACATAGCCAGCAATGATTAATTATTAGGGACAGGCTAGCAAGACAGCAATGGTCATATTTACCGTTTCTTAATAAAAAGGAAAGATGTCAGCTAAAAATAGCGGTGGTGGAATGGATTTGTTGCTGATATCAAAAGGGAAAAAAGGAACACGGATTGCATCACACATAATGCAACAAAATTATAATCTACATATATATGCCTTTTGCTTACAAATGTGTTTTGAGAGCTAGGTTTATTAAGATAACAACATAATTTACATGTTTTTCTTCTTACATTGACAAAAAAGATTCAAAACATCTTATTATTTTAACTAGTTAATTAGTTGCTATATTTTTACCTACCCCCCCCCCCCCCCCCCCCCCCCCCCCCCCCCCCCCTATCATACCACAGTATCTGATATGGCTAAAAACAGAATAAAATTGGAACCGTTCAAATCGAGCACGAATCTTAAACCTCTCAGGGATAAAACGGTAATTTCACCTACAAACGGGTCCGAAATGGGAATTGAGTCTTTCTTCAAAGCCCAATAACCAAAAAACGGACTTGGCCTGTTGGTATGGGTAGCAACCTGTTAAAAACCAATTTAGATATTTAAAGAGTAATTCAAATTCATGGTTATCTCTGAGAGACAGTTTAAATCAAATCTCTTATCATGAAACGAGTATAAACTCTACATCTAATCCAAAAACACCGGGACATAGAGATAAATGATTATCTCTAAACTGTCTCCTAAGGCGACTATAAATATCGCTCTCCCCCACCATAACAAGGTAATGAATATTTTTCCACATAAACGCTCTTTCATAATCTTCATGATTACTAACTTGAACGTCGGAGGGTTCGTCGCCGGGATCCATCCCGGTGTATCGAACTTTTACCGGTCAACGACAGTGGCAAGAAACCAATCAAATGCCGATGAAAGTCAACAGGTTTGCCTTATTTGTTTCCAAAAGAATCTACAAATTCATCTGTTTGCTCACACACAAAAATCAGCAGCAAAATATTAGCGCCGTCTGTGGGAAACGAAAAAGTGATCCAACCTTACTTCGCTAGCAAAGTCAGTTTCTAGCCATGCCTCCGAAAGAGAAAGGGAAGGCAACGGCTCCAGCCGAAGAGCCACTCCTCTTCCTCCTCCTCCAGTCCAAAATGTCCTTCCTCAACTTAATTAGCAAGTTCAGCAACCGCAGCCTGAACAACCTCCTTCTCAACAGCCCTCCCTCCCCCCCCAGGGTCTCGGGGGCTGCCCTGGGGGGCACTCGTCGAAGTCGTCCAAAACAACACCCTCATCATGACTATGTTTCGGTCCATAATCTCTCAACTAACTCTATCGCTTATCAAAGTCCTTCAGAGCTGGATCTTCAACAGGTAATTATTAAGAGGTGCATTGTTCGTTGGTGACTCTGTATATATACTCTAGCAATAATAGACTCTGCATATATACTCCAGCAATTATTAAGAGGTGCATTAAGAGGAGTATATATTATTGCGATTGATTCGATGATTGTCACAAAACATAGCCAGGAATGGATTTGTTGTTGATATCAAAAGGGAAAAAAGGAACACGGATTGCATCACACATAATGCAACAAAATTATAATCTACATATATATGCCTTTTGCTTACAAATGTGTTTTGAGAGCTAGGTTTATTAAGATAACAACATAATTTACATGTTTTTCTTGTTACGTTGACAAAAAAGATTCAAATCATCTTATTATTTTAACTAGTTAATTAGTTGCTATATTTTTACGTCCCCCCCCCCCCCCCCCCCCCCCCCCCCCCCCCCCCCCCCCCCCCCATTACTACAGTATCTGATATGGCTAAAAATGGAATAAAATCGGAACCGTTCAAATCGGGCACGAATCTTAAAGCTCTCAAGGGTAAAACGGTAATTTCATCTACAAACGGATCAGAAATGGGAATTGGGTCTTTCTTCAAAGCCCAATAACCAAAAAACGGACCTGACCTGTTGGCTATGGGTAGCAACATGTTACAAACCAATTTAGATATTCAAAGAGTAATTCAAATTCATGGTTATCTCTGAGAGACGGTTTAAATCAAATCTCTTATCATGAAACGAGTTTAAACTCTACATCTAATCCAAAAACACCGGGACATAGAGATAAATGATTATCTCTAAACTGTCTCCTAAGGCGACTATAAATGCCCCTCTCCCCCACCATAACAAGGTAATGAATATTTTTCCACATAAACGCTCTTTCATAATCTTCATGATTACTAACTTGAACGTCAGATGGTTCGTCGTCAGGATCCATCTCAGTGTATCAAACTTTTTACAGGTCAACGACAGTGGCAAGAAACCAATTAAATGCCGGTGAAAGTCAACATGTTTGCCTTATTGGTTTTCAAAAGAATCTACAAATTCATCTGTTTGCTCACACACCAAAATCAGCAGCAAAATATTAGCGCCATCTGTGGGAAACGAAAAAGTGATCCAACCTTACTTCGCTAGCAACGTCAGTTTCTAGCTATGCCTCCGAAAGAGAAAGGGAAGGCAGCGGCTCCAGCCGAAGAGCCACTCCTCTTCCTCCTCCTCCAGTCCATGATGTCCGTCCTCAACTCAATCGGCAAGTTCAGCAATCGCAGCCTGAACAGCCTCCTCTTCAACAGCCCCCCCTCCCCCCAGGGTCTCGGGGGCTGCCCTGGGGGGCTCTCATCGAAGTCGTCCAAAGCAACACCCTCATCATGACCATGTTTCGGTCCATAATCCCTCAACTAACTCTATGGCTTATCAAAGTCCTCCAGAGCTGGATCTTCGTCAAGTAATTCTTAACCATCAGTAGGGGGTCAACCTCCGAACTCGGTTGAATAAATGTCGATCCCTTGAGGAAGTCTCTCAACCTGAGTACCCAGGGGTTTTGAGAGTCCGGACCCCCCGTAGACCAAGGACCAGAAGATCCCCTTCCCCGAGGAGGTGAAGAGAGCCTTCTGCATCGTCGGCGGAGAAGTCATACTCATGTAAGCCGAGCCACACCTAGGAACCGCCGAGCTGAAGGGGCACTAGTCACTCAGGCTGAGCTCCAGAACTTCAAAGAAGACATAATGTGAGCTCTTAATATTGCCACGAGTCAGGGCCAACGCACATCTAGACCTTGCCATATCGCCACGCATGAAGGAGAGTCTCGAGGGTCGACTAGATCTGACCATAGGGATGACTCGGTCCTTTGTCGTCTCTACGAGATGGAGAGGTGGCTAAAAAGATCAATTCCGAAAAAGAACAATGGGCCAATAAGTTCTACCCAAGCAGACCCCCCTTTTCCAGAGCCATCATGGAAGCTCCAGTCCCCGAAGTCTTCTGGCCGCTCCGCTTTGAATCCTATAATAGGGAGTCAGACCCGACCGATCATATCGAGAGTTTCAAAACCCTCATGATAATTCATCAAGCCTCGGATGCGCTCATCTGTATGGCCTTCTCAGCAACGTTGAGGGGACCAACGCGAGAGTGGTACTCCCGTCTATCTCCAGCCTCCATCTTCTCATCCGAACATTTTGAGGAGCTCTTCCTCACCCACTTCGTGGGCAGTCGCCGAGCCGATAAAACGAGTACGACATTGCTAACCCTCAGCCAAAGAAAGGGTGAACGCTTAATAGATTATGTTCGGTGCTTTACTACCGAAGCCCGATCTATTGCCTCCCTCAACCAATTAATAGCCTCTGCGGCATTCAGGCACAACGTCACTAACGTCGACCTCAGGGCGTCCCTTGCCAAGAAGCCTTATCGGGACTTCTCGGAACTCCTACTTAGGATCAAGAAGTACATCCGAGCCGAAAAATCTATCAACCCCACCCCCCCTCCAGTCAAGAAGAGTCATCTTCGGTAACAAAAGGAGGAATACAAGTGAAGAAGGCTCCCACAAATTCCAGAAGGACGACAATGGCCAGCGCCGCCCAGCTCCCCATTTTGAAAAGTTCACCCCCTCAATGTTAGTATATCAGCAGTCCTTATGGAGATGGATAAGGCAGGACTACTCTGCGGTCCCCCTAGAATGAATACCCCTGGCAAGAAAAGAAACAAGGATAAGTGGTACCGCTTTCACAGGGACCACGGCTACGAAACGGATGATTGTCGGGCTCTTAAAGAGGAGATTGAAGAACTCATACAACGGAGAAACCTGGCCAAATTTGTCAGATAAGATGGGGCCGATCCTCTATCCTGAGGAGCCAACAATCGAACCGAAAGGTCCAACGAGTTCCAAGACACCGAACTTGGGGCCAACCTAAACCTTATCCATGGAGGTCCAATGGGGGGAGAACCAAACTCTTCCCAAGAGGCCTTCATCCTATCGTAGAAGTAGATTTTCAGTTTTCAATAAGGCTGATGCTTGTAACATGGCCAAAAGTATGTAATAATGGCTCGCCCCGTTGAAGCGGCCACTTAGTTTGTTTCAATAAAACTTAGCCTTTTTCTAACTTATTGCATTTGCCTCATGTCTCGTTCTGAGTCACATATACGACTCGTTAAATGGTAAGTTCGGAGTCCAGCTTGTCCTATAGGGCTGCTCTTACAACTTACTAAGCTCAAAAACGAGTTCGGAGTTCAACACTTGGTTCGACGCCGCTTCAGCTGCTTGCGAACGAGCAAATGTGGAGGTGCTCACCATTCGGAATTGTTCCTACAACTCGTCAACCCCCTTAAGCAACAAGTTTGGAGTCCAACACTTGGTTCGACACCGCTTTAACCACTTGCGAATGAGTAAGTACGAAATAGCTCACCATTCAGAATTGCTCCTACAACTTGTTCAAATTCTTAAAAACAACAAGTTCGGAGTCCAACACTTACTTCGATGTCGCTTTAGCCGCTTGCAAACAAGCAAGTGCGGAGTAGCTCACCATTCGAAATTGCTCCTACAACTCGTTGATAACCCCGTAACAACTAGTTCGAAGTTCACAATCATGATTCGAAATTGCCCTCACAGCTTGCAAGAATGCGGTTACGGGGCTCAAAACGAACATTCAGACTACTCCCACTACTGGTTAAAACTTGCAACAAGCAAGTTCGGAAAACAACTCTCCCCTAGAGTTGTTCCTCAAACTCGTCTCCCTAATAGCTCTCTACTAGAGACCAGTGAAGCTCTTTGCTTCGCTCACCTCCCGAGCAACTTTTTTCTCAACGAGTTCCGAGCATAACGCTCTCCTAGAGTTGCTCTTCAAACTCGTCTCCCGAACGAATCTCTCTTAGAGCCCGGTGAAACTCTTTGCTCGGCTCACCTCCTGAGCGGCCTTCTTCCAAGAGAGTTTGGAGCCTAACTCATCTAGAGATGCTCCCTAAACTCGCTTCTAAGGACGGACCTCCCCTAAATTCATACAAAGCTCTTCTCAACTTTATGAAGGTGAAGATATTACGGCACTATTTTGGATATGAAGAAGGATGATTCTTCAACTGACTTCTGAAGAGAAATTGTAGATCTTTGAATCATCTTCTAAACGAGGGGTCACACGCCCCAATCCAACCTCCGTAGCACCAGGAACATCTGTTACAATACAGCTATGTCGAAGCTTTCCTGGCCCTCGGCAGCTCTCGCCGAGCGTTCTTGCCACCGAAGTCAAAATGCAAGTTGACTGGTCAACAGTCAACGATGCCATGTGTCGCCATCTCGAAGTCCTCCTAGACTTCAGCAACATGTGCCGAGCATTCTTGCCACCGACGTCAAAATGCAAGAAATGGTGTTGACTGGTCAACGGTCAACTGTCAACGATGCCACATGTTGTCGTCTCGAAGTCTTCCTGGACTTTGGCAACATGCGCCGAGCATTCTTGCACTGATGTCAAAATGAGAGAAAACAGCATTGACTGGTCAACGTTCAATGGTCAAATTCGCCACGGGTCGCTCTCGAAGTGTCTTTCGACTTCGGCAAGTGGCTCCGAGCATTCTTGTCACCGACGTCAAAACGGGAAAAAACTTTGCCTCCTGATGCAAGCTTAATCGTGATCAACGAAGGTGATTAATGCAAAATAAGAAAGTCAACGGTCAACCATTGACCACCACATGTCAAGCAACCGAAGCCTCTCCTGGGTTCGTAAACTCAATCCGAGCATTCTTGCCGTCGACCTTTAAATGAAAGAAAAAGTCTGCCTCCCGATGCGCGCTCGATCGTAATTAAAACCAAAAAATAGAGAGTCAACGGTCAACGTTGGCCGAGTTAACGGTCAACCATTGACTGCCACGTGTCAAGCCGTCGAAGGCTCTCCTGAGTTCGGAAACACGATCCAAGCATTCTTGCCACAGAACTAGAAATGAAGAAAAAAATCACCCTCGCAATCCGTGCTCAAATCAAGATCAACGATTGTGATTAAAACAAAAAATGAGAGAGTCAACGGTCAACGTTGACCGAGATGTTGACCACCACGTGTCAAGCCACCGAAGGCTCTCCTGAGTTTGGAAACGTGATCTGAGCATTCTTGCCACCGAACTGAAAATGAAGAAAAAACTCCCCCCCGCAATCCGCGCTCATATTAAGATCAATGGTTGCGATTCAAGCAAAAAAGAAAGTCAATGGTCAACGTTGACCAAGTCAACGGTCAACCATTGACCGCCACGTGTCAAGCTGCCGAAGACTCTCTTGGGTTCGGAAACTCGATCCGAGCATTCTTGCCACCAACCCTGAAATGAGAGAAAAACTATGCCTCAAGATCCGCGCTCAAATCTAGATCGACGGCTCAGATTCGCACACAAAAAAATTACTAAAGGGTTAACGGGTTGGGTTCGGACCCGTTAGAGACCCAAATCGGCAACCCTACTCTCCTTCTTCTTCGAGAACGGGCGCCAAACCAAAAAAAAAAAAAATCCATTACTGTGCTTCACCACCTTCACAATGTTGAGCTCCCTCTTCAACCTCGAGCCTCGACCAAGTTCATCGTCACTGTCGGCATCATCAAGCCCAATGTCTAACTCCACTGTGGAGCTTCGACCTCGACTCCAACTCTCCAAGCTCCCTCGTCGAGCTTCGAACCCATCACTTCCATCAACGCCTCGTCGACCCTCTCTGTAACATCCTGAATTTTCCTACAAATAAAATTTTTTCATTTAAATTCATGTGTCTTGCACGTACAAATTAATGTATGTATTTAACTTTAAAAATTATTCTTATGTCATGAACAAATATTTTCTTCTCTTTTAAAAAAGCCTCTTATTAAATCCTAGGTCTAATGACTTAATTCTAGCCCACCCAAAATTAATTAATTAATTAATTAAAAGCCCATGGTTTTAGCCCACCTAATTATCCCACTAGTTAATTCTATTAGTAATTGAGATAACTTGTAGAGTTGACTTGTCATGTAACAAATTAGTTAATTGATAAATGAACAAACTTAACTAGTGTCCACATAAAGACACGTGCATTGTACATGCACGTGCAATGTGAATGAGAAGAGGAGGTCGGCCACACTTGGAGAGAATGGAGAGAGTGGAGGAGTGGAGAAGTGGTTATGTGAAGCTGGGTGGTTCTTCTAACTCCCAAATGCATCTAACACCTTCATCCAAACTCATCTCAACCCTTCAATTGGTCTTGAGTTGTGTATAAATAGCCCCATTGGTCTTTCTTTTCTCTTTGCACTTAAAAATTTCAAAGAGAAAAAAAAAACAAGATAGAGTTTGTGTAAGAGAAAAGATAGAGTTGTACTGTGAGAAAAAGATTGAGTGTTTGTGTGTGTGTGTGCTCTTACAACTTGGGTGGCTGGCTAGCATCAAGGAGGCTCGGTTGACACCATCAAGGAGGAGTGGCTCGGATTATTTTGGCACAAGCTAGGAGAAGAAGGGAGACGATCGTGCATTCAAGGAGTTTCTTTAGGAATTTCCATTTGTCCTCAAAGAAGGTGGGTGATTTCTCTACTTCTAATGTAGTTACCATGCTAGGAATTTAATTTCATGAACATGCTAGAGAAACTAACTAAAATTGCCATGTGTTTGCCTAAAGAGACTAGTAGAGAAAAGAGAAAATTTGATTGTGATTAGTAAACTAAAACTCATCATGGTGTTCTATTAATGAAATTCATGCTAGAATATCTATTTGTAAATGAACCATGCTAGTGTGATGATTTGTTGAATGAATAGCTTAGTTGTAAATGAATGGATATTACTATGTTTAGTTGTAGATTGAAATGAATGGACATTATTATGTTTAGTTGTTAAATGAATAAATTGTTGCTATAGAATGTGGAGGTGATAAAAGAATAATTGCTAGTCTCTGGTAGAATTGGAAAAGAAGAAGAGAACAAGAACTTATATTTAATGGATTTTATATGGGTATTTTGAGAAGGAACTATGGTACATTTTAAAGTCGAAATAATATTCTTAACTATAAGTTGTAAAGAAAACTTATTAATGTTAAAAATTAAGAGTTTAATTACTGCTACACTGTTTTATATTTAAGAAGATATTCTGAAAAAGTTTGTTTTGAAAGATACCATTGTATTAAGAAATCGAATTTTGTAAAAGAGACTTATAAACAGACAGTAAGTATAGAAGTTTTTTGACTCCTAACAGAAATTGAGTTTGGGCATACTGGCTTTTGGTGTGGGTTATAGGCGCTGTGTACAGTGCAAGGGGTCTTGGGTTCGAGTCTTGAAGAGACTCTGTTTTTATTAAAATTTGATTTTTCCTCAAATAAAATACAGTCAATATATAAAGAACTGAACCCTATTCATATCAGATAGTCACTCTGGACTTAGTGGTTTTTGGCTGCGCTTTGGGTCTGTTACTGTAGCTGGGCGGGGGTTTCGCTTTGGCTCAAATCCAGGCTCTGCCTTTTGTTTGGGTTTTTACATTTTTTTAAAATATAAACTCGATTTGTGTGTTTATTTTGAGTTTTAGGAGAAAAAATTGGGAAAAAATTCTATTATTCTACAAATATTATCTAGACTTTATGAAAAATAATTCTACAACATTTTATGTATATTGTGAAGATTAGATGTGATTTTTTTAATATTAAAATGGATTAAAGAACATCATGATTTTTTTTTAAAAATGATTTTAATATAATTAAAGAAAGAGAAAAAATGTGACTGCAAGAAATTATGTGGTGATTACATTAAGAGATGTAGTAAGTTAAAATATGAAATTCGATGTTTAATATGTGCAAGTGGGCAGGGAAAATGAAATAAAAAGATCATGATGAAATGTGAAAATTTGTGAGTACAAACACTCATTTTTTGTGAACATGAAAAAGAAGTTAAGAAATAGAGTGTAGCTAAGTCCTTAAATGGGCATGAATGGATTCTTGAAAAATAAATATTGCAGAAAAGACCAAGATTTGAGTCGTTGTTATCAATTGATGGTTAAGTCCGGTGTAGAGGTGATGCTAACTCTAAGGTGTTAATTTTTACTAGTGATTCAATTATCTAAGGATTAGACACATAGTGAAGATGTGATGAAAGTAAGAGAAAAACATAAGTATGAGGGCTTTGGATATACGGTGTGAAAGTGTTCACAGACTGTCTATGCGTCATGTCATGACGTGAATACATCTCTGAAATTATCGGGACCGTGGCGACGCTTGTAGGGTGCTTGGTGACTACGTAGTGCCATTGTCCTATGACGGAGGCGAATTGTCCATTGGCTGTCTACATGATGCGCCATGTCATGACGTGTGATTCCCCTCCAGGCTGTCTGGACATGAGCTCGTAATTCATAAAACATCTAGGATACTTACCGTAGTCACCGTAGTTTAACTCATAAAGAGGGATCCAACCCTACAAGATGAAGAACGGTTAAGGGCTTGCCCTCAGATTTATGTAGAATGAGATGCATAAGTTCGAATAAGTGTGCATTAGTGTCATGAAATAATAAATAACTGCATTAAGACTAAGTGCACATTCACACACGACATCAATAAGATAGTCCCCCTTAGCTTTGTTTGTGATCAAGTGTGTGCTTTCTAAGTAAGAGAAATTGATGTATTATATCCTAGCATCAGTTGTATGCAACTGACGTGCCCACAGTTTCTATGCAGGATAAAATAAATGAAAGGACTAAAGAAGGAATGCTGCTTAAAGAAATGTTCAAATTGTTATTTATTTCATGTATCATGTTGTAATTATAATTCTGCTGCGTTGATGTAAAATATTGTTGTATAAAAAAATTTAAATTTCTTGTAAAATTGTACAAAGTGAAGTGTAAAGATCCCGTGGAACTTCGAATTCAGACTTATTTGATATTTGGGGTGTTACACTCTCCTCTCCTCCTCAGTCGTCGACCTCACTGAGTCGATCTCCCATCCACTGCGTCAAGCCTCCACTGTCGAAGCTCGAGCTCCCCACGTTGACCTCACTCCCGTTATCGTTGAGCTGCCTTCACTGCTGAGCTCGAGTTCCCGCCTCTTTGAGCTCTGCCCAACTTCGAACTCTCCTCCTCCGACCTCGACTCCAACTCGTTGACCCTCATCTCTGTCGAGCTCCATCTCCAATGCCGGGCTTCTTCGTCGCCAAGCTCGCGAGCTCCGAACTCGACCCCTCCATCGTCGTCGAGCCCCTCCATCACCAGTGCCGAGCTCCAACGCCTCCACCATTGGCACCGAGCTCCGCAGGCACCTCCACTATTGGCGTCGACCTCCACCTGTCGAGCTTTATCATCGAGCTCCGCCGTAGTCGCTGCCGAAAGCCACCCTCGCCGAGCTCTTCTTTTCGTCATAACCCCCTTCGTCTAACTCTAACTCCCCTTCGCGAGCTCCCCTCGCCGAACCCATCGTTGTCGAGCTCTTCCACAGTCGAGCTCACCACCACCATACTCCAAGCTCCCTCGCCATCGTCGTACTCCTCGCTGAGCTCCAGTGGCGCCTTCGGAGACGGAGTTGGAGTCGGGGGTCAGAGGCGTGGTCGGGGTCAAAGGCAGGGGCGGAGGCATGGTCGAAGACGAAGTCGAGGAGAGAACATTGGTCGAAAGAAGAAGAGAAGAGAAAAGAAGGGAAAAAATAATTAATTGATGCCACGTGTCAGCGATCCGGAGTGCCACGGGGGTCGGCAGCTTGATCCGAGCATTGCTGCCACTAACGCCCAAATGAGAGAAAAATTGCCTCCTCGCGATGTGCGCTCGCTTGATCGTGATCAACGGACAGGATTGCGCCACATCACCAGGTAAATATTTATTTATTTAATTGAATTAATATTTTTTAAAATCTGAAAAATTAATTAAAAATCAAAAAAGTTAATTAAAAAATTCTAAAAATAATTATTAATTCAGAAAATAATTTTAAAAATTCTGAAAATATAATTATTAAATTAGAATAATTAATTAAAATTTTCAAAAATTAATTATTTAAATTCGGAAATTGAATAAAATTTCAAAAAATGATTAAAAATCGGAATACATTTCAGAAAAAACTGGAAAAATCACAAAAATCTAGAAAATTCTGAGAACATTTGGGCATTTTACAAACTCAGAATAACACCGTTACACCTCGAGCAAGATCCAAATTCCTTTGAGAACTCCGATAAATTCTATAGGCCATTAAAAACAGGTGAACTACTCCTCAAAGACTATAAAACTCAGTCTCCAGGAGTGGGGGGCTTGTGATATGGCTAAAAATAGAACCAAATCGGTACCATTCAAATCGGGCACGAATCTTAAAACTCTCTGGGGTAAAACTGTAATTTCACCTACAAACGGGTCCGAAATGGAAACTGAGCCTTTCTTCAATGCCCAATAATTCAAAAACGGATCTGTCCTATTGGGTATGGGTAGCAACCCGTTACAAACGAATTTAGATAATCAAAGAGTATTTCAAATTCATGGTTATCTCTAACAGACGGTTTAATCCAAATCTCTTATCATGAAACGAGTTTAAACTCTAAATCTTATCCAAAAATACCAGGACATAAAGATAAATGATTATCTCTAAATTGTCTCTTAAGGCGACTATAAATACCCCTTTCCTCCCATCATAGCAAGGTAATGAATATTTTTTCACATAAATGCTCTTTCATAGTATTCTTGATTACTGACTTGAGCGTCGGATGGTTCGTCGCCAGGATCCATCCCGGTGTATCGAATTTTTTGCAGGTCAATGCCAGCGGCAGTAAATCCAGTCAAACGCTGATGAAAAATCAACAGATTTACCTTATTTGTTTTCAAAAAAATTTATAAATTTATCTATTTTTTTTCACACCCAAATCAGCAACAACAGCATTTTTCAAGTTTTGCACAACTTGTTGCCACATCTCCATCTTTCTCGACCAATATTTCAGACACATAGAGTGTATTCAATTTACACACGCTACTGGCTCAGTGTTGCCAACCTGTTTTGCCACGTGTCTTGCAATTTCGTCAGGGTTATTAATTACCTTTAGACTTTTCTTGTCTTTTTTCCCGCTAATTTTGGATTTTTTTTAGGTGTCAAAAAGAAAATTTTGTTTTTTTTATTCTTTTCATACAAAAATTGTTGACTTCTTGGATTATGTTTTGAGTTTCTAAATACTTCTCTTGGAGGCACCATGAAATCAAAATTTGCAAATCAAGTTGTTTTTAAAAAAAAAATTTGAAAAAACAGAGCCGTTTTTAATGTTATTTTATCTTTAAAAAAATCTCCTAATCTGCATGTGTGATGCACATTTTAATTATTATTTTTATATAGTAAATAATAAGAGGTAATATGGTTTCGAATCTGAAACAGCTCTTTACTCATCACATACTCTTTACAAATCTCTAATATTATAATGGGAGAAGATCTTAGTGTCATTTGTAAATATTTTGTCAATCTACCAATCCGTATAACACACGTGTATAACTATTATAAAGGAGGTTCTAGGTTCAAATCAAAACTACTTCTAAAATTTTATTTTAAAAAACTATATTTATTAAAACGTGCATCGCACGTGTAAACTACTAGTTATCTATAGTGGCATAAACTATTATTTTGTTTGAGTGATACTTTTGTAAATAATTATGTTGTAAATAAATTTAAATTTTGAGGATATTATTATGGTAAATAACAACAGTCGAGTAAATGAATGGTTAATATAATTTATACTTAAAAATGAATTGTTGTGATTAAATGGTTGAATATCTACAAATGACAACTCTCTCATTATAATATTAGAGATTAGAGATTAGAGATTAGAGATATTATGGATTATCCATCAATTAACCGGTTTGGACCCAATCAAAAAATGTCTTTTTGTTTTATAATCCATACCCTTCCAATCAAGCTAATGGATTCATTTTTGACGATTTATACCCTAAATTCCAGGCAAGGGATTCGGTTATTGGATTACATTGCTATCTCTAGACCTACTAATAATATACCACTGAATTTTAAGTATACATTTTGAACATGTTGTGCATTGCCCGAGCTTGTTGCTGGTTTCTTGTACTATATAATTTGCAATTAGCATTGGTATCGTATCGGGTTGGGTCGCGTCCTTTACTATCCGGACTCAGTTCCCTACGGGTCCAAAAATTGGACCCAGACCCGAACTCATAAGGATCGGATCCAGTTTCGGGTCTGGGTCCTATTAAAATATTTCTACCTGTTCGGGTAGGAGCGGGAGTGTGAGCGGCGAGCGAAGACGGCGAGTGGAGGATTTAGAATAGAGGATGTGAAGAAAAAAAACATGAATTTTGAGTTTGGAAGAGCAATATTTAGAATTGAGGAGGAAGGAGTGGAGGGATGAGGATAGAATATTTACTTTTATGTTGATTTTTTGGGTTTTTTTTAACGGGTCGGGTCTCTTTTGAGCGGATACGGATCCAGACCCAAAAGTATAACGGATCTCATTTTAGGATCCGGACCCGGATAGGCCGGGTCGGTTCCGGTCCAATGCCAGGTCCGGATCGGATCTGGATTTCGGGTATTTATACCAATGCTATTTGCAATGAACATTTTTTAAGAAAAAAAAAGTAATTAGATTCTTTTTTTGATATAAAGAAAATAAGTTATAGCAACCTATACAAAATTGATAAACTTTAACTCTCCCTATAATTATCTAAAACTAGTCATTTACATGTGAGGTGTATGTTTTAATAAATATAGTTTAAAAATAAAAATCCAGACGCAGTTTGGGATTGAACCTAAAACTTCATTTATAATAATTATGCACGTGCTTTCCACATGTTGATAGATTTACAAATGACACTAAAACCTTCTTCTATTATAATAATAGAGATTAGAGATGTGAAATATAGACATCCTACTTAGTTTATTAGAAAAATAATTAATGAAATCTGCATTTTGTGTTGCTACCAAAAAGTATAGTTGAAGAAACGAGTTGAGTTAACTAAGAGGAACAGACCTTAATAAGTAAGTGGCACAACTTTGTGTTTTACTTCATACCAAATTAACAGCATCCCAAAATCTTTTGCAAGTAAACTTTCTTGAAGATCTACAATTAAAATCTCAATCAACATTACAATTTTTGTTTACAACCACAAAATCCAATCAAAATGTATATATGCCTACAATATACAATTATCTGATGACACCAACATTCCGGTCATGTTTCGAGAAACCCTGTCATCTGAAGAATACAATTCCGAACATTGCTAAGACGTAGTCCCTTCAGAGCCCCCCAATCTCCCACCATCTCCTCCTCGCCTAACCTCTTCGACAACAAAACGTGGGGAGGTACCACCAACTCATCTCCAACGTCGAACTTCTCATCACAATTGTAGCTCAATTTCCAATAGCAACTCCTCTCCCTACTCCCCACAATCTCAATAGGCATTGAATCCTTCCGCTTTTGGGAGTTAGAGTTCACCGGAGTGTAATCATCGCTGTCCCGGAAATTATCATCATCGTCATCATCATCATCATCAAGATCGATGCAGTGCTCCGGCCACATTACATCAGCCTCTTGAAACTCCTCGATGAGATCTAACATATTGAACTAAAGATGTTATGTGTGTTTCAGTGTTTGGTATAAGATTTGAGAAGAAGTGAAGGGGTTATTTATATGCTGCTTGAAGTTGGTTAAGGAGGGAAGTTTCATATAGGGTTTGTGGCTATAAACAGTAGATGCGTCATATTATACAAAGAGTTTACTTGATTTGTTTAAGTGTTGTTGCTTACTTTGGACAAGTGTAGTCCCTAAAACTATGGATTTGAAAACTATATAGCTTTCACGTTTCAATCAACTTGTTATTAAAGAAGGAAGCAATCGAGTGAATGAGTAGGATCTTGTAGGCATCACACTTCTGTCGGAAAAAAATTGAAGCATAAGATACAAGGGAGTGTAAGCAATTTATGGAAAGTGTGCAAGCTTTTTTTTCATTTTATAGATTAACTAGATTTGCTCATGAGTACGTGCCTGCAGCACATCTTCGGAACGATACAACATACGAAAAGCTTTGTGATCGAACAGTAAAACAACAATTATGTAGCTCAAGTTTGAATAGTATGACAATAATTAGTTGTAAATAAAAGTTCATATTTTCATTAATATATGTTAAAAAAATAATTATAAATGGGGGTGTAAAAGGGTAATGTTACACCTACTACCAAATCTACTATATTTTTCTTTACTACATTAGGTGACGCGCTACTATTTGATGTTTCTACCATCTACTCTACAATAATCTCCACTAATAGTGTATCACCTGAGGTAGAAAGAGAAAGATAGTAAATTTGGTAGTAGGTGTAGCATTACCCTTTCAATGTGACATGAGCAATATAAACAAAATTTAAAAAATCTAAAAATTTACAAATCTGAAATATGAAAATCTAAATTTCTAAATAAATAGAGAGAGAATGAGAAAAAAAGTGAGAGGGAGAGAGAAAGATAGAAATATGAAGCAGGGAAGACATAAGTAAGAGATAGTAATAAAGGTAATGGGTTTTTTTTAGTTTGGGGGGAATTTTGGTTTTTTTTTTTTTTTTTTTTTTGTGAGGGGGAAACTTCTTGGAGGAAATATATGTTTTGAAATGATTAATCTGAACCGTTTATTTTGTTTCAATTGAAGGGGAACTACTTGATAGCTTTTTCTCCTGAATTATCTTGTATTTTATTATATTGATAGAGCATGAGATATGCCAGCTGGTTGGTTGGGAAACTTCGAATCTGAGGGAGTATTTGGATTGTTAATTAGTGATAGATTAGGGGGTTATCTTTGTACGTTGGGATATTTGAATTTGCTTCTTAATCAATCTTGACTTCTGGATTATTAGTTTGAGTGTAGAGGTAAATAAAACCCTAAATACTGGCTATCGGTTCAAAGCTGTGATTAGTGACATGATCTTTCTCGTGATATCAAAGTAATTTACTCTGGTTTTAATCTCACTCGCTACACTCAATGGTTGTATATTAGGAAAAGAAAATATTGTCATACAAGTGTAAAACCCACAATCTTACAACTCTTTCAAATTGGTCAAAAATTGAGTATAAGTTTGGTCCAGCTCCAACAAGAAGAGAAGAAATAATTTTAATTTGCATATGTAGATATTTATAATTTGTTGGTGAAGCATAGTTATGGCAACCGGGTCAGGTTGATCCGCGACCCGCCCGCGACCCCGCTCACTCAAACTTGGCCCGCAATTAGCCGGTTCGGGTCCGGGTTGCAACTCCCGGCCTATGAACCCGTTGACCAAGTCAAACTCACCCGCAACCCGTACACTCGACTCATTGGTTTGGACCCGTTTGACCCGAACGTTCGACCCGCGGGTCGAACGATCTGAAATAGAGCCAATGACTTTGTTTTGGGCTTTTTTTTCCCTCTATAAATACTCTCTTAATTCAATCTAAAAATTTCCACACCTTACCCTCTTACTCTCTCTACTACTAATACACAATTCAATCTCAATTTAATCAGGTTCTTTCAACAACGAAACAAGCAACAAAGAAGTGAAAAATTTCGATCGTATCGAATTGTGTTGATTCAACTCTCAACTACGTCTACTTCAACTCGTCTAACAAAGAAGCTCTCTCTCTCTCTTTCAACGACTACCGGACCTCGTGCTACGTCTACTACATTTTGTTTGACCCTCTCTTCAATCTAACTCTGAGTTATCTCGAACTCTAAATTGTCAGCTTAAACATTTAATTGGAGAAATTTGTATTTTTTTTAACAGTTGTTGTATGTAAAAATAGTTGTAAAATTTTTATAGAAGTTGAAATGAATACTATATACAATTTTGTTTAATTCTTAATCTCTTATAATTGTTGTATAATTTTTATTTTTTATTTTTTAGATTAAAAAAAATGGGCCAACCCGTTGATCCGCCTGGCCTGACCCGGGTTCAACTTGAATGTGTTCACGGGTCGACCGGGTCGGTTTTTTCATTTCCCAACTCGGCCCGGCTAATGGCCCAATCCAATCCGAGCCCACTGGAAACCGGGTTAAACCCGAATGGGTTGGGCCCGGTCCGGCCCGGTGGACCCGATTCTAGTGAAGCGTCACACATGTATAGTACACTGTGGCTTATCAAAGCCATCTTTAATTACTAATATAACTACATAACTGAACCTGTTGGCTGCTTGTATAGCCTCGGACCTTTCACACCTTTCTATTTTTATATTATATTAATGGATGAAACTATATTCAAAGCACATTCTAATCATCTCGTTTTTTATGGATTTTCGTATATAGCCCACAACAATTTTGGTTCATAGAAATACCAAACATATATAATCTAATTTTGTTTTACTAGTATTATACACGTGTTGTACACATGGAAAAAATGGGACGGGAAATGAAAAGGGACAAAAATTCTACCAGCACGTGCGTTACACGGGTTGGGATATGGACAAATCACACTAAGGCCTTCTCCATTATAGTAGTAGAGATAGAGATAATTGAGCAGTTTCTGTCCCTCTAAGAGGGCTTGTAACCAAATAGGATCAATCGACCAATGCGCGGCACTTGATGATTCTAACAATGCAGCCAAAAGAAGAAAAAAAAAATTGAAGAAAATTCATACTAATTCTTTGTGAGAATTATGGATGGGAAGAAATACTTTATTGATTGATTCAATAAACAGAGTACAATATGTCTCCTATATATAGAAGAGAAGAGAAAACTAAACCAATACATTATTCGATATGGGACTAAACTAATATCTCTCATCTAACATAATATCTAACAACCCTTCTCAAACTAAAGTTGGTTCAAACAACATGAGTTTGTAATACTGACGATATTCATGTGACTGACGATGATCATATGGCAGAGACGGCTCACAGTGATGCACTTGGTGATGACGATTGATGGCGTAGGGAAGGCACTCGGTAGATGGCACATGTTGGAATCTCACCCCCGAATTGAGAAATAGAAGAAGTAGTATGTTGTAGTAGCGCACTGTTGGTGCATGTTGGGATCTCAGACCCGAACTGAGAAGTAGAAGAAGTAGTATGTTGTAGTGGCGCACTGTTGACGCATGTTGAGATTTCACCCCTGAATTTAGAAGAAGAAGTAGTATGTTGTAGTGTGAAAATTAGTGGTGGCGGAAGTAGAAAAGGCTCATTGTTGGAATCTCCATATCCCGAACTGTGGCGGGATCTCTATATCCCGAATTGTGATGAGATCTCACCCCTGACTTGAGAATTGTCCATGATTTGAGAACTGGATACGGAAGATGGTGGACGTCGACGAAAGGTGAGATGAGAGAGACAGGAATTGGGATGATGATGATATCTCCCCCTCTCAAACTCACTGTGAGTTTACTGATGAAGACTGTAGAAGCTGCAGGAGATTTACAAGAAAGTTTTTTTTTGGTTGGGTTTGGGGTGGGGGGGATTGGGATTGTCTAGTTTGGGATTTGGGTTTGGGGTTAACGGGTCGGGTTGTAGGGTTTGGATTTAGGTAATAGAAAATTTAGATTCGGGTTTAGATTAATAGGGTATTAGGGTTTTGTAGACGAAGTAGGTCGGGTGGATATCAAGTTGGGTTTTGAGTATAGGCACTATGTGAGTAGGATTATGGTTAGAGGTAGTCATGGTGGCTAGGGTATGAGTGACAGCAGAAATGGACGGTCGATGGGGAGATGAAGGGTCGGTATTCGGAGGAACAGGAGTCGGCTAGGGTTTGCCGAGGGTTTGGAGATGGAGGCGGCTAGGGATGAAGGCAGTGTCGACGATGAGGTGTTCCAAATCTTCGCCGAACTGGATCCGTCGGGATTTTACCGAAGATGAGTTGATTGATGGTTACTGGATAGGTGGTCGGGAATGGAGGTTGGGGGATAATGGTGGCATCGATGAGTTGGGTTTGCGGTGTTGTAGGTCGACGATGATGGGTTTGATGCCTCTCGTTGTCGCTGTTGAGGGTGGAGGAGGAGGAAGATGAGGAATTGTCATTGGAGTTTGGTGGTTCTTGCTGTCGATGAAGAAGACAGGGGGATTGCTGGAGTTTGATGCCGGGATTAAGGGTTGCCGGAGATGCTGCCAGAGTGGGTTTCAAAGTTGGATGTCATTGTTGTTACCGAAGTTGTTGAAGAAGGCCGAAGTTTGTTGGTGTAGTCATTCTTGTTGTTGTGGATTGGGGTTTCAGGAGAGGTAGGTGATGACGGCTAGGGTTTGTGTTTGAGAATGGTGGAGATTTGGGTTTTTGAATATGAACGGAAGAGGGATGTCGGGAGGGGAGTGATTTCGATAATGACGAGAACCACTTTATCTCGACGCGAGGATAAGATTAGTATAGACTTTATAGGATTATAGGCTCTGATACCATATTAAAATTAGGGATGAGAAGAAATAAATTCTTATTTATTGATTGAATTAATTTAACTGAGTACAATATGTTTCATATATATAGGAGAGAATGGAATACTAAAACAATACATTATTCGATACTTACATTATTCGTATGTGACTAAACTAATATCTCTCATCTAACATAATATCTAACATTCTTAACCACTAGTATTATACACGTGCGTTGCACGTGGGAAAAATGGGGAGGAGGGAATAAAAAGGACAAAAAAAATCTAGTATTATACACGTGCGTTGCACGTGGGAAAAATAGGAAGGGGGAATGAAAAGGACAAAAAAAAATCTACCAACACGTGCGCTGTAAATGTTGACAAAATAACAAATATTTACAAATGACACTAAACCCTTCTCCCATTATAATATTAGAGATAAATTAATCACAGCAAATTCATACAAGCGTGCAATTGATTCCACTCAAAAAAAAATTCTTTCATCTTAATTAATTCGTAATCCTCCCTCAATCCCTAATTAACTAGAAGCTGACCTCTACTCTTCTTCCAGCTGTCCAACTTGTCAGCCGCTTCCGTGTTGTGAACTCTTTGATTTAATTAATTACAACATAATAATAATCTCTGATGTCTAATATAATATATAATCTAATATTATATCTCTACTACTATAATGGAAGAAGGCCTTAGTGTAATTTGTCCATCTACTAACCCGTACAACGCACGTGCATAACTATTATAAATGAGGTTTTAGATCAAACCAAAATACGTCTGAATTTTTATTTTAAAAAATAATTATATTTATTAAGACGTACATCGCACGTGTAAACTATTAGTAATATATAATCTACTACTATTTTTTTTTTAGGTGAAAGGTGGAATAAAGCCACCCTGTTAATAATCTACTACTATTAATGGGAGAATTTGTCACTTTGTCACTTTGGGTTTGTAACCAAACAAACAAATTTTTAATATTTTTTTGTCACAAATGAAACACATACGTTACGCGTGTAACTCTAACTCTATTTATTAATACGTGTATCACGCGTGTAAATCAAAGTTTTTTCCTTCACCAAACAAATAATTTAATTTTTTTGTCACAAAGCAAATACGTACGTCGTACGTGCAACTCCAAATCTATTTCGTAACACATCACCGTACGTACATTCAAGGGTTTTCCTACAAAAAATTTAAAAAATTGCGTGCAGTGCCCGTTCAACACCATTTTTTTTAAAGTTTAAGGCATTCATCACAAGTGCTGATTACTACCGACTTATGTATAACACGTTAACTCCAACTTTTTATCAAAACGTGCATCACACGTGAAAATTACTAGTCTAATATTATAATGGGAGAGTTTAAATTGTCATTTGTAGACATTGTTATTTATAGACAATCAACCATCTGATCTCAACTCTCAACTAATTATTTTTAAGTGGAGTTATATTAACCATTCATTTACACAACTGTGGTTAGTTACCAAAATACCCTTAAAGTTCAAGTTTATTTATGTCATACTCATTTACATAAGTGTCACTCATATAAAATAAAAGTTGATGCCACTAGAGATAATTTGTAAAGAGTGTGTCATGAGTATAGGGAGATCTCAAGTTCGAGGTCAGACTACGTCTTAGTATTTACTTTAAAAAAAAAAAAAGAACGTGTATAGCACGTGTAGATTACTAGAGGTCAGATTATGAATTATTATTTTTTTATTAGAACATAAATTGCACGTATAAATTACAAGTAATAATTAATTAATCTCGAGAAGCACAGTAATCTCCTTTCAACTTTTTTTGGGCGTGTTTGGCATGCAAGTTAAAAATTCATATTCTTAAATTTAAACTTCTCATTGCATCCTCTGTTTGGGATCTTTATGAGTTTCAGACGTTTTCATCCACACACCACTTTCCGAACACACACACACACATGACACCCCTTTACTTGAAAATAAATAATTAAACTTGTAATCATGAGGAATTGTGAATGGTAATGGATCGGGGATGCCAAGTTGGGTCCAAACCCACTAGCAAGCCGAAATCCGTTGGGGTTGAGGTTTGGGTTAGTGGATATCCAATCTATATTAGTTTAATTAGATCCTTCATTTATGTTTTCTACTTAGATTGGATCAAAGGATCGTACACTTAACCTAGATAGATCCACTCTACTCATCTTCTCTCTTGGTTTACTAACCTTAGCCATTAATCTTATTCCTACCTATAAATATATGGGCCGGGCAGAGACTGCAGGGCCTCGAACATAAGGGTCCTAACCTAGTCACAATTTTGTCCTCTATTCTACAACCATATAAGACATTGCTCGGTGGTTAGCACTATCATATTTACCCGATACTCGTACCCCCACCCAAACCCGGCATTGGACCGGAACCGACCCGCTTTATACGGGTCTGGATTTGGGTGCTAAAATAAGACCCGATGCACTTCCGAGTCCGGGCCTAGGTTCGCTCAAAATAGTTACGACCCGAACCTGAACCCGAACTAGTTAAAAAATACCCCCAAAAAAAAAAGAAATTTGAATAATATAGTTATAGGGATATACATGTAAATAGTAATTGTTGAAGATATATATGTAAATATAATATTTATTTATGTACTTAAGTGTAAAAATTGTTGAAATCGTAGGATATCAGGTGCAAAATACTTAAGTGTAAAATATTTATTCTCCGCTATCAGACCCGATGGATAGACTTTTTTAATTAGGACCTCGACCCGGATCCGATTCTCGCAAGTCCAAGTCTGGGTCCAATTTTTGGATCCGTGAGGTACCAGATTTGGATCCGGATAGTGGAGGACCTGATAACAGGATTGAAGGGTTCATCAAGTAGTATGCAATCTATTAGTGCTACTTAACCTAAAAGAGAGAGAGAGAGAGAGAGAACCAGATCTGGTCATAGGAGGAAAACCCTAGCTAGTTAGTTTTCTACTTGATAGCTGTCTCCAAGTTCTCTCTCAATTCATCAACAAGGAGTCGAAAAAGGTGTGGCCTTCGTGGATCATGAATCGTGATCAGCGAGGGGGCTTCTACAAGGAACTTCGCAGTAATCAATTGCTTCTGCACAAACCCGGCCAACGTAAGAACTCGATCACTAATCCGTAAAAGCCATGCATGTATAGGATTTTGTGATGTGTTCTTGGCTTCTTGCATACTTGTGATATATTGTTGATTACTTACATGCATGCTTAAGTCCCAGAAAGAAAAGAAGTAGAAAAAAAAAACAACTACATATATATTCCAAATCCAACATTTTGAGCATCTTGTCCATTGATTCATTTCTTTGTGTATGTCACAAAATCAAATATATGAACCTATATAATTAAGCACGTACGCACATTTCTTAAAACCATATCCAAAGAATATCACAAGCATCTATCTAGCTTTGAAACATTAATTACACTGCCCTTACTAAACACGTACGAAAAAGGAAGATTAATTTCCATGATATCTGCACTTTAATTATGAAGCCATAGAAAAATAGCACACTAATGTTACAGAATATATAATAGTGCGGCATCATACAGTTATAGATAACATAGAGCAGAAACGAAATTGTCTGTTAAGCAACGTACATAGTTCTCAACCGAACAGTTCTTAGATGCCAAATTCAATACAATATGCAGAAAAGAAGGCCATCATCAACTCAGCAGTTGCTTTTTATAAGATCATCGATCAACACTGCCATGATGTACTAAATAACATCGATCGCGACTCAATTCCCACATCTCATCTCCACATCTAACAGTTTAAAAAAAAATTAAATTAAATTAAAAATTAGTAAAACATAAATAATGTATAACTTAATTAAGACAATTGATTGATGAATTACGCATAAGTTCAGTAACGATAGGGTGGAAGATATCGATATAGATTATATATATACTTTATCCAAGTTGGAGGGCAGTCTGCTGGTGGCGCGAGTAGTGGTGATTTGGTTCAAGCAAACTCACTTGGAGGAAGTTTCGTGAGTCGAATTGAGGCATGGCCTCGTAATCGCTTGTACTTGCAGGTAACATGTTCATGTGTTGCTGTGCTCGCTCATTTTCAGCTATCTATACACAAAAAAGAAGAGTTTTATTGAACTTCATTGTAACCGATCGAAGAGGCTATAAATTACTAATACTCTTCAAAGTAATGGTACTAGATTGTTTAAAGAATATTCAACTATGTCAGAAATGTTGCTGTTCCTTTTTTTTTTTTTTAAGGAAACGCTGGATAATAGCTACCATGTTTCATTAAAGAGAAAATAATGAACAAGGAAAAACATGGGAGCCAAAAATTAACTTGCTACTCAGAAACCCGATCTATACATTCTCAAATAATGTCATGAATTTCTTAATATTAAAAGATGTCCCTAGTACTATTACTAGCTAATAGATTTGATGTACATGAGAAGTGTTGAAAACTGAGAAATCATTTTTTCTCAGTATAATTCTCCTGATCCACTGTATATATTTATATATATATTCATGGTAGGTATCGGATTGTGTGCAATTAAACCCTAATGCTATTCCCACATGATAGCAACCTAGTTGTATTTATTTGCATAATCTTCTAAAAGCCTTAAAAAATATACTTGAAATCAGTTTGCATGAGAGAGAGAGAGAAGCAGACCTTATTTCGTAGGAACATATTATCATTTTGCAGGTCCATCTCCTGCAAATTAAGAATGTTAAGTAGATATTTCATAACAACTAAAGGAACTAGGATTAGAACGGAGGATAGAACGGATTGGGATAGTGCTGTCGATTATATGAAACCTATGGCTAGATTGTAATGACCACTGTTTTAATAACATTGAGCATAGACTATCTATTTTGATGCATAAAATTCACTACTCATTTCATGAATGGACAGGGCATCTCGGCTCGAGGAAGAAGATTCGCATGGAGGAGGGGGAGGAGTAAGGGTTACTTCCTTTTGGGCGCCTCTCACGCTCGGAAGACATTTGGGAGCTTTTGAGGGAATTGTTATTTGTATCTATTTTGATGCCTCCAGTAGGCGGTTTTAGATTACAGACTTGTTCAGCGTAGTATGTGATGTTGTTTCTGCCTAAGGGCATTCTATGTACTTTATTATCCTGTTTCGTTAAATCTCTTTAATGAAGCGATGACTGAGTCATCTTTTAATCACCAAAGAAAAAAAAAAAAAAAAAAAACCAAAGGAACTACAGAGTATAAGTACTAATGCTTATAAGATGGATGTGTTCAGGTTCTAACCTTCTTTTGCATGTAGTCAATTTCAGCGAACAGCAACTCATTCTAAAAACCACCAAAAAAAAACAAAACAATTAGTGACAACGGCAATGCAAATGAATGACAAATTAAAAGAAAGAAGTTTCTAAGGAATTATTGAAGCTAATAATATCACTGCCACAATAATTCTAAGTGCTTTCACTTTAAATCGTGTGGGCAAAATTAATTTATTCTCTTTCCATGCACAAAATAAAAATTATTCACATTTTCTAATACTTTCTGTTTTTGGTCTAGCTAGAAGATAAATACTGTATACTAATATTGTTGACCAATTTCTTATATCTGAAACCTAATATTGTTGACAAATGCTATTGTCAAATTATGAAGCCTAATAATTAATATCTCTACTACAATATTTCTAACAGCCTTAAAATTTGTGTGTGCAAAATCAATTTATTCTCTTTCCATGCACAATATCAAAGTTAGTAACATGATTTAATGCTTTATGTTTTTGGTCTAGAAGTAAATATCGTTTATCAATATCCTATATGTGAATGAAATTTGTAAAGGAATTTAAGGAAATAAAATTCGTAAATTGCACATGCGATAAACATAAGCTATATATATCTATGATATATGATGGCTACCTTTTTAGTTCTAATCTTCTGGATGCTTTTTTCCAGTCTGGTTTCCAGCTGCTTCAGGTCCCTAGCACTCATTGAGCTAATAGATTCCCCCATTAAATTCCTGCAATTTTGACATATTAGAACCCTAACCGAAAGTATGAAAAAAGAAAATGAGAAAAAAAAGAAAAAAAAAAACTTTCTAACCTGTTGGAATTCTGTAAATCAGTTATTTGTGCACGCAACTTCGAAGCCTCTTGCTGATAGTACTGAAAATAGAAGATATGAGCTTGGTTATTAGGATTAGAAATTTAAGATGTGTTGTACTAGTGAGAAACTAATAGCTAAAGTCCGCACTATAAAAGAACGTTCTTGGTGAACATTCATGTTTATAATAACTTGGAGATAGCAAGTACATATCATCAGAAAAACATGTTAGTTACAAATTCAGTGATGTTTAATACTACTAGCTAGACTCATATCATGTATCATAGTTCATCTCAGGCAAATAAATAAATAAAAAACAAATTCAGTCACTGGTTTTTGGCTTCCTTAATTTCTATTGTAGAGTTTGCAGAACAAAGTAAGAGTGTAAAAAGAGGATTTACCTACAATCTAGGTAAAAAATCATGTAGAGTTGAGTATCTTTTAAAACATATGATAAATCATTAAATTAGAAGAAATCAACTCTTTCCAGTATATACTATAGCAGAACTTACAACAGTAGGTATTTCTTGTTAGAACTGGACAAGTAAACAAAAATGGACTATAACACTTGGGGAAAAAATAGACTTAATTACAAGTTTTAATCGAGAAACTTAACTTTTACAGTTTAACTGGTTACCCCTAACAATTTAACAAATCGTCCGCCCTAAAAAAATCCACCTCTTGAGATAAACCAAAATAACATTTTAAATATCTTTTGATGAAAGAATTTCCTAGTAATCGTGTTCATTTCTGTATTTCAGCCTTATTTTATTAGAGAATTTATAAAAATCTTCATATGATTTATTGTACTGCTAACCATGGACAATAACTTAGGATTTTGTTTGGAAAACGATATTCCTAGATAAAATGGATTTCCATTGAGCAAGCGCATGAAGGAATTTAAATGACATCGACATGGTTGTCGGTATGATTATTCATTTAGTTACATGATATGTACATTTTATGTCAGTTCAAATCCTATCTATAAATCTTTACCCAAAAAAAAAAAAATCATATTTGCAAGATCTTTTTCAAACTGTACATATGGAATTTGATATACTTCAACATATACGATTTGCACTCGAATTTGACCAATGAAAAAATATTAATTCGAGTGTGAAGGACATTAATTTAAGGTGTAAACTAAATTACACTTTGCCCATTTATGTAGATCAATTGCTGAGAGAGGATGTTATACAGGACTGCTTTAGGGTTTCAACCCTGGCAGTTCTTTTATCACTTTTTAACCAAAGTTATGATAAATATTGAAAATGAAATTAAGGATGTGTCCTCCTTGATGACGATTGATATTGTGTGTACACAAGTGATTGCTTGTGCACACACACATTATAACCATGCTTGTGTGGACATCGCATTGGCCAAACAGTCTTATGTCCTTTTCATTAACCCCAAATAACACTCTGTTATACAATTCTCTAGTATAAAGTTCTATAAAATTACAAACATTTGCAAATTAAGATTGCTTTCCAAATTTGACAAAATCACAGTAGAGGACAGTGAGCTTTGGGATATTGGGGTCAAGGTTTTAAATGTCGGATGTCGGTGTCGTGTTGGCCTCAAAGTTTCATGTCGTACAGGATATATCGGGCGATATGTCGGAATATATAATATGTTGGTTGTAATGTACAATACAAAAATATATTCTTAATATAATCTACATACATTACATTATCACATACATCATATAAATAATACAAATAATACAGAACTCACTAAATGACTGAAGGCAACATATCTTGCATACTTCAGACTGATAAATGGTTTTGGGTTTTAATTTGATAGAAACCCAAAAATTAAATCAATAATAAAACCGACATGAGCTGCACAAGTTACACATGTAGGGATATTTCGGCCGAAATATCGCCAAACACCTTACATATCGGTGATGTTAGGAATTCTTAGGAAAACCTGAATGAGGATCTTGTGGAGTTATTTGATGTAATCAACACAAACTACCAAGCACATATGAGATCATATCAAATACACCAAAGCACACAAGTTTGTCCCGGTTGGGACTTTCGCCTTAATCTGGAGAAGAAGAAACCCGAGATGTTATTTAACTAGAGAAGATACAAGAATATTACAATTCTCACCACGACCCTCTGTCAAGGCTCACAAGCAAGTATTAGTTGTTTACAATTGGAGAAACTCTCAAACTCCGCCTTCAATGAATTACTATCTCTCTTAGCTCTCAATGGAGGCCAATAACAACAATATATAGAGATTTAGAGAAATCCTAGTTTGATATCTTGATACAATAATCATTGGATATTCCTGAAGAGGTATCCCTACGATAAGAGCCGTACGATTTGACTTGAAGAGCAAGTTGGGCTTCTCACGAATCACCAAGACCCAACCCAACCATCAGCGCCGCGTTCGGCCGACCGCACCCTAAGGTCGGTCGACCATCTCCCTCTCGGGAACTCCTGCATAGTAGGGTAGTCGACCGCACCCCAGTACGGTCGACCGCAACCTGCTGCTGCTACTGCTGCTAACTGTTTTTCCTTGCTACCACTCCATCTCCGATCGTCTCGATTCCTCCATCATCTCATCGTCTTCTTATCCAACATAGTATGCAAGACATAAATCCAATAATCTCCACTTTGGATTGCATACTCATGAATCCATACCAGTGTGCTTTAAAAATACTTCTAGACTCTTTTTCTTCTCTTCTTGCAAACAACTTGTTTCGATGGCTTCCTCTGCTAGTTGATTCTATCTCTACTTGTTTTTCTCCAGTTGTATACCCCCCTCAAGGGCACAACCCAATAGATGTAATTATGGAGGTGCCACCCGCCACACGAAGTCCACCTACCTCAAGGCTCTCTCCACCTTTCGAAGATATTCGAACGTCGCAGTCTCGCTCGGATGATTCTAGTGACGGCATATTATATGGTGCTTTAGGAACATTGGGCTTCAAAACACTTGCGTAAGTTTTTCTGTTCCTCCAAAGCTGGTAGAGGTTGTGCTGATCCTGCTCAATTTTCCTCTCACCCTTCATCACCTTGCGATAACTTTTCCAAACTGAACGAACTCCACCTAGATCTGTGTACATGCAGTCCCGTGCTTCTAGAGTTTTCATGGATATAAGGCTCCGCTTCATCAAAGCAATATACATGCCCTCCTCTAGTGTGATCTCCATTCATCTGTCATCTTCGACTCATTTATTTTCTCACCCCTTACTTCACAAGTATTGTCAATCTTCGTTCTCACACAACGACATGAGGTAACATTGTAAGTAGAAACCATTACTTTACAAATCTTATCAACCTTCGTTCTCACACAACGACATGATGCAAACTTATAAGTAGAAACCATCTCGCTCTCGGAGCAAACTTGAGAAGAACTAACCGAATCAAAAGAACAACTGGAATCCACATCTTAGGAACTTAAAACAAAAGCACTGTTGAAGCCATCACCTGATTCATCGGCACTGGATTTGATGCCCCTCTGACTCAACCGCTTGCAACAGTCTCTCATGTAATGCTCAATCCCTTTGTACTGGTGGCCACGAACCTTATCCCTACATATACTTTTCCTACCATTCGAAGTAAAATCCACCTCCAAGCAACTCACAGAAGTTGACTCCGATTTCTGACTCTCCTTCCTAAGTGCATCCTTCTCCAACCACTTGATCATACTTGCTATGAAAAATTTATCCTTGGTATATTTCTCGTTTAGCTCGGTTATCATGTTGGATGGATTTGGTAGTGAATATATCGAGTTGAAAATCTTTAGATCATCTGCATTGAATGCCCTCAGTTCAGATAACTTCATATTGAAATCCACTACATGATCTAGAAGAGTGGTACTTTCCTTCATTGAGAAATTTCACAACTTTCCTTTCTGATACATCCGACCATGTAATGATAATCCCGAGTAGTCAGTTTTAAATCTTGCCCAAAGACTCGTCGCGCTTCTCCTATACCTGACTTCACTCATCGAATACATACGGATTAAACCTAAGGCTTCTGAATAAATCTCCTCCCAATTCTCTTTTATCTCCTTCTAGGACTAGATCCAAGTCCTGTTGAACCAATGCTTCATGCATGTCCATCTTCAAGAGATTAAAGTTTGTCTTGCCTTTGAACCGCTTGATCTTCGTGATCTAATCTGCCATCTTCTCCAAGGAACTTGAACAAACCCTTGAACTCGAAGCTCTGATACAAATTGTTAGGAATTCTTAGGAAAACCTGATTTAGGATCGTGTTGAGTTATTCGATGCAATCAACACAAACTACCAAGCACATATGAGATCATACCAAACACACCAAAGTACACACAAATTTATCCCGGTTGGGGCTTTGCCTTAATCCGGAGAAGAAGAAACCAGAGATGTTATTCAACTAGAGAAGATATAAGAATATTACAATTCTCATCACGACCCTCTCTGAAGCCTCACCAGTAAGTACTAGTTGTTTACAATTGGAGAAACTCTCAAACTTCGCCTTCAGTGAAGTACTCTCTCTCTTAGCTCTCAATGGAGGCCAATAACAACAATATATAGAGATCTAGAGAAATCCTAGTTTGATATCTTGATACAATAATCATTAGATATTCCTGAAGAGATAACCCCACGATAAGAGCCATACGATTTGACTTGAAGAGCAAGTTGGGTTTCTCACGAATTACCAAGACCCGATCAAAATCATCCATCAGCGCCGCGTTCGGTCGACCGCACCCCAAGGTCGGTCGACCGTCCCCCTCTCTGGAACTCCTACATAGTAGGGCGGTTGACCGCACCCCAGTTGCGGTCAACCTGCTGCTGCTACTGTTGCTGACTGTTTTTTCTTGCTATTAATCCGTCTTCGATCGTCTCGATTCCTCCATCATCTCATCGTCTTCTTATTCAATATAGTATGCATGACATAAACCCAACAGGTGACACATTCCCAAAAACTACATCAACTACATACATTGGTATGTCATGTAGGACAACCTATAAAAGCTATTTTTTTGCCGATATTTCAGACATGTCGGCCTACATTTAAAACCTTGATTGGCGTAACAGCGAAACTTAGGCAATTTGGATTGAGTGGAATCACAATCTACTTGCAATATATGTGTATTATTATCAAACACTCCAAATTATCAAAAAAAAATATTCAGTTTTGGTCAAGATCGACAACCAAGAAGAAAGCCAATTTTTGGTTTGCTTGAGGGCTTCATAAAATAAGGCACACGATCGTCGGAGGTGACTGACACAAAATATAATCAAATTTCATATAAATAAGAGAACATATAATAAAATGTCAACCAAATATAATGCACATAAAATTTTAATTAAATTTTATTCTGCAGATTAATGAGGTTTGTAGTTTATGAAGAGTAAGAAAGAGATCTTGAATTTAAAAATAAAAAAAATCAGATTTCCACTAATTATCTTAATGAAAAAGCACATGTAGTACAAGAACAAAAAAAATACAGATATACACACAGAAAGAAAATGAAAATGCCAGGTTTTAATAACTTAGTTATCAGAAAGCATACTTATATTGCTCCATTGTAATATCCATTAGACTGGTACACAGTATAAGGGAGGTATATATTCATAGACTGACTACTCAGAAAAACCAAAGGTAGTAAAATAATAAGAGATATATACCTGAGAATTGGCTTCAGTGACAGTTCCAGTGTTGGATGTATCAGTGTTTGCTTTCTTGTACCTCTCAATTGTCGCTTTCACACTGCAGCTAGCAAAACCATCATTATATGTCAGTGTAACCTTAAAACCCAAGTCCTAGAATGACTGTATTTCCAACACATTGGCCTAATAAGGAAAGTAAAAAAACCAACTGTCATATCTTTCATACAAATTAAAACAACAGTATTTTCAAAAGTTAAAGAAAAAAAGGAAAAAGTTTACTTGCATTTGTTTTACCAGAAAGTTATGAGGAGCATAAACTTATAAGTACATATCTAAAATTCATATATACGCTTCTAAGGGTGCCAAGGACCACCAAGGACCTAACCCGGAACCCCCTTTATGATACAATATGAAAATGTATATTCAAATTTTTGTATGCTTTACAATAAATTGTATTATTCGTTGCATCATATGGCAATTACTAAATAGTAGTTTCATTTTTTGAAGGTCCAATACATCACATGAAACTTGAAAATTCACTTTTACCAAATTTGTTATATACAAAGTAACATTGGTTGAATGATATAAGACTGAGTTGGAAATTGAAGGTCGAAGTGACGAGCTATGGTTCTCCCCTTATACTCTGCGAACCTATTTCGTCACTGTATCATTGTATTGTATTATTTAGTACTTCACTTTTAAACTTCATTAATTACCTTCCAAAAAAGAATTAACTTCGACTTCTTCCTTCATATATGCTATGCCTTTCTTATGATAGATTATGGTCATTTGTTAATTATTTTTAAAAAATAAGATTACTATCTGATTCATTTTATGTTTTACTCTTTTTATACTATAGATATGAATATTTCAAGAAAAATTGTTAAATTATAAAGTAATAATTGTTATCAGCAACAAAAATGTAAAAATGGACTTTAGAAAGTTAAAAAAATTGTTCGTTTATGAATACAAATTAAACAAAATTCCAAATAGTATGATTTAAATAAAGGTGTTTAAATGCTATAAATAAGTTGAAAATTTTAATTGGATGACATTTCTGATAATAGCACATAACAGGAAAAAAAAAATTACTTTTCAAGTCATTATTAGAGGCTTCTTTGTTTATGGTGCGATTCTGTTGGAACCACCATTGTTACTGCAGTTTTTGGTGCTTTCTTGGCCATGGCTGATAATGGGTTTGATAGAATTGGGAGTTATGAGGAAGATGAAGTGAGCCCGGGGTTGAGGAAGAACCCAGAGCTTCAAGAAAATGAAGAAAGAAGAGAACAAATACTCAAATGGTCGATGGCGCTAATGGCGCCATCCCTCTCTATTTATATTTCAATTTACATACTCTACACGTGAATGAAAGAATGAAACGGTTAGGCAGTTACAGTGGTCCCTACAGCTATCCTGCCCTTGATTCTTCATCCAACGGTTCACAGATTTTCACACAGTCTTATTTACACAAAACACCCTATTACTTTACTTATTACATCATTACTGATACTCAGATATATTCAAAACACTCGATGCATCTCCAGGTTTCAAAAGCTACTATCTGCGATCTCTGCGACCTCCCATTCATTCTGTAACTTCACTGCTCCACCCCCATCTTTTTAGACCTTGCCTCAAGGTCGAACAGTGGAAATCGATGCACCAAATCCCAATATGACTCCCAAGTAGCTGAATCTGCACTTTGATCTTTCCACTGAATCAAAACTTCTGAAACCAGCCTCTTCCCCTTGACTACAACTCTTCTATCAAGTATCAACTCAGGCTCCATGAGAACCTTGTATACTGCAGGTGGAACAGACCTCTGAACTTCCACCGCAGCACCCACATGCTTCCGCAGCTGAAAGATATGAAATACTGGATGGATCGTTGCATCCAATGGCAAGTCCAAGTTATAAGCAACAACTCTTGTTCTTTCAAGGACTCTATATGGTCCATAGTACAATGGTGCTAATTTTTGTATAGCTCTTGCAGATACTGACATTTGCCTATACGTCTGTAATTTGAGATATACCAAATCACCAACTGCAAATTCTTTCTCCACCCTATGAGTATCAGCATATTTTTTCATTCTTTGCTGAGCAGCTTTCAAATGATCCTTCAATAGTTGTAGGTGGATATCTATGGAGATTAATGGCTCCTCCACCTGTGGGTAGTAGCCGTGTGGGGAACATATGAGATCAATGTAGGAGGAACTCTACCATACAAGGTTTCATACGGAGTGGTCTTAGTTGCACTCTGCCAAGTTGTGTTATACCAGTACTCTGCCCACGGCAGCCAATTACTCCACTCCTTTGGCTCGTGATGACAAAAACATCGAAGATAGGTCTCTAAACACCTATTGACTACTTCGGTTCGCCCATCCGTTTGGGGGTGGTATGCAGTGGAAAATTTTAGTTTGGTACCTTGCAATTTGAGCGTCTCCTTCATCAAATTACTTGTGAAGACTGCCCCTTTATCACACACAATTGAAATTGGCATCCCGTATAAGTTGAACATGTTGTGCGTGAGTACGAATCAAACCAACAATCCAAACGAACTAATGCGGAATACAAAGAGAGAACCAGCGAGAGAAAACACAGAAAACCAAACAACACAAGAACACAAGATTTACGTGGTTCGGCAAAACGATGCCTACATCCACAAGGGGCGGTTGGGGTTTCTTTACTATGATCTCCAATGGGCAAACAAAGCCTTTACAAGAGATGACGGCTACAAAATCCGAATTAGGTGTTACAATTTACAAAACCCTAACGGGTGTATTTATAGGGAATCTATTGGGCCTTTTCGAATTGGGCCAGATCCAGTTCAAAATACCGTCGACAGTCGACTTGTAATACCCTGATTTTTCAATAAATGAAAAATTATTTATTTTGCACGTGTTGTGCACGTGCAATATATTGTTGGATTATTTTATCATGGTGAGTATGTTTAAATATATTTTTCTCAAATTATTTTACAAAAGCCTTCTTTAAAAGCCTTATTTGATTTAATTAAAAAGCCTTTTCTTAAAAAGCCCAAAAGCATTTTTATCTTATTTATTTTTATAAATTATTTTTGGCCCAAAAAGAAAGCCCATGATTAATTTATTTTAATTAAACTTGTCATGTAGAAGACTTTTTCTAACAAAATTATTTTTTATACAATTTTAGAATGTACAAATTTGGCCTAGTTGCAAGCACGTGCACTACACGTACACGTGCATTGCACACTCTATTTTGGGCCGGTAGCATTCTTTTTGGAGGGAGAGTTGAAATTTTGGGTGTGGAGAACATGGGGGTAGTTTCAAGGAGGTGGGTAGTTTTCCTAACTCCTACTTGAATCTAAGCCCTTCATTTTGCAACCACCAAGATGATCTTAGCCCTCCATTTCCCTCATTTTTTAGTATAAATACCCCCCTTTCTCATGGCTAATTTTCATATGCAAAGTGTAATTTCTAAAGCTATACTAATATATTGTGAGAGTTATAAAGATAAGAGTTGTGTGGGTTGTATTGCTTGGAGTGGCCGGCACCATCAAGAGCATTCGGCTAGGAAGCTTTCGGCCAAGGAGGAGAAGTATTCGGCATTTGGTTGGAGGCTTGGAGTGGTGCATTCTTTTGGCTAGGAGGAGGTGTTCTCATCTACTTGATTGCTTTTGTTGTGTTTCTCTCCAATTGAGGTGGGTAAAATATTTCATGTTTCTAATATAGGGTTCATGCTAGTATATTGATGACACTATACATGGAAAATACCAATAAGAGACCACTTTAATTAAAAAGTTAGTATGTGAATGGCTTAGAATGGTGTGGTAAATTGTGTATGTAAATTGCTTGCATGAAATTATACCATATGAAGCACTTTCTATGATTATTTAGTTTAATTGAACAATGATGCAATGTGACTAGCATGATGTGTGAAAGTCTTTTATTAATTACTTGCAAATTGTGTGGTTGAAACATGAAAATTGAGAAAGACATTAACACTATGGGAATTGAATAGAAAAGTATATTAAATACTTCGAATCCATGTGTAGAAGTGGCATGAATGAACCAAGGAATTGCTTGATGTCATCATATTAGAAATGTACCAAAAATTAGAAATTGTTGAGTTTCACCTATTCATGTGCTATATGAATTCTTTTGCTAGTATGAGTATGGGAAAATCCAAATTGTGTTGTGAATGTAGAATAATAACCAGTAATTTATCATGAAAAACTTTGGGATAAAAGAGGGATTAGAAGAACAATCGATTATTTTCAATGTCGAAAAATAAAAGATTTGCTAGTTTTAATTAAAATAATTAATTTGGGTGGAGAAAAATGTGTTTTTAGTACAAAAATTTATTTTACAATTACTGTTTTGAAGATGGAATAAAGAAGCTTAAATCTGGAATTTTTCAGTAGTTTATTTGAAGGCAATATGAATCAATTGTTGAACATCGAGTTAATTTCAAAACCAACAGTGGGAATATGAGTTAAATGGGTTTTAAGTCCACACTGTGACAACCTGAGCCAGTGGCTCAGGCGGTCGGTGGCGCTGTTCGGTTTCCCTGAGCGGTGTGGTTCGAATCCGGGTCTCACCAAAATTTTTTAAGTACTGTGTATATATGTATATATCAGCGAAGAGATGGCATATGTACTTAGCGCATCCTCTTCTAGTCGCTAGCACCGATCGGCCTATCGGCGAGTGCTCTGGCCTTCTTCTCTATTGTGCTGGGTTCGAATCTTTCCCCTAGCACTTAGGGAAAAATATTTTTTTTGTGAGTTTTTGATGTCCAAAAAATATGAGAAAAATATGGTAATTTTCATAAAAATACAAGGAATTTTATGGGATTGGTTTGGATATTAATTGAAGAAAATATAATGTAGTTTGTGAACAAATGGTATATTAAAGCTATGGTTCTAAGACACATACTCATGGTTATTTTCAAATTTATAAAGAGTTATTGAAATGAATTATTAGAAAGTATTTGACACAAAAGAATTTGTGGTGTGACATGATATTATAATCTTTACTTGAAGATATGGTGTAAAATATGAAGTACGAATGTATGTTTATAAGGTGCATGAGTCCATTGTATGATGATGGAGTTTAGAAACTTTGTTGATGAAATTGTTGGACTTGAATATGAAACTTGAGTTATAAGTATTCACCATGGATTTGTGAACAAATGAAATTATGAATAAGAAAGAATATGAAATTGTGACATGAAAGTGGTTATGATTTAAAGATTGTGAAATGAAATTTGAAATAGAGTAGCTAAGTCTCCCCGGCATTGAGAAAGATGAATTGAATTGAAATTAGACCAAGGTTGGTCATGTTGAAACAAAGGAATAAGTCCGGATGATGGAGAGGCTAACTCTAGTGATTATTTTGTTCATGATTTTTATATAAAACTAAGGACTAGTACATAGTGGAGATGTGATGAAAGTAGAAGAAAAACACGAGTATGAGGGCCAACGGATAGCGGTGTGAGAGCGATTCACAGGTTGCCTGCTTGATGCGTCAAGACAGTGCGTGGGCGCTACTCCGGAATTATCGTCCCGGTGGCGACGCTCGTGGGATGTTCGAGTGGCTATGGGTGGTGCCATTGTTCCATGGCGGAGGCTGAATTGTCCATAGGTTGCCTGCTCGATGCGTCGTGACAGTGCGTGGGATTCCCCTCCAGGCTGCCTGGACATGGGCTCATAGATCATAGGACATCTAAGACACTACCGTAGTTACAGTAGTAGTTAAGGCATAACGGGGGATTGAACCCTATCAAGATGAAGAACGAATAAGGGCTTGCCCTCGGACCTATGTAGTATGGGATGCATAGAATCCGAACAAGTGTGCATTAGTGTCATGTAACATAATTAACTGTATTAAGGACTAAGTGCACAATCACAACACGACATCGATAGGGTAGTCCCTTTAGTTTGAATGTGACAAGTTTGTGTTTGCTAAATATGAAATGTTAAGTTATACTATTTCCGGCAAGCGAGGACGGCCGTGTATAATGATCGTCGGTTGAATAAACTGACGTACCCACAGTCTAACATGCAGGTAAATGTCATGCTAAAGATTAAAGAGGATTTGGATGCTTAAAGATTTTATCAAGCTGTTGTACTTGTATTTAATTGTTGTATTTTACTTCCGCTGTGCAAAAGAAAGATGTAATTATGATGTAATCTCTGATGTATGATGAAAAGTTTTTTATTTCCCTGTAAAAGTGTACTAAGAAAGTGAAAAGATCCTGTAGAACATCTCGAATTCAGTGTATTTGGGATTCGGGGCGTTACACGACTGGTCGACTGGTACTCCTTCTATCAGTCGACTTATGCTGTAACTTTCTTTTGCTGCAGATACTCCAAAACAATCTGAACCAGAATCGAGCCATTATCCTACAATCTCCACCTTGGCGAGATCTTCCACAACGTATCCAACAATCTCCACCTTGGCAAGATCTTCCAAATAGCCCAAGCAATCTCCACAAATACTCCAAAACAATGCTCATCACCAAATGCAACAAACGAACCCAAAACTCCACCTTAGTATGATATCACATACTAAACAAACCAATAGCAAAGTACTATCCCAACTCGCCCATGCCAAATTATCAAACATGCAAAATATTAGCCAGGTTCATGCAATGCTTGAACTTGGCTGCTCCAACAACTTTGGTCAACATATCAGCAGGATTATCAGCTGTTCCAATCTTCACCAAATGAATATCACCATCCTTTATCAAATCACGCACAAAGTGATAACGGACATCAATATGTTTGGTCCTCGAATGATGAACTTGGTTCTTCGCTAAATGAATAGCACTCTGACTGTCACAGTGTACCTCCACCTTCTCCCGATGAATCCCCAAGCTCTTCAAAAGTCCATGTATCCAAATGGCTTCCTTCATGGCCTCAGCAACCGCCATGTATTCAGCCTCAGTAGTAGACAACGCTACAGTGGACTGCAAATTTGACCTCCAACTTATAGGTGCTCTAGCCATCGTAAACAAATAGCCTGTAGTAGACCGCCTCTTATCTAGATCACCTGCATAGTCTGAATCAACATATCCAACTAATAACCTGCTAATATTGTCATCCCTTTCAAATTTCAAACCCACATCTGTGGTGCCACTTATGTACCTTAGAATCCATTTAGCTGCTTGCCAATGCTCTTTGCCTGGATCATGCATATATCGACTAACCATACTCACCGCCTGAGAGATGTCTGGTCGAGTACAAACCATGGCATACATCAAACTGCCAACCACACTAGTGTAAGGTACATTTGCCATATACTGTCTCTCTTCATCTGTACTTGGAGACTGAGAAGCACTAATTCTGAAATGACTGGCTAAGGGTGTACTTACTGGTTTAGTCTTCTCATCTATACCGAACCGTTTCAGCACCTTCAAAAGATATTGCTTCTGAGTCAAACTCACTGTGCCCTTTGCCCTGTCTCTAGCTATCTCCATCCCAAGTATCTTCTTGGCTTCACCAAGATCCTTCATCTCGAATTCAGAACTCAACTGATTCTTCAAATTTTGAATCTCCTTAGCATTCTTAGAGGCAATCAACATATCATCCACATATAATAACAGATATATGAAAGAGCCATCCTGCAACTTCCTGAAGTAAACACAATGATCAAACTCACTTCTGGAATATCTCTGCACCTTCATAAACTGATCAAACCTCAAATACCACTGCCTTGGAGATTGCTTCAACCCATAGAGAGACTTCTTCAACCTGCAAACATAATTTTCCTTCCCAGCTGTCTTGAACCCATCTGGCTGTAACATATAAATTTCTTCATCTAGTTCCCCATGTAAGAACGCAGTCTTCACATCCATCTGTGTCAACTCAAGGTCAAACTGTGCTACCAATGCCAACAAAATCCGAATAGAAGGATGCTTCACAACTGGAGAGAACACTTCATTGTAGTCAATTCCTTCCTTTTGAGCATACCCCTTTGCAACTAGTCTAGCCTTGAACCGAACACTGCCTTTTGGACCCTCTTTCTTCGTATACACCCACTTGCAACCAATTGCTTTCTTCCCCTTTGGTAGTTGCACTAGATCCCAAGTCTTATTCTTATGAAGAGAGTTCATCTCTTCATCCATAGCAACTTTCCAATCTGCATTTTCTGAACTTCTAGTGGCTTCTTTGAAGTTGGAGGGAACTTCATCATCCACAATGGGAAGAGCAAATGCAACTGTGTCTGTAAAACGAGACGGTCGTTTGATATCTCTTCTTTGCCTTCTTACTGCAATTGATTCTTCCTGCTGGATAGGAACTTCTTCATCATTCTCAGTATCAACCACATCATCATCATCTTGGACAGGGACAGGATTTTCAACTGACAAATTTTCTAACTCCACCTGTTGAAAAACTCTCCTACCAGTCGACTGGTTATTGCCACCAGTCGACTGTCCCGAGCTCCCACAATTCTGCTGTCTTGGACCATCAGTCGACTGCTCCTGTTCATCAGTCGACTGTCCCGAACTTCTTCTACTCACCTGTTGAAGAACTGTCCCACTCTTCTGCTGCTCACCAGTCGACTGTCCTATACCATCAGTCGACTGTCCCGAGCTGATCATGCTGGTCTCATCAAAAGTGACATCTCTGCTGATTACTAACTTCTTCTGTTCTGGACACCACAACCTGTAACCTTTGACACCAGTACTAAAACCAACAAATATAGCCTTCTTGGCTCTTGCATCAAGTTTAGTTTCAGTTACATGAAAATAAGCAGGACAACCAAATATATGCAAAAAACTATAATCAGATGCAGGTTTACCACTCCATACCTCAATAGGCGTTTTGCCTTCAAGTGCTGCTGATGGTAAACGGTTGACGATGTGGCTTGCATATATAACAGCTTCTGCCCAAAATGTCTTCTTCAACCCAGACTGTGCTAACATACATCTTACCTTTTCAAGTAAGGTTCTGTTCATCCTTTCTGCAACCCCATTTTGCTGTGGAGTCTTCCTAACTGTGAAGTGCCTTTGGATCCCTTCATCTTCACACAACTTCAGAAACGGATCATTCTTGTATTCCCCTCCATTATCTGACCTCAGAACCTTAATCTTCCTACCAGTCTGATTTTCAACTTTCTTCTTCCAACTTGTGAACAATGTCAAAACTTCATCTTTGTGCTTCATGGTATATACCCAAACTCGCCTGGAGTAATCATCAACAAAAGTAACAAACCAGTGTCTACCACTCATAGAAGGTGTCTGAGTAGGGCCCCAAACGTCTGTGTGCACATAATCGAGGATACCCTTTGTCTGATGTACAGCTGTACCAAATTTTACCCTAGTTTGCTTACCCAAAACACAATGTTCACAAAATTCCAACTTGCACCCTTTAGCATCTTTAAGCAACCCTTGCTTCACAAGCCCCTGCAAGGCCCTTTCTCCTGCATGCCCGAGTCGCATATGCCACAACCTAGTAGAGTCGGGAACAACCTGTTTAGGCTTTTCAGTTACACTGGCAGCCTGACCCAAATATGTTTTTCCCTGCAAGAAAAACAAGTTTCTTTTCCTTTGGCCTTTCATCACCACAAGTGATCCACTAGTCACTTTCAGAACGCCACCTTCACTAGCAAATTTCAAACCACTGGCCTCTAAAGCACCTAGTGAAATCAGATTCTTTTTCAAATCTGGAACATACCATACATCTGAAAGCTCCCTAATGAGACCATCGTGCATTAGCAATTCAATCTTCCCGACTCCTACCTTCTTACAAGGTGCATCATTTCCCATCAAAACTACACCACCATCCATATACTCCAAAGAAGTAAACCACTCCTTTTTCCAAGTCATATGATAGGAGGCTGCTGTATCAAGAAACCATACTTCTTGATAAAGTGAGGGACTAGAAGCAAGTGCAAAAGAAAAATCCTCGCCACTTTCTAAATTATCAACAGTCACATTTGCAGTCGAATTTCCCTTATTTCGTAGCTTTGGACAATCCTTCTTCCAATGCCCCCTTTCATGACAGAAAGCACATTCATCTTTGGCCGGTATTTTCCTGTCCTTCGAAACTCCTCTCGATTTGGAACGAGACTTGTTTCCCTTTTTCCCAGATTTGGACTCAGATCTTGTCTCAGTCCTGCCCCTTACAATCAACGCTTCAGAAGTTTCTCTATCAACCATCTTATCCCTTCTCCTAGTTTCATTATTTAACAAAGCATTTGCAACATCTTCATATTTCACTGTATCTTTTCCATATAGTAAAGTAGTTGCTAAATGATCATAACTTTCAGGTAATGAATTCAATAGAATTAGGGCTTTATCTTCATCCTTAATTTGCTCATCCAAATTTAACAAATCAGCCAACAATTTATTAAATGATTCAACATGAGCATTCATAGACATACCTTCCGTATAGGTGAAGCGAAAAAGTCTCTTCTTCAAATACAGCCGATTCTCCAAACTTTTCCTCATGTATTTGTCTTCGAGCTTCTTCCACAACACCGCAGCAATGGTATCCCTCATCAAATCATACTTCTGAGCCTTCTCAATAAAGAGCCGAATAGTCCCACACGCAACTCGATTCAACTTCTTCCAATCTGCTTCGGACATATCCTTAGGTTTTTCAACTTCCAAAGCAACATCCTGTTCTTGTTGAACAAGAACATCCAACACCTCACATTGCCACATCCCGAAATTGTTTGTCCCATCAAATTTTTCAACTTCAAATTTTGCGTTGTGAATCGTTGTTCTTGATGAACTTGATCCCACACCATCCTTGGTTGTATCTGTGTCACCCGCCATCTTCCTCTAGGTCGAACCAATAGCTCTGATACCACTTGTTGTGCGTGAGTACGAATCAAACCAACAATCCAAACGAACTAATGCGGAATACAAAGAGAGAACCAGCGAGAGAAAACACAGAAAACCAAACAACACAAGAACACAAGATTTACGTGGTTCGGCAAAACGATGCCTACATCCACAAGGGGCGGTTGGGGTTTCTTTACTATGATCTCCAATGGGCAAACAAAGCCTTTACAAGAGATGACGGCTACAAAATCCGAATTAGGTGTTACAATTTACAAAACCCTAACGGGTGTATTTATAGGGAATCTATTGGGCCTTTTCGAATTGTGCCAGATCCAGTTCAAAATACCGTCGACAGTCGACTGGTCGACTTACCAGTCGACTGGTACTCCTTCTATCAGTCGACTGATAAGTCGACTGATCCTCTGCTGCTGCTTGTATCTTTAGCCTTCGAAAATTCTCTGGACAGTCGCCTGATCCTTCTATCAGTCGACTTATGCTGTAACTTTCTTTTGCTGCAGATACTCCAAAACAATCTGAATCAGAATCGAGCCATTATCCTACAGAACACCCCTTCGGTCAGTACTTACAGAATACCAGTAGCTGTATATGGATGTTGTATAGGAAAAAAATGCGCATACTTACTCAACCTGTTTATGATTACCAAGATGACTGAGAACTTGCGACTGATAGAAAGTCCTTCAATAAAATCCATGCTTGCGTGCTGCCACACTTGATCAAGAATTGGTAAAAGTTGTAATAGTCCTGATGGAGCTTGTGGAACATACTTACTAGTTTGGCAAATTGTACACTCTCGCACATAAGCACTAACATCATTTTTAATTCCCTTCCACCAAAAAGATCTGCGAAGTCTTTGCAATGTCTTGTCATAACCTGAGTGACCACCTATAAGGGAATCATGATGTTCATATATCAACATTTGTCTGAATGGAGAGGTAGGACTGATTACTAACTTTGATTGCTTGTACCAAACCCCTCGAATCTGACGAAACTTGTTGTGAGAGGACTTTGCAACCTTGGCAGCTAGCTCTTTGAAATAACTATCCATCTCATTCATCTTCACTATCTCTTTCCACCAATCAGCAATTAATATGGATAACTGCGCAAAGTAACAATCCATGTCCCTCCTTGATAATCTATCTGCTGGAATGTTCTCCCTACCTTTCTTATATTCAACCTCAAAATTGAATCCATACAGCTTAATTAACCATGAATGTTGGGCTTCAGTGGATAACCTTTGATCCAATAAGTATTTTAATGGTTGGTGATCAGTTCGAAAGACAAATTTCCTTCCAAATAAGTATTGTTTCCACGTCTTCACCGCAAGTAATATAGCAAGCATTTCCTTCTCATATGCAGACCAATGCAAGCTCTTCCCTTTAATACCTTGACTAATATAAGCAATAGGATGCTTGTTCTGCAAAAGTACAGTTCCAATACCCTCCTTGCATGCATCACATTCGACTACAACTGTGTCTTCAAAGTTTGGCAATTGTGACACAGGAGCTGTAGATAATGCTTCTTTCAATTGTTCAAATGCCACCTGAGCTTCATTACTCCACTCAAATCCATCCTTCTTTGTTAGAGCAGTTAGAGGAGCTGCAATGGATCCATAGTTCCGAATAAATTTTCTATAGTACCTAGTGAGACCCAAAAATCCACGCAGTGCTTTAACATTCTTTAGCTTGGGCCATTGTTGCACCGCAGCAACTTTACTAGGATTACTATAATTTCCCCATTAGAGACCACATGACCCAAGTATTCCACCTTCGATTGGCCAAAATCACATTTAGGCCTCTTGACAAACAGATAATTTTGTCGCAAGATGCCCAAAACCTTGCTGAGATGTTGAAGATGATCCTACCAGGTGTGACTAAACACTAATATATCATCAAAAAATACTAAAACAAACTTGCGCAAATGAGGCCTGAATATATCATTCATCAATGATTGAAAGGTGGATGGAGCATTACTCAATCCAAATGGCATAACAAAAAATTCATAATGTCCACTATGAGTTCTAAAAGCTATCTTTGCAATATCCCCCGCAGACATTCTAATTTGATGATACCCTGACCGTAAATCCAACTTAGTGAAAAACTTTGAACCATGTAATTCATCTAAGAGATCATCAATGATTGGTATCGGATACTTATCCTTGATAGTTTGATGGTTTAATTGCTTGTAGTCAACACACATACGCCATGATCCATCATGCTTCTTAACTAGAACAACTGGTGAAGAGTAGGAGCTTGTGCTTGGTCGAATAACACCCCGAGTTAACATTTCCTCAATTATCTTCTAATAGCATTCTTTTGCTCAAACAAATGTCTATATGGCCTAATACACACAGGCTTGGAGTCAGCAATTAATGGAATATGGTGATCACACGATCTATTGGGTGGCAGTCCTTTTGGTTCTTCAAATATATCTTGATAATCCTACAACAATGCATTCAACTCTGAAGGCAAAACTGGTTTGGACTGCTGATTAGTTGTTGAAGAGATCAAGTATAGTACAAATCCTCTATGAATTTGAAAAGCAACTTTATTTGTTTCCTTCTTAGTTAACAATTGTGTAGGACTAGAGTGAAGACCCCTCAAAACCCAACTAGTACCTTTATGGAAGAATTTGAGCTGCTTCTCCATCAGATTAACTGTGACTTCTTTAACTTGTTTTATCCATTCAGCACCTAATACCACATCATGACCCCCAATAGGGAACACAAGGAAGTCATCTACAAATTCATACCCTTGACAATTTATCTTCACTCCCGAGCATAATCCACTTCCTTCAACTTCTCCTCCTCCAGCCACTCTTACGTTGGAAGATTGTTTAATATTAATGGAAAGCTTCAACCCTATTTTTTCCAAAATAAATGGATCAATATAGTTGTGAGTTGCTTCACTATCCAATAGAATGTGTATGTCATGTCCATTGAGCTGCCCCTTCAAGATGAGGACTCAGAATTGACTCCAGCACTCTCAGCTGTACATAGTTGGTTGCTTTGCATTTCTTTGGGCATTTCATTAGAATCATCTACATCTAACAATTGAGTTAGTTCTTCTTCACCCTGAATAGAGAACAGATCCCACTCCCCTTCAATGCACATGTAAGTTTTATTTTTGCATATATGCCCCAGCAGAAATTTCTCCTCACAGCCAAAACATAACCTTTTCTTTCGCCTCTCCCATACCTCATTTGGGCTTAACTTCCTCAGAGTTGGAGTAGCAGTAGTTGATTGAGGCTTTGGTGGTGGATATGATGATGAACTTTGTGTAGGTAAAGGAGTAGCACTCTGTGAATATGCAGGTCTAAACTGGGGTCGAAAAACACTCCTATTCATCTGTTTCACAGAATTGAATTTCTTTTCATATTTGAGTGCAACCCTAAAGGCTTCTCCCAGTGACTGTGGTTCAACCATGGACATATCATGCTGAATTTCTTCCTTAAGGCCACTAATAAATTGTTGTACTAAATAAGATTCGCTCACCCCCTCAACAAGACACTGCAACTTCTCAAACTTATGCTGATACTCCAAGACTGTAGTAGTCTGTTCCAGCCTACAAAGTATCTTAGCTGCATTTTCATAAATCCCCGAATCAAACCTGTTGCAAATACCTTCTTTGAATTGTCTCCATGTTACAACTCCCTCATTGATCTTAGGAAACCACCGACACCATTGTACTGCCTCTTCTTTAAGGAAAAAACATGCTACTCACACATTTTCATCACCCGCAATACGGTATATCTCAAAGTAATGTTCTATTTGAAATAACCAGTTCAAAACATCTCCACTGCCAGAAAAAGGGCTCACATCCAATTTCGGGGGTTTAGGGAAAAAAATTTCCACACCAGGTTAATCAAACCTTCTACCTCTTTCATTATAACTCATACCCCTATGCCCCAACCCACAATTTGTTCCTAAAGAGAATCGATCAAGATCTTGCTTACCTCCTTCTCAGTATGGTGGAATTGGTCCTAATGGATCAGGGACTTCTTGATTAGGCTTTCCTGCCGCAATCAGACTCCCTACTTGATGTGCCAGATGTTGCAATTGGGCCAAGACTGATGGTAATTGCGTTACAACCACTTGTACTTGATTTTCAACCCCTAACATTCTTTCTTCCAAGAATCGTTGTCTTTGTTGCAAATCCAACTCCGGAGCTCCACCCAAAACTCCATTACTGACTCTTGGTCATGCTCCTTCATGGTCATCATCATCATTTTCCAAGTTCGCCTGAGGATCGAACTGCTCTGATACCAATTGGTGCGGTTCTGTTGGAACCACCATTGTTGCTGCAGTTTTTGGTGCTTTCTTGGCCATGGCTGATAATGGGTTTGATAGAATTGGGAGTTATGAGGAAGATGAAGTGAGCCTGGGGTTGGGGAACAACCCAGAGCTTCAAGAAAATCAAGAAAGAAGAGAACAAATACTCAAATGGTCGATGGCGCTAATGGTGCCATCCCTCTCTATTTATATTTCAATTTACATTCTCTGCACGTGAATGAAAGAATGAAACGGTTAGGCAGTTACAGTGGTCCCTACAGCTATCCTGCCCTTGATTCTTCATCCAACGGTTCACAGATATTTCACACAGTCTTATTTACACAAAACACCCTATTACTCTACTTATTGCATCATTACTATACTCAGATATATTCAAAACACTCAGATGCATCTCCAGGCTTCAAAAGCTACTATCTGCGATCTCTGCGACCTCCCATTCATTCTGTAACTTCACTGCGATGTGTATCAGTTTAAGGGTTAATTCTACCTTTTCTTTATCATAACTAAGGGTTAATTTGTACCTAAAAACATTGAGTTGAAAAGTACATCTCAGAAAAAACTTATTTTCTTTCTTTTATCTTATAGGGGAGAACAATTTTCTTTCATTCTTTTTTTATTTTTCACTCAAAATATTTTCCTGTTGTTGCTAACTTAAAAATCCCTAATTATACAGTTAAAATACCAAAAAGGAGATTTTCAAGCCACTTCACTATTGATTTATTTACTTATCTTTTTTCTTTCCGAGTTAGTGCAACATTCTTCCTAATCCTTCAATTATTTTATCTTGATAGGAAACTACTGAGTAAAAATTTAGAAATGGAAGTATTTGAAAAGATAAAAATAAAAATTAAAAAAAACAATATAGTAAGAATAAGTTATAAAGGGAGAAAAAAATTGAAGAGAAAGCAATCATAGAGATGCAGAGATTTAGAAGTGAATGTAGCAAACAGAAAGAAAGATTTCTGCCGAACTCTCTCTGTTCATAGTTGGCTCTCTCTATTGTTCTCTATAACTTCCTCTTTCTAAATCATTCCTTTTTCAAGTGAAAGAGGAAGCATATAAGAGCATAGATGAAAGATTTCAGTTATAAAGACAAAAAAGTCAATTTATATACTATAGTCAAATTCAGATTTTATACCTAAACAACACTGAACAGTACCTATGTAAATGTAAGAGAAAAGGTAACTGATTGATTGTTTTGTTGTTAATTGCTCCAAACTATATGTTAATTTAGAAGAAACAATTTGGCTGAGGTGAGGGTAAACTCGATATTTCTGAAACTTGGTTATAATACTTTTCTTTTTGCATCTTTATTCAGCTGATAATGCTAACAAAATATATCAGATACATCGGTCATTGATCAGCAATCATCTTACCGTAAACAAAAATAAGAATCAAAATATAAATTGTGAACAAGGGGAATTTAACTATAGTCGGAGCAAACAAATTACTTAAGATCCTTCTAGTTATTTTCCTTATAATCTTTCCCCGTAATCAAAATCTTTCCTTATAATCCTTACTACTGCCGATAGGCTAGGGCAACTCGGGCATCACCTTGTGGAGGGGCGCTGGACTCCCGCTAGGGAAAGCCCCGGAACAAGACAAAGATCTGACAACTCACTTAGAAGAACATCAATATGTATATATGGCCTCTATATAAACCCTAAAAACAATTGTGATTACATAACTTTGATCTTTTCTACCGGGATTAGTATACAATTTGCAATTATCTTTCTACGGAAGAATTATTTTTAAAATGTGGGAAACTCTTAGCTCGGTTTCTACTCAAATGAGGACTCTTTAGTAGGTTACTGAAACCATGACATATATATATATATATATATATATATATATATATATATATATATGAGAAGGTTCGGGTGAGAACCATGTCCTGGGGTGAGAACCTAAGGGTCTATCCCAGCCATTTATCTGTGTAATCTTAACGGTCAAGATTTTTTAAAATTAAACAATTAGATTAATTAGTTTTTGCATTAAGATGTCAATTCCTTTAATTAAGGGATGGGGACCGTGTAATAAAAGGAATAATTATAATTATCTTTTTTTGTGTGCGACGGTTAAGGCAACATATATTGCCATTTAAAAGGAATGTAGATCACAGATTATTAGGCAACATATATTGCCTTTTTTATTTTATTTTCAGCCGAACCACAATCTTCATCAGGACGAACAACATTTGTTGCTACGTACAATGTTGCTAAATATGAAATTTTTGTTGCTACGTACAATGCAGTTAGTTGCTATTCAAAAAATATTCAGCTGCTATATGGAAACTGACAGCATGTACAACATAAGTTTGCAAATTGATAAACAAACAATATATATATATATATATATATATATATATATATATATATATATATATATATATATATATATATATATATATATATATATTCCTGCTAAAATATGCACTAGTTGTATCTACTTACAATACAGTCAGTTGCTATATAGTGAACGAATTGGTGAAGGAACGAATTGGTGATGATTCTACAGTTGCTATTAATTTGGGATACAAAATCTTCTCGAATAGCAACTGTAATAATTATAAATAGCAACTGTAATAATTATAAATAGCAGCTGAAATAATTATACAGCAATACCTGACCACTTAAACAGCAACTATAACAATTATAAATAGCAACTATAATAAACAGTAACTGTAAGGAACGAAATGGTGAATGATTCTGCAGTTGCTATTAATTTGGGAAACAAAATCTTCTCCAATATTTTACGGAAATAAATTATTTCTCTCTCCAGTTTGACCAAATTTGCCTTAACCGTCGCACACAAAAAAAGGCAATTTATAATTATTCCTTTTATTACGCGGGCCCCATCCCTTAATTAAAGGGATTGACATCTTAATGCAAAAATTAATTAACCTTATTGTTTTATTTTAAAAAATCTTGACTGTTAAGATTAAGCAGATGAATGGCTGGAATAGGCCCTTAGGTTCTCACCCCAGGGTTGGTTCTCACCCGAACCGACCCCTATATATATATATATATATATATATATATATATATATATTATCCACTAAGTGTATATGAAAACCACTTTATGATGCTTGACTTCTACCTTTGACTTACAGAATTAAAATCCTTTTTGTCTTTTTTTATATAACAGTGGTTCATCGGTACCTATTTTATTAATGAAGAATTAACGAAATATAAGTTTCAAATATTTCAAATATCATCATAGTTAAAACCCTTTATCTCACATTTGATCTTCTACATTATATTGAACACCTATATCTAATTTGTCATTATTAATATTCAAAGATTGTCTAGTTCTATTGCTGCTTTTCACCTTAAAACCACATTAAGTTGTGTCAAATCATATCAATCAATCAAATTGGCATGATCCATAAACTCCATACCTAGGTTTCATGCATCGAAAGAATAACAAGTAGATGTCATGATTTCAACTCCCACTCATCTATTCCTTCAAAATTTCATGAAAAAACCTACATAAAAATGCCCATTGGTTCCAAGCTTTCCTTCATGCAGTATAGTCACAATAACTTAATAGCCTAACATTAAGTTTTTAGAGCATCTCCAATAGGGCTTTAAAATAGAGCAAAATTGAGCTCCAGTCGGGCTTTAAAACTTTGCTCTATTTTAGAGCAAGCCTTCATCCCTTTTATATTTGGAGATTTTTTTCCAAATATAAAATGGCCTCTATAACAATATTCAAACTTTTTTTGGACTTTTTTAACCCTTCATTTGCACACTATTTTTTTAAAATACCACTTGTATCATTTTTTAATTCTAAACTAGTTAATTAAAATCAACATTAATTAAAAAGTACTAATTATTTTTTAACAAATATTGAATCATTTTAATATTGATTAGTAATATGTCATTATATTTAGTTTTATTATTGATTTTGAATTAAAATATTTATTTATTTTTCATATGAATCCGAGACTCAATCAGATTATCCAAAAATAAAAAACAAATTTTAAAAATAAACAACATTCATTACAAATAAATAACATTCATTACAAATATAGAAAGATAACAAGATTAAAAGTTACATCACTTCATTTTACGCTTGATTATTCCAAATTGTTATTTTAAGTAAAAAGTTTATAATTTAAAATTACTTCCACAAAGTACTAATATTATGCTTATTTTAAAACTCTCGGCGAGACATTTTCATTGATATATATTTTTCCAAATAAATTATTAATATAAGCAATTTAATGTAAAATTTATTTAAACAAAACTAATTTTTACAACTGGGCCAAAAAATTATACTCCATCAGTTTCAAAATATAAGTCATTCTAACCTTTTTTTTCTTCAAAATATAAGTCACTTTAGGTTTTTAAGGTAGATGTCTTGTCATTTTTTAATGTCCATCAATTAATTTTTTAAGTGGTTTCCAATTTTACCTTTATCTTTTCAACTTACTCTTACCTACTCCCTTTTAATATCTCATTATAAAGGAGGGCAAATATGATATTTTACAATTGATAGTTCATTAATGAGCTCAAAGATCAAGAATATCTTGTACTTTTTTCAATCATAGATTTTTTTTCTTAATAGCTGTGTAGAAACCTAGATTGACTTATATTTTGAAACGTATGGAGTATTATATTGAGTATAGAGAGACATGATTGAAGTAGAGCTCTATTTTCTCATCTCTATAATTGACAACAAAAAATGGCTAAGATAGAGATGAAAAATAAAGTACCCTATTGGAGATGCTCTTAGGCTAAGAGCATTCACAGTGGTGCATGCTAAAAAATGGCAAAATAGGGGATGTTGTTGCAATGGTGAAATGGTAAAAAAATTGCAAAGGAGAGGAAAAATTGAACTGACAAAACATGATGTTTCGTCCGACTAAAATTTCCTAATATTTTAAAGTTTTTTGTATTTTATATTTTTTTTCAATTAACTTTTTAGTATTCAGAAACAAAAAAAAACGACGGATGAAACATGGTGTTCCGTCTAGGACCTCTGTTTTGTTTTTTTAGCTTAACAACCTAATTAACTAATTAACTATCCAATTAAACCTATTTAACTAGCTAATTATTTAACTAAGTGGCTAATTGAACCTATTTAACTAACTAAACACTTTTAAAATCAGTTTCTTATACTTAAAAACATCAAAAAATTTTTCAGACGAAATATCATGTTTCGTCCAGAATTTGTTATTCATTTAAAAATTCACAAATTTTTTTAGATGAAACATCATAATTCGTCCTCTATAATTATGCATTTCGCCAAATTGTTTGTAAAATATAGCACGTTCCTGTAGCAAAAAATTAATGAAAGGATAAAATAGTAAACCACTGCAGCAGCATGTAGTTTGCCAATAATAATTGAGAAAGTAGACAAAATAGCAAACCACTTTGATGCTCTAAGTCAAACCATTTCGTTCTCCAAATTATTTACACCTTCCAAAAACTATTGGAACACTCTATTATCCAGTTGTATCATAATGATCCCAGTTTGACAAGTTTGACTCATCAACCCCATCAATCAAACTAAAGTTGAAACTCAAAAGAAAAGTGAGTTTAAGATTGTTTAATAAATTAAAAAGAATATTAAAAATACTATGTAGTGTCTTTTCATTTCACTTGTGAACTTCTCACCAAAACCAAATCTTTTACCTTAGTTTCCTCGAGGATCCGATTGGCTGGCCACTGCCACGCTGGCACGTGATCCCACGATATGATTGGCTGGGAGTAAAAGGTGGTTTTAAAAGATTGGGTAATTACCCCTAGGGTAAAAACATGGCATCCTCAAACTCTTTTACCCTCTAGTTTTTTCTGTAAATTTATTTGTAGTCTCCCCATGCATACTCAGTCTCTCTCATTCTCTCTCGGTCACCGTACATTCATCCCATTGGCTACTCAGACACCGTATAATACCGTACATGTACACTGATCGCTTTTATTTCTACCTCTTGTATTTTTTATGAAAAAGCCCCTATATATATTTAGTTTTAGATTATTTATTATTTTATCATCTCTAATTACTGTCATGTTTCTAGACTCAAAAAGACAAGTCTTTCATGAACATAATGAAAGAAATAACGAAAGAAGTACTTCATAGAAATAATGAACTATACCAACATAAAAACAAAAGTGCATGATCACAACAAAAGCAACTCTTGAAATTAGACAACCAAAAAAACCAAAAACAAAAAACAAAAAAAGTATCACTAAAAATTTTGGGGAAAAGTAATACGCACTATCTATATAATAAAACACAAATAAAGCTATCAAGTGGCTCCCCTTCAATAAAGCTATCAAGTAACTTATATTTCTCTCTCTCTCTCTCCCTCTCTCTCTCCCACACACACATTCTCTCTCAATTTATTTAGAAATTTAGATTTTCAGATTTCAGGTTTGTAAATTTTCAGATTTTTTATTTATTTTATTGCTCATGTTACATTAAAAATTGCAAATATCTCATCAATAGTTAAATTTCATCATTTTCCACCCTTAAAGTTCTAAGAAGTTGGATTTTATATCCCATTTATAATTATTTTGCAACATATACTAATAGTCAAATATGAATTTTTATTTACAACTAATTATTGTCATACTTTTCAAACTTGAGCTACATAATTTTTGTTTTACTTTACAAGGATTTTCATATGATGTATTGTTCCGAAGACGTGCCGTAGGCACGTGTCCACGGACAAATCTAATAAGTATCTAATTTTAACAAATTAAGTTTAGAATGTATCTTTTGTGACTATATGAGTGACTGAGGCTTGATTCTAATCTTAGGTGGGTAGTTTTACCATGTAGCTAGCGACGATTAATTGGGTTTATAGAAAAAAGATTACATCTCCAAATCTTCGATTAAATTGCAAGATTTTGATTTAGACAAGGTTTTAACACTGTGTCTTATGTTATACTTCGTACTTGAATCTCATAGCCCGACCGTGAAGAAAGGATTTCTTCTCTTCTTGATTAATACTAATATTAGTCTTTCTCAGTATCGAGTATAAATCTAAATGGGGCGTGGCCAAGTGGTAAGATCAAACAATTTGAACACAAAATTTTGGAAGATTTTAGAATATTGAAGTATGCAATTAGTTTTATTTTTATGAAATTTGAAATTTTGAGTTTTATCAAACATATATATATATATATACATACTGTAAACTAGCTAGTACCAACATTGTATCTTTTTGCAATTTCATTTAGCTTTTCTTTTTTCTTTTTAAAAACCTTACTGGTTAGTAAGCCAAATGACATTCCGTACAGACCTTCCCAAATAAGTGCAACTTTGAGGGGTATCTCTGCAAAGTTACTATTCATCTGAAAACTTGGGGGTTTGTTTTCATGTATTTTACAGAGAGAAAGAGAACGAAAGAGTTCAGAGAACTCAAAGACTGAGCAAATGTCAGACAATCTCGTGAGTCCCCCCCCCCTCTTGCAAAGATTCTGCCCCAAAAGAAAAAGAAAGAACACATCCAATCCAACAAGGGCACAACAGTAAAAAAACCCTAAACCTAGAATGAATGAGCAAAGCATCAAACTACCCACAAACCCTAATAATCTCTTCTCGCTTTTTAAACAAGAAAACCCTAGCTAACCCCATTTGTATGTATGATGATGGGCTTTCACAGTTTGGAAACACAACTGACGTTTGATGGTTGTACCTTCCTCTTAGGAAATGGCTTATGAGAGTGTGACACCTTTACAACCTCTCTGTTCATATCTGACGTAAATAGCTCAAAATAAAAAGAAAAGAAAACCCCAAAACAAAACAAAGGAAAGGAAAGGAAAGTAAAGTAAAGTAAAGAGAGAGAGAGAGAGAAGAAATGGCAAGAAAAACAATGGAAACAATAGATCTATGCTTTGTAGCCCAACAAAGCAATGAAAAACAACAATACATAGTTTGTTAAAGATGAGAGGACCATTCAAGGTATGAAATATAAGCTCTTCTGTACTAAATCTATCCCAACTCATAGATCTCTCTCTCTCTCTCTCTCTTTCCCTTCTATACCCTTCTATATTAATGAAATGCAAAAGAAACATACACACATATATATATGATCTAAGAAACAAAAGGGTGTGTCTTTTTTTCCCTGGAAAGTAAGTAACTCAGTACTAAAACATCTCCTCATCTCTAAATTTTGTTTTGTTTTCTTCACAAAGTACCCTACAAGAAAAACTTTTGCTGTTTTGGTGAAAACCCTGAAATTAATTAAGATGCTAATTTGTTTCAGCTGTTGAGGTTTGAAGATCGATGTTGAGTATAAAAATTAAAAAGTATGACCTGTTGTTTGCGTATTCGTAGAGTCGGCCGCGGCTAGAGAAGACAATAAGTGCAACCTCTGCATCGCATAGCACCGAAAGCTCATAGGCTTTTTTTAGGAGCCCATTTCGGCGCTTGCAAAAGGTGACTTGCCGATTGGTTGTGTTTTCGATCCGTTTGATCTCTATCTTCCCCCTCCCCATCTTCTCCCTGGGATCCAGCGTGCCCGACTCCGTGGTTACCTTTAACATATATAAGAAATTTTTTTAATTTTTTAAAAATTTTTTTTTTTGGTTGGCTCAAACTCAACTCAAATCAAATAGGTTGGTTGGTTGGTTGGTTGGTTGTTACGCTCACCTGGTTTGAGTTTGAGAGGGCAAAGTGAAGGAAGGAAGGAAGGGGAGCTTAAGAGATAGCTTGTAGTTTGTGAGGAAGATGCAAAAATAAGAGGAGGGGAGAAGCTTGCTAGCTAGCTAGGGGAAGAGATTGCTTAATTAACTTTGTGGTTTGTGGTTTGAGGGAAGGGGTAAAGGGAGGGGTATTTATGTACTACTACTAGGCTAGTCCTGTCCTTATAATAACTTGAACTTGTTCCCAAATTCTTTCTATCTTTCTTTTTATTTATATATATGTTTAATTCTCTACTCTCTCTCTCTCTCTTTGTATATAAAGTAGGAGATGCAAAGGGGATGACTGGTTATTAACTCAGAGGCCCATTGCCATCAGTTTCATGGTAGAGAGAGAGAGAGAGAGAGAGGGACTGTGGGGAAAGAAAGTGAATTATTAATGGGGTTTGAATACGACGTTGAGCAGAGTTGCACTCAGATAAAAATATACAATGGAAAAGAAATATTTTTTGGAGGTTAAAAAAAAAAGATTAAAAAAAAAAAGAAAAGAAAAAGATAAGGTAGAGTCTGATCATTGATTGATTGTCCTTTGAATTGCAACCTGTTTTTGTTTTGTCTCTGTGTGTTTCTTGCTGATCTGATTTGGGCTTTGATCTGAACTTGGTTCTGATAGGAAATTAAGCAAGGAATGTATGTATGTATGTATGTATTCAAGTGAAATCTATCACTCTCTGCGATCGATATAGTTTCTTTTTTTTAACAGAGAATCAAATATAAAGCACATGGTTCTTATTGTTTTTGTGTTTTAATGTACGTCTAATTCTTATGCTATGTTAGACTAAGAAAGATTAAGAATTTAGGCGATTTCGTTGTTCCTATCTTTGCACAGAAGCACTCTTGTCCATTAGTTTTCTGATGGGCTGATTGCCAAGAATCTATGATTTTTATGCTACTCTTACAATTACAGTTGATAATTAAAAAAAACAATTCAATTCGATTCGTTTCCGTGGTAACCTTTTCTTATTGTTGAAGAAAACCAAAATGAATCACAATCAATTTTTGTAAACTACTTTATTATGGCATAATATTTCTCAATTTTGAACTATATATCAATTTTGTTTTCTTGTAGACATGCAACTCTCTCTCTTGCCTCTTCACTTGTTAGGTGTACATATCCTTAATTAGATTAATGATACCATATTCTACAAAATATTTCATAATCTATAAGAATATATGAATACAAGAGATCAGGTGGACTTTTTTTCTTTTCTTCTTCTTCCACTACGTACATTCAGGGCCGGCCCTATCCTAGAGGCAGGTAAGGTGGCCGCCTTAGGCCCCCAGAGATTTAGCGATTTTAGGGGCCGTCAATTTTGAACTTCCCTTGTAAATATAGGTACGTATTTTGCGCGTAAAAAATATATATATGTTATTAGGGGCCCCCATGTCAGAAGTTCGCCTAGGGCCCCCGGGAACTCAGGGCCGGCCCTGCGTACATTCTCTTCTCTTCCTTTCAATTCGCATGCTCATTGTCCTCGTCTAAAGGGAAGATAAGAATTCGAGTTGGTTGGCTAAAAGGATGCACTCTAAAACCGATTTATTAGGCGCAACTTGTTCGCTGCTTTGCTCAATAGAGGCTCAATCTAGCTCACCTTTGCTAGCTGCTATTGCTTTAACCGAATTATACATACATGATAATTGGATACCATTTCTAATTGAAACATTCTCGACAAGTGCATGGTAGGTGTGCGCATTGGTTCATAACAGGACAGGGGTTTTTCGAGTAAATTTACCCAAATCTATATCTGAAACTCTAAAAGACTTTTGAAACTTTCTTGTCAGCTGATTTCAGAGTGTATTTCTAGTTAAGACTGGAGGACTTCTATCTTTCATCACAAATATATTCAGTGATCGTTATCTCCGAGATAAATTTAGGTATGTCTTCAGTTATGAAATGTTGAAAGGCATGTGTGTATATATGTATACGTATATAAGGCAATAATTGGGTTTTTGAGCAGGCCAGTTTGATTAAGAAACAAGTTTTGAGTTTTTCAGGTTCAAATTGAAACTAAAATTAAAATATTATTGTAGTATTTCTTTGAATTTTAAGCAGGTATTTTAACCTTTCCCAAAATAACCAAGCTTGTTAGGGTACAATCTGGTGCATAGCTGTAGTAGGAGTCAAGGGTGACATGACATCAACTCTAGGGTAATGGAACGAACAACTCATTGGGTTTCTTCATCACTTGAAACTCCAATCTTTGGGCCACCCAGTTCACAAATCAAACAATATATATTTATAAACTAGCAATGACAAATATATTGCAAGTTTTTTTTTTTTTTTTAAAGGAAAAGGTAGAGTATGGCCACCCTGTTTCATTAATAAGGAGTTAATAAAACAAACTCAGAGTACTGAGCCAAGTACAAAATCTACAATACATGAAAGAAAACATAAATGGATCGAAAGAATGAGGTTAGATCTAGGTCGGGCACTGGCAACACAATGGAAGAAGGCGGTATTCGCATCTTCCTCCTTGAGCCACGAAATTCTAGACCGTTGTTGCCATTTTATTTCTTCTAGTCTATACAATTGAGCGATGTCCTCTCTAAGTTGAAGCAACCTATTCCGCTCCTCTTGCAGAAGGTTTCTAGCTTCTTCCATCTTTTTGAGCTCCTCAATACCCTCCAAAAGGGAGTCCATTGCTCTCCAAATTAACGCAAATCTAGTCCGGTTCCATTTCCGGAGCTTGGATCTCAGTCTTCGTATTTTTTCACACCAAATAGCCGCTGCTTCAGTCCCTCTAGTCGAGCGAGCCCATCTTTTGTTAACCATGTGATGAAAACTCTTGTTAGAACTCCTATTATTCTTCTTAGAACTCTTGTTCCGTAATTACTAAAACCAATTGAGTGTTGTCATCTTTAAGTAAACACTAGTAATAATTGATAACAACAACAACAACAACAACAACAACAAAAAAAAAAAAAAAAAAATCTAAGTAGTTGGGATCGGTTACATGAATCCTGGTTTTTCATTCTGCTCGGTTTAGCGCAATATCTTTTGTAAGGTTACAAGATATCATATCTTTTCTCACTATTTCCACCCAAGTTAGTTTAGATCTTCCTCTATCCCTAACTCTACACTCAATACTTATCAAATCACTATTTCTAACGGGGCACTACTAGGTCTACGCGTGACATGTCCAAACCACTTGAGGCGATTCTTTCTTAACTTATCTTGAATTGAAACTACCTTTAGCATGTCTCGTATACGCTCGTTTTACCACTATTACTATAAAACTAGTAATAATTGATAATAAAAAATAAAAAAATGTTTTCTCCTCTCGCTTTACATCTTCTTTCCTTTCGCTCCTCACGTGATCCCCTTTTTACGTGTTCCTCGCACGTTTCTTGTGAACAGAACCCAAGAAGTATTAATGTTCTGACGCTTGGGGAACAGAACCCCAGGCATGCACCACTTTCCGAGGCGTTACGCGCCAAAAATCCTGTCAGTCACCCCTCGCTTCTCGACGGTTCGTCTGGAAAAAGTTGGATGGAGGTTTTTAAAAAAGACCTCAACAATCTCTCATTTTCTTGTGATCATTTGAGTATAAAATCCAGGATTTTGTTGTCTGGTAGTTCCTCCTTTCCTACTAGGGTTTCAAGAAATTCCTCTTCTTCTTCCTCTACCTTCTCTCCTCCTTTCCGGTGCTTTAACTGTCTTGAAAGGGGTCATTTTAAGCGTAAGTGTCGAAACATGATCATTTGTCATGCTTGTGGGGGCAAAGGACATCACCAAAACATATGTCCTTCCCGTAAATTTGGTGGAGGTAGAGGCAGAGTGGGTGGTGGTAGATCGGGTTTCTCTGGTGGTCGCTTCTCGCATGGTGTTGGAAGATCTGGACCATGTGGTGGTTTCGCTCAGAACCTCTCTTCTGGTTCGGAGTCTTCAGCTGTTAATACTTTAGACCAAAAGGTGACGGAAACGGCATCGATTGTTGCTAGGGCTTGGGACAACAGGCAGTTGGGGTCAGGTAGTCTCTTGGGTCCTCCTCCTACTATTCCGCCTTCTTCTGGGCCCCCACTTGTCCCTGGTAGTTCTTTACCTGTGTCTGGTAATTCTCCTCCTATTCCTGGGGTTTCTCATATCTCTCGTGCTGATCTAATTAGTGATTCTAAGGTCCAGGTCTTTTGTGAATTTTCCCAAGAAATGAAAGATAGATGTCTCTTGTTGAACACTGAAGGGGTCATTTCTATTAAGTCTGGCTCCATTACTGCCCCTGATCTTGTTAATTTTCTTGATGCTCGTTTCCAAATTCTTGGTTGGGACTGGGGTCTTTGGATGCTTCCTAATGGGGACTTTATCTGTAAATACCCTAACATCAAATGTTTAGAAAATCTTAAAGGGCAAGATCTTCGGTTTGGGAGGGCTACCTTCTCTGTTAAAAACTGACATCAGTTTGGTATCTCTAATCGTTCCCTTGGTCTTGTGAAGACCAGAGCAATCTTATTTGGGATTCCTCCTTACTGCGAGTCCTTTTCTTCGTTTAGCCATGTCTCTCGTTGTATTGGAAACTTCGTTGGTTTCTCTGCTAAGAACAGGCTTAGTAATGGCCATCTTGAAGTGATTGCTAATTTTCTTAGATGCCCCTCTGCTCCTCTTATCTTTGATTACATTCTGTGGGTTGGTACTCGTGCCTTTAAAGTTGTTGTCACCTATCCAGATTTCCCTAATCAAGCTATGAACCCTTCTTCCTCCTCTATTCCTGTGCAAGGGGATGTGGTTAATGATAAATGGGATTCTTGGGATGCCTCTAAGTCTCAAGGGTTTTCCTCTTCTTCCATGCTCCCCACTTTGCCTGCTAGGTCTGATAAATTTCATGGAGGCAAGGGTAAAATGACTTCCTCCACTTGGGTTAGGAATAGTTCTCCAGAAAAAGGGGAGATTGTTGATAAGTATAGTTCCTCTGATTACCTTGGCTCCTGTTGTTGACCTCAGTTTGTCTTGCCCTTCTATTAATCTTGTGTCTTACTCCCTTCCTGAGGTTTTGTCTCTAGCTGAGAAAGTCATGGTTGATAGTTCCGATAATGAATTAGATCTGTTGTCCTTGGAATCTCATTTAAGATCTTCTCTAGTGCTCAAACATTCTCTCCCTATGGGTTCTATCTAGAAAGATCTTTTACATTCCCTGATGTTTGGCTTATCCCCTTTCTTTGCTACTGATTGTCTCTTCAACAACTTTCTCTTCAGTCCCAGCTCTTACCTTCCTTCTTTTACTTCGGATGGTCCTCCTAGTTCTTGTTTCAATGTCCTGTGTGATTTTACTAATGCTTGGTCATCTGATCTTGCTTCTAGTTCTGTTGACTCTATTTCTTACTGTAATACCTTGTGTGTCTCTGACTCTGTTGCTGATCCTTTTGATGATGTTTTGGAGGATACTCCCACCCCTTTGGCAATTTGCTACCTTGACTCCTATTATGGTCCTTCTAATTGTTCTGATCCCAATGTTCTCCAGAAATGTGTTGGTTCTTGCTCCAAAGTTTATAAGAAGAGGAAACATTCTTCTAAGTTTTCTGGTCCTCTTAGAAGAAGTCTTAGGGTGGAACAGAGGCAAGATGGTGATCAACCAATTCTTGAAAAGGCTGCTCTAATTGCTAAAATCATAAATCTTGAGATTCCTGCTCCTGTGGTATCATCTCCTGTGGAAGGTACCTGTCTTGGATCTATTTTTAGGTGTCATTTTGATTCTTTTTCTTTAGATTATTTAGATAAATTTACTTCTAGTGCTGGTTTGGTTAACTTTGCCCCAGACGATTTTGACAAAATTGTGGCTCTGGAATTGAGCAGAGGGGGTGCTCACTGTATTCAATGATTATTTCTACCTGGAATATCAGAGGTTTAGGTAGTGAGGATAAGAGATTGGCTATATTTGATTTTATTTTGTCTTCGCATTGTGATATTATTGCTATTCAAGAGTCTAAGTTACCGGCTCCTTCTCTCTCTTTGTTTAGATCATTAGGTGGTTCAATCATTACTGAGTGTGTTTGTAACCCCTGTTCCCGATTATACAGGTTATTTTTCTTTGTATCTCTTTTGATGTATTTTTCTCCCTAATTATTGTATCTGGGTCTTTGTTATGTTGTGGGCTTACTAGTTCCCATTTATTTATTATATTATTGTATTTTTGTGGCCCATCTACCCTCAAGCCCAACCCCTAATCTTATTGGGTATTGGATCCTAGTCTAAAGCTACCCACAACCCAATCCCCCCTAACAACCCAGACTAATTCTCCCTCAATCCCTCAAATCCCCCAACTTTCCACGATCTTCTCTTTATTGGCTGCATTAAAATAATCCCACTTCCCCCACAATCAGAACCACCCCTTAACAAACTCTCTCCCTCTCTCCCCCGTTCTATCTCCCTCTCCTGTTAACAAACAAACCCAAACAAAACTCAACAGAACACAAACGAAAACCCAAAACAACCCAATCAAATCTTCCGCTCACTTCCCCTACGTCTTCACCTCCACTCGGAGCTTCGCCCACCCCCGTCATCAACACCACCATCTCCATCAACCATCGATCCCTCTCCTCGTCACCCAAACTCTCGCATTTCCCATCGTCTTCCTCAGTCGAACCCATCACCTTTGCCGTCAGCGCTCTCCTCGTCGACCCCACAGCATCGCCACACGCCGCAAAACCCACCACCGTCGTCCCGAACTCCTCCCCTGTTCTTCGAACCGAACAGAGGATGCCGCCGTCGTCGCCTCCCGTCACACTCGTGCCTCCGCCGTGCCGCAGTCGCCGCGTCGCTCCCCGACGTGGTGTCGCCATCGCAGCACAGCCGACGTCGCCATCCCCATTTCTCTCTCTCTCCGTTTCGGAGCAGCGAACGACGAAGAAGAAGAAGAAGAAGAAGGAAAAAAAGGGGCGGGGACGAATTTGGACCATCGGATCGCGCCAAGGTCCGTGCCCCCTGATCTGTGTTCGCTGTTTTGCCACAGCGGATCCGAGGCACTGTTTGCTGTTCGGCCAGATCCGCTGCGCGGAAGTGTTCCCATTCGCTGCCTTTGCTGTCCTGTGTTCTACCCACACCAGATCCCGCAGCTGCCTTGCTGTTTTGGCCGATCTGTTGTGGGGAAACAACTCTACTGTTGCTGTTTGTTGCTATTGGAGTTCTACGTACGTATTTTGCACGTACTCTTGGGATTGTTCCCCGGGATTCTGATCCCGTTATTCTTACTTTATTGAATCGACTACTACGAAAAAGGCAAGTCCATTGAACTATCTTCTTTATTCTAGTTCAAAATTAATTGATCTCCTACAAGTAGTTCCATTTTAATCATCTTAAATTGCCTTGTGTCCCTTCTCGTTAGGAGTATCGAGGGTTTACACGAGCTAACCCGACGTACTCTTGACCTCTTATAATTGTCCATTGACTCAAACCTAAGCCTATATAGATATAATCGATATGAATAAAATGAATAGCAAAGGAAATGAATGGTAATTGTATACATTGATTGAATAAGACAATCGTGATTGGATTAATGACTTCATAAATTGGATTGTACCTAGAAAGGAACATTCTAATCGTTATATAACATTGTAATGTGATCCATAATTTGTAGTAGCACATTAATTGCCACTTTAATGAACATATATGTGGTGACCTTTTATAATTTCTTGCTGATTGTACTATTTAGCACAGAGGTTTCGACCCTGTTAAATTGAGAATTTGCACACAGGATATAAAAGAGAGTTTTAGCCTATTGAGTCTAATTTCTAACCCAAGCAACGGATCCCAATTTGGAGTCCCGAGCTGTGAGTTATCATCCCTTGTCCCTGTCAGTCTACATTTTCTTTTACTGCTGAATTATGATGCCATCGATATAATTGGTAATGAAATACCATGCAATTAGTGTTATAATGATATGAAACTTTCCAGGAACCTTGCACACATGCTGAGGGTTCACCCCAAATTTTTATAGATTTTTATAATACATTTAGACCTTGTTTCCACTCCTTAGGAATTGACATCTAGTTGCTGCCAGAACAGCTGAATCGTAAAGAACAGTACATTTGACCTAGATATAGTCCGAATTAGAAGCAAGTTCCTGAATATAACTTGTAGCCCTATCTGTCTATATGTCCGTAGCATACTGGAAGTTCGAATTTGGAGTTGTAGTCTAGGAGTTATACCTATTTTAGTGTAACTGTGTCAGCTACTCCAGATTTATTACTTCTCGCCTATTGTTGTGTAATGTATCATATTGCTGCATCATTATCGTTCCCTTAACATCCTTATATACACTTGCGTGAGCATGAATGATTTAACAATAAAATACTAAACAAGCCGGGGTTATAAGGGTTGACCTAGTAGTGGGAAATCTCAGAAAATGTACTCGGTAAGGCCTATATTGATATCGTATTGAAATGGAAAGAGAAGTAATGATTGTGAATGATTGATTGAATAATTGGAAATTGATTGATTGCAAATGGTAATTGATTGTTATTGAAACCGAGTATACGCTCTGTAGACTCCACCACTATGTCTCAAACGTACACTGTTTTGCGTGCACTGAACCTGTAGTATGGGATGCAGTAGTACGTGTACTAGATAGGAGAAATGACACTCTAATGAACATAAATTGACATATATATTTTATTATGACCGTCGTTATTATTTCCATTATTGCCCTTGCAAATTTGATCTTGATTCATATTTCCTACACGTACCTTACTCCTTTACTCTTTGTTTTTCACTACTTGCTGTCCGTACTTGCTCTAAGGACATTTATTTTTCCTCATTAGTTAACCCCATCACAGGTGAATATGAGGATCTGCCAGTAGGATTTGGCGAGCAGTTCTTTTAGATTAGAGCAACTACATGATAATAAATTATTTCCCTTTCATGTTCTTTCCATTTATTGTAATTCATTTATTCATTTAAACTTGTATCCCGGGCTTTTGACCCGTAACTGCTACTTGTCCTTCAGTATTGTTTTCACGTTGGATTATTAGTTCTTGAACTCAATTATTGTTCTGTGATGTTATTATAACTGCGTGGTTGTAATTTTTTTTTTTTTTGAGTATTGTTGAGTTGGGACTGGTACAGCTTATGAATGATATTAAAATCATTCGCTGGGCCTACGTCACGGGCTCGTATTCCCGTATTTTGGGAAGCAGGGCGTGACAGGTTTTTAGTGGTATCAGAGCCTGGATTTTGAGTAATGTATCGATCAAATATGGCTATCTTATGGATGTCTGACTTTGATTGGTGTATTACTCGATCTTGGTTCTAACCAGATTTAACTCAACAATATGTACACCACGCGAATCACATGAACATGTAATAACCAACATACTTCCCTTGCTTGATTCCTGTTTGATTCCTTCGTATTCAGTCCCTTCGTTCCCTAATCGTCCTGTTCCTTCCATTTATTGACATTCGTGCAATCTAGATACTAATTGTATTTTCTTTAATGCAGACTATGGTTAGGAAGGAGATTTCGTCTTCCCGTCCTGAGGATGACCTGGTGGGAGAGCCCACCATTGCACAAATTGTGCAAATGCTCAGAGGTAACTCTTCTTCTTCCCAACAGAGGGAAGAACGGTCTGAGAACACTGCTATGCTCCAAGTACTGCAGCAGATGATGGCGCAACAGCAAGAACAGAATGAGCGGCACATGCAGCAGGTGACGCAAATGCAAAGAGAGCATGCTGAGATGATGAAGGCAGCTTTAGGAGCGGTTAACAGGGAGCCTCTTGCACCTACGCCTGGAGTATTGCCGCCTAGACCGGGAAATGTAGCTGATTTCATGAGGCTACACCCTGATAGATTCACAGGCGCTGAAGGTCCATTGGAGACTGAGCAGTGGCTAATTACGACAGAGCAGTTGTTGATCGCTGCTAGAATAGCCGATGCAGACCGAGTGGATGTGGTAAGCATCCTGTTGACCGATCTTACCCGTATCTGGTGGCAGGCTGAAGCTGATAGATTGGAGAGGCCCATTGCATGGACCACCTTCACTGCAAGTTTTATGGTGAAGTTCTTCCCCAGTGTCACTAGAGCTGAGATGGAGCAGCAATTCGTCAACTTGACTCAGGTTCGGTAATGTTAATTAAGTCATTTATTGTTGCCTATAGCATATGTGACGATATTAATTAAGACATTACTTGACTCAGGGGAATCGAACGGTGGATGAGTATGCTGCAGAGTTTCTTCGGCTCAGTCGCTTTGCACCTGCTATGGTTGCAAACGAGGAAGCTCGAGCTCACAGGTTCCTGTTGGGGCTTCGTCCGGACCTACATAACCAGTTGGTGGCCCACCGCCATCGCACTTATGCAGATATACTTGATGCTGCAAGGGTCCAGGAACAAGCTCACAAAAGGACCAATGGTACTCAGCGAGGGGGACAGTACCCCGTCTTCTCTCGATCTGCTGTGGGGCCTACTCGGAGGCCAGCTCCGACCCCGCCTGTGAGAGTGCAACCGTATTCGCCTGCTGTCTCGATATGTACCTTCTGCAACCAAGTTGGGTACTTGCACAAGGACTGCCGCTTTGCCAACCGTCTGTGCCTCGGGTGCGGGGGTACCGATCACATTGTCCATGACTGCCCCAAGAATAGGTCCGTTGCACCAGCTGGAGGACCAGCTTAGGTTGGAGCACCATTCCGACCTCAGGCGAGGCCACCCCTCCCTCCACAGAGGCATGCCTTCGTTTGGCGAGGAATGACTTCTGGAAGAGGTCAGATGGGGGGTCGTGGTCAGGCCTTCAACCTGACTACAGCAGAAGCTGAGACAGCCACTGGAGTAGTTGCTGGTATGTTGTAGTTGCATTTTGTTATTTTATATTCAGTTCTTGCATATCTTCTTTTCTTTGTTGTTTGATCTTTTGTACACCATGCTTGCCTTTTCCATTTCTTATTCATTGGATCTTCTATTAGGCATTATTCTTGTGCACTCCCTTCCTGCCCATGTGTTGTTCGATTCTGGTGCAACCCATTCGTTTGTGTCCTCCCGTTTTGTCGACCATCATCGATTAGCAAGTGACGACATGCCTGCAGCCTGGGACATTACCACTGGTGGAGGTACTATCGTTTGCTCTAAAGTATGCAAACAGAGTCCCCTACTGATTGGTGGCAGAGAGTTCAAAGCTGACTTAATTGTGATTAACAATTCGGGCTTCGACGTCATATTGGGAATGGACTGGCTAGGAGTCACCCATGCAGTGATTGACTGTCGAAAGAAGAAGGTGACCTTCAAGCTTCTTGGGCAGCCTGAGTTCGAGTTTCATGTGGGTGAGACACCGTCTGCACGTGTCGAGAGCCCGATGTCCCCGAAGGCCGGTGCACTTGAGTCAATGTGCACTGATGATGAAGTTGCGCCCGTGGTTGTGCGGGAATTCCTTGATGTATTCCTGGATGAGTTACCTAGGCTTCCACCAGACCGAGACGTAGTGTTCAACATTGAAGTTCAGCCAGGCACTATGCCGATCTCGAAGAACCCCTATCGCATGGCGCCAGCTGAATTGGCCGACCTGAAGGTACAAATCCAAGAGTTATTGGACAGAGGTTTTATCAGGCCAAGTGTGTCACCGTGGGGAGCTCCAGTGTTGTTCTCCACCAAGAAGGACGGTAGTCGCAGGCTCTGCATCGACTATCGGGAGCTGAACCAGGTTACGGTGAAGAACAGGTACCCACTACCAAGGATTGATGATCTGTTCGATCAGCTGGGAGGTGCATCCGTGTTCTCAAAGTTGGATCTTCGCTGTGGTTATCATCAAGTCAGAGTAAAGACTGAAGATATTCCAAAGACAGCGTTCCGCACAAGATATGGACACTATGAATTTTTAGTGATGCCCTTCGGCATTACTAATGCATCGGCAGTATTTATGAGCTTGATGAACAGGGTATTCTCGCCATTCTTGGATCAGTTTGTCGTTGTGTTCATAGACGACATCCTGGTATACTCACGGAACATGGAGGATCATGCCAAGTACTTGAGGATTGTCTTGCAGACGCTGAGAGAAAATCAGTTGTACGGGAAGCTCAGCAAGTGCGAATTCTGGTTGAATCGTATTGCTTTCTTGGGTCATGTCATCTCTGGTGAGGGTGTAGCAGATGATCCGTCGAAGATTTCTGCTGTCAAGGATTGACCAGTGCCGAAGTCAGTGCCAGAAGTGCGTAGTTTCCTTGGATTGGCAGGATATTACAGGAAGTTCGTCCAAGACTTCTCAAAGATTGCAGGACCTTTGACCAACCTGACGAAGAAGGAGCAGAGATTTGTCTGGGATGGTGCCTGTGAGGAAGCTTTTGTGGAATTGAAGAACCGGTTGACATCAGCACCTGTGCTGACAATACTAGACAGCTCTGGAGGATTTGTGGTTCACTGCGATGCTTCAGGTAGGGGTTTGGGTACAGTTCTGATGCAGAAAGGTAGAGTTGTAGCTTATGCTTCAAGGCAGCTGAGGCCGCATGAAAAGAACTACCCTACCCACGATCTAGAACTTGCAGCGGTGATTTTTGCCCTGAAGTCATGGAGGCACTATTTGCTCGGAGATAGAGTGGAAATTTTCACAGATCACAAGAGTCTCAAATATGTGTTCACGCAGAATGATCTGAACATGAGACAGAGGAGATGGTTAGAACTGATGGTTGATTTCGACATCGATTTGCAGTACCATCCGGGCAAGATAAATCTGGTACCCGATGCTTTGAGTAGGAGGCCTGCTGCAATGTTTCTGACCAAGCAGAAGGAGATATTAGAAGATATGAGGAGGATGGAATTGGAAGTGGTTCTTCCAGGTGCTGCATCACAGTTCATGATGTTACAGTTACAGTCTTCATTAGTGGAGCAGATCAAGGCAGCTCAGGCAGATGATTAGCAACTACAGGGATTCCGTAGTGAAGTGGAGGCAGGTCTAAGATCTGACTTAATCATCCATTCAGATGGGTCACTCCGTTTTAGATCCAGATTATGTGTCCCTAGAGGTGAAGTCAGGCAGAGACTACTTGAGGAAGCATATCAGTCTCAATACTCTATTCATCCAGGAGGTACCAAAATGTACAGGGACTTGAAGCAACACTTTTGGTGGCATGGGATGAAAAGGGCTGTGGCAAGGTTTGTGTCACAATGCCTGATTTGTCAGCAAGTGAAGGCGGAGCATCAGAGGACCGCTGGATTATTGCAACCTCTTCCGATTCCAGAATGGAAATGAGAGAACATTACTATGGACTTCGTGACAGCATTGCCCAGGAGTCCTAAGGGTCATAACGCTATCTGGGTGATAGTAGACCGATTGACGAAGAGTGCCCACTTCATCCCATTCAGGGTGGGTCAGTCTACTGAGAGTCTGGCAGAACGGTACATTCAGGAGATTATGAGACTGCACGGTGTCCCCGTCAGCATCGTATCCGACAGGGATACGAGGTTCAGGTCGCATTTCTGGGAGAGTCTTCAGCAGAGTTTGGGGAGCAGGTTGAACTATAGCACAACATTTCACCCCCAGACGGATGGACAGTCCGAAAGGACGATTCAGACACTGGAGGATATGTTGCGATCCTGTGTTCTGCAATTTGGTGGTTCTTGAGAGGATCACTTGCACCTGGTCGAGTTTTCATACAATAACAGTTATCAGGCAAGTATCAATGCGGCCCCGTTTGAAGCACTCTATGGTCGTAAATGTAGGTCCCCAGTCTGTTGGGACGACATTGGAGAGAGGAAACTCTTGGGACCAGAGTTGATTACGAAGACGGTCGATGCAGTAGCTCAGATCAGGAAGCATCTGCAAGCCGCTCAGGACCGGCAGAAGAAATGGGCTGACTGTCGTCGTAGACCTCTAGAGTTTGAGGCAGGTGATCACGTGTTTCTAAAGGTATCACCTGGGAAAGGCATCATCCGATTTGGTGGTGGGGGTAAACTGAGTCCCCGATTCATTGGCCCTTTTGATATTGTGGAGCGCGTGGGCAAGGTAGCCTACTGACTCGCATTACCACCAGCCTTGTCCGGAGTTCATGACGTATTCCACGTCTCTCAGCTCAGGAAATATGTTAGGGACGACAGCCATGTGGTTGATTACTCAGAGTTGTCCATGAGACCAGACTTGTCTTGCGAAGTCCAGCCAGTTGCTATTGTGGACAGACGCGAAAAAGTGTTGAAGAACAAAGTGATTAAAGTCGTTCGTGTCTCCTGGAATCCTCACTCGCCCGGTGAGTCGACTTGGGAATTGGAGGAAGAAATTCAGAAGAAATTCCCTCATCTCTTTGAGTAGTTGTATTTGTCTTGTTTGTTTGTTTTCTTTCTTCTCTCGGGGTACATACGATCCACCGATTTGAATTTCGAGGACGAAATTCTTCTTGTAAGGTGGGTAGGATTTGTAACCCCTGTTCCCGATTATACGGGTTATTTTTCTTTGTATCTCTTTTGATGTATTTTTCTCCCTAATTATTGTATCTGGGTCTTTGTCATGTTGTGGGCTTACTAGTTCCCATTTATTTATTATATTATTGTATTTTTGTGGCCCATCTACCCTCAAGCCCAACCCCTAATCTTATTGGGTATTGGATCCTAGTCTAAAGCTACCCACAACCCAATCCCCCCTAACAACCCAGACTAATTCTCCCTCAATCCCTCAAATCCCCCAACTTCCCACGATCTTCTCTTTATTGGCTGCATTAAAATAATCCCACTTCCCCCACAATCAGAACCACCCCTTAACAAACTCTCTCTCTCTCTCCCCCGTTCTATCTCCCTCTCCTGTTAACAAACAAACCCAAACAAAACTCAACAGAACACAAATGAAAACCCAAAACAACCCAATCAAATCTTCCGCTCACTTCCCCTACGTCTTCACCTCCACCCGGAGCTTCGCCCACCCCCGTCATCAACACCACCATCTCCATCAACCATCGATCCCTCTCCTCGTCACCCAAACTCTCGCATTTCCCATCGTCTTCCTCAGTCGAACCCATCACCTTTGCCGTCAGCGCTCTCCTCGTCGACCCCACAGCATCGCCACACGCCGCAAAACCCACCACCGTCGTCCCGAACTCCTTCCCTGTTCTTCGAACCGAACAGAGGATGCCGCCGTCGTCGCCTACCGTCACACTCGCGCCTCCTACGTGCCGCAGTCGCCGCGTCGCTCCCCGACGTGGTGTCGCCATCGCAGCACAGTCGACGTCGCCGTCCCTATCTCTCTCTCTCTCTCTCTATCTCCGTTTCGGAGCAGCGAACGACGAAGAAGAAGAAGAAGAAGAAGAAAAGAAAAAAAAGGGGCGGGGACGAATTTGGACCATCGGATCGCGCCAAGGTCCGTGCCCCCTGATCTGTGTTCGCTGTTTTGCCACAGCGGATCCGAGGCGCTGTTTGCTGTTCGGCCAGATCCGCTGCGCGGAAGTGTTCCCATTCGCTGCCTTTGCTGTCCTGTGTTCTACCCGCACCAGATCCCGCAGCTGCCTTGCTGTTTTGGCCGATCTGTTGTGGGGAAACAACTCTACTGTTGCTGTTTGTTGCTATTGGAGTTCTACGTACGTATTTTGCACGTACTCTTGGGATTGTTCCCCGGGATTCTGATCCCGTTATTCTTACTTTATTGAATCGACTACTACGAAAAAGGCAAGTCCATTGAACTATCTTCTTTATTCTAGTTCAAAATTAATTGAACTCCTACAAGTAGTTCCATTTTAATCATCTTAAATTGCCTTGTGTCCCTTCTCGTTAGGAGTATCGAGGGTTTACACGAGCTAACCCGACGTACTCTTGACCTCTTATAATTGTCCATTGACTCAAACCTAAGCCTATATAGATATAATCGATATGAATAAAATGAATAGAATTGTGTACAAAGGAAATGAATGGTAATTGTATACATTGATTGAATAAGACAATCGTGATTGGATTAATGACTTCATAAATTGGATTGTACCTAGAAAGGAACATTCTAATCGTTATATAATATTGTAATGTGATCCATAATTTGTAGTAGCACATTAATTGCCACTTTAATGAACATATATGTGGTGACCTTTTATAATTTCTTGCTGATTGTACTATTTAGCACAGAGGTTTCGACCCTGTTAAATTGAGAATTTGCACACAGGATATAAAAGAGAGTTTTAGCCTATTGAGTCTAATTTCTAACCCAAGCAACGGATCCCAATTTGGAGTCCCGAGCTGTGAGTTATCATCCCTTGTCCCTGTCAGTCTACATTTTCTTTTACTGCTGAATTATGATGCCATCGACATAATTGGTAATGAAATACCATGCAATTAGTGTTATAATGATATGAAACTTTCCAGGAACCTTGCACACATGCTGAGGGTTCACCCCAAATTTTTATAGATTTTTATAATACATTTAGACCTTGTTTCCACTCCTTAGGAATTGACATCTAGTTGCTGCCAGAACAGCTGAATCGTAAAGAACAGTACATTTGACCTAGATATAGTCCGAATTAGAAGAAAGTTCCTGAATATAACTTGTAGCCCTATCTGTCTATATGTCCGTAGCATACTGGAAGTTCGAATTTGGAGTTGTAGTCTAGGAGTTATACCTATTTTAGTGTAACTGTGTCAGTTACTCCAGATTTATTACTTCTCGCCTATTGTTGTGTAATGTATCATATTGCTGCATCATTATCGTTCCCTTGACATCCTTATATACACTTGCGTGAGCATGAATGATTTAACAATAAAATACTAAACAAGCCGGGGTTATAAGGGTTGACCTTGTAGTGGGAAATCTCAGAAAATGTACTCGGTAAGGCCTATATTGATATCGTATTGAAATGGAAAGAGAAGTAATGATTGTGAATGATTGATTGAATAATTGGAAATTGATTGATTGCAAATGGTAATTGATTGTTATTGAAACTGAGTACACGCTCTGTAGACTCCACCACTATGTCTCAAACGTACATTGTTTTGCGTGCACTGAACCTGTAGTATGGGATGCAGTAGTACGTGCACTAGATAGGAGAAATGACACTCTAATGAACATAAATTGACATATATATTTTATTAAGACCGTCGTTATTATTGCCATTATTGCCCTTGCAAATTTGATCTTGATTCATATTTCCTATACGTACCTTACTCCTTTACTCTTTGTTTTTCACTACTTGCTGCCCGTACTTTCTCTAAGGACATTTATTTTTCCTCTTTAGTTAACCCCGCCACAGGTGAACATGAGGATCTGCCAGTAGGAGTTGGCGAGCAGTTCTTTTAGATTGGAGCAACTACATGATAATAAATTATTTCCCTTTCATGTTCTTTCCATTTATTATAATTCATTTATTCATTTAAACTTGTATCCCGGGCTTTTGACCTGTAACTGCTACTTGTCCTTCAGTATTGTTTTCACGTTGGATTATTAGTTCTTGAACTCAATTATTGTTCTGTAATGTTATTATAACTGCATGGTTGTAATTTAATTTTTTTTTGAGTATTGTTGAGTTGGGACTGGTACAACTTATGAATGATATTAAAATCATTCGCTGGGCCTACGTCACGAGCTCGTATTCCTGTATTTTGGGAAGCGGGGCGTGACAGTGTTTCTCTAAATTCTGAGGGTGCCTCTGGTGGTATGCTTATTGGTTTCAAGGATCATATGTTTAAATGCTCAAATGTTGTGAAAAAGAAATATTTTCTTGCTGTGGAATTAGCATGTTTTGCTTTCAATTGCTCTCTACTTTTTATCTCTGTTTATGGCCCTTGTATTCAATCTCTTAAGGATGAGTTTTGGGATGAATTCTTATAGTGGCATTCTTTTATTAATGGTTGGGTCATTTTTGGGGGTGATTTCAATGCTATTCGTTTTTTTTTTGAAAGAAGTGGTTTCTCTTATAATAGATTTGATTCGGATAATTTCAATAATGTTATTAATTCCCTTCATCTTGTGGATTATCCTATTTTAGGGAGGCAATTCACTTGGTCTAACAAGAGATTAATTCCTAGCTTTGCTAAACTTGACAGATTTCTTGTCTCTTGTGATCGGAATGCTGACTTTCCTTTATCTTATGTCCAAGCTGCTTCTAATGTTGTTTCTGATCATGTACCTCTTATTCTTTTTTCTTCTTCTCCTTCTCCTAAAGCTCTCACTTTTAAATTTGAGAAATTCTGGTTAGAAGATCCTCCATTCTTCTTTATGATTTCTACTTGTTTAAATTCTGTCAACAATTACACTCAGGTTGGTCTCAGAAGACTTCTTGCGAAAATTAGATGTATGAAGACTGGTTGTAAACTGTGGGTCAAAACTAGATTTGGCCCTATGAAAGATAGGAATTTTTTTTGAAAAAGGAGATAGACTCTTTGGATGCTCTTGAGGAACAGAATCCTCTTTCTCTTTCTGATAGAGGCTTAAGATCTGAATTTCAAAAAGAATATCTTCATCTATTGGAATTAGACAAAATTAGATGGTTTCAAAGAGCTAAGGTTAAATGGCTTACTATGGGAGATGGAAATACTAGATTCTTTCATAACTATGCTTCTCATAGGAGAAGATTAAATCATATTCTTTCTATTCATACTGATAGGGGCTTCACTTCTGACCCTACTCTGATTCATCAAGAATTCTTCAATTTTTATAAGAACCTTATGGGGGATCCTGGTGAGACATTCTTAGATATCAATTGGAATCAGCTTTACCCCCCCTCTAATAGAGTCAATTTGGACTACTTAGAAGCTCCTTTTTCTGATGATGAAATTTATCAAGCTATTTGTGGCCTTCCTCTTGAGGCTGCTCCTGGTCCTGATGGTATTCCTACTTTCTGTTATAAGCTTTTTTGGAATGATTTTAAAGAGGATATCATTGGAGTTTTTCAAGAATTATTTGATAATTCTCTTGACTTTTCTAGGATCAACTATGCTCATATTATTCTCATACCTAAATATCCTGGGGCTAATAAGGTTTCACAGTTCAGACCTATTAGCCTCCTTAATGTTATATTTAAAATCATTATGAAAGTTTTAGCCAATAGACTGGCTAAAGTTATTAATCTCCTGGTTGGTTCTTCTCAATCAGGTTTCATTAAAGATAGGTTTATTTTAGATAGTGTTGCTGTGGTTCAAGAAACAATTCACTCTATTCACCAAGATCACTCTGAAGGCATTCTACTCAAGCTTGATTTTGAGAAAGCCTATGATAGAGTGAATTGAAATTTCTTAAGGAAGGTCTTTATTGCTAGAGGTTTTGGTTCTAAATGGATTGATTGGATTTTTAAAAGTCTTTACTCTGGTACCTATCCTGTTATCATTAATAATTCTGAAGGGAAAATTTTTTTAATGCAAAAGAGGTCTTAGACAGGGTGATCCTATCTCTCCTCTTCTATTTGTCCTTGTTGCTGATGTTTTCAATTGTATGTTTTCTAATGCTTGGGATAATGGTTATATTCAAGGTTTTGGAGGCTTCCCCTCATTCAGAGGTGTTCTTAATTTGCAATATGCTGATGATACAATTCTCTTTTCTTCTTGTGATGGCATTATGCTTAGGAATCTCAAATTTCTTCTTTATTGCTTTGAAAGTGTTTCAGGTATGAAAATCAACTTTTCTAAATCTTCTTGTATGTGAATTTGGGGTGATGATAGTAGACAAGAAGAGATTTCTGCTTTCCTTAATTGTCCTAAGGGCTCTTTTCCCCTTAATTATTTGGGCATTCCTTTAAGAATTGACAAACTTCACAAATCAGATTGGTTTCCTGTTATTGATAAAGTTGAAAAGAGGCTCAATAGTTGGTCAGGTAGATCTTTCTCCAGAGGTGGTAGACTAGTCCTTATTAACTTTATTATTTCTAGTATTCCTTTATATCTCATATCCTTTTTTTATGTTCCTGTGTGGGTTGTCAAGAAGATTGATCTTCTTAGAAGGAGATTTTTTTGGGTTGGTTCTTCTTTCCAATCTGATCAAGGGAGATGTCTTATGAGCTGGGCTAGGATTTGTAAACAAAAATCTGAAGGTGGCTTAGGAGTTATCAACCTTCGGCACCAAAATGTAGCCCTTCTTGGTAAATGGCTTTGGTATTGTTTTAATTCAGAGAATAAGGTCTGGATTAGAATTATTAAAAGAAAATACTTTTGTAGAAGAAGCTTTAGTGACTTTCTTCCTCTCCCTTCTTCTGTTGGTTCTTCTTTTTGGAAAGGCATTTGGAAAGCCTCAGCTGCCTTTAAATGTGGTCTCTAAAAGATTTGTGGAGATGGTAAGAATGTTCGGTTTTGGACTGATATCTGGATTGGTAACTGCCGCTTATCCTCTTGCTTCCTTGATCTTTTTAAAATTGCTAGTTTACCTAATGCCTCTGTCTTTTCTCTTTACTCTACTAATAGATATGGTAAAGTTTGGAATATTGGTTTTCGTAGAACTCTTTCTCTCCAACACTCTCATGATTTCAATGCTCTTCTTCATTTGCTGAGTACTTATGACTGGAAACCTCATAATAAGGCTATTTGGAGATGGACTAACTCTGGTTTGTTTACGGTTAAATCCTTCTATAATTTTTTGAATGCAGGTGGCCTTATTTGTCCTTTCTATAAGTACATTTGGCAAAATGTGGCTCCCCTTAAAGTTAGAATTTTTGTTTGGCTTACTATTCATAACCGTTTACTCACTGTCGATAATTTGAACAAGAGGAATTTAGCCATTGGTCAAAAATGTGTTTTTTGTGACTGTGCTGGTGAATCTGCTTATCACCTTTTTCTTAAATGTTCCTTTGTTAAACAAGTTTGGATTATCTTGAAATTAGCCTTTAAGTTTAGAGTTTTTCCTCGCATGGTGGGGTATTTGGAGAAAGAAGAGGATCACTACAACACAGAAGTTATTCGCCGGCGCTTTTTTAGCCATACACCGACGTTTTTTTACGCCGGTAAATGTTTCACCGGCGTTTCTAAAAATGCCGGTACAAATGCCGCCGAATCGAGCGTCGCGGAAAGATAGGTGCATTCACCGACATTTCTTCTGGACGCCGGTATATCTTGAAAATACACCGGCGGCCAGACAAACGCCGGCATATGCAAATTTCTGAGTGTCGTTCTTTCCCCCAATATACATTCACTGGCGGTCACATACTGCCGGTATATATCTTTCACCGACGTTTGTATAAATGCCGGTGTATATCCAATATTTACCGGCGGTCAATGAACGCCGGTGTATGCTTGTTTCTGTGCGCCCTTATTTCCATAATTACAATCACCGGCGTGTTATAAAATGCCGGTATATAGATATTCACCGGCATTTAATGACGCACCACTATAGATATATGGATACACCGGCGTGCGTGGAAATGCCCCCCTAACGAAATTTTCAACTAAACAATAAGATACACCGGCGTTCTATGAAACGCCGGTGTATGCACGTTGGTTTTTCCTACTCCTATTTTTAATTCGATTTCAATTCACAATTTCATTTAAAAAACCTGTAAACTAATTCACAACTGATTCAACCAATTTCAGGCATATTAATGTGCAAATCACAACCAAACACAAGAATTAATTAAGATAATAAAGTTTCACACATAGTCCATTAATCGTCCAAATTCACCGCATAATTAACACAGTGTCATAATTAACAAATACAGTAATTAACATCCCAAATATCTCAACAATTACTTAAAACAACAATCCAGAACATAACAACAACAAGGACAACATAACAACAACAACTAGAGTAGGCCGACCACAGATCCATACCCCTCGAGTAGCTTCAGTGCTGATCATCAGAATTTTCTTCATCTGGGTGACCGCTCTATGAAAAAAAAACAATAATTTAGTTCAACAGGAAACCAAATATAAGAAAAATAAGAAAAACAAGAAAGGGCTCATATCAAGTGTAGTTTTAAGGAACTGTCATCGTGGAAGGAAACCAAATATAGAAGCCAGAAATGGAAACAGAGAATGGTAGAGAATGAGGATACACCAGGCTAACATAGCGACATTTTCCTCATCTCTCTCTCATCCCTTCTTTCCCTTCAGCACACGCACACAAAGAGACATCAGCAACAATAGCAAGAGCGACAAGAACTACAATAATAATAAATTATTATAAACGAGATGTCTCTATATGGGTTTCCAGATCTCCACTCGAGCCCTCTCTTTCTAATCACAGTCCAATTAAGAACATAGACGACAGCCACTAAACAATCCAATCACAGCCCAATCAAAATTTGCCATCCTGAATCTTAAATCTTCAGATGCATGAATTCAGCTTCTTTAACAGTAAAAGAAAATGAAAATTTCCAGTATCTAAGCATATATGTTTCTCTATTAATTCTTCATTCCAACTAAATCATGATGTTTGTGGCTCCAAAATAAACCTGCACAAGGTTTATTCCGCCCAATTCTTGTACAGATTTGGAGGATTTTGGTATACAGCTAGCATACTTAGATGACAGCAAGCCATTTTGGTAAAAAAATCATGCTAAGATGTCAATCAGATGCATGAATTCAGTTTCTTTAATAGTAAAAGAAAATGAAAATTTCCGGTATCTAAGCATATATGTTTCTCTATTAATTCTTCATCCCAACTAAACCATTGATGTTTGTGGCTCCAAATAAACCTGCACAAGGTTTGTTCCGCCCGATTCTTGTACAGATTTGGAGGATTTTGGAATACAGCCAGCATCCTTAGTTGACAGTGAACCCATTTTGGTAAAAAAAATCATGCTAAGATGACAATCAGATGCATGCGATCAGTTTCTTTAACAGTAAAAGCAAAATGAAAATTTCCAGTATCTAAGCATATATGTTTCTCTATTAATTCTTCATCCCAACTAAATCATGATGTTTGTGGCTCCAAAATAAACCTGCACAAGGTTTGTTCAGCCCAATTCTTGTACAGATTTGAAGAATTTTGGTATACAGCCAGCATCCTTAGTTGACAGTTAACCCATTTTGGTAAAAAAATTATGCTAAGATGCCAATCAGATGCATGAATTCAGCATCTTTGACAGTGAAAAGGAGAGAAATCAAGAGAAATTACCGAAGAGAGAGAGGGGGGCGACGAGCGGGGCGACGAGCGGTGGCATAGGAGATAGAGAGAGAGCGGGACGACGAGCGGTAGTTTTCGATCGCAAATTCACCGCGAAATAGAGAGAGGGAGGAGGGAAATCGAATTGGACTGTCGAAGATGACAAAGGGACGGAGGCGAAGCGCGAGAAATAGAGAGAGGGAGGAGGAAAAACGAAGGCGGCGAAATTAGGTTTGGAAAATTAGCGAGCGAAATGTTAGGGTTCGCGGGGATTTATCTCAGCTAATTCACCGGCGTTTGAAATTACAAACGCCGGTGAATGTATTTATATATTCCCCGGCATGTGTTATTAAAACGCCGGTGAATAATACCATTCACCGGCATTTCAAAACGCCGGTGAATATCATGAATCCCCGGCGTTTTATATAGGCCGCCGGTGTATAACCATCCAATCTGGCGCCCCATTCCTGGTCACTCCCTACCCCGACGCGAATGGTAAAACGCCGGGGAATATACGCCGGTAAATCGCACATGTGTTGTAGTGGATTAAGAAGGATTTATGTTTGCTCTGGGATATGATTATGATGGCTTTGATTTGGGTTATCTGGAAAGAGCGTAACAATAGAGTTTTTGTTAAGAAATCTATGGATATTGTTCACATTCTTGATTCCATTTGTTTTTTTGTTTCCTCTTGGACAGATATCCTTCCCCTTCTAAGAAAATCAAAGCTGATGTGAGTGTGTTCGTGGATGCCTGCAAGTCTTTCATCCCTCCTGTAGGCACTTTTCCTAATCCAGTTATATCTCCTGCTGCGATCCCTTCATCTGTTCATGGTGATTCTCAGAGTAATGTTATTATGATTGAGGATGATGATGATGAAGCTTCTGCAGATGTCCACGTACATCTCAATCAGGATGATGATGATTTGGTCTCTCACACTCTTTCTACTATTTCGGCTATGTCTGCTCACCATCAAGAGCTTGTCATTGGCATTCTTCTTGTGCACAATCTGCAGTCTGCTCATGAGGATCAAGCGTCTTCGAGTTCAGAGTCCGGTGGCAACTTCTAATATGTCTCTTTACTTGGTTGTTATCCCTGTTATCTGTAGTTTAGTCTGTTTCTGGAAGTTTTTGTCCTCTTAGTGTGAGGTTTTTTTGCTTTGGAGTCTGGCGAAGGTGTGATCCTCTGTTTGAGGATGTTTTGGTTCTGTTGTACCTCACTACTCTTTGGAGTCTGTATGAACTCTTGTGTGCTGGACCTTATATTTTTGTTTGCTTGGTTGAAGCCTTCGGGCTTTATCCCTTTAATAAAAAAAAAAAAAAAAAAAAAAAAAGTGGTCGGACTTAATACTTTACTGGAAATGCAAAATCACTTCCGTCAAAAGCTAAAGCACAGTCATTAGGTTAGTGGTGAAAAAAAGGGAAAGTCAAAGCCCCAATGTCGTAGAGTGTTTGGCCTTAACTCATTTTAAAGTGGTCTTATCGAAAACCTATTTTAGGTTAAAAAAAATAAATAAATAAATAAAAAAAAGGGTTTAATTTACAGTAGGAAAGTGTTTGGCCTTAACACAAATGTTAAATATTAATTGGAACCATTTTTGGTCAGCTAGCTTGCATTATATTACCTTATTCAGTCAGTCTGTGTGTGTATCGACAATTCGACATTTTGATTCAACTTTTTCTTCCTAATATTAGTTTAGTTCATTGGGTTCTTATTGTTGTAAGTTTGGAGTATATATCTTTGCCATGTGGTTTGAGCTCTATGCTAATGAATGCATATTTATATTTGACCAATAGGTTATATAATGCGTTACAGATTCTAGCTAATTATAACTTGGCCTAGTTCTAATAAATGGTTAAGAGTTCAAGAAATACAACACACTATAACTATCTCCAATCTCTAATCTCCAAACAGAAGACCTTACTGTCATTTGTAAATCTACCGACGTGTATATTGTACGTGCATAATTAATGTGAAGGAGATCTTAGGTTTGAGTCCTCACATTTTTTACTTTAATTTTTTTAATATATTAAATGTGCATCACACGTGCATGTAAATTACTATTTATTTATTTATCTATCTATCTATAATATAATATATAATCTCTACTACATTAATGGGAGAGTTGGGTTTGTAACAAACAAATCTTAACTTTGTATCTATATAAACACGTATAATACACGTCCAAATTATATCCAACAAATATAAATGTGTACCGTACGTGTAGCCAAATCAAAACATTCAAATATAAACTATTTTTTTCTTATTCGATATTTATTCATTTAATTAGTGAATATAAATTCAAATATAAATGCTCAACCAAAAAGCGAAGAGAATGTCTCAATTAGTGAAGATTACAAGTCTGTGTCGAACAATTGTTTTCTAAACCAATCTTCGCCAATCTCTTCTGGCAACAACCAAGCGTTGAAAACAATCTTCGCTAGTCAATATGTAAGTCGACCGTTTCCTGTATTCAGGTTAGGCCAGAACCACTTCATCGACAACTACTATTTTGTTTTCCCTTCAGGTTATCGCAGAATTTAAGTGTTCGATCAGAAACTAATTAATCCATTCAACAAACTCGCATTTATTTATTTATTTATTTATTTATTTTTAGGGAAAAGCGTGGTTCTAACCAGGGATTCTGGATTCGAGCCTCCACTAAATTATCCACCCCACCCAATACCAATCAGGACATTTCCTGTTGGTAACAAACTCGCATTTTCAATTTTTTTTTTCTTTCAATCTTTTAGCCTAACTGTCAATATACATACATTTCAGACTTGTTAGTTGTTACAGAGGAGAGTGACAGCCATTTCATATTGTTGGTTGTTCCTTTTACTTTTGCCCATGTAGACTATGAAATTGTAAGAGAAATTAAACTCTCTCCTTCATTTCTTGCCACTGAATTTGCCCCCCCACCTTTGAATCCAGTGGGGCCCCCACCACCTCTAATGTGATGCAGACTTGTGACTCCATATCTCCATCACTGAGAGTAACCCTTCAACCTGTTCATGTGACTCTTATTTGTATCTAGGGTTTCTTGCTAATTCCTAATGTTGGAATACAACAACTGGTACCACCTCTCTTTAAACTCTAAGGACTTACTCATCATAATTAGGTTTTCAATCTCACATCAAAAGTTTTCAAATGCTCAATTAAGCGACAATTAATGTCGGTTAAAGATGAACTTCATAGGCTTGTTCAGTTTGCTTCAGAGATGGCAAACAGACAAGACATTATTGATTAGAACCCCTACTACACATGTATACTCTAGGGGACCCCTTCTATTATTAGTGTGTTAAATCATAGATTAATTCAAATACACTTTGTCTATATGCCTATTTTTCGCTCTGATATACAAGATAAATCAGTTTTGTTACCCCTAAAATCCGTAAATTTGTCACTGAGTCAATTGTAGCATGGTAAATTTGGACAGTTTTACATTAGTGCACGAAATTGTCTATAGAGGAGACAAAGACAAAGTTCAGGGTTTTTTTCTTACTAAAACTTGACTTAGAAAATGCCTATAACACCGTAGAGTGTGACTGTGTGGACGAAGCATTGCAACTTAGAGGCTTTGGGCTGCAATGGAGGGCATGGATGAGATTGTGTGTTCGAGATGGAAAGTCTTTCATTCAAATTAATGGAGAATATGGTAAAGAGATTGGTTACCACAGAGGTCTAAGACCAGGAAACCCGTTATCCTCACTTCTTTTCACAATTATTGCTGACGGATTGGCGGAGAGGAAGAGATGCATAATTATTGAAGGGAGTTAGTATTAGAGGAATTCCTAAGCCGTTGACAATTCTACAGTACGCAGATGACATATTGATGTTTGGAAGGGCTAGGATGGACAAAATCATATCAATCCGTGTTATTCTGAGATATTTTGAAGTTTGGTCCGGAATGTCGGTTAATTTGCATAAGAGTTGTGTGGTGGGACTCAGCAACGAATGTGTGAACCAAATAAATATGACATCTACTATGATGGAGTGTGAGAAAGGTCAATTTCCGATCAAATACCTTGAAACACCTATTAGACCTGGAAAGTTACGAAAAGAAGATTGGAACCCACTGGTGGAATGAATTGAGAAGAACTTAGCAGGTTGGAAAGGATAGTTTCTTTCGTTGGGAGGTAGAATTACCTTGATCAACACAGTCCTAAGTAGTCTGCCAACTTACTGGATGCCTATATATGAACTCCCGAAATTGGTAGTTGAGAGAATAAACAAGTGCATAAGACATTTCCTATGGAAAGGTACCCAAGAAGACGGTAAAGGATATCATTTAGTCAAGTGGGATAGAGTGTGTAAGAAGAAAGAGTTTGCACTACAACAAAATGATTTTACACCGGCGACTTTACTCCGGCGTTTTGGTAGAAACGCCGGTGTAGAGCCCAGGCAATAAACGGGGTATAATCCACCCCTTCTAGTCCGGCGTTTCGTAAAAACATCGGGGTAGAGTTGGAAAATTATACCCTTTCTTACGAACCCAGACCCCGGCCCCCTCGATCTATCTCTCTCTCACTCAATCCCTAATTTTTCCTCTCACTTCCGCGCGATCAAGAACCCAAGCCTCCCGACCGTCGTCGTCCTCCACCATCGTCACCCTCCGCCCTCCGTCGCCCTGCCCCCCGTCCCCCCTCCCCACGTCGCCTAGCCCTCTCTCTCACAAACCCTAGCCCCATTCACAAATCCACGCCCCGACTACACCCCGAACCTTCCTACCCCGTATCTCTCAGAAACCCTAGCCCCCCCATGCCCCCTACGTCATCGTTCAAGTCGCTCTCGCCGTTCCAGTGCCGTCTCTCCGATAATTATCATCTTCCTCCATCTTGCAAACCCTAGGTATGAATTTGAGAATTTGGGAATTTGTTAATTTGTGAAGTAGAGAATTTGTTAGTTTGTGAAGTATAGAATTTGAGATTTTGGGAAGTAGAGAATTACATAATTTGAGAAGGTGTTAATTTGTGAAGTATAGAATTTCGGAATTTGTTAATTTGAGAATATGAGAATTGGTTCTTATCCTCATGTTGATTTGAGAATATGAGAATATGATGAGTGGAAAGAGGGACTTCTGGAGATTCAGCGGAATGCCCTCTCTGTGTCCAGGTTTCGTGTTCTTCCTCCGTTATAGTGAGTTAGTTTTACATGCATGGCTACAGACATTTTGATGATTTGATAGTATTAAATGCTTGTATATGCACATTGCTCACAGAGGTTACTCCTTGTCTTTACAAATGCACTTTGTATGATGCTTTAGTTTGATCTTTGTGTGTAATGCTGATATATGATTATCCATCAGCAGTAGTTAATAAATGTGAACAATTTCTACATCTTTTCTTTTGATTATGAATAGCTTCTGGCTTATGGTATTGTTCCTAACTCAATTTTATTGTGTGAAATGATATTTGTTGACTGCTTAGAATTTGATTTCTTATTGTTTATTCTGATATAAATTTTTAATGACAATTCTTAGATAGAATTAGATGGAAGATTAGCTGATGCATGCCTTGTGTGAATGATTAATTGATGTTCTTGTCTAAATTGTCCGTTTATGAATTAAATGGAGGACTCTTAGTCTTTAGTTGATACACACAATTGATGTGGTGCAAATCTTATTAGTAAGGTCAAGGTATATATATGCCTGTAATATACAGACGTTACTGGAAGAGATAGATGTAACCAAAAAGTTAATTGCAGAAGATTATGTTTTCTTGTCAAATAAAGTTAGTTTCCTGCTGCTATTAATGTGCAGATCAATGTGCTAATTGACCTTGAATATGCAGTTAAACCATGACGTGGAAAAGGATTGGCAGATTGGTTTGAATTTCTAATTGATGAACTCTCTCTCTCTCTCTCTCTCTCTCTCTATATATATATATATATATATATATATATATATATATATATATATATATATATATATATATATATATATATTTGTTTTGTTGTTGAGATAAATTGATGAACTATTATAAGATAAGAACTGCTCATTGTTATCCTGCTTAACATGAGGTTAACACCTTCATAATCAAAGTGTGAATTTGTGAAGTATAGAAGTTTCTCAACTCATCCCTTCATAATCAAATGTGCTAAGCAGGATGTTCTTTTGTCAGTTATCGTCTCTTTTAATTTAAATCTTGCTCAACATGAGGTTAGCATGTAAAAGTTGTAAAATTTCAGCTTTTGTACTCTTCTAAACTAGAAAATGGGTGAGTGGACAATCATGGTTGTGCACTGATCTTACTTGTATGTGAATTTTGTTTTACTCTTTCTCTTGAGTTGATGTTGTTGAAGTTGTGCATGCAGACTTATCTGATACACCTCCTTGCATTAGTATTTGCTGATCATTGACAACAAATGTCATTGTGCACTTTTTGTAATCAGTAGTAACTAGCCCTAAGAGTTCCAATCACTGAACTCCCAAAACTACTTCACTTCCATTTATAGACAACACATAGAGATCACTTCCATGTATAGGCAACACATAGTGATCAATGTGAAATGAATGGCCCTGCATAGTTATGGGATGGGAGCATATATGCACTGGCCTTACAATCCAATGTAGCTCCATTGCCCACATTTACTTTGAAATTTGGAGCCTCTATAAAGTTGTGAATGCTACCAATATCAATTAAAATTTGAACAGAAGTGTTATTGATCATATCTTGACCTCTTAAAGTTTTAGCCTTTTAGGTGAAGGATGGCCAGATATGGCATGATAAGAGATTTCAAGTACTCTGTTTGTTACTAGAATCTTGTATCGTCAGCTATGTTGGAGTTCATCAATGAAAGCACCAACTATTTATTATGTTTATGAGATTACAATTTGATGATATTATACTATTATTGCTTCATTCATATATATTATAATGGGTCTCTTTTAGTTTTGCAATTGGTTCTGATTAATAAGAGTGCTGAAGGTTTTTTTTTTTAATTTTTAAATTTTTTTTTTTTAAAAAAAATATAGCTACACCGGCGTTTTTACAAGCGCCGGTGTAGCTTTCAGCAAAAAACTGTCAGTCTAACCGGCATTTTAAAAATGCCGGTGTAGGTGATGGCCGAAAACAGTACTTCTAAACGAAACCACACATTCCCCGGCGTTTTTACGACCGTCGGTGTAGTTTTAACCTACACCGGCGGTCGTAAAAAACGCCGGTGAATGTCCCTGAGCTACAGCGACACACGATTCAGCGACACTTGCACTGGCGATTTATAAAACGCCGATGGTATCTACAGCGGGGTTTATAAACGCCGGTAAATGTCCAAAAAAATGCCGATAAAGGCTGTTAGTCTTGTAGTGTTGGAGGAATGGGAATCACCAATCTCAAGGACATGAACAAGTCACTTCTCGCCAAGTGGTAGTGGAAGACGAACAAACGTGGGAGGACTTGGTGGGGTAATTCTTTTCAATTGTATAGGAGACGGAAGAAATACAGATTTGGACGAAGGAGTAAACATGGGAAGGCATCATTCTTGTAGAGAGATATCGCAAAGGTGTGAGAGTTATTTCATGCTAACACAAGAAGTAAGTTATGGAATGGTAAAGATACCAGATTTTGGAAGGACAAATAGTGTGGGGATAATACTCTAGTGTCTCGGTTCCCAAATCCAGCGGAACAAACGATGAACGACAACGTGATGGTGTCAGATGTGTGCAAAGATGACGGAAACCGAGCCAAAGTGAACCAAGATCAGCTTCATAGACTAAAAATATCGGTCATGGAAGGAATCCAATTTTCCAACAAAGATAGAGATGTTAGAGAATGGACGTTAGATTCTAGCAAGATGTACTCAGTTAGCTTCATGTATCGTCATTTAAATGACGGTGGGATGAGAAATCATGAAGCTAATATCATTTGGAAGTCTAAAAGCCCGCCAAAAAGTGAAAGCTTTCATGTGGCTAGTGATGAATCACGCTATTCTCTAAAAAATTAACCTTAGGAGACGTAATGTCCCAATTGATGTGGCGTGTCAGAGATGTAACATAGGGGAGGAAGAAATTAATCCCATATTCATTGATTGTCCTAAGGTGAAACTTACATGGGAAATTTTGGGGTTGGGGTTTGGACTGGTAGTGACTGCAACATATATTAACGAGGTTTGGGGAAGCTTGAGGAATACACACATTAGGAAAGAGAGTAGAGGGAAGCGAGATATTACGGTTGCTGCTATTATATGAATTTTATGGCTTGATAGAAATAATGCATGTTTCTGTAATATTAACTGCAGTTTTAACTCCATGTTTTATAAAATTGTGGATCTAATAAATGTATGGGCAGGTCACTTGGGGGTGAGGAAGAGACTCCGCACGGAAGAGGAGTAGAGCCGATAGTGAAAGTGGCAGTCGCCTAGCTCTCTTGCTCCTAGCTGATAGTAGTAGGCTTTTTTGAATAGGAGATGGTGGCTATGTGCATCATGACCTGTTAGGAGGATGTCCTGCAGTGATTTAGTCCTTGTATCTTGTGTTTTTCGTTTGATGTACTAGACTAGAGTGGACTCTATTTGGTTATAATATTTTGTACTATTTGGTTTGTTAATTCTCAGAACTGGTCGGTCACTATTATTATCAAAAATATATGTATCCTTATTTCCTTGGGACTAAAAACGAAAATTGACCAATTCCTCATTTCAGTCTTTTTACTGGATTGACTCGAGCTGACTCATGTTCGGGAGGGTTTGTCTAACAGAAGAAGTCAAAAGTCACACCAACCTGTAATAACTTATCAGTCTGTTGCTTGATAGGAACCTGAGTAACCCGACAACCACTTCCGTCGAATAGGGTGGCCTCGACATTACAGTTTCTGTGACATTGTGGATTTTGAGGCTGGATAGAAATGCATTTTACTTTTGTCAGTTAGAGTACGTACGTCTTCAATTCACAATTCTATGCATCGGTATATTCACATTAATTTATTCTTGGGGGAGCAAGGAAGTTCCTGAGACGAACGGGTTCCGCATCAGGCCTAGGTGGCCGCGAGAAATCATGCTCATTTACTTGCTGTTGCTTATGTTGCTTAGGTTGCTTAGGTTGCTTCTGTAGTCTATGCTGTATATTGAACTTTGAGACTATATTTTGGTTGGTGATGTTTATGTAGGGAGGATGGATATTTGAGGTCGGTGTAGTTTCGTTATCCACTCATTAATGGAACGAAGTGATCACTATGTCACTCTTCGACTCCCAAAAAAAAAAAAAAAAAAACACTTCTTCCGACGAAAGACATCTCAATTGCTGAACACATTCAGAGGCCGGGCTATAATTAGACGGCAAACCAATTCGTTAAAAGTGTTTCCGTATTCTCCAAAAACTTAGCAAAACTGTTCTCCCTTTCTGTTAAACTTAAAGAAAACATAGATTCGGTTGATCCGCGGAGAATTCACACCAGTAGAAGCATGAGGAAACATTTAATAGCTCTTTTCGCTTGTTACCGGAATTTGGGGTTGTTTGATGAACGAAATTAGTCATATCTAATGATATATACTATCTTTCTTTCTTAACAAAAAAAACTTTCAGGTATATATACTTCTCTCATTGCTGTTTTTGTGCCTACATAACTTTAGGGCTTCTATCATACTCATGCTCTCATTTATAGAATACAAACAATGGGGTGGCCGCAATTTGCATTTGAGGAATTAGCTCATGGTCTTTAGTAACTGAAAAGGCCTAGTCATCTTTTATCAAAAAAAAAAAAAAAAACTGAAAAGGCCTTTGGAAAAATATATTGACTGTGAGGTCCACAAAGAAATTATTCATTATTACAATCCAAAAATGCAATGTGTTAATATATCTAGGTTTATATATTTAGCATGGATCTCTGCTTTCTAGGGTTGGTAAAGTGTCTCTATGTTTGATGATCACAAACCTTGTTGTCAAACTATCTTTTTTAAAGAAGAGAACATGGGATTATGTTAATTAAGGTTAATCTTTATCCATTCATTTGCATGGCAAGGTTGAACCTTTTTAGTCTATAAGATGATGTGATCTTAAGTAAATAAACCAAATTAATTAATTATGGAAATAACTCCCATAAAAGATTGGTAAACATTTTAGACAGTAATTAGTGAGTAGTAGTACTCTTCGTTTCAAACTGCATTTTCTTGTATCAACTTTACTAGTACTTGACAATAATTTATCAAGATCCTTATGTATGAAATTTATTTCACTAATTTTAGTACAAAGATTAGAATACTTTTGGTGTTCAATGAATCTCAAACTTCTAAATTTCAAATCAATTTTAGCAAATGAGAAATATAACTAGAAGCTCTAAGAGCATCCAAAGTCGTTCAATGAAAAAAATGACAAAATGCATATTTTAGCAATGCATTTCTTCGAAATGCTACAGTCGTTGAAAGGTAAAAAATGCATAAATTTATTTAAAAAGTAACAGACGAAACATGATGTTTCGTCTGTTAATAAAAAAAAAAATTTATACAGGCCGAAAGTTAAAAAATATTAATAAAAAATACGGGACGAAACATGACAAAGAAAATTAAAAAAAATAAATAAATAAATAAAAGGAATGGGACGAAACATGATGTTTATTCCCACATATGGGAATAAACATGATGTTTATTCCCACATATTTTATTTGGTTTTTATATATTTTTTTAATTCGGACGAAACATGATGTTTCGTCCGATCAATTAACAATATAATTAAATAATCCTGACGAGTCAGCTATAATATGCATTTTGTTATTTCGAATGCTATTTCTTCATTTCTACTGTACACAGATTGCTAAAAAAAGGGCAAAATACATCACGACTGTGCGCGCTACAGTACCAAAAAAATGGCAAAACAAACGACTGTGGATGCTCTAAGACTGCACTACACACGTACGTTATTTGGTAATAGATTACTATAGGGCCGGCCCTGAGTTTTCGGGGGCCCAAGGCGAAAAGCCCAAATAATTATTTTTGGAGCCCCTAATTATAATATAATTTTTTACACGCAAAATACGTCCCTATATTTATAAGGAAAATACAAAGTCTGAGGTGGCCGCCTCACCGGCCTCAAGGTGGGGCCGGCCCTGGATAACTATCTTGACATCGGAATAGGCCACAGCCACAAAACCTAGGCCATAATGTCTTCTTCTAGTTGATGGGCCCCATCCCCAACCAAAAAGCCAGCAATGTATGAATATATCACCTCTCCATCACATTATAATAATTTTACAGTCCCATGTGCCACATACTGCAAGAAATACTAGAGACATTGGAAAAGAGTCCCAGATTTCTCAATTTAGTTTGGAGTAACAACACTGATGCCTTGCTTTTTCCTCTTTTTCTTTTTTCCTTGATAAGGCAATGTATTGAATTGGAGCTTTGGCTAACAGGGTACTCGTGTTTCCTTCTCTTCCCTTCTTTATTTTTTGATAATAATAGATTATTATATTTATATTCATGATCGAGTATGAGCTGATAGAAATTCACTGCCACCAATTTTGATGCAACTTGGAGGAATTTGGCCATCCATCACTTTTAGAGGCCAATAAGAGCCTGTTCTGTTCTGTTCTGTTGTTGTCAATGTGGTCTTTCTTCTCCTTTTCAATGTGTTTTCAAGCTGGAATTTTGATAGATCATATATGGGACAATGGTGAAAACTCTTTGAGCTGGGATCACAACTCTACAAATTAATTAAGGGGCATGTTTGCTTGTTCTCATTGTGTATATATATGAATCAAATTCCTACCATCAACTCTTTCCGGTTCGTAGCTGTCGGCATATATAGAAAATAACAAGGAGAGGGATTTCTAGTATCTCAATTAGTTTCGCTTGCAAAAGCAGAAATTTGGATTGAATTCCTGACTTAAAAAGTGTGAGGACATGTCACTGCACCGCGCGCGCTATATGTGCTTGACTAGCTACTACCACTATATTTTATGAGTGTCTACATTGCACGTCCTAGAAAAATCCGTAAAATTTTTATTCTTACACACGAGAGTTTTTTTTTATCATAATAGGTTGGCCTAGGCCTCCCAAGTTTCATTAAAAAGTTTTTAACAAAACCCAAAACACCACAATAACAGACAATGATGTTCATGTATCCCACAAGCGGGCCATATGGTCATTTCCTGTTACCAAATGAGTCCTCCCACCCTACATGGTAAAGACCCACCCAACTGAAACCCAAAAATACATATCACCTGATACAAGAAACCAAAAAACAAAATACAAGAACAAACAGCCATCCAACTACATCAGCTGAACACCAAAAGCCGCAATGGTGCCTGTTCCTCACTCTTCTTTCCCATGCCATCACCCCTCTTGTGGTATACCTTCCCTTTCCTGTGATACATCTGTTAGAACCTGAATAAGAAATTCTAACAAAGTTGTGAAGAATTCAAATACAGAAATGAAAACAGTAAGTAATAAACTTGTACAGAGTCGAGATTTTAAGAATCTCTGTCCTTAAAGCAGAATTTGCCCCGTAGTGCGACGGTTTCCGGCAAATCGCTTCCCAGGATACAACTGTACCTTCTCTGAAGAATGCGGCACCCTTGCTTCAGAGACAACGAACTGCTGTCTGTGTGTACTCTCAGTTGACAGACCCTGGACTCAGAGCAGAGGAAGAAGAAGAGGAAGACTCAAGTGGAAAAATTTTCTGTGTCTGTTTGGGAGCTGATGTCTGGGTATAAGAGTTGGACTGGAGACTGTTCAGCAGCCATTACTCTGTAACAGCAGAGTAATGGGGACTCTTCAGTTTAGTAACTGGTGAGCCATTACTCTGCTGTTACAGAGTAATGGCCTCAGTTACTGAATCTGAAAAGTCTTTTCAGTTCAGTAGGGGAAAAGGCTGTCTGGGCAAAAAAATAAAAAAATTTAAGCCAGACCAAACCAAACCAGACCAAGCCGAGCCGAGCCGAACCGAACCGAACCGAGCCGAGCCGAGCCGAGCCGAACCGAGCCGAAGCCGAAGCCGAAGCCGAGGCCGAGGCCGAGGCCGAGGCCGAGTCCTCTCTCCACTACACGTTAGTGGTAACCCCCGGGCCACGCCCTCTAGTCCAGTTTTCTAGTATATATACTAGTAAAAATCTTTCCCAATTTCCGATATGGGACTATCCATTTGTTAAGTTGGTACCTTTCAAGTACCCAACTTTGGATCAACATTTCTCATTCATACGGAATTGGTTTTTGGCAAGTGAGTATACTACGGAATAGTACTCGACGAGAGGATCGCAATCCACTCATTTTCCGGCACCGCCGGTGGCCGGAGCTCACCGGAATCCGGCCCGGAAAACTGCAAAAACTAATTCCAACAACATCATGCTGGGCGGCATTGTCCGTGAACATGCTCCTGATCTTCTTTGATTGTTCTTCACCTGCCGTATTAGATCAGAATAAGATAACAACAATAATCTTGGAATGCAGTTGTGGATGCATGATGTGTCTGTGAGCTAATCTAAAAATTCGATTGTTCCGTTCTAACCATAAGCCTCAGCATATAGCCGCTACGCCAATGTCCCAAATATCAAAATAACTGCTGTGAATGTTACCCTCTTTCCACTCCCCCCATGCATCATTAATCGTTTGTGGCCCTGGCCCTGGGCTACCGAATCTGTTCAGTAGATCCCCCCAAATTGGCATCGCGAAGCTGCGCGTCACTAAGAGATGGTCCACCGTTTCGTCCTCCTGATTGCACATACCGCAATTTGCCGGGCCCTGCCACTTTCTCCTAGCAAAGTTATCCCGTGTTAGGATTGCTTTTCTGCGTGCCAGCCAGTTAAAAGTCCTCACTTTAAGTGGCACTTTTGCCTTCCACACCGGGTCATAGACTCTAACCCCCCCCATCATTTAACCTTTTATAAGCCGATTTTGCCAAGAAAACACCACCTTTTTCTGCCTCCCACCGAATTTTGTACTGATGATTGTTGAAATATAGTAATTGTATATTCTGTTTCCTAATATAGGAAACAGATTCCCCAAATCTCTCATCTTCGCAATCTTCTCTCAATCTCTTTTCTTCTTCTCCAAGAATGTAATCCTTATATATAGATGTATACAGTGAAGAATAAAGTAGAATAATAAGAATAAGAATTTTCCTCCAAAATTATTTTCTTCATGGTATCAGAGCCTAACATGATCTAGGCTAGTTGAAGAAGAAGAAGAGACAGAGGCCATTGGTTCTAACGCCTCCATCCCGATCCCGATCAAATCCAGATCCCCGAATCTGCCAGTTGTTTCCGCTGTTCATCTTCCCCAACACAGAACCCACGGCCATTGAGCCCCGACCTCCTCATCCAGATCAAACCCATTACTTACCTCGTCTACCCCGTTCGCCTCCTCCGACGAACTACCTCCTCCGGCGACCCCCAACTCCCGTCAGCCGCTCCCACGCACCCCCCCTCGACACCCAGGTTCCCAAATCTCCACCCCGGCCTCCATCTTCCCTGTTCTCGACATTAACGACAGCCAGAGCACCCAACTCTTTCCTCTCTCCTCCCTGATCGATCGCCGGCACACCGCACCACCAGCGCCGCCCTCTGCGCGTCGACGACTTAGCACCAGACGCCCCGACCCTGCCCTCCTTCCCCGTTCATCGACAACAGCAGCCTCAACCCAAATACCCCTTCTTCCCTCTCTGTTCAATCGGCGACCCCGCCAGCGACGCCACCTCAGCGGCGCCGCCCCCATCGTCGACCTCACCAGCGCGCCGTCGCCCCTGGCCGGCGCTTCCCTCTCTATCGTTGCTGCTGTCTTTTTTTTGATTGTTGCTGTGGTCTTCTTTGAGTTGCTGTTTTGTGAAGAAGGGGAGGGATTGATCCAGTGTTGGATTGTTGTTGTTTTGCTGGTTGTTGAAGACTTGGAGCTGTTCTTGACCAAGTTGTGTTGTTTGCTATTGGTTGCTGAAGATCAGATTCATTGTTTTTCCCCTTTGTGGCGCTACCATGGGACAAACTGATAGAGCTGAGAAGAGTATTAGACTCGCCTCTACGGAGGCCTCTACATTAGTCACAGCTACAGGTAATGATGGTAAGGTATTTAATATTTCTGCTTCTGTTATGAATAGTGCATGGATAATTGATTCGGGTGCTACCGACCATATGACTTTTGATTCTAGACAAGTTCAAAATTTTCAACCATCCACTAAATCGACTGTGTCCACTGCCAATGGTGACCCTGCCACTGTTACTGGCGAGGGTACCATACATCTCACAAATAACCTAACCTTAGATACTGCCTTAGTTGTGCCATCCTTGAATTTCAACCTATTATCTGTTGCTCAAATAACTACTGTCTTACATTGTATTGTAGTCTTTTGGCCTTCTCATTGCGTGTTTAAGGATTGGTTATGGGGTTAGGCACGGGAAGCTCTATTACCTAGATTTAGAATCTGAAAGTTCGAGCAAATTGACTCAAGCTCTAAGTGTGGAAGGATCCGAAGATGAGAAGAAGAAATCAGATATTTGGCTGTAGCATCGACGTCTAGGGCATGCTTCTTTTGGTTATTTGAAGAAATTATTTCCAAGTTTATTTTTAAAGTTGGATATATCTACCTTTCGGTGTGATGTGTGTGAACTTGCAAAAGGTCATCGTGTCTCTTTTCCTCCAAGTCCAAGTAGAAGCTCCCTTCCTTTTATGATTATTCATTCTGATGTTTGGGGTCCATCCAAAATCACTACATTTGGAGGAGCCAAATGGTTTGTGATCTTTATTGATGACTGTACCCGTATGACCTGGATTTGTTTGATGAAGTCGAAAAGTGAAGTTAGTGGTTTGTTTCAGAAATTTCACAAGCATGTTATGATTCAGTATAAATCACAAATTCAAGTTCTTAGGAGTGATAATGGCGGAGAGTACCTGAGTTCAAATCTGCAACAATATTTGGTGGAACACGGAATTGTTCATCAGACTACATGCTCGTATACACCTCAACAGAATGGAGTTGCAGAAAGGAAAAATAGATACTTGCTCGAAGTGGTCCGTGCTTCTCTCATCCATGGAAATCTGCCACTCATTTATTGGGGAGAAGCCCTTGCTTCTGCTGCATACTTAATCAACCGAGTTCCCTCTAATATCCTAAACTTTCTCACACCGTTTCAAGCATTAACTGAAGCTGTGAATGCACCAAAAGTCGTCAACTTGCCACCTCGTGTGTTTGGGTGTGTTGCATTTGTTCATCTTCATTAACATGAACGCAATAAGTTAACTCCTCGAGCTGTCCGCTGTGTTTTCGTGGGATATGCACAGAATAAGAAAGGGTATCGGTGCTGTCACCCACCAACTCAAAAGATGTTTGTGACTATGGATGTTGTGTTCCATGAAGATGAGATGTATTTTTCCACTGAGGTTGAACTTCAGGGGGAGCACCGAAATGAAGTTCAAACTCTTGCCTATGATGAAGTAGTTACTATTCAAACTGAACAATCAGATATAAGGGGAGAAAATCAAGATGTAAGTAATGACGATTACTCGAATGAAGACTTGGTTGAGGAAGAAAATTTCCACGAAGATCTGCAGTCAGTGCCGAACCTCCATGAAGATGAGCCATCTCCACCACCAGCACCATCTGAACCATCTCCACCACCAATACCATCAGATCTATATCTACTCCCAGCAGAACCCCAAAACCAATCGTCATCGCTGTCCGAAGCTCCAAGAAGAGAACTCCCAAACCGTATTACTAGAGGTATCCCCAAACCCACTTACGAGCCTAATCCCACTAGTAATGTCAGGTATCCCATGAGTCATTATGTATCCACTCACCGATTGTCTGAATCAAATAAGTCATTTGTAAATCAATTATCTGCTGTATCTATTCCTAACAGTGTGCAGGAAGCCTTAGCCGATCCAAGATGGAAAGCAGCTATGGATGAGGAGATGAAGTCCTTGAAGAAGAATGATACTTGGGAGATAGTCGAGCTGCCAGGAGAAAAGAAGCCAGTAGGATGCAGATGGATTTATACAATGAAATATAAATCGGATGGTTCGATAGAGCGGTACAAGGCAAGGCTGGTTGCCAAAGGGTACACTCAAACTTATGGAATTGATTATGACGAAACATTTGCACCTGTGGCAAAGTTCAACACTATTCGAGTTCTACTGTCACTTGCTGCAAATCTTGACTGGCCGTTGGAGCAATTTGATGTGAAGAATGCATTTTTGCATGGGGAATTGACAGAAGAAGTCTATATGGATCTTTCACCAGGGTCGAACAGACCAGTCCAACACAGCAACAAAGTATGTCGTCTGAAGAAGGCATTGTATGTACTGAAGCAGTCGCCAAGAGCCTGGTTTGAGAGATTTACAAAATCAATGAGGACATTCGGATACGATCAGAGTAATTCTGATCATACTCTATTCTTAAAAAGAAAAGAAGGTAAAATTACTGCTCTCATTATTTATGTTGATGATATGATAGTAACTGGAGATGATCCCGAGGAGATGAAGGCATTAAAGAACTACTTGTCACAAGAGTTCGAAATGAAAGATCTTGGTTCTTTGAGATACTTCCTTGGTATTGAAGTTTCTCGCTCAAGAAAGGGGATATTTCTTTCTCAAAGAAAATATGCTCTGGATTTATTGAAGGAAACTGGAATGTCCGCCTGTCAACCGATTAGTACACCATTGGAAGAATGACTGAAACTATGCAACGAAGCTGATCAAGTGCCTTGTGATAAGGAAAGATATCAGAGATTGGTAGGACGACTAATGTATCTTGCACATACACGGCCAGATTTGTCATATGCTTTAAGTGTGGTAAGCCAGTTTATGCATGCACCTCGGGAACAACATATGAACACGGTGATGAGAATTATGAGATACATTAAGTCAGCCCCAGGAAAAGGAGTCTTATTTGCAAAATATGGTCACTTGAAGGTTGAGGCATATACTGATGCTGATTGGGCAGGATCTACAATCGATAGGCGCTCCACTTTAGGATATTTCACCTTTGTTGGAGAAAATTTAGTTACATGGAGGAGCAAGAAGCAAAATGTTGTTGCACGCTCTAGTGCAGAGGCTGAGTATCGCGGAGTAGCTTTAAGTATAACAGAAGCTTTATGGCTGAAACTCCTGTTGCAGGACTTAGGCTATGGTCCAAAGGAACCTATGAAGGTGTATTGTGACAGTCAAGCGGCGTGCGATATTGCGGCTAATCCAGTTCAGCATGATAGGACGAAATATGTAGAGGTGGACAGATTCTTCATCACAAATTAGATGAGAAAGTTATTGAGATATCCAAGGCGAAGTCAGAAGATCAACTCGCAGATATCCTAACCAAGGCTGTTTCGACTCGACTCTTCTTGAAATTTGTTGACAAGTTGGGCATGCTCGATATCTATGCACCAACTTGAGGGAGAGTGTTGAAATATAGTAATTGTATATTCTGTTTCCTAATATAGGAAACAGATTCCCCAAATCTCTCATCTTCGCAATCTTCTCTCAATCTCTTTTCTTCTTCTCCAAGAATGTAATCCTTATATATAGATGTATACAGTGAAGAATAAAGTAGAATAATAAGAATAAGAATTTTCCTCCAAAATTATTTTCTTCAATGATCAGTCCCTGTTGGTTTCCAATCGTTAAGGTATTCAATAAGCTTGTGTTTTTGTCTTCTTGCTTCGCTGGTTAATCTTCCTGTGAGTCTAGGTCTCCATTCACCATTCCTCCAATTTCTAGCCACCCGGTCATATTTGTTACAATTAAGCGAATTTGTATATTTCGCACGAGAGTGAGTTAGTTATATACGACAGATACATACTCGCGAGCTGATAGCTAACTAAACACTACTTAAAACTTCTGAATTTAGCGTTTATGATCATGTCCTGTTACGGTAATTGCCATGCACTAGTTACAGGAGAGAACGATGTTTCATCATAGAATTTGGTAATGGTTTAGTGCAGGGCCGACCCTACGTTCTCGGGGGCCTGATGCGAAAGACCTAAATAATTATTTTTTGGGGCCCCTAATAGCAATATAATTTTTTTGCGTACAAAATACGTGCTTATATTTACAAGGGGAATACAAATTTGGGGACCTGAGGTGGCCTCCTCACATGTGGTTTAGTGCAAAGTTGCTCGGTATACATTGATTATGCCAAGGATCAATTTACCTTTATTAAAGTGGTACATTTATGAATTTGTTTATTATATATGCATGAGAATAATAATGTGTTATAAGGCAAACACCAATGTTTCTAAAGATGAAAGTATCAAGCTGGATGCTCTCATTCAAAAATTCCCACCAACTTATACTCTTAATGTTAGAACATTGGGTGGAGTGGGCATTCCTTTCCTTATGGTACTTCCTAATTCTCCCTTTGGTTTGCCCTAGCTAGATCTTTTCTGCTTCGAACCACATTCTGAAATAAATGAAATTCCTGCACTTGTTAATACTACCAGTTACACCTAAATGAACAATATATGGAATTTAGTTCATAACTGTAAACGCAGCGAGCGCTTACAGTTATGAGATTTTGTTCTTCTCTAATCTGTCATCATAAGAATGGAAATCACAACCAACACTGTAACACCGGATGCAACAACTCTACTGTAACTCACACCAAACCTTTAAATCAGTTCGAAAACTAACCCTATATGTCAAAAGTACTGATTGCCAAATATGATCCGCGCCAGATTAACATTCATACTTTGGAAAAAACTATGTATAAATATTATACTAAAGAAAACGAATAAGAAAGTATTCCTAGCTAATTTTAAGACAACTCCAAGTGCATTAAGTACAAGTATTGAGGAGACTTGATATTTTAGTAAAGAGTAAAAATGATTCTGCCGACCTCAACTAGTTAGAAAAAAGACTGTGATGTTGTAGTAAATAATTCTCTTGATCTGAAACGCAAACCTTTCACTTTTTATAACAGGCCAACACTTGCCTAGGTAATCATGGTTTTCGCCAGGGCCGGCCCTGAGCTCACCCGGTCCCTAGGCGAACTCCTACAAAAATTAAATTTGGGTGCCCCCCAAAAATTGTACAAATTATAATTTGACTTCACGCATAAAAATGGTATATATACAAGGTTATAAAAAAAACCGGGCCCCTAAAAATGCGCAAAAATGGGGGGGGGGGGGGGGGGGGGGGGGGGGGGGGGGGGGGGGGGCGAGTATAAATATTATACTATGTATAAATATTCATACTTTGGAAAAAAACTATGTATAAATATTATACTAAAGAAAACGAATAAGAAAGTATTCCTACCTAATTTTAAGACAACTCCAAGTGCATTAAGTACAAGTATTGAGGATACTTGATATTTTAGTAAAGAGTAAAAATGATTCTGCCGATCCCAACTAGTTCAAAAAAAGACTGTGATGTTGTAGTAAATAATTCTCTTGATCTGAAACGCAAACCTTTCACTTTTTATAACAGGCCAACACTTGCCTAGGTAATCATGGTTTTCGCTAGGGCCGGCCCTGAGCTCACCCGGTCCCTAGGCGAACTCCTACAAAAATCAAATTTGGATGCCCCCAAAAAATTGTACAAATTATACAAATTATAATTTGACTTCACGCATAAAAAAAGTATATATATAAGGTTATAAAAAAAACCGGGGCCCCTAAAAATGCGCAAAAATGGGGGGGGGGGGGGGGGGGGGGGGGGCGAGTCGGCCGCCTCTCCGGCATCAACCTCAGGGCCAGCCCTGGCCCTGGTTTTTGCTGCCACAGATTGAGAAGCAGTAAACCTAGGAATTACTAAGAGTTACACTTATATAATAAGGTGAAGACAATATAAACACCGGACATATTATATCTTAACTTCAAATTTGGAAGATTATTTTTGTTTGTTTGTTTTTTTGAATAAAATGTTACTCCTTGTCTAGGGCCGGCCGGCCCGGCCCCCACCTTGAGGCCGATGAGGCGGCCGTCTCAGACCCTCGATTTTTTTTACAATTTTAGGGATTCCTAAATTTATATTTCCATTCTAAATATAGGCACGTATTTTACGTATAAAAAAATTATATTGTTATTAGGGACCTTCAAAAATAATTATTTGGACCTTTCGTCTTAGGCCCCGGAAACTCAGAGCCGGCCCTGTCCATGTCATAGTCTTGCCTCCAATTTTGATGACTCTCTTCATCCATTTCAACCGTTTATTATCTATCTGAGCTACAACTCGCAATAATTTAAAAGATATTAGAGGGTTGAAGAGGTGCTGTTAGCTAGAGAAAGACAACATAGACATTGCTTAGGGCAGTAGTAGTCATCATAATTTAATCTCTTCTAGTGTAGGATGGGAGAAGTTAAGATTGAGATATGGGAATGGGACTAAAGAAACTAAGAAGAGAAGAAAGACAAGGAAGATAATAAATCAATGAAAAGGACAGGGATTTATAAGATCTAAGTGGTCCCAAGGCGTTAGTTTGCCATCTTTTTCTTTGGTGGGGGGCCCACATGTGCTTAGCCCACTATCATTTCGTTTCTCAAAGCATCATATTCATGCCCCCATTTACTCAATCCATCCATCGTGTTCATGTTCGTGCATCTTTCTCTGTAACTTCTTACCAACTTCAATTCTTCTACTCCCGCATGTATAGACATTTCCTATGAGGCCACAAAAGTGTGTATATTGATTTTTTTTAATAGAGAGGCCCAACAATGACCGGCCCATTTTACTTTTGGAAACAAAAAAAGAACCACAGCCCATTTTGCTTCCATTACTAAACATATATTCTTTTTCGTCGAGTGTGGGGTGCTGTGATTGTCGAACAAGTTAACTCGAGAGTTGTGTTTTTTTTAATCTTCGATGCAAAATAAGTTTCCAGAAGAATTTCAAGAACAAAGGAAAGTGCCGATAGAATGTCCTAGACAGATTGAGGACTTCTGGGACCTGGCAGGCAAAGTGGGTTAGATCAGAGTTTAGGACTTTGTGGGATGTCACGGTAGCAGCTACGTATTGGACTCTATAGCTGGACAGAAACAATACTTGTTTTCGTAAGACTAGATGTACATTTAACATTATGCTGTTCAAAATTCTTGGTCATATTTCTGCTTGGTCAGGCAGGACAGGTGTCAGGAGGAGGTTGCAACCAGATCTTCAAGAGTAGCAACTTCGGGATAGGGGGAGCATGGTCGGGGGGGGGGTTCGGATTTTGCATGTAGAAATGGAAGGATAATGTTTATTGTATGAGGATGGGTTAGTTTGAGGTATTTGGAGATATCTTGATGTATTTTGTGGTATTTTGTATCTAGACCACAGGTGGTCTAGTGGTACTATGGAGGATGTAGTATTAGATTTCATGTTGTTTTCTTAATTTCTCATTAATGAAACCGGTGACTAGTTGATCACTTTATTTTTAAAAAAATAAAAAAAAAAGTGCCGATACTTTGTGTAGCTTAGGCAATTCTTAACGGTAGAGCATAAATTATATCAGTCCCATTCCAACTTTTCAACCGAACGTTAAGAATCAACTCTTTGAGATATAGAATGATCGAGCATTTTGTTCGATCAAAATCACGAAATTATATAATTACCCAATAACTCGTTATTTTTCAGAGAATTTAGAAGAATAAATCGGATTTGCAATATGTAGAAAAACTGTAAATGAACAACAAATAAAGATTTTTCAGATGCAATATTCGATTAAATAGTAAGGGAATTACAAGATATATATCTTTTAGTCTCACTCTTCTTCTCTCCGAATACAATAACTAGTAACATACACATGCGATGCACGTATTAATGGGAGAGTTGGAGTTGCCCATGTGTTGCACGTAAGTAGGTAGATTTACAATTTCAACTCTTCCATCATAATAGTTATTATTATATATTATATTATATATAGATAGATAGATAGTAATTTACATGTGTGATGCACATTTAATATATTTAAAAAATTAAAGTAAAAAATCTGACGTATTGAGGACTCGAATCTAAGACCTCATTCATATTAGTTATACACGTGCAATGCATGAGTTGGTAGATTGACAAATGACACTAAGGTCTTCTCCCATTATAATATTAGAGATTAGAGATTTCTCAATTAGATAGCTAGTACTTAGTTTTATCTGTTGGCTCTCTTCAAAGCTTACTTTAGATACTTTCTCTTGATCTCATGTATTTGTAGATTTGTAGAGTAATAATATTGAGATACAAGTTAGGAAAAATAGATTCAATACTCTAATTTAAATATTAGTTGGTCCATGACTTAGAGTTTAAGATAAATATAAACTCTAAATTAAATATTCAATCCCTATTTAGAATATGTTTTAGTCTCTAAGTAACATTTAAATTATATTAAATCCCTACGTAATATTTCAAATTATATCAAAGAGATTATCTCAAGTAAATCATATAGATAAGGATATATAATGTTGAAATAATCATCTTTTGCGGCTCCATTCAGGTTTATCTTGAGTTGACTTCGCTTCAAATTTTGCCCAACTCTTCCTTGAACTTCCTAGATCATAAGAGAGAATATTTTGAGGCATATTCCCAACACATTTATAAACATCTTTCAGCAATCGGGAATTTCCAGCTCTAGTTTTTTTTGATAAAAAGTGACCCATATCACCTGTTTCATTAATGAACTGTTAACGAAACAAAGTACAAAATATTACAAACCCAAAACAAAGTAGTCCACATCTAACTGCAAATAAAACAATACAATCTGCCATCAACTAAATATTACAAGCCCAAAACAAATTAGTCCACATCTAACTGAAAAGCAAACAGTACGATCTGCCAACAACTACCAAAAGTGTGGCTCACAAAATACCCCCCATCCCCACCCGTGTAAGCTCAGTCTGCTTGGGTGAGTTACTCCTCCATATCAATCCGCAGCTTCTTTCTTGGTCCCAGTGCACCTGCCCAATCATTAATAAGAAGTAAGATTTTATGCAGCATCCTCTGAAAAGTACAGTATTGTTACGAAAGCAAGCATCATTTCTATCTAGCCATAGGCTCCACATACAAGCAGCTACCGTAATATCCCACATAAATCTACCCTCCTTCCTAATGACCCTGGATCTCCATGTCCCCCATACATCATTAGTACAGGTCGGAACCTCTATTACCCCGAATCCCAATCCCAAGATCAATTTCCAGCTCTAGTTACGATCAATTGATCGATCATAGAAATTTGAATCGCTCATTTCGCACCTAAAGCCTTTGGTCCCACTAAAAGTTGCAAATTAGTTGGCTTATCAAGTACATGATCACAACATTCAAAACCTTAAGGGCTGCTAACTTAGTGTTTTCTTGCTGCACCACGTGCGCGCACACACACACAAACAAGAAGAAGGGCAAACATTCATATGAGATATTCAAAACATTCATTCTTGAATCTTGATAAGAGATTGATGAATCTTTCTACTTCACAATGACCAATAACAAGCACAAAAGCAATACAGAACACACCATATAGTAAGCATTTAAGGTTAGATTTCACAGTTTTCACTTTTTCGCCTATCATATCATTTCGAATAGAACCACGTTCTCTGCCTCCCAACTTGTTTGTTACCATCATGGCATCATGTTCATGTTCTGCAATGTCTGCATCACCTTTTGCATTTAAACATGGAAGAATTCCAGGCACAAAGATGCAGCATAATTCATTCTGGTCCCTGTCATTACAGAGCAGTGAAAATCTCAAGCAGAGTTTTGCCCAAGTCAGAAACTTTAAATGGTATTCACATATTGGGTTTCAAAAGAATCGATACAGTGATTCGAATCAAGGGCAATTCTGATATCACTTTATTTTTACTCAAAGATAGTAACAGCGTCGTTCAAATTTCATTAACAACAAACAAAAAAACCAAAAATTCTCAAGCAATTATTTTCCTGTCAGATACGCGCAAAATCAAAATAACAAAATAAAAGTTCACAACCTGGCACAAATCCAATGTCAACCCTAGCAGAAGAAACTAAAGCAACAAATTTCTGTCACTTGATCGACAAAAATTTGTGACTGAACATTTAGAAAGTACTGTGACAGCATATAACCTGGTTCCTATCATATCGGTTAGCCTCTAAATGAAGAATAAATGTTAACAGCTAGAACTCTGACAATTGTTAAAAGAAAGAAATAATTGATGAAACACGAATGATGGGCTCATGCTCTTATAATGGCTGATATTAATCACAGTAAAAGTGGTAGTACTTTCTTGCATGACCACAGTGAAGATTATAATCTATCATTTTCTTGCGTTTCATTTCTATTTAATTTTAAGCAAGGCCAAAACCCCTAACTACAAGATTAGAACAGAGTTCAGTTCCAGAAACATTAACAACAACATGCGTTTGTCAAAATAAGATCCTTCATGTAAGCAATGTGGCAGTTTGAACCACAGATGATCAACAGTTCTCGCTTTCCTGCATCGACTTGCATGTATCTGTATCTTCTCCTCAATGGTTTGCTTCCTTTTCTATCATTCTTTTTCTTTGTTAAGTCGTTGAAATGAATTATCCGGTAGGTTTCTCTTGCTTACAACTACTTTCTAAAAAATAAACAATGAAATTGCTAAACAAAACTAAATATCTACACTCATCATGCATGTTCATTTTTCAAGCAAATTCTAACCATTCAGCCTCAGATTCTATTCGTACGACACGTGAACTCTCAATCAATGTACACTCCACGGATGTATCGTTGATGCAAACAAAAGGGTAGTCCCTAGATTTACACCTCTGTTTCATTTCAGTCGAAGCATTTTCTGTTATAACAAAATGAGTACCTGACCTCACCCAATCCTACATTCTGTAATTTTCAGTATAGGGCCAAAAATGTCAAGAGTTCCCAGTACTGTAAACAATGTGAAGAAGCTTTTGCTACTTTTACTGAGAAGAGTAGCAGGTGCACATGGCTCACATATTATAATGAACCCCCAACTTCGGACATGTCCAAATTCCTGTACCTATTGTATACTCAACCAGTGTTACTACTAGATTCAACTGCACATCAAATTATGAATACGCCTGATGTAGTGTGAAAGGCTACTCATTTGAAGATGGCATGCTTAAATATTTTTTTTGCCTTGAGTGAATGAATCATGCACAAATTGTTAATATGTTCACCGAAATTCAGAATCTCATCTCCTGATATGGCCACCGACTTCATTGCCGTGCAACTGTGCAATTCGTGGATCTCTTTGTTTGATTTCCAGTGTTTCAGTTTCCCACAACTTGCCTCCTCTCTACAACCAAACAAGCCAGAAATCTACTAACTCGGGCTGAGAGTTGCTCTGGTACTACACCTCAAAACTTCCGAAGTACACTAGATTTAAGGACTTCGCCCAACAGTACTACCTTAGAAAAGAAAAAAAATGCTTAGGTGACGATTGAACCTTAGCGCTTCCAATACCCATTTTGGCCACAAGTCCAAAATTTTAGGGAAGGTTGAACAATTTATATTTACGTTCTAATAACCATAACCCAACATGAATAAGATAAATGTATATTCTGTTTTCTAATATATAGAAAACAGATTCCCAAAATCTCTCATCTCCCCAATCTTCTCTCAATCTCCTTTTTTCTTCTCCAAGAATGTAATTCTTATATATTGATGAATACAGTAGAGAAATAAACATGAATAAAAAAATATTATTTTTCCCAAATCAATCTGATCTCAATTGTCAATATGGTATTAGAGCCTAAAATATCCTAGGCTTGGTGAAGAAGAAGAAGATTCCGATCCATCCCTTCTTCTTCCTCATCGATCCCATTGTCGATCTCATCACCATCGAACCTCGATCTTCAAACTTTCGATCGCCATCGTCGTCGATCGAAGCTGTCAAGGCCGTCGCCACCAAAAAGCCCGTCGTCGTCGAAAGCTCGTCCCGTTGCTGTTCTTCGTCGTCGTCGATCCTCGTCGACCCAAATCCCTAAAACTCCTCGTCGATCCCGATCCCCGAAATCACCATCGACCCCGTTCCTCGTCAATCCCGTTCTCCTTCATCGATCCCGTCCATTGCTGATACAGTCCTACTAAGAACTGTATCTTTTCATATATCAGTCCTTCAGTAGTTTTATCTTGTGAGGGGATATTTGCAAAAAACACAAGTTTCTTTTGCTTTTGTTAGGGTATCAGGAATTTTCTAGAAACGTGCAATGTGTGTGTCTTCATTTTCTTATAAAACCCAAATCATGTAATAGAATTGGTATGAATGAATATGATTTAAGCTTCTATCTTCTTCTATCCGCGTCTCCTTCTTTCTCTTCTTCTTCCTCCTTGCTCTGTTTTCTTCTTTTTCTTAATTGATTCATGGATGTTATTAGAAGTTACGACGATCCATCGCTCAATCGGATTGGGATCGTAACAATGGTATCAGAGCCCAAACCCGACCTCCCACCGCTGCCATCTCCGAACTCGACCTCGACACCACCATCGCTGCCCCATGCTCCTGCCGCCACTCCCTCCTACCCGATGCTCAATCCCTTAAGTCCTCCCAAAATGCCCCCGACCTCCCTGACTCCACCTCACTCCACATCCATGGCAACTGTCTCTTCCAAATCTGCAGTACCCGCAACTGCTGTCGCTGCCGCTACTGTCCCCTCTCCGTTCTGTGACTCCTCCTTAACCGTTCGAAGAAATCCCACAGAGAAACAAGAAGTCAACTCCTCAAACTTCAAACCTATTTCCTCAAGCTCCAATTGCTCACCAGGTATTCGACCAAATGTTTCTTCAATTCCATCCCCCCAAGTTGGCCCTGAACCCGTGCTAGAATACTATTGCAATCTTTACCTTGATAATTGTTCCTACAAACGGTACCACCGCAACACCTTACGAGACTACGATTTATGCCTCAGTTGTTTTGCTTGTGAAGGATTGGAGTTGGGATTAACTCCATTAGACTTTAGTTATAGAGAGGATGAAGATAGGAAATTTGATGTGCTAGAATATTGGTGCAATCGTTGTTTCACTAATTGTACCGACGAACACTACCGTTGCAATAAATTCTTTAGCTACCACTTGTGTCTCGCTTGTTTTACTAATGAGGAGTTTGAATTTGGTTTGACCCCACGAGACTTTATCCATGTAAAGGCAGTGGAAGAAGACTCTATCCCTGCAATCGAAGCATCAAGGCCTTTCCACTATCCCTCTGACAACTCTGCTCCTGTCGAAGATGGGATTTCAGCTGGGAGTAGTATTCGTCCATTGTCAGTAAATCCAACTGCAAAGAATACTGAGAAAATTTCTAGGGATCACATTGTGTGTGATTTCCCTGGATTAGTATTCGTCGCTAGTGGAAAATGGACCACTTACAGAAGCATGGCTGAAGATGCAGCCATAAGGTCAGCGAAGCTGAAGCCTACCAATAGCTGTGTGACAAAAAACCTTAGTATGGTTGGTGGAGACTTACAAACCCTTGGAAGGTTAGATTATGTCCAGAGGTTGTCACATTCAGTCAGTGTTCATCAAAAAGTTGATCTCTTCATTGACGAGGTGCTTACATTTGGTTATTCACACTCAGCTCTCTATGTTATATGTCGAGTTATTTTCAAGGGTGGTGTAATGCATGATCCAAGCAATAAGACAGGTCCCAATTTTGATTTGGAATTCAGAGATGATGTTCATGAAGAGGCTATGCTAGCTACTGCTCATGCCTTTGGGCACTTTCCATCTCAGGATAACAGATTGATGTTTCTGTTTAGGGTTGAGAAGGACATTGAAGGAGTTGAAGCTTCTGTTCATGAGAGCTTAATGGCTGTCACATTTGCGACATTGTCTGAGAAGAAAGAAAATGGTTCAAGTCTCCTTCTTCGCCCAGAGGAAAATGCTTTGCGCATGAGGATGGGTGCTGAGCGTATATGTATGCCTGCACCAAGTGTCGAGCAATTTGTTGATGTTGTAAATGCAAATGTTCTTGCAGACAAGCGTTGGGTTCCTCCTACACAGGAAGGATCCATGTTCAAGCATTGGGTTCCCATTTTAGTTGGAGTCAGGAGGCAACTGGATCTTGAAATGATTGTGAGCTCTGTCTTTGAGGGATCGGCTGACTTCAGTTACACTTCTGAATCAAAGTTTCAACTATATAGGATTCTTGAAGGTTTACTTCAGCATTATATTCCATTACAATGGACAGAGCCAGCAAGAGCTGAGTTACTTGGGTGGTTTTTGGATGCATTGGGTACTATAACTTCTGATTTGGAAGGAGCAGATGTGTTCACTAAAATAGAAGGGCAACTTGGTGTTATGTTTGAACACATTTATGCTTCTCAGCCTGTTTATGTAGCTAAATCGGCCGGCTCTCAAGCAGCTGAAGTTATTGCTAATGCTTCAGACAGCATGATCCTCGTCTTCCGTACACAAGTTGAGCAACCTCTGCGTTCCTTAGGTTCACCACCAGTGCATCTAATTGTGAAAGCACTTGCAAAAGCTGCAAGATATACTGACATAAAGAGAAGGTCGCTTCTTTCATCTATGGAGAATTCTCAAGGACAAATGTTAAGCTTGAACAACCTTGCTGAGATGTTTAAATTGATAGGTAACTGTGTGATACAGTCAGAGTCATATATTGAGGCCATCAACCTATATACCTGTGCAATAGCACGCTGTGAAAAGATTGCAGTTTACTACTGTAACAAGGCTGCTGCATTTATCCACATGCAAAGGTATACTGAAGCAATTCACAACTGCGTGAAGGCAATCGAAGTTGGTCCAAACAAGAAGTGTTTACTAGATGCCTTAAATGAGAATCTCAAGCACTCAAATGCTCAAATCCAGTGTGCTGTCTTGGAAGCATTAAAGCACTTTGGTGATAAAATTGCTAGCAATGTCACTTTAAGGTACTTAAAGTTTTTTGATGACTCGAATGTGGCTACATCACTACCTGATCAGGATGGAGGGAATTTTAGTGCTTGGAGTTGGTGTAAAACCATATCTCTTCTGGAAGATAATGGTTTCAAGGTCACTGCTATCGACTTTGCAGGCTCGGGCCCTGATTGTTTTGATACAAATGATATCACAAGTCTTGCTCAATGTGTAAAGCCGCTTACTAGTTTTCTGGAGAAGCTTGGTGATGAGGAGAAGGTGATTTTGGGGGGACATGACTTCGGTGGTGCATATGCATCTTTTGCAATGAAGGTTTTCTATCAGATTGATCCTGTAAGGTACAAGAGCATTTCTTCAGAATTTGCAGTCTTGCTAAAAGAGCATGGAGTCAGAGGTCTCTTCAGGGGATGGGTGCCGACTTTGCTCGACTATAGTGTACAGGGTGCTCGCAAGTTTGGGTTCTATGAGTTCTTCAGGAAATACTATTCTGACATTGTTGGGCCTGAGTATGCAGCTAAGTACAAGACACACATTTGTCTTGTTGGGTCAGCATCTGCTAAAGTTATTGCTGATGTGGCACTTTGCCCAGTGGAGGCTATGCAAGTTCGGATTCAGAATTAGCCAGGCTTCGCAAGAGGATTGAGTAATGGACTTCCAAAGTTTGTCAATGCTGAAGGAGATTTAAGACTGTACAAAGAAATTGTTCTACTATGGGGTAGTCAAATTCCTTACACAAGGATGAAGTTTGCATCGTTTGAGACCATTGTTGAGATGTTCTGCAAATACGCCATTGCTATACCAAAGGACCAGCGCAGCAAATCCTTTCAGCTTGGATTGAGCTTTGTATATGGTTATGTTGCTGGAGTACTTTGTGCTATCATCTCTCACCCAGCTGACAACCTCGTCTCTTCCCTCAATAATGCTAAGGGGCCACTAGAATATATAGGTTCATATCAGGTATCTTTTGGTCCAATCAGTTGGTTAACGATATCTCTTAGTGGTGATGAAGAGCGTTTTATTGACCTTGAGGACAAGGTCAATTTAAGGGGGAAGGATTGATACAGTCCTACTAAGAACTGTATCTTTTCATATATCAGTCCTTCACTAGTTTTATCTTGTGAGGGGATATTTGCAAATAACCCAAGTTTCTTTTGCTTTTGTTAGGGTATCAGGAATTTTCTAGAAACGTGCAATGCGCGTGTCTTCATTTCCTTATAAAACCCAAATCATGTAATAGAATTGGTATGAATGAATATGATTTAAGCTTCTATCTTCTTCTATCCGCGTCTCCTTCTTTCTCTTCTTCTTCCTCCTTGCTCTGTTTTCTTCCTTTTCTTAATTGATTCATGGATGTTATTAGAAGTTACGACGATCCATCGCTCAATCGGATTGGGATCGTAACAATTGCTGTGTTGCTCTTCCATTGACTTTCATCGTTGCTGCCGTTCTCCTTCGTCAACCCATCCGAAACCCCAAACTTATTGACTACTTTGCTGCCTCGTCGTTGCTGCAGCCCAAAGCCATTGTCGTCCTATCGCCTTCCGTTGACTCCCGTCGCCGCCTCCCGTAGCCGTTGCCGTCGAACTTTGCTGGCGTAGTCAAAGATCCGACGATAGATTTGTATTGGATCAGATCTGATCTTGCTGTGTGCTCCTTGCTGTTTGCTGGTGTTTGTTGTTTGCTGAGTTGCTGAATTTGTTCGTTTTGCCGTTTGTTGTTCTTGTACTGACCTGCTGTGCAGCTTGTTGTGTTGCCGTTAGTAGTGCTTGTTGTGTTGATATTTGCTGATCTTTATCATGAGACCAAAGTATCGTATGAGTCAAGAAAGTGTACTCATTGTGGCAAAATTGGTCATACAAAAACCCGCTGTTATGAGATTATCGCCTACCCGGAGAACTGGGATCATAGTAGGGATCCTCGTAAGAAGAATTGTAACCAATTCACTTTCGCTGTTGGAGGTGCTGATGGAGCTGGGAAGAGTATTGGACTCGCATTTATAGCTGCAGGTAATGATGGTAAGGATTTTAATATTTCTGCTTATGTTATGAATAATGCATGGATAATTGATTCGGGTGCTACCGATCATATGACTTTTGATTCTAGACAATTCCAAAATTTTCAACCATCCACCAAATCAACTGTGTCCACTGCCAATGGTGATCCTGCCACTATTACTGGCGAGGGTTCCACACCTCTCACAAACTACCTAACCTTAGATACTGCCCTAGTTGTGTCATCCTTGAATTTTAATCTGTTATTTGTTGTTCAAATAACTACTGCCTTACATTGTATTATATTTTTTGGCCTTCACATTATGTGTTTAAGGATATTCGGACTCGCAAGACGATTAGTTATGGGGTTAGACACAGGAAGCTCTATTACCTGGATCTAGAATCTGAAAGTTCAAGCAAGTTGACTCAAGGTCTAAGTGTGGAAGGATCCGAAGGTGAGAAGAATAAATTAGATATTTGGCTATGACATCGACGTCTAGGGCATGCTTCTTTTGGTTATTTGAGGAAATTATTTCCAAGGTTATTTTTGAAGTTGGATATTTCTGCTTTTCGGTGTGATGTGTGTGAACTTGCAAAAGGTCACCATGTCTCTTTTCCTCCAAGTCCAAGCAGAAGCTCTCTTCCATTTATGATTATCCATTCTGATGTTTGGGGTCCATCTAAAAAAACTACTTTTGGAGGAGCAAAATGGTTTGTGACATTTATCGATGATTGTACTCGTATGACTTGGATTTGTTTGATGAAGTCTAAAAGTGAAGTTAGTAACTTATTTTAGAAATTTCACAAACGGATTATGACTCATTATAAAGCACAAATTCAGGTTCTTAGGAGTGATAATGGCGGCGAGTACCTGAGTTCAAATCTGCAACAATATTTGGCAGAACATGGGATTGTTCACCAGACTATATGCTCGTATACACCTCAACAGAATGGAGTCGTAGAAAAAAAAAAACATACACTTGCTCGAGGTGGTCCGTGCTTCTCTTATCCATGGTAATATGCCACTCATTTATTGGGGGGAAGTCCTAGCTTCTACTTCATACCTAATCAACCGAGTTTCCTCTAGTATCCTAAAATTTCTCACGCCATTTCAAGCATTAACTAAAGCTGTGAATGCACCAAAAATCGTTAACTTGGCACCTCGTGTGTTTGGGTGTGTTGCATTTTTTTATCTTCATCAACATGAAAGTAATAAGTTAACTCCTCGAGCTGTCCGATGTGTTTTCGTGGGATATGCCCAAGATAAGAAAGGGTATAGGTGCTATCACCCACCAACTCAAAGGATGTTTATGACTATGGATGTTGTGTTCCATAAAGATGAGATGTATTTTTCCTCTGCGGTTGAACTTCAGGGGGATTACCAAAGTGAAGTTCAAACTCTTGCCTATGATGAAGTGATTACCATTCAGACTGAACAATCAGATATAGGGGGTGAAAACCTGGATGTAAGCAGTGACGATCACTCGAATGAAGAATTGGTTGAGGAAGGAGATCTCCACGAAGAACTGCAATCAGCACCGAACCTCCACGAAGATGAGATGTCTCCACCACTAGCACCGTCAGAATCATCTTTACCACCAGAATCGTCAGAACCCCAAAACCAATTGTCATCGTTGTCCGAAGCTCCAAGAAGAGAACTCCCAAATCGTACTACTAGAGGCATCCCAAAACCTACTTATGAGCCTGATCCCACTAGTAATATCAAGTATCCCATGAGTCATTATGTGTCCACTCACCGATTGTTTGAATCAAATAAGTCATTTGTGAATCAATTATTTGTTGTATCTATTCCTAACAGTGTGCATGAAGCCCTTACTGATCCAAGGTGAAAAGAAGCTATGGATGAGAAGATGAAGTCCTTGAAGAAGAATGAGACTTGGGAGATAGTCGAGTTGCTAGCAGGAAAGAAGCCGATAGGATGCAGATGGATTTAAACGGTGAAATATAAGTATGATGGTACGATAGAGTGGTACAAGGCAAGACTGGTTGCCAAAGGGTACACTCAAACTTATGGAATTGATTATGATGAAACATTTGCACCTGTGGCAAAGTTTAATACTGTTCGAGTTTTACTGTCACTTGCTGCAAATCTTGACTGGCTGTTGGAGCAATTTGATGTGAAGAATACATTTTTGCATGGAGAATTGACAGAAGAGGTTTATAAGGATCTTCTACTAGGGTCGAACCGATAAGTCCATCACAACAATAAAGTATGCCGGTTGAAGAAAGCATTGTATGGGCTTAAGCATTCGCTAAGAGCTTGGTTTGGGAGATTTACAAAATCAATGAAGACATTCAAATACTATCAGAGTAATTCACATCATACTCTGTTCCTAAAAAAGAAAGAAGGTAAAATTACTGCTCTCATTATTTATGTGGATGATATGATAATAACTGGAGATGATCCTGATGAGAGGAAGACATTAAAGAACTACTTGTCACAAGAGTTCGAAATGAAAGATCTTGGCCCTTTGAGATACTTCCTTGGTATTAAAGTGTCTCCCTCAAGAAAAGAGATATTTTTGTCTCAAAAACATTATGCTCTTGATTTATTGAAGGAAACTAGAATATCCGCTTGTCAGCCGATTGGTACACCGTTAGAAGAAGTATTGAAATTGTGCAACGAAGCTGATTAAGTGCCTTGTGATAAGGAAAGATATCAGAGATTGGTTGGACGGCTGATGTATCTTGCACATACACGGCCAGGTTTGTCATATACTTTAAGTGTGGTAAGTCAGTTTCTGCATGAGCCTCAGGAACAACATATGGATACGGTGATGAGAATTATGAGATTATTAAGTCTGCTCCAGGAAAAGGGGTCTTATTTGCAAAACATGGTCACTGAAGGTTGATGCATATACTGATGCTGATTGGGCAGGATCTATAATTGACAGGCGTTCCAGTTCAGGATACTTCACGTTTGTTGGAGGAAATTTAGTTACATGGAGGAGCAAGAAGCAAAATATTGTTGCGCGCTTTAGTGCAGAGGCTGAGTATCGCAGAGTAGCTTTGAGTAAAATAACGGAAGCTTTATGGCTGAAACTCTTGTTGCAAGACTTAGGCTATGGTCCAAATGAACCTATGAATGTGTATTATGATAGTCAAGCAACGTGCGATATTGCTGCTAATCCAGTTCAGCATAATAGGACGAAACATATAGAGATTGAAAGCTTCTTCATCAAATAAAAATTAGATGAGAAAGTCATTGAGATATCTAAAGTGAAGTCAGAAGATCAGTTCGCAGATATCCTAATCAAGACAGTTTCGAATCTGCTCTTCTTGAAATTTGTTGACAAGTTGGACATATTCAATATCTATGCACAAACTTGAAGGGGAGTGTTGAAATATAGTAATTGTATATTTTGTTTCCTAATCTATAAGAAACAGATTCCCCAAATCTCTCATCTCCCCAATCTTCTCTCAATATCCTTTCTTTTTCTCCAATAATGTAATTTTTATATATCGATGTATACAATAGAGAAATAAACATGAATAAGAAAAATACTATTTTTCCCAAATCAATATGATCTCAATTGTCAATACAAAACCCCCAACTTTGATACCTCAAAGGGATGCGCATCTTTTTGCTTACATAATCAAATAGAGGAAACCTCTTTACTCAATCACACCCGTTCACGACTCGGTCTCACACAATTGCATATCAAGTTTAACTTCGAACCAGTATATATATTTTCATTTCCAGTTAAAAATTAGAAAACTAACCCAATATTATTTCTCTTGCAGTTGCTTGTTGCCATTCATCAAATCATCATAAATTTAGGACCGCTCCCCCGCCTGTGTTTATCAGCACATGCTCATGCTATGGCAATGTCATTTTCAAAGTGATAACACAAATCTCCGATAGTATCATTGTTGATCCTATTCCTGCATCTTGCAAGTATAAAATCAAGATTCATGTGATTCAACCGCTACGAAGTAACATTCAAGATTTGGTTATTTAACCTTAACCTGCAGGTTATAGACAAAGTTCTGAGAACTCATGCCACATTCTAATGAGCCATTGACATCAAAAGTTCAATATGACTCATTCTAACAATTTTTGTACTAGTTTCCAACTTTTCCATATTTTCTCTTGTCACCATGGGTAACAAAAAGGAGAAGAAAAGCTAAATTGCATAATATGACTATATTTTTGTAGTTTATCAGATAATTACCCTGATCTTGCTTTAATATGCAAGACTGCAATAATTATATACCTTAAACTTTTATCTAATTTTAAGAAACCACCCTAATAACAACTTTTTTAAAAAAACTATCTTAATATAGGTATCATGAGAAAAGCGTAAAGCATAAGATAGGTTTTTTTTTTTTTTTTTTTTTTTTTTGGTTGAAATTTAGCCAAAAGAAAACTATTATGGTTAAAGATATTCACCCAATCCTAGCTACTTTATGTCATTATCAATGAATCAATCAATAGGGTTGAAAAACAAGGAAGTCATTTTCTACCCACTATTAAGCATAAATGAGAAGGACAATAAAGTTGAAGAAGCTTTCAAACAGTAAGTAGTTCATGGCAAAGCAACAACATCACATGGGTGGGAAACTACATAAGAACCACAAATAACCACCACCACCTTTTCCTTGTCCCTGTGCTTGCTGTATTTCCTCAATTGATATACAAATTTTTGCTTCTGATGGCACTGTATTGTCTTCCCTTCTAAGATGGAAAAATATCGTAGTTGTCACTAATGGGAAGTACATTGTAGGTGACAGAAACTTAGTCAGTAATCAAAACTCTAACTACATTTTTGAATAAAGGGCTCCGTTGTAGCATAGCCTTGAACTTTAAGACATTTCTTTACCCATCCCGAGCAACATCTGAGCTACAACTCAACTCTCAACTCAGTGTCAAAGGCCTAACTACATTGGGAGAAGAATATCTCATGTTATTATTAACACACCAAATTTTTCAAAGAGTTCACTGCAGTTTTAAGTACTTACAGTTCGAGAAAAAACCACTTGTAGTTAAGATGTTTGTAATACACAGCTATTTTTAGTAAGATGAAAATATAAAATGGTGTATTTGAAATGTATTGATTTAGATGGTGTTTGTGCTCTTATGGACTTAACTAAAATAATTTAAGAATAGAGGCTGCTTGATAATTTTACTCATTAATTATTGAGATGGAATATGGGCTTTGTGTGGACTGTGCTACGATCATGGATAACGGCTATTTTGTTTTCTTAGAGCATCTGCAGTCGTTGAACATTTTTTTCCAAAATTTGTAAAATTCGATAAAAAATTAGCTGTAGTTGTTGGCCGTATTTGAGAGAGGACATAACATTTTGTAAAATTTGGTAATCAGAAGATGATTTTTAGTCTGATAGTCTTTTTCAAAAATTTGTAGTGACGATGAATGATCTTTTGTCCAATTTTTTTATAAATTAAACATATCGAATGGAATATGATATCCCGTCCAAAAATATTAATAAAAAAAATTCGGACGAGAATTGATCTCCCGTCTGAGGCACAATTTGCTCAAATCTATAGGAAAAAAATCTATACATTTAGGCCTATAGAACTTATTATGGATCCATTTAGGATTAATTCAGGTTTTTTATTTTCTCGGACAGGATATGATATCCCATCCCTTATTTTTTGAGATTAAATTAAATTTTTTTTTTCACCAACAGAAAATGATCTTCCATCCCTCTCTTTTTTAAACTGAAAAGCCATTTTTTGGGTTTAAACGTCAACTCACTTCTAATTTTTCTATTTCTATTTGCCAAATTCCCAAATTTTAACTTCCAACGACGACTACAGATGCTCTTATGGGCTAAGGACAATTCTTATTGAATTTTGCATTTAATTAGCTTGGGGAGGAATTTTTTCCCAAACTGTCTCACTTTTTGAAAGTTTTTTCCAAACCGCCCTAGTTTTTTTTTTAGTTTCCAAACAATCCCATTCAGTCTTTGAAAGACCGAGTTTAGTTAAAACTAACGCGGTTTTTCAAAGACTGAGTGTTAGTCTTTGATTTTTCGAAGTCTAACATTCGGTCTTTCAAAGACCGAGTTAGTTTTAACTGTGGTAAATACTTTCGAAAGTGGGTCAGTTTGGTAAATACTTTCAAAAAGTGGGTCATTTGGTAACAAGTTCTAGATGTTGAAGGGGGTTGATTTCGAGTTGCTCGCAGCTTAGAGGTAAATTGGAGATGTTTCTTTCAATTTTTTTGTTGATTGTGTATGATGTGGGTGGTTTTGTTTGTAGATAAAGAGAAGATGGTTGAAGGAAGGTGTGCCACAGGCAACTATAATCGATGAGATTGTAATATTTTTTTCAGCATTGTTTACGGCAGTTTTTCGGTTGGTTGTTAGTGTTATTCAAAATCGAACTTGGAAAAGAATTAGGGATTTCATTATTAACAATTATACTTTATACTTGGATGGTTGTTTGTAGTGAAAAAAAAAGTTTTTGTATAGGTAATATATTTTACAAAGGCCTTAATTAGGATAATTATGATATGAATTACATAAGTGACAAAATCTCTAAACTATCTGAGGAATCTTTAGAAGGATGCAGACAATGTAATATTTCAAAGCTGTATTGTCTATCTATGTAATTTAATTTACTAAAATGCGCATGCTTTTGTTTTTCTTTCTCTTTTCTTTTTCTTAATGCTTATAAATGGTTTAGAGATATTTAATAGAGTACTTATTCGATAATTAGTTTGTAGGTTTAATGTGATAATGTTGCGTACGGTAAACAACCAAACAACTACTGGACCCTCAAATCTATTGATGTTATAATGCTAGAGATTAATATTATTATTTTCCTTGTCAAGAGTAAATTTGATGAACAATATCCATTCAAAATCTCTTAAAACTTGTTACTCTTGTAGAAATATAGATATAGAAGGGGCTATACTAGCATGGATTTTCACATTGGTTAGAAAACTATAGTAAACGTCTTGTTATATGTGTTACTTTCATGAAATATCCCCTTTCTTTTAGGGATCTTACCATTTGGCACTCCTCTGTTTCATAAGTTTTTATATGAAGTTTTATGAATCTTATCATCTGTTATCACATACGATCACATGCACCCAAGTTCACCATACTGCTGCACATGGTTTTCTATGTCCGCTTTGAACCAACCTTCACTCCAAGTGAGAATGAGAAAGAAAAGATTGGCTATTGCAGTACACCTCATGGCCTTTAATTTTTTCATCTGAGTCATACTTCTTTTTCACTCTAATTGAATCCACTGTTACCGTGTTATCTCACCTTTTCATCTGAGAGGAGTTTTAAATAACTTGGTCATGGTATGCGTGAGTTTTCATAATATAAAATCTTCTGAATTTTCTTAAACTGAAAATTCTAAATTATATAGGATAGAAGATCTTGAAATATTGGATCCTTATATACTAACTGAACTTAAGAAATTGAATATATTTATTTTGGAGCAAGTATTCTTAATTATCTTACAAAATACTCAGGATTACTAATGATGTAAATGTTTTAGTTCATATTGAAGAACATTGAATGCAATTATATCATTAAATTGGCTTCTGCATGGTGTATTGTCACATAACTTACGGCTTTTCCTGGTTGATCTTGACCAGAATTCAACCAGGTGCATCACTACTCTTCAACAAATGCCTTTTATTGGAAGTTCAGGTGACGCCACCTCATTATTTATATGCGTAATGTTTAATTAATTGTATTTGTCTTCTTTTGGCAAACACATGCAAACAAGATCAATTAGAGTGAAAATGAAGTATGGCTCAGATGGAAAAATTAAAGGCCATGAGGTGTACTGCAATAGCCAATCTTTTCTTTCTCATTTTCAATTAGAGTGAAAATGAAGTATGACCGAAAAACTGCCGTAAACAATGCTGAAAAAAATATTACAATCTCACCGATTATAGTTGCCTGTGGCACACCTTCCTTCAACCGTCTTCTCTCCATCTACAAACAAAACCACCCACATCATACACAATCAACAACCAAATTGAAAGAAACATCGCCAATTTATCTCTAAGCTGCGAGAGGTAAGGCTCCTGAACATGAACCTGGTAATCAACCCTCTTCATCATCTGGAACTTGTTACCAAAATGACCCACTTTTTAAAAGTATTTACCAAAACGAGCCAACTCGGTCTTTGAAAGACCGAGTTTAGTTAAAACTAACTCGGTCTTTGAAAGACCGAGTGTTAGACTTTGAAAAATACAAGACTAACACTCGGTCTTTGAAAAACCGAGTTAGTTTTAATTAAACTCGGTCTTTCAAAAACCGAGTGGGATTGTTTGGGAATTAAAAAAAACTAGGGTGGTTTGGAAAAAACTTTCAAAAAGTGGGTCAGTTTGGGAAAAAATTCCTTGGGGAGCAAGGATAGGGATGAAGCTAGAATGTTTTTGCTAGAGAGGGACTATAGGTGAAATATATCTATGTGAGGATCTTTTTTATAAATTTTGGAGGTGGCTAAAAGGATAAATTTTAAAATATATATAGGCTTTTGAAAAAATGGGCGGAGCATTAGCCCCCTGCAAGGGCTAGCTCCGTCCTTGAGCAAGGAAATCAGTGTCGGTTGGAGTTGTATATATTAGTGCATAACCACAGTAGAAGATATATGTTAGGAATGAGAACAACAAACTACAGAAGATAAAGTTTGGGTTTGATGTGAAGGAGAACAGAATTTGTCATAATACCAAGCATTATTGTGAGTCTTCGATCCTACATAAGTAGCTTTAATATCTTTATTACTGGTATTATTGATGCCCATGTTACATGCTTCTGCATCCAAATAAACAAATACTTTATGTTTTGCATATGCATTTTGGATCATTAATGATGATATGTATATGATGAAAAGATTATGTACTTATAATGTTGGATGGCAGAACTAAGTGTCACACGGAGCTAAGTGCCACGTCGAAAGTATGCAGAGGCCATCTCTAGAGTCTAGAGTCTAGATCAGTGATTTTGCTAATCAGTTTATTCTGAAAGATAACTGTTTATTGCATGCATATAAAATTGTCTGGTCCACTACAATTGTATGGTCAAAATTCACTGGGCTGTGATTGCTTACCCTTCCTTTAAATTTTTGCAGATAGAGAAATGATAAATTGCAGGATTTTACAGAATGATTCGAAGAGAAATCGAGTATTGATTTTCATTAAATGTTGTATAATATATTTGGGAAAATGTGTAAGGTGAAGTTGTCGTATAATAATATTTGATGGTTTTAGAAGCTATGTGCATTGTATTGGATTAAAATGTTAATAACGGTCTGAGTTCAAGTCTATATTTATTTCCGGGGTGTTACAATGTTAGTCTCATAAATAGCCATGACCATTAATACTATATAAGGTGAATATTTAGGCAGACTCCCAGGGTTAATGTAATGTTCGGAACCAAGAGGATTTACAGATGTGAAATTCCTCCATGTATCATTTCGTTAACTTCATGCTTGGGAACAATCAGTCAACTAGACTAGTAATTGTTAAGTTCTGTGAGGAAATTAGCAATTGGGAATTAGGGTTTTATCTCTAGATCTAAGTTGCTTGAGATATTCACCCTAGGTATCAAAATTGGAATACCTAGACTGCTATCACAAGCCAGTATTTATTCCTAAATACTGGTTTGGGTATCGGGTTATAAGCCCACAAACTCGCGTTCCAATATCCAATCAATTGTACGTTCATTACACGTGTTACACATATGCACGTGCTATATTTATATAGAGAGAATATACCAATATATCCAACAATCTCCTCCTATATTCTCAATATATAAAGTACAGGATTATCTCATCAGATCAGCATACAACTGACTGGCTGATAGCAGTCCATAAAGGAAAAGCATCATGAAGGTATAGTTTCATAAAGAACCAAAATAATTATAAAATTGAATAGTTCAATCAAGACTAAACCAATATAATTAAATAGTTCCAAACCATATCCAATTCAGAATAGTTCACAAAGACTAAACCAATAGATAAATAAAACATAGTCTCAAACTAAATAAAGCAAATAAACTTCAAACCAAACAAAAGAGTTTTAAGCTTCAAAAGTAGTCTTAAACTCAAAAGAAGTTTTATTAAGCAAGTGATTGGCAAAAGAAAATCCCTGCATGCTGCTTCATGACTACTCCTCCATATCGAGCAAGTCATCATCTTCAAAATCGAGATCTAGGATTCCACCTCCATTATCTTTGCTAGCACCTGTTGCTCAACATTGCAAATAAGAATTTCATGAGTCATTTCTCTTTGAATTCAAACAAATTGCATAAAAGTATCTAGTTCAAACAAAAGAACTTAGTACAATTCAAATTGGCTAGCAAGATTTTAACACAAGCATCACAATCAAGTATCTTTAACAAATAAAGTACATGAACTTTATAGTTTCTACACAAGAACCATACTATGTTTCATATTGGAATGAAAACTGCCGTTTCACTCATGGTTTAACATTGAATCATCAAAATTGGAATGAAACATGCAACCATAAGAGACATATCATCAAAATTGGAATGATATTTAGGACAATTAATCATCGGAAACATATCGACAAGTTTTCATGTTTCGTATTGGAATAATATGATTATTCTAAGTAAATTCTATAGATATATGATATCATCAAAATTGGAATGATATTATATGTCTGTGGAATTTATTTGGAATCATCATGATTATCTGAGACACGTTAACTGTCAAATTGATGCTTAAGTTTGAACTTCTCAATGGCTGTTCTAATTATCAAAATAACTAGGGTGTTAAGGCCTTTGTGACTTAATGGCTCTTAACCCCATTTTCCCCACAGTTTTGACAATTAGACCTCTTTGTAATCCCTTGGTAAGGGCATCAGCCACATTCTGTTTTGACCTCACATCAATAAGGGTAATAATCCCTTGCTTAATGAGATAGTTCAACTTTGCCTGTCGAAGACCGACAGTTCTTCTCTTACCATTGTAAAGAGAATTGGTTGCTACAGTTTTTGTAGCTTGGTTGTCGCAAAACAAGCTAAGAGTGGTTACTTTAAACCTTCTCAATGGAATATCTAGCAACAGGTCTCTCATCCATTCCGCTTCTTCACCAGCACAAGATAGCGCAAAGAGTTCAGACTCCATAGATGAGAATGCAATGCCTGGTTGCCTTTTAGATTTCCATGACACAGCTGCTCCTCCTAGTGTAAACACATAACCACTAGTGGATCGACTTTCACCATGTTCTGTGCACCACGATGCATCAGAATATCCTTCCAAAACTGAAGGATGTCCAGAGTAGCACAAAGCTAACTCTTGAGTACCACATAGGTAACCCATTAGCCTCTCAAGGGCATTCCAATGTGTCTTACCGGGATTACTAGTAAATCTGCTAAGCATGCCTACCGCAAAGGCTATGTCTGGTCTAGTGCAGATCATTGCATACATGAGACTTCCAATCAGTTTGGAATAATCCAACTGTCTCACTGTTGCACCAACGTTAGGTGTCAACTTTTTGTTGTAATCATAAGGTGTTTCAAACCTTTTGCAATTACTGTATCCCCACTTTTGTAACACATTATTGATATAGTGAGATTGACTAAGGAGTATCCCTTGCCTACCAAAACTCACTCTCATACCTAGTATAGTGTCCACAACACCTAGGTCCTTCATGCTGAATTCTTTGGATAGCATTGTTTTAACTTCAACCACAGTTGAGAGGTCGCTTCCAACAACAAGCATGTCATCAACATACAAGCAAATTATAGCAATTTTATTTGATCGATCACGAAAATAAAGGCATTTGTCAGAATTGCTAGATTCAAAACCTAAGCTCTTTATTGTTGTATCAAATTTTTCGTGCCATAGTTTTGGTGCTTGTTTTAATCCATACAAAGATTTTACCAATTTGCACACTTTGTTCTCTAAACCTTTAAGTACAAAACCTTCAGGTTGGTTCATATAGATTTCTTCATTAAGATCTCCATTTAGGAAAGCAGTTTTAACATCCATTTGGTGAATAACAAAATTTTCAATGGATGCAAGGGCAAGAAGAATCCTTATTGTAGCAATATGACAAACAGGTGAGTAAACATCAAAATAGTCTACCCCACTTTGTTGAGTATAACCTTTAGCTACTAGTCGTGCTTTATACTTTGCTACAGTCCCATATGGATTAAGTTTCTTCTTCAAAACCCACTTATTTCCTATGGTCTTAGCCCCTTTTGGCAGATCAACTAATTTCCAAGTTTTATTTTGTAATAAAGAATCCATTTCATCATCAATGGCCTCTTTCCAAAGTAGACCATCCCTAGACCGAAGAGCTTCACTCACACTAAGTGGATCAGCCAACAGTGCATAAGTTACAAAATCATCACCATAGGTTCTAGGTGTCTTATCTCTGGTGGAGGTTCTTCTAGGCTCAATTTCATTTGTAGTTTCAGTGTCAGTTATGCTAGGTCTAGATTCTATTTGTGAATCATTGACTAAGTCTGTGTGGCCAGATAGTGTTATGCCTTTGTCTTTGATGAACACATCTTCAAAGAATTCTGCATCTCTAGATTCAATTATCTTATTGAGAGATAGGTCATAAAATCTGTATGCCGCACTATCAACTGCATTTCCTAGATACACACAGGTATTTGTACGAGGTCCTACTTTAGGCCTTCTTGGGTCTGGTATTCTAACAAAAGCAATACAACCCCATGTTTTTATTTTATCAAAGCTCGGTGTGTGTTTATGCCATAACTCATAAGGTGTTTCAGTCAATTTAGAGTGTGGTAACAAATTAAGAATATTATTAGCAGTCAATGCAGCCTCTCCCCAAAAATTCGAAGGCAATCCAGCAGTCAATAACATAGAATTCAACATTTCTGTAAGTGTTCGATTCTTTCTTTCGGCTATACCGTTTGACTGTGGTGAGTAGGGTGCTGTTGTTTCAGAGATAATGCCATGTGAAGTGCAAAATTCTTTAAAACCCATTGACACATATTCCCCACCTCTATCAGATCTGAACCTTTTTATTTTAGCATTTAACTGATTTTCGACACGGTCTTTAAATTCTTTGAATTTATTAAGTGCTTCATCCTTTGATTTTAACAAATAGATATGACAATATCTAGAACAATCATCTATAAAGGTGATCAAATACTTCCGACCTCCTTGCGTCACAAAGTTTTTAAAATCGCATATGTCAGAATGAATTAGTTCAAGAAGTTGTGTACTCCTAGAAACAGAGCTAAAGGGTTTTCTAGTGATCTTTGTCTGAGCACACACTTCACACTTGTCATACCTTAAGGATGTATCAATTGGCAGATTAAAAGTTTTAGCAACAGCAAGTAATTTAATATAGTTTACATGTCCCAATCTGTTGTGCCAAGTAGAAGGGCTACACAGTTTTGAGCTAACAGCATTAATCACTTCATTTGCTAAACTAAGTCTATACATGCCATTGACTAAATAAGCACAACCAAAGTAGTATGAGTTAACAGATAATATTGCTCTACCACTTATCATAGAAACTACCATGCCAGCATTATTCAGTAAGCTAATAGAAATTAAATTCTTTGCTAAAGCAGGAACAAATTTAACATTACGCAAAATTAAATTCTTACCTGATGAGAGACTGAGATTTGCAGTTCCAACCTGGAGCACCTTGACTGATTCTCCATTCGCCATAGAGACAGACTCATTTGCATCTTTGAGATCAGTTAGCAGGTTCTTATTGTTGCAAGCATGACATGTAGCCCCCGAGTCCAACAACCAACTCGTAGAGGCACTGACCTTATCGTCACCAACAACACACAGAAAGTTGGTGGGTTCAGTGTTATTCTCTAATAAGTTCACCGTTTCATTGTTAGGTTGTTCTCTTTTGGGTAGCCTACATTCGGTAGCATGGTGACCCCACTTCCTACAGTTGTAGCACTTTCCTTTCTTTTTCACAATCTTTTTATTGGCTTCCAACTTGGACGGTTCACCCTTAACCTTATTAAGCTTGTTCTTCTTAAACTTAGGAGCATATTTGGAACTGGTTAGCACATTAGCATGAGAAATTTGTTTCTTAGCCAACTCCAAATTTATCCTAGTTCTTGTTTCATCCTCTACTTTAATACATCGTTTGAGTTGTGCAAGCTTAATTTGTTCTGGCAGTCTATACATTTCAGTCTTAAATGTGAGCCATGATGCAGGTAATTTAAAGATTATTGCTCCAGTGAGAAAAGCATCACACACAGTGATATCCTCAGTTTTCAATTTAGCTACTAAGTTTTCAAGATCAGTTACCTGAGGGAGAATGGCCTTCTCCTCTTTGAATTCAAAGCTCATGAACTTATCAACCAAGTGAGTCTTGGAGACCTTCTCCTCCTTTTTGAATTCATCCAGCAGATTGTCCCAAATCTCCTTAGCTGTTCCATACTTCATGTACACATCTGCTAACCGATCTGAAATACTGTTTAGCAAAAACTCCCTGCACAGGTCCTCATCTCTGATCCAAGTGGCATCATCCACATCTTCGGTACAGTCATCATAAGTCGTTTGACAGGTATAAAAGATCTTCATGAATTTCATCCCATACTGTGCTTTCCTCTTCCAACTATTGAATTCAGAACTACTAAACGCCTCTAGTTTAGGAACCTCATAAGGTCGATCATGTTTTTCCATCTCAAGGAATAAACTATGATTTCCTAAATTCGAGAGTATATTCTGAATTATTACTACACAAGTAATTTATAGGGAGAAGATGATCTGCTAACTAATAACAGAATAGATGGATTAGATAAATTGCACGAATCGTAGGGTTTAAGAAATACCAGATCTTGATGAGATACAAAAGATCTCCACTGTTCACTGTCTTCTTCTTCAGTTTGGGTTTCCCAGACCGATCGAGAGAGAGAGAGAAGAAGTAGTCGACGCCTGAGTGGGGGACGCCTGCGACTGCGATCGGAGAAGAGAGAGAGATGACCGGTGCGACCCAGTGGCTTCGACGCCTGCTGACTCGCGACGGGCGGCGAGCGACGCGTGCGGCGAGCGGCGAGTGCGACGAGCGACGCGTGCGACGGACCCAGCGACGCGAACGGCGTTAGGGTTCCGATGTAACCGGCGGCTGCTGTGGGATCCGACCGATTGAAAGATGGTATTTTTCCCTCAATTTAATCTCACAAAATTAATTAATATCTCAAGATTGTTAAGTTCTGTGAGGAAATTAGCAATTGGGAATTAGGGTTTTATCTCTAGATCTAAGTTGCTTGAGATATTCACCCTAGGTATCAAAATTGGAATACCTAGACTACTATCACAAGCCAGTATTTATTCCTAAATACTGGTTTGGGTATCGGGTTATAAGCCCACAAACCCGCGTTCCAATATCCAATCAATTGTACGTTCATTACACGTGTTACACATATGCACGTGCTATATTTATATAGAGAGAATATACCAATATATCCAACAGTAATTTACACGTGCAATGCACATCTTTATAAATATATATATTTTTATAAAAAATTCGACGTTGTCTGGGATCAAATCTAAGACATCTTTTATAGTATTAGTTATGCATGTGCATTGTACGTGTTTGTTGGATTACATTGCACATGTTTGTTTGGTTACAAATAAAGTTTATTTGGTGACAAACTCTCCCATTAAAATAGTAGAGATAACTAGCACCTGAGTAGCTATTACTAGGAACAGTATCTATGATGACTTGCAACTGTGGTGATCCAAGTTCATTATGAGAATTCCTAGTTTCCCTTATATATGTTTGTTTGGGGTCTTTTCTAGCTTAGTATATAATGACTTAACTGGGAATCACTATTAAAGAACAATTTCGGTGTTTAATTTGTATTGTAAATCATGTCATGAGGAACCTTGCAAAATCTTATGTCTCCTTTGTTTTCTGTTCTAGATTCACATTCTTGTACATTATGGTGGAATGTGCAATCGCAGGATACAAAGTTTCAATCACTAGCCTCCGTTATGATTAATGCATTGCTACCACATTTTTCTCCGATCCTGTCTGTAACAGATTAACACACCAAATTAGGCGAAAAGTTATTTGGGAAGAAGTTCCCAAAATAATCCTCCGCCACTTAAGTGATAACGGGCGATGGGCGAGCTAGGACCCAAAGGTAAGTCGACTATCAAAATTTTGACAAATTTCTTAGTATATTTGGAGAAGTAATTGTTGAATATAAGTTGCGGTCTCTAGTGGATTGGAGTTCTATGGAGCACAAACAGTATTAGGAAACCGTCTATATTGGAACACATATACAACAACATGACACTACCTATTTCAACGTATTTTTTAATCGTTTATGATTGTTAAGACAATGTGTTGAGTTCTAACTACGGAATAACTCACCAACTAAATGCAAAACAATAGAATCAAAAGTCAACACATAAGAACACACAAGATTTTTTCGAAGTTCACCTAATGCAAGGGCTACTTCCCCGCACCCTGCGATTTTCACTACAAATATGAAGAACAATTTTACAAATCTCTCAAGAACTCACTCCAAGGTGTAGGGTTTCTTTCTATTTCACTATCTCTTTCTAACGGCTGATAGATCTCTCTTTTCCTTTTTCATATCCCTAAAATTGCACACAATACAATATATGTAAGTTTACTTCCAAATAGATCTCAGCCGCAGATCAAACAACGCTGCGCGGTCGACCGTAACTTCAGATAGTCGACCGCAACTTGCCATCGAGCGTACAGGTTTCCAACAGAGAGCGAGACGGTCGACTGGTCATTCCTTCGAGTATACATGGTTGCAACAGAGAGCGAGACGGTTGACTGTACAGCTGCATGTACGTGGACGATGGACCGCAACTCTGCTTGCAGCTACAGGCTGCTTTGAGATGCTTGCTCCTGCTTCGACTCTTCTTCTCATCATTCTTCTTCAAGCCATTATCGTGTATTATTGGATCCACAAACCCCAATAATCTCCCACTTGGAGACATATACATGAAGTCTTTAACCTGTTCTTCATTCTTCAATTGGCCTAGTCCAGGCATGTGCCTCTGTGAGTCACTTCATCTATTAACCAGGAGACAATCCAATAGCAGTATAGCACAACTGATGCTTCTTGCTATCTACTAACTTTGTGAGTATATCCACCAGATTCTTAGTGCCAAGAATCTTCGATAACATAAACCATTTCTTTTCAACCACAATTCTAATAAAATAATACCTCATTTGAATTTGTCGAGTTCTAAAGTGATATGCCGAGTTTTTTGCCAAGAAAAATGCACTTTGACTGTCACACCATAGCTACCTATAGGTTGTCTTCTGCCAAATTGTTTCATAAGCTCTGAAATCCACATGTTTTTCGTTGCCTCTGTTAGTGTCATGTCTTTTGTAACTGTGAAGCTCACTAACAGTTGTATCTCCAACTGTAAATACATATCATGTAGTACTTCTGCAACCATCACGATCGCCCAAAAAATCTGTATCCACATAACCATGTATATGCAAAAGTCTCCTCCAAAACAAATAGAGTGATCTGAAGTACCTGTAAGATATCTGAGAATCCACTTCACTGCATCCCAATATTGTTTAACTGAATTCTTCATGTAATGGCTGACAACTCCTATTACTTGTGCGATATCTGGTCTTGTAGACATCATCGCATACATCAAACTCCCAACAGTTGAGGCATAAGGAATATCAAACATATCCAACATCTCTGCCTCCGTTGTTGGACACAAGTCCATAGAAAACTTGAAGTGAGTGACCAAGGGACAACTGATTGGCCTCGTGTCATCCATATTGAATCTTCTCAACATCTTTTTCACGTAGTCCGCTTGTGATAACCAAAGCTTCTTACTTTTTCTGTCTCTACTGATCTTTATGCCATTGATTTGCTTTGCCTCACACAAGTCCTTTATTGAAAACTTTGAAGCTAGTGCCTTTTTTTACATCCTTGATCTTCTCTATACATGAACCTGCTAACTTGTCGTCCATATACAACGTCAAGATAACTATATCAATGTCTTCATATATATGAACATATACACAATGATCTGTTTCACATCTTTCGAAACCATTTCCTCCCATAAAGTAATCAAACTTCAAGTACCATTGCCGCGGTGCTTGTTTGAGCTTGTAAAGAATCTTCTTCAGTCGACACACCATGTCTTCTTTCTCTTTTCCTTCAAAATCTGTGGGTTGCCTCATGTACAGCTCTTCTTCGACATCACCATGGATAAATGCTGTTTTCACATCCACCTGTTATAAGTGTAAGTCTTCAACTACCACAATAATAAGTAGAACCCTGATTGAAGCCATATTCACAATCGATGCAAAGATTTTACTATAGTCAATACATTCCCTTTGTGAGAACTCTTTTACAACAAGCCTTGCCCTAAACCTCTTACTGCCATCTGACACATCCTTGACTCTGAAAATCTATTTGTTCATTAGAGCGTGTTTCCCTGCAAGTAACTTGTTCAAATCCCAAGTTTGGTTATGTTCTAAGAAGTTCATTTCGTCCCTCATGGCTAAATCCCACTGAATTCGAGCTTTATTCTTAAAAGTCTCTTCATGAGTCTCTGGCTATACTGAATTAGTGTACAGAATATGGTTGTGAACAACACTAGGTGATGGATCAAATATCTTGGTTGACATTCTCTCTTGTTTCGATCTCCTTAATGTGGGTACCAGTTCACCGACAGGTTCAGGTTCCCCAAACTGCTGTGGCTGTACCTGTTCGTCTTAGATAACCTGCTCATTTCCAGTAGGTACATCATGAGTCTCGTGTGTTTCACGTAGGACTTGTACCTGTTGCTGCACTGTAGGGCCCCCACATTAGGGCCACCTTTAGATACTGAATTTTAATATGAATCTGAATCTGACTATGTACTTGTTGTATTAATTTGACCTGTGTGTCTGTCCTTGTACAAAATCTCTTCATTGAACACTACATTCCTATTGTGAATAACCTTGTTGTCCACAAAATTACAAAGTTTATAACCAAACTCATCACCGTTCTAGCCAAGGAATACACTTTCTGGATTTCGAATCCAATTTCTTTCTTTCTTCCCTGTCGATTAGTGAATATGCAATACACCCAAAAACTTTCAAATGCGAATAATTGATAGGTTTACTTGACCATAATTGTTGTGGAATGACCCCATCAAGGGCATTAGACGGGCAACAGTTAATCAAGTACAGTAATGTATCCACTGTAGCGGCCCAAAGATGGACCGAAAGATCCGCATAAAGTCTCATACATCTCGCCCTTTCGAGGATTGTGAGAATCATTCTTTCTGTGACTCCATACTCCTGTGGAGTCACAGAAACTGTCTAAATTTCTTGGATACCTTTTTTTGCCAGATAGTCAACAAACTCTTTATCTATGTACTCACCACCATTGTCTGACTTTAATGCTTTCAACTTGCAACTCGTCTTATTCTCAACCTTAGCTTTCCAAGCTTTGAATGTTTCAAACACCTCTGATTTCTTTGCGAATTGCATGAACCCAAACTTTCCTTGTAGTGTCTTCGATGAATGTGACGAAGTATCTCTTATCACCATAAGAGAATTCTAGAGCTGGGCCCCACACAACTATATGTATCAACTCTAGCTTCCTAAGCTTCTTCTCACACACATTCAACAAAAAACTAACTATCTTATGTTTGCCCATCACATAGTGTAGCACCCCAAATTTCCAATAAATAAAATTAAAAATAAGTGGCACAATTTTCATAATCAACTTCAATGTAATCCAAGCACAATATCAAATACAGGAAAAAATTTAAACTTTTTATTACATCAGTTCTTTCTTACATTTGCACGGCGAAAAAATTAAATACATTTATTACAACACAACCTAACACTTAAGCTTTAATCATCTCAAATCCAAGCTTACACTTTACTTGAGCAACTCACTTGCAAATCCTGCAAAATAACTGAAGAGTGGGAACGTCAGGCAACTGACGCAATACTATAGTAATAGCAACCTTCCAAAGTCTCACAATCACAAACTTGCCACATAACATGAAACGAAATAACGATGAAAGATTCAATAAATAACAAGTGAAACTATACTAAATAAGTGTGTCAAAAAGAAAAATAAAAGAGAAATTCATTAAAACAATGTTTATGAAAACACAATGCAAACGATGATTTCGAATGCATACTTGTCGGATTCTATGCATCTCATTCTACATAGGTCCGGACCAAGTCCTTATCGTTCTCCACTTTATAGGGTTCAATCCCTCGTTATGAAACCTACTACCATGATTACTACGAGATGTAAACATTTTGCAAGTATTGACTCTCGCCCTTAGAATACTGGAGACCAATCCCACCCCGTGGATCATTCTGTGGCCTATTTCATCCATCGTCCCGGAATACTGGGGACTGTCTCACTCCGCAGGTCATTCTGGAGCCCTCATTGCACAAATATCCCATGATAGTCGCTCTCATCTAGGAATACTGGACATCAATCCCACTCTGTGGATCATTCTATGGCCTATTTCATCTATCGTCCTGGAATACTGGGGATTATCTCACTCTGCAGATCATACTGGAGTCCATAACTCACGTTTTCTCTTATTTCATCATATCACCATCTAGTGCTTGTCCTTATGCATGCATATAAGTAACCTGAACTACCTAGAGCTAGCCCCACCCTACAGGACTTAAACCATCAAAACTAGGAACACTAGCCCTCCCTGGCCAATTCCCACAATCAAATAATTCACTCCCGATAATTTTGGGTCATGCTCTAGAATTTCCATACTAGGGTCCACAACATAACCCTAAATCTCAAAACAACCCAACTTGGTTCAATAATACGAAAATATTCTTTCATATATGGAGACAAATTCAGCTTACGAAAATTCTTTAAACTCATCTTTTTGAATCTCACTTCCCATTCATTTGTAAAGTTCAATTAATTCAACTATAAATTCATTCAATCTCAACTGAAACAATTCTATTAAATATATGGGATCTCATTCCCAAAATATGAAATTTTATAGTTTCCAAAATCTGAAATTTAAACCTCTTCAAAACTGAAAATAACTCTTAAAATTTTGAAATAATTATCCCTCAAAACTGAAGCATATAACCCTTAAAAACTGAGAATTTCATCTACAAAAATATAGATTTATTTCCCCCAAACCATTTCTTGAATATATCGAAAATTAAAACTAGATTTTCACCAAAATCTATAAGTTATATGATTTCTGTAACCTTTATTGCGCATATTTGTATTTTTAATTATATTTAATAAAATTCTAGATTATTCTACTTTATTTTTGGTTGTATTTTTATTCATTTCTTTTGTATCGTGTGTTGTTCTTCTCTCTCTTGTGATTCAATTTGCATTGATTCAGCTTTTTATTCTCATTTATTTGATCTACAATTTGTCTTTGATCTCGTCTATTGTTTAAACCTATTTCATGGCCTATTTGTCTCTTATTTGATTCTTTTCTTCCTATTGGATACTACCCTGTTCTCCCAAATCCATATTGTCTCTATATAAACACCCTAATTGAACACTAAGCCTAATTACCAAACCCTAATATCCTATATCTCTCTCTCATCCTCCTAGCCATCACCCTCATCTATCCCCCGACCTCACCTCCCTACCATCTTCCCCTCTCCTCCCCGTCGTCGTCTGCTTCCGACATCGGAGACCACCACTGCACCCCCTATCCTTTTCCCTCTTCGCTGCCGTTGACTTCTCTGTGGTCGATAACACCCCAGGCCGAGCCCCTTGCTGCCGTCGTCTTGTTCGAGCACAGCCGCGAAACCTCCTGCCCCAGGCCGTCGTGCCGTCGTCTTCCCTGGTGGTTGCTGCCGCCGACCTTGCTGTTGTTGGCTGTTGGCTCTTTGGGTGTGTGTGCTCGTGCGTCTTGTGAACGTGTTTCAGTTGTGGATTCTCGTCTTTCGTTCGTTGTGTTCCTTGTTCGGGATCCGTTCCCATTATTCTGTTCTTCGTTTCCGTCTTCTTCATAACAGGCAAGTAGCTTGTATGTGTAACATCCTGAATTTTCAATTATAATTTAATATGAGTTTGTTTGATTTTACGTGTTTTGCACATACAAATTTATGTACATTTTTACCCTTAGAAAATTATTTATTTTCATATCATGAACAGGTAATTTAATTCTTCTCTTTTTAATTTAAAAGCCTATTTTAAAGGCTAAATTTGAAAAAACCCCCTTGAACTATCCACTTTATGCAGAAAACATCACTGACCTATTTTTTATGCAGAAAACTCCCCTAAAGTATGTTTTCAAAAAACCTCCCTGAAGTATATTTTCAAAAAACCACATCTAACTTTTATGCTTGTATTAGATAAACTCGTTCATCTTTGCAAGTTGATTCAAAAAACATCATGGATCTTTCTCATTATTTTCAAAAAACCTCACTAAACTTTAGCAGAAAGCTCACTAACACGTAGTGGGTGTAACCAAACTTTAGGGGGGGTTTCTGCATAAAAAATAGTTCAATAAGGTTTTCTGCATAAAGGGAATAGTTCAAGGGGGTTTTTTCAACTTTAGCCTATTTTAAATTCTAGGCCTAATTGTTTATTCCTAGCCCACACTAATTAATTTAATTATTTTTAATTAGAGCCCATAGACTTTTAGCCCACTAGATTGAGCCCACTAATTTAGTTCTCTTTTAAATAACACAACTTGTAGGGTAGACTTGTTTTTATAACAATTAATTAATTAAACATGTACAACTAGTACCTAGAAGTGATTTGTGTGACACATGCATTGCACTTGCACGTGCCAAGCACAAGTGAAGGGGTGGCCGGATGGTATCTAGAGAGAGTGGGAGATATGGAGTAGTGGGGAGGTGGTTTGTGTTCATGGGTAGTTGTTCTAACTCCCTAATACATCCTAGCCCCTAATCTACAACCATCTAGTTCAATCTACACCCTCCATTTTGCTTTGAAAATGTATAAATATCCCCCATTCTCTTCATGAAATGCACTAGAAAAATTTGTAAAAGAAAAAGAAAGAAAAGAAAACTAGTTGTGAGAAAAAGTTTGAGCAATAGTGAGAAAAGATTGAGTTGCATTTTGTTGTGTGTTCTTGCATCCATTGGAGGCCGGCCTACAAGCTAGAGGATAAGGGGAGCTCGGGTTTTCCATCAAACTAGGAGGAGAAGGCGCATTCTTGGTGGCACAATCCAGGAGACAAGGAATCAGTTCGTGTGATCAAGGAGATTTCTAGGAACTTTCTAATTGATTTTCTTCAAAAAGGTGGGTGATTTCTCAAGCTTCCAATGTAGATATCATACTAGGGATTAAATTGATGAAATTTTTAAAAAGAACTAGTTAAATTTGGCCATGTGTTGCTTCAAAAGAGACTAGTTAGACATGAAGTGAATGCTTGATGAATTGATTGATAGTTGCTATAATTGTGATTGTTACATTAGAATTATCATGTTTCTATGAAAATGTGAATTTTGAACCATGCTAGATGTAGAATATATCTTGGTAAATGGCTAGTTGATTTATTGAAATATTGATTATATGCTATATTAATTATTATGGCACTAGTGTGATAAAAGAGAATTGTGTTCTAGAAATGCTTATAGAAATAAAAGAAAGTAAGAAAACAATCTTTTGTGATATTTGTAGTGCCAAATTGTGAAGAAGTTATTGTTGCATTTCAATGTCGAAAATATATTCATGATTCACTTTAACTGCAACCGAGTACAATTGACAGTCGACTGAACTGGAGTCAACAGTCGACTGTCAGGTACTGAATTTCGGATTTAGTTTGCAGGACAGTCTACTGGCTATGTTTCAACAGTCGACTGTCACTGTCTTGACTGTTGGTTCTCGAATTTAAAATCCTCGCAGGACAGTCGACTGGCTATTTTTCAACAGTCGACTGTCACTGTCTTGACTGTTGGTTCTCGAGTTTCAAATCCTTGCAGAATAGCCGACTGGCTATTTTTCATCAATCGACTGTCACTGTCTGGACTATTGGTTCTCGAGTTCCAAATCCTCGCAGAACAGTCGACTTGCTATGTTTCAATAGTCGATTGTCACTGTCTTGACTGTTGGTTCTCGAGTTTTAAATCCTCGCAGGACAGTCGACTAACCTATCTCAACAGTCGACTATCACTGTCTCGGCTGATGAAATATTTCAATCTTATTAAAAAAAATAGTTCTTTAAGTGTTCTAAAAATTGAGAAAAAATATTAGAATTATTCTAAAGATTTCTAAACTTCATGAAAATTATTTCTATCCTTGACCTATTATAATGAGAATTAGAGGCTATTTGAGAAAAAGAACTTGATACAATTTCTTAGAACATAATCTTCATTAATTAAAGAAAATAAATATTTTCTTTGAAAGAAATTTTGAGTAGAGTTATTTTTAAAATGAAAATTGTGACATGGAAAATTTAAGTAAGATAAATGTGATTTTGGCTTAATAAAGTGGAAGAATGATATTATGAAAGTAAAGGAAATTTGTGAAATTTATTTATGAATGTGGTAAGTTTGAAAAATGAATTGCGGTATTATATATGAGATTTGTGCATGAAGAATGAAATAAAAGATCATGATGAATTATGAAAAAAATTTGTGAGAGTGAATACTCAATTTTTATGGACATGAAATGAGATTAAAAATTAGAGTGTAGCTAAGTCCTTATACCGACATTGAATAAATTCTTTTAAGATAAAATATTGAAATGGAAGACCAAGTTTGGGTTGTTATTAATGATTGATGGTTAAGACCGGTATAGAGGAAGTGCTAACTCTAGGGTGTTGATTTTTATTCATGATTCAAATAACTAAGGACAATACAATAGTGAAGATGTGATGAAAGTAAGAGAAAAATACGAGTATGAGGGCCTCGGGTCTACGGTGTGAGAGTATTCACAGGCTATCTACATGATGCATCATGTCATGACGTGAGCACATCTCCGGAATTATCGGGACAGTGGCGACGCATGTGGGATGTTTGGTGATTACGGGTGGTGCCATTGTCCCATAACAGAGGCTGAATTGTTCATAAGTTTTCTACATGATGCGTCATGTCATGATGTAGGATTTTCCTCCAGGCTGTCTGGACATCGGCTCGTAACTCATAGTGTAAATTCTTGATTTTGATGACTACAACACAATACATAATTGTTCTATCTTACATAATTCTTACAGTGTGTACTTAAAGCATTCAAGGCCAATACAATGATGAAGCTTTCAAAAGCATTAGCTCAAGTGTAACACCTTGAATTTGTAAAATACCGGAAATACCCTCGTTTACATTTTGTAGTGATGAGAATTAATTCTAAGGTATATCTTATTTTATTTTTATTTTTAAATATTGATGTTGGGGTTGATATGTGAGTTGGACCCGTATTAATTATATATTGGAGCGATGAGTCGAGTTTTATATGATGAAATGTTGTTTACTTTATTTCCTACTTTGGAAGATTATGATGAGACAATTTGTGTATTTTATATTGTTAGATTTATAAAGTGTAAAAGTGGAGTGGGGCTTATTTGAAATAATTTTGGAGATGGGGGCTTATATGTAATTCTCCCTTACACTATTATTTATTTATTTAATTATTTATTCTTTTAATTAAACCCCCCCCATTCTTCTTTCTCCCCCCTTTTCTTTTTTCTTTCCCGATCGCACGCCTATGGCCGAACCCATCGGCCGGCCTTCTTCCCTACCCAAATCCGATCCGTTTTTCGATGGTTTTCAAATTAATTCGGGGGGATAGCTAATTGGAGGGTCCTCTACGTCGTGGTGGTATCCGTTTTTCGAATGGATTTCGAAAAGGTAAACCCTAGGTTTTATTTTTGTATAAAATTTAGTGTGGTTAATTTATTTTGAGTAGACTAGTTATGGTAAGGAGATTATGAGATGTTGGGAGAAGTAGAGATGAGAAATTAGCAGATTATCAGAGATTTTGCAAGTTGCTAAAAATTAGGGTTTTGGGTTTGGTTGGGTTTGGAATTGAGCATTATATATATATATATATATGGTTGGGTTTGGAATTGAGCATTATATATATATATATATATATATATATATATATATATATATATATATATATATTATCTCCTTTATAGTAGTAGAATTTTAGTAGAACTAGTATAATAAGTTGGGGGTGATTTTGGTAATTGTTTGAGGAAAAAACATTTCGCAGGAATTTAAATATTACGTGCAATGCACGTGTGTATCCCAGACGTTCGATAAAACGCCTGAGTGATATTAGAAATAGTGTTATTATTTTCTGTGATAGATTTATATGATTTGAGCCTTAATTGTGTTGAAATTTGATAATAGGATGTGTTAGCAGATTTGGATGTGGAACGGCGTGCTGGCGCTTCGAGTCTTCACGAGATGCTATGTGAGTATGATTGTTTTTATTTAATGTATCTAATGTGCCATGCAAATTTTAAATTAAGGTCGTCGTGTGTTGATGTTTGTAGATAAATAGTTATATGCTTCGGGTTTGTAATGATCAGAGATATGTGTGTGTATGTGTGATGTGCGATCTTATGACTAATGTGATAAGATGGAAAGTATGGTGTGTATGATGTGATATTGTGATGCGATAATAAGATGAAGTGAATGATGTGGTGTATGTGTACTAGGTGTGTTATGTGGGTAATGAATTGGAAAATGTTATGTGATAGAGTGATGCGAAATTGATATGATGTATGTGTGACGTGTGGGTCGTAAATGAGAATTTGATACGATGATTGCTGAGACTAATGGTTTGCGTATGTTTATGAATTTAATGGAGATATATGCTTTCATGGTATGTTATAATGGCAAAATTGTATTATAAAGGAGTTATGTTGTAAATGAGTTGTCTTATAAAGGAGTTATATTTTAAATGAATATAAGGAGTTATTTTATTAAAGGAGTTATTATAAAGGAGTTATATATTGTCCCAAATTATATTTGGGGAACAGGAGTTATATATGTATTAATATTGTCCCAAATTTTATATTTGGGGAACAGGAGTTATATTGTGAAGGAGTATATAATAAAGGAGATATGTATATGTATATAAAGGAGAATTAAATATTGTAGTGCCGCACAATCTCTCGGGATTTGGGCTAGACCCCGCAGGCCCGGGATACACCCGGGAACAGGAGTTATATATTGCCCCAAATTATATTTGGGGAACAGGAGTTATATATATATTAATATTGTCCCAAATTTTATATTTGGGGATCAGGAGTTATATATTGCCCCAAATTATATTTGGGGATTAGGAGTTTCCCTCGCTGGTATAGGGCCAGGAGGAAGACGTAGCCTCGGACGTGTAAGACTCTGTGTGAGCATCGATCCGTGTGTTATATTTTACTTTTGACTAGCCTTTTGGCTTTAGTCTTGGTTGGACAAGCGCGCAACCGTACTTTCAATCCAGCCCACAAATGGTAGATACTTAGGACACCTGAATCTGGGTGATGTGGTGGGTTAGCGGGATTAAAATGTACGGGATGGGAGGCACAGAGATCCCTGTGTTGTACGAGGAGGTCAGTTGTGTGGGCACTGAAAAGGAGAAAATATAAAGGTGAATGTGTATTGAAAGAATATATGTATATGTAAAGATACGGATGATATGATATCTTACGGAGATTACTTATATTATGGGAGGGTAGATACCTCCGGTGGGATCGGAGAGAGATATGATACCTCAGGGTAGACCTGAGAGAGAATTGATACTCTAGGGTAGACCTAGGGTAAAATGAATATGATATGAAATGTGATTGAGAAAGAGAAGTGTTTGGTATAAGCTGAAATGAAATAATGAAGTAAGTGTATTATGAGTTGAGAATAAAGAATAAATAAGTGTTAATAATAAATGGGATAGTAAAGAAAGGGAATAGTGAAATGTGAATTGTGTGTGTGGGAAAGAAAGTGAATAGTGAAATGTGAATTGTGGATGAGAAAGAAAATAGTGGTGTATGAAATAAATGTGAAAGAAAATGAGTTATGAGTTAGTATATGAAAAGAAGTGATAAATGCAGTGCGTGGTTAATTTAAAATGATAATAATAGAAGAGACATGTGTTCTTATGAATAATACGAAGTAATGGTATTATGTGTGTGATCATTAAAGTAAAATACAGTTGATGTGAGTTGTACCTTGGAATTGTGTCAAGGAACTACCTGCCTGCTATTTCCGTGGAAATGGTGGGAACTACCTGCCTTGGCATAATTCGCGGGGTGAGTTGTTATAATAGTGGTAATGATGGATGGTAATGAGAAATGAAGTAAAGTGAAAATGATAAGTCATTGAAGTGATTAATAACCAAGCTATCGGCTTGAGATGCGATGTGATATTACCCAAACTGTGTGTTTGAGGTACAGTGATTATTACCCAAGCTATCGGCTATGGGATGTGATATGTGGTGGCCCCAAAGTGTGTTTGGGGATTAAGTGAAAATGATAATAAGATTTATTGTTATAAGAAAAAGTAATTACTAAAGTGATATAACGGGATAAGAATGAATTATAAAACATGCTTTTGATACGATGAGAATGAGTATTCTGTAAGGTGATTTGATAATGATATGATGAAATGTGGGTTAATTGCGATGTGTAATGAGATTTTATATTTGTATCCCAAGACATGAATAAATGTGGCATTATGAGGATAGTAGCTTATATGTAAGAACTGATACTTGTTATGTTTCAATAAAATACTTACTTGTGCTATGAAAGTGGTTATGAAAATGATTAATGTAGAAAGTATGTGGTGATAGGAGTTTGTATCCATATAAATGGTTATTAAAGAAAGATATAATAGCATCTTGTTAGTGATATTTATATAAGTAGCGAAATGCTAATATGATGATAATTGTGAAGAAACGAATATTTGGGTTAGGGGATTCCAATGGAAAAGTAATGGATTGAATGGAAATTCGTAGTGTGCGAATATAAAGTGAGGATAGATATGAGGTTGATGTGAAATATATAGTGGAATGTGGGAGTGTGGGTAATTTTATAATTTGACACAGATTTGAAGAGTATTTGATTATAAAGCCGTATTGATGATGTTTTTAAGTTCAGAGGTTCCGGATGTATCTTATTTCTTGATGTTTGTAAGTTTGAATTATTTTTGTTTTACAATTTCATTTATTTGTTAGATTTTTAAATTTATACTCACACCAGAAATGGCTAACCCCTTAGTGTTTGGGGGGTTAGGGGAGTCTGAGGACTACCCTAGATCCCCCACTGTTGCAGGTTCTCATCAGTGCAGAGATGAGGCGTAGATTGGTAGGATAAACTTTTATTTCTAAAATTTGTATTATTTCGTTATAGGAATAGTAAAATTTATGATTTAAATTGTATTATGAGTGTATAAGCATGTATATGATGACGATGAGTATAGTGTGGGGTGGTATAGTATGATTGTGACTCGTACCCATCTTGTTGTGGTGTACTGGGCTCTGTGGTAGATTTTACAAAGGTTTTTCTAAAAACTTTACCTCATTTTCAAAGAAATTTATAGTTTTTATTTGATATTTGATTATCCGTTATGAGTTTGGCCCCCAGAGCATTATATTATATTGCCTGTGTGTTTCTGCTCATTTTTGCTTGGGGAACCCGTAAAATTATTGTCTGTATTGTGAGCTACGGAAATTTGAGCAGAATTCCGTAAGCTTTTTGTATTTCGGGGCAAAATTTACAGGGGAGACTCTCTCAAAATTTTTCCTGAAATATAACTTTCTTAGTTTATGTTTAAAGTGATGTAGAAATTGAAAGAATTGAGTTTGGAGTCAAAAAAAAAATTTAGGGGCGTTACATCAAGCTACAAAGACAAGACAGATTTCAAGATTCAAGACAAAGACTTCTCAAGAGCTTCAAAAGTGATTTGTTAAATTGAACATGTGTCTTGTAATTTTTTTATTTTTTTGTGAGTCTTAGAAATCTTTGTAAATGCCTTGTCACACACACACTCACACATCCCCTAAATGAAAATAAAGTTTTCCAAAATCAAAATGTCAAAATGAAGCTTGTATAAGTTCAGCTATTGAGTACCAGTCGACTTACTCTTGAAAGCAGTCGACTGTTCTAGTACGAAACTGACTGAACTCACTCAAGCTCTGACCAGTCGACTCATATGGCAACCCAGTCGACTGTTCAAGTAGTTTTTGACAGTTTTCTGAAGTTTAAAATTTGTTTTTCAAATTCAAATTCTTACAGCCGTTTAATGGCAGTTGGGGAACTGTTTCTCAATGTCCAGGAGATTCTTACCCTATAAACAGAGTATAGAATCCAATTGGAAAAGGTTCCCTAACAATTATCAAGACATTTTGCTTATTTGAGAGAAAAAGAACAAGTTTTCAAAAGCACTTACTTTCTTTAAGACTTGGTTCTCTGATTTCAGTCTTATATAACAAAGATTTCATTCTAAACTGAAGTTAGAAGTTGACCTTTAGCCACTAAACAAAAAGCACAATAAAAAACAAGGCTTTAGGTTGTTGTAATCTTCATTTTGTTGTTATTTTACTCTCGGGTTATGAGAGTGGTCCTCTCAGTTGGAGAGAAGGATTCTTGGTGTAGAGCCGGTTTCACTCTAGGTTTTAGAGTAGGTTTTGCTCTCTCTAGTGGTGAGAGAGGTCTACAGATTTGACATAGTTATTGTCAAAGGACGTAGAGTATTATTGTAATTTTTCAAGAATAGTGGAAATTTTCAAGTGGGTTGCTTGGGGATAGAATGTAGGTTAGGAGGACCGAACCAGGATATATCATGGTGTTTGCAGTGTTGATTCTCTGTGGTTTGATTTATTCAACTTGCAATTTCATTTTTGCTGAATCACATTGAAAATCGAGTCTGTGCAGTCGACTAGTTTCCGCTTTAAGTCAACTTAACAGACTTGTTGTTATTAAGTTCTTTTTCTTTTATCTGGCGCTAACAGTCGACTGATTCCTCTTTGAAAGTAGAATTAACAGTTGAGAAAAGTTCAAATATTGTTTATTTTTTTATACAACAGTATTCAACCCCCCTCTAGTGTTATTTGCATTGCATACAGGATCCAACATATAGAACATCTAGGATACTTACCATAGTTACCGTAGTAGTTTAAGTCGTAGCAAGGGATTGAAACCTACAAGATGAAGAACGATTAAGGGCTTGCCCTCGGACCTATGTAGTATGGGATGCATAGATTCCAAACAAGTGTGCATTAGTGTCATGTAAATAATAATAATTGTATTAAGAACTAAGTGCACATTCACACACGACATCAATAGGATAGTCTCCCTTAGCTTTGTTTGTGAAAAGTGTGTGCTTTCTAAGTAAGAGAAATTGATGTATTATATCCTAGCGTCAGTTGTATGCAAGTGATGTATCCACAGTTTCTATGCAGGATAAAATGATTGACAAGACTAAAGAGTGACTGCTGCTTATAAAGAAATGTTCAAGTTGATGTTCAATTCATGTATAATGTTGTAATTTGCTTTCGCTGTGTAAATGTAAATCATTGTTGTAATAATTTTTTTTAATTCATTATAAAATTATACGAAGTGAAGTGTAAAGATCCTGTGAAACTTCGAATTCTATCTTATTTGGAATTCGGGGTGTTACAGTATGTGTTCTTTTTGTCATACAAGTTAATACCGTAAGTAGTCTAGTATGAAAATGTGTGGGCTCTCATGATGATCCATATTTGTTAGTTTAACCGTTGACATCAAATCTTGATCATGAGTAGTTACAATAGTTGACACCCGTTGCATGAAAACAATTAGATTAGATGACACTTTGACTGTATGTTGTTTGTGTTATACCGTATGTTGTAGAAGACTGTTACATAGATGTTTGTTGGATGTATGATCTCATTATAGACCATTTATTCACATGCTATGATGATTTGATTAACCCACATATACCATGCTTTGTATGACATCTAGATTGGACCGTTTGTAGTTAAGTTGTTTGATAAAATGCATAAAAGAACTTTTATTTTGCTGCTGCCCTATTTTGTATAGTAATTTTGACCCTGTTAACATCAGTAAAATAAATAACTTTGCGAACATTATTTGTAGACTTGGTTTTCTAGTTTCCAGAACTTTCGACGGATCTGAATTCCGAGTTTTGATGCTTGAGTTATTACAGTTTTACTGCATTCGTATCGTATATTCCAGATTCTGAACTATATGTATTCTGTATGGAATTTTATATTAAAACTGATATTAAAAGTAGAATTTGAACTCTATATTTTTCTGACTGTGTTTAGATATGACTGGTATCAATCCCTAATTTTTGTGGAATTAATTAATGAATTTTATATCTCCTTTCATTCTTTCGAAACCAATCGAAATATTTCCAAACTGCATGCTGTTCAGTAAAGAACTATATTTTCAACCTGATTCTATTCGTTTTTGATGAAAACTTTATTAATATAATATGTATCCTGATCTGTCTATTTTACTACCCTTTTGACAGATCTGGATTTCTAATTATACTTTATGAATTATCTCTGTTTTGGTACTGCTATGTCTGAACTTTCATAATTGAGATGTTGTTGCATTACTCTGTTTTTCCAATTTTGTTGACTATACTATCTGTAATATAATTTCATGATATTTTATATTTTAAAACTAGATATGTTAGAAAATCTTTCGTTTTTTTCTCAGATTTAATTATGATTATTTTAAACTCTTTTCATGTTAATAAACAAGATTTTGCATGTTCTGGCTGAACACGATTTCTGTACTAAACGCTATTTTCAACCCTGTTTCTGTGGCTGATATGTGACTTATATATATGTGCTGGAATCGGAAGAGAGTATAGTTTCTATATTTTCTAAAGGATCTAGGTTTGTTGTTCTGTAGCAACGGGAATCTCAGATTTGGTACAGTAGTGTCTTGCTGTCCAGAACTGAAAGTTTCGTTGTTTTTACTATTATGAGTTGTTTTTATCAACCGTTGTAAGTACTACTTCATCTTAGACTTATTATTTTTTCATGCCATGTCTTTAGCCTGTTGTATTCATTCACACCTGTTGTTAATAATGAAAAGAAATCAAGCCAGGGTTTTTAAGGGAAAAGATTGAGTAGTGGACAATATAGAAATGCATATTCGGAGGGAACTCGGTTTCCCCACTGTTTACTGTGGTCACTACTGTTTATCTCTGGATGCATGAGGACATGATCCATGACACCGTTTTTTGTTATTACTGTTACTGTTACTGTTTGTTCGAATATATTGCCCTATAGAAGTTCCACTACGAAATCTTAAAACGAAACTGTTTGCTGTAGCAACCATGTGGTATAATTTGGGACGCATGATGTGCTACCTAGTTAGTAATGAACATTAGACATAAGAATAACTATTTACACTATCACATCCTGTTAATGTTGATTCACTGTTACTGATGATTTACTGTTACTGTTGGTTACCGTTGACCCTTACTGTTACTGTTATACTTTTACTGTTATTCTGTTGTTTACTGCCATCTGTAGACTGTTATATTTACTGCTTCTCCATGTTAGTATTTCCTTTTTAGTTAGTTTTCCTCCCATTTCCTTACTTGTACTGCTTGCGGCCCGGACTTGCATCTAACGGGCGTAATGTTTTTCTGTTTCCCTATTTTTCCTTGTAATTGCCATATGAGCAGGTTTTGCTGATCAATTGCCTACTGGAGTTGGTGAGCAAAAATTTTGAGCTACGCAATTGGAATTATTTTCTTAAAATATTTTGATGAACTATTTAAATTTGTAAACTATATTGAGACTTGTATTTGGGCTTGTAGTCCCAGGATTATTATTTTGTTTCAGATCTTGTATTTGTTGGGATATTTATTATTGTTGCAATAAATACTGTTGAGTTATGATTGTTTATGCATGCTTGGTTGGAGTATACTATTATATTTATTGTTGTGATGAGTCAAACAGATCCATACAGCTTATGGATAGTGAAAACTATCCGCTGGACTTAGTCGCGTACCATATTCTGTATTCTTTTAAGAAGCGAGGCATGACAAGATTTTTAATGGTATTAGAGCCTCAAGTTTGGCTATTGTGTTAGTTTGACTAATACATTAGAAATGTTTGACTCGATCAGATTTACTTGGCTCCCAACAAGCCATGCATTTCACAAAGAATTATTAATCATCTGGATCTGAATGCTAATTGTTTTGGGTTTTGTGCAGACTATGGATCGTGGGAATGGTTTGTCTTCGCAAGAAGGACATCCTGAGTTGGCAGCTGTAACTCAGGTGCTCTAGCAGATTGCTCAGATGCAACAAGAGCACAGTGAACTAGTTAAGGCCGCTTTGGAAGCTGCTAACCGGAATGCTGTTCCGACCCCTGTTGTGCCTGCCCCTGTAGTGTTTCCCCCTCATCTGGGTACCGTTGCGAATTTCATGAGGTTGCACCCTGATAAGTTCGCTGGTACTGAGATGCCACTTGAGGCTGAGCAGTAGCTGATCTGGATGGAGAGTTTGCTATAGGCAGCTAGGGTCGTCGATGCCGACTGTGTGGATGTGGTATGCATCCAGTTGGTGGATTTGGCCCAAATCTGGTGGAGGCAGAATCTGAGAGGCTAGAGAAGCCTATTACTTGGTCCACTTTTGCTCAAAGCTTCCTGGAGAAATTCTTCCCGCGCATCACCCGGGTAGAGATGGAACATCAGTTTTTTGCCCTGAAGCAGGTTGGTTGGTTGTTTGGTTAATTTATTAGTGCCGTGTTTTGAGATTTTGTTACATATTATATATGTAGTATTGTAACACCAAGTTTTTCTTATAACAGGGCTCTAGATTCATGGACGAGTAAGCCGCGGAGTTCACCAGGCTTAGCCGCTTCGCTACCACCTTGGTGGCGAATGAGGAGGATCGTGCTCAGAGGTTCCTTTTGGGTCTTGATCAGGGTATTCAGGTACACTTGGCTGCCCATCGTCTCCGTACCTATGCGGATGCCTTGGAGGCAGCTCGAGTGATAGAGTAGACTTGTGCTCATGAGACCCCCTTCTCAGCGGGTTGTGCAATACCCCGCTGCTGTTGCTGCCAGGCCTAATGGAGGTCCGATCAGGAGGCCAGCTCTGGTCCTTGCCATCAGGACAGCTCCCTACCGTCCTTCTCCTCCATGGATGGATGTTGTTTGTGACTTTTGCCAGACCCCTGGGCATTAGCGCAAGGATTGCTGGAAGGCCAACCGCCGTTGTCTCGGTTGTGGTTCTACCAACCACTTGGTTCAAGATTGTCCTCGGAGGAGGCACGACCAGGCCGCAGTTGCGACAATATGTAGTCAGGTTAGACCGCCACTTTCCCCTTAGGGTCAGATCCTCGGTCAGAGGACCGCTGCCCCAGGGAGAGGTCAGACTTTCAACTTGACTGCAGAGGAAGTTCAGACCACGGAAGAAGTCGTTGCTGGTATTCTTTGGTGTTTTCTTTTGTTGTTCTGTTATTTGTTCCTTGTTTCATTATTTCTCTTGCATCTTTCTTCATGTTATCTTTCTGCATCATTTTTTCATATTCCTTGGTTATCTTTAATCTGCTTATATTTTCCCTTGTTTGGATCTATCTTAGGTGTTATTCTTGTTTATTCTCTTCCTGCTCGTGTTCTTTTCTATTCTGGGTCAATCCATTCCTTCGTCTCTTCCCGCTTTGTGGATTAGCATCAGTTGGTGTACAGTGAGTTGCCGGTTGCTTGCCATATCACCACAGCGGGAGGTGTTTTCGTTTGTTCCCGGGAGTGCAAGCAGAGTCCCGTGATGATTGGAAGTGCTGATCTCATTGCAGATCTGATTGTGATCTGCAGTTCAGGGTTCGATGTGATTCTCGGTATGGATTGGCTGGGTGAGACCCACGCGATCATCAATTTTCGAGCGAAGAAGGTTGTTTTCAGGATGCCAGGCCGTAAGGAGTTTGAGTTCCATACTGGAGAGTTACCCCATGGGCGTGGTCAGGAAGTTGTTGTCAATCTTGGTTGTGCAATGGAGTTGCATTTAGGCTGTGAGGCTGCGCCACTTGTTGTGCGAGAATTTATGGATGTGTTTCCCAAGGAGTTTCCTAGACTTCTCCCGGATAGGGATGTGGAATTCGGTATTGATGTTTAGCCTGGTACTGCACCGATATCGAAAAGTTCTTATCGGATGGCACCAGTTGAGCTAGCAGAGCTGAAGGTGCAGGTCCAAGGATTGTTGGATTTGGGTTTCATCAGGCTTAGTGTGTCCCCATAAGGCGCTCCAGTCTTGTTTGTCAGCAAGAAGGATGGGATTCGTTGTCTGTGTGTGGATTACCGTAAGCTGAACAGTGTTACAGTGAAGAACTGGTATCCACTACCCAGGATCGATGATTTGTTTGATGAGCTGGGTGGAGCTACTTTCTTTTCGAAGTTAGACCTTCGCTCTGGTTATCATCAAGTGAAGGTGAAGTCAGATGATGTGCAGAAAACTACGTTCAGGACCAGATACGAGCACTATGAATTCCTACTGATGCCTTTTGGAGTCACGAATGCGCCAGTAGTGTTCATGACTCTAATGAATGGAGTTTTCTCTCCATTTCTGGACAGATTCTTGGTGGTCTTCATAGACGACATTCTGGTGTATTCTCAGAATCGGAAGGATCATGCTGATCATCTGAGGTTGGTTCTGCAGACCTTGTGGGAGAATCAGCTCTATGGGAAACTCAGCAAGTGTGAATTCTGGCTTGATTGAGTTACCTTTTCGGGGCACATTATCTCAGGCGATGGTATCTCTGTCGATCCATCCAAGATTTCTGCGATCAAGGATTGGTCTGTTCCTAAGTCAGTTTCGGAAGTGAGAAGTTTTGTCACGCCCTGCTTCCCAAAAGTACGGAATGCAAGCACGTGACACGGCCCAGCGAATGACTTGCATCATCCATAGGCTATTATTGATCCAACTCAACTATATAAACAAGTAATAAAAACAACCATGCATGCATTGAAAGAATAATCACATAAATAAAAATATTGCAAATTTAAGCACAAAAATAACCAACATCAAAATAACCAAACATCTGGAAATTTAACAAAACAATAATCGGGTTAAAGCCCACAATACAAAGAAATAATATTTGTGCAATTTTATTAGAGTCATCAAATAAAACAACATTTATTTTAATGGCGCAGTAAACATCTCCTTCATCAATGCTGCTCTCCTACTCCGTCAGGTAAATCTCCTTGATTACCTGTAAGTTGCTCATCTAAAGAGAGGAAAAAGAAAATCCTTAGAGCAAGTTGTGGACATGCAAAGTGGAGAAATAGAGAAACAATGGTAATAGTGGTATAGCAATGAATTCAATGAACGATGAAGTCAATAATGTTGAACAGTGACAAAGCAATAATAGTATAATATGCAATAACTATGATTATCACGATAACGATGAACAATATCAATAATGGCAATAATAACGATAACACTGTTCAATAAAGATAACAATATGCAATGATAATGTGATGAGAGCCTTAGTTCTATTATTCATTTTTAATCCTAGCTAATGCACGTACTACTGTGTCCTATGTGTGCCGTACCACAGGTTCGATGCATACAATCAATTTCGTTTAGACTAGGGTGGTAGATTCTATAGTTCATGTACTGGGTATGATGACGATAACAGTAATAACACTGGACATGTGTAATTTCTTACACGATGCCGATAACGATAAAAACACTGGACATGTGTAATTTCTTACACGATGCCGATAACGATAATATTCACTGGCCATCATCCGAGTACACTTACTATATTGTCAACTACCCTAATCAACCCTTAATCCTGGCTTGATTTATTTCCTTTATTCAATTAACACACAATAATGCAATTAATAAGGGATGCTAGAAAAGGTGAAAAAATAACCCTAGGATCATGCAATATACTCTATACAATTAAATGCACCAAATATATCATTATGAACACAATTGTACTTTATAAAACATAGAATCCCAATTCTGAACAGTAGTAGGTTGGTGTACGAAAATTAGAATCTCCGTTGCTACAGGACAGCAAATGTGGATCCGTCAGGTGGTCTAGAAACTAGACTCCTGCCTGGTTCCAACGCATACTTAAAGTTTATATTCCGACAACGGTAACTAGGTGAAATTCAGTGTTCTTTACAGATTTTAGTTTCTGGCTGGATATCGATGTTGACTAATTTTAGTCGTAAGGGCAGTAAATAATTATTAAAAAAATTAGTAAAAATATTTTTTATAACCCTAAGCATGTTATCTACAAATTTGGAATTTATCTTGGCCATATTCGATCATTAGTCCACTTAATTTGTCAGCCTAACATAGTATGTACATGAATCTGAAATTACAGCGCAGCTGTAGCAAAAGGGTCATAACTCGGGCGATATAAGTCGAAATTTAAAAATTCTGGTATCTATTGACATCTAGACAATTAGGGCTACGTTTCATATTCAGAGAGTGACTGATTTTAATGAAGTTATCTAGGTTGAAACAGCACAGCAATGTTCAGGTTGGTGTAAATTTCAGAATGGTCAACATGTTCATTTCGAATAAAACGGTTAAAAGTTAAGAATGATAAATTAGAGTTTAATAATCATAAATCACAGCGAGTCATTTCTATGTGAACATGGTATTAAGGTAGATGATGTCCATGATTCTACTAATTACAATTTTACTAATTTATCAGTAGCAATCACATGAACGATCAACCCTAATATACAATCTACAATAGTTGTCTTTAATGTCATGAGATGAAATGTGATAATAATTTTCTATTCTTATATTCAATAACTAACTATATTGGTGCATGTAAGATCCTTATACATTAAAGGTAAAAAGGCGGCACGAAGTCGAGATTACCACTTGGATTCGCTCGTGTAAATCCGTGGTATCCCAACGATAGATACAATAACATTTTACGATATTCAATACGGATCCACTTGCGGAATTCAATAAAAATATCGAATATGTTACAATAAATATTCGATAAGAAATGAATTGCCTTTTTGTAGATGGTTCAATTTGAATAAGGAATAACGGGATCAGAATCCCGGGGAGCAATCCCAAGAATACGTGCGAAGACTGTGCGAAGAAAACTAGCAAACAGCAGCAATCCTCCACACCCGATCTGACCCAAAACAACGAACAGCAGAATCAGATTAGATGTGCCCAAAACACGAAACGGCAATTGCGGCCAATAGGATTCCTCCTACGCACCGGATCTGACCCGAACAGCAAACAGCCTAGTGGATCCGCTGCGGCCAGTACACCGAATAGCCAAATGGAACACTCAGCGATCTCCTTCCCCAACGCGGCTGAGAGAGGGAGAGAGAAATTGCGGGAGAGACTAGCGGTGACCGCGGCGAGCAGGGACGGCGACACCGCGGCGAGGCGGCGATGCGGCTGGTCTAGAAGCGGCGGCAATCGGCAAAGATCCAGACGTCGACGACTCTGGTTCACCTCCAAAATAGAGGAGGCAGAGCTGGAGGCTTGGGGGCTTCAACGGTGACGACAAGAGCAATGAGGGGGTTCGCCGGAGGTTGCGGGGAGGATGAGGGACGACGGCGAGGTGGATGAGGGGTGCAGGCGAAGTGGGTGCTCACGGTGGATTGGGTTACGACGATGGGTTGAGTTGGGTTCGAGCGGCAATGGCGATGGGTCGGGGTGTAATCGTTGGGTTCTGTGAGTGGTGCACGGGGATGGAGGGAGACAGAGCTAGGCGAGGTGGAGATGGTGGCGACGATAATGGAGGTGGTGGTCGGAGTTGGGCGGCGAGCGGAGGAATGACGAAGACGACGATGGAGATGGTCGGAGGGTGATCGATGGTGGCTTCGGGCGGGAGGAAGGAGGAAGATGAGAAGGGGTTCTGAGTTTTTTTTTTTTTGGGTTTTAAACAGAGAAGGAGAGAGAGACTACGGGGAGAGAGAAAGTGAGATTAAATTACAATAAATGTATAGAATTAATATAGAAATAATGAGCAGAGTGATAATAGGGGGAGGGGGTTACGGGATTCAATTTACTGATTGTGTGGAGGAGAAATAAGAGCAACAAAATTTGTTATCACAATCAATTAAAAGTGAAGGGATTTTAGGGGTTTAATTTGGGATTACAGGAGGTGGGAGATTTGGGGATTTGTTGATCTGGTCAACAAATGAGATTGTGTTTAGGCTAGTGGATCAAGATCCAATAGGGGATGGGCTTGGTCCATGGGCTCAAAACAATTTAATTATTTAAATATAGAATTGGGCTCAAAATAAATAATTAGATCATTGGGTTTAATTTAAATTACTAGGCTTATAATAAAAATTGGGTTCCAAAACATTTCAAATATTAAAATAGTTGAATAATCAAATATTGGGCTTCACAAAATAGTTTGAATAACATATTAAATTAAAAGAGAATAGTTTAATTTAAAATACGGGAAAATAATTGAAAATACAAATTAACGGAAACAGGGGTTACACATTTCCTTGGTTTGGCCGGGTATTATTGGAATTTCGTCCAAGAATTTTTGAAGATTGCTGGTCCGTTGACTAAGCTGACTGGGAAAGATCCGAAGTTCGTCTGGGATGGAGCTTTTAGTGGAGCTTTTGCAGAGTTGAAGAGCCTGTTGATTCTTGATTTTGATGATCACAACACACTGCAACATGTGTCTATGCTATACAGCTAAAAGTGCAGGTTGTACATACAAAAGACCATTTCAGCTGAACAAATAAACAAGCACAAAAGCTCCAGATAAAAGACAATGGCCAAAGCTTCAAGACAAGAATCAAGACTCAATTCAAGACTCAAGACTCAAGACTTCAAACTCAAATGTGTCAAATTGTTGTGTCTTGTAAACATTGTATTTTTACGTTTGTTGAGTCTTAGTCTGATGTAAAGCCTTGTCACACACACACACACTCAAAATTTCATAATGTGTGTCTCTTAAAAAATCCCCAAAAAGAGTCAAAACAGTTTGAAGAATTTTAACTTTTGAGTACCAGTCGACTTAAGCTTCTGCCAGTCGACTGATAGTACAAAACTGTTTAAATTTATTCAAACTCTGATCAGTCGACTCATATTGTAACACCCCGCAAAATTGAAATTACAATTTTGCCCCTGGGTGTTACGCACGTATATTTTGTAATGTGTTTCACTACATATTTTGGATTTATACTATTTATACATTTTCCGTATTGATATCAGTCAACTAAAATATAATATTTCAATCCCTGGGATTTACGTGCTTTTTACGTGTTTTGATGCACGTGTTTCCACCACTACGTATAATATTTTCTATAGGTTTAAATTATTTATTTTTATGTATTTAAATATATTTTATAAAACGAAAATTTATTTTCTCCCTATTTTGATTAAAATGCATTTTTCAATTTTTTTGCACGTATGGTGCACGTGCAAATTTTTTTATTCTCATTTTGCTACTCTCATTTTACTATTTTTAGCATGCATTAGTTTTATTTAGCCTTTCTTTTGATCCATGGACCTATAAACTAAAATGTGGCCCATTAGGAGAGGAGCCTACTAGATAATTAAATTAATTAATTAGTAATGAGCCCATGTAGCAAGCCCACTAGATAATTAAATAAATTAATTAGTAATGAGCCCATGTAGCAAGCCCACTATTAAAATCACATTTTTAGTTAAACATGTACTAATACATGACAAGTTACACATATTAGTACACATTTAGAGTTATAGAAATGTGTTCATATTTGTTTATGCATGTGTGCATGCATACACAAATGTATTTGGACCATTTTTTGGGCAATGGGAGGAGAAGAGTTGGTAGGTTGAGTTAATGGAGAGTGGGGAGATGAAGAGATGAAGGTTTTAGGAGTTAGGAAAGTGGAGAGTTGTAGAATTAAAATGAAAAGTTATTAGGTGGGAGATTTTGCAATATAGTCCCTAGCATTGTCCTATAAATAGCAACCCATTTTTCATTCTTTTTCACACCAAAAATAAAATAAATAAGAGAAAGAGAAGAATAAAAGAAAGAGAGTGGGGGTCCTTTTGGAGGAATTGCTAGAGGAAGCCATTGCTAGGGGAAGGGAGCTTGCTAGGAGGAGGAGCCATTGCTAGGAGTTGTCTTGGAGCTAGAAAAAGTGTCACATCTTTCCTTCAATTGTTCAAGCTTCAATAAGGTGGGTTCTCATGCTTTCTAATTTAGAATAATGTATGCTAAGTAATGAGTAGTATGGAATTTCTTATATGATTTATGCTATGGTATGAGTTGAGAATGATAAGTAGTTCATGTATGATTAATAAATTAAATCATGTTAGGGATTAATGAGAAAAAAGAATTGATTGATTATTTATCATACATTAGCATGCTATTTAATGAATAGTATAAGTTTAATATGATAATTAGAAAATAAATTCATGCTTTTGTGTATGTTAAATTGTAGAAATATTATTGTTAATTAAGAAACAAAATATTGTCATGTTGCTTAGAAATGAAATAGAATATAGTAAAAATAGTTGTAGAATTTTTCAAGTATATTTGAGAAGTAAAAGAGATATTGGAAGATAGAATGAAATTTTGTTCTTAAGTTAATTATTTTTAAGAATATGATTTTTTTTAAAAAAAAAAAGACTTTGATGTGAGAATTAGTTTCTCTTGTTGAGATTATGCAATTATGATGAATGTGAAATTCTAGATTTCTATGTGTACTCAAATTGTTAATGAGTTTAAATTAGATGAATGCATGAATAGAATTCTTGTTGGAAAGAATTGAGAATAAGTGAATTATGAATAGAACATTGATTAAGTTGTGAATTATTTGTATTTGATTAATTGGAGAGACTTCATGAGTTTAAAATTTGCAAATGAAATTGCTATTGTTGTTGATTCATGAATGGACTAAAAGAGAATTATGATTGATGCCAAATGAGATATAGATCAAATTGTGGATGGCTAGAGACATGGAAATATCTAAGTGAAGACATGATAATGAAAAGGGTAAAAAGAAAATAATTTCCGAAACTGATCCACCGTGAAAAATATTTATCCGACTAGTCCACTTTTGAAAATATTTACCAAAGTTAGTCCATAACTGGTCTACTTTCGAAAATATTTGGCCTATGTACCCAAGCAAATTGTAGCGAACTAGTTGTTCAGCTACTTGTGCATTGTATAATGTAGACTTCATATTTACTACAAGGTTTATATGTTTTAAGAAGAAATGTAAAGTATTACTTTTGTGAAGTGATTTTCTTGAAGAGAATTTTGCTCTTATTTGTTCGAAGAATATTCTAAGTAAAGTGAGACATTATAATGGCTTGATTTTATTATGAAATCTCATGTGATAGAATTGTGTTCTTAAAAGAAGTTATTCCTTTGCTTATAAAGAATGTGAACGGATGACTAGATAATGAATAATGATGAGACTATGATTACTTGTGATTAAGTTGAAAGAAGAAATTATTTTAAGTTAAGACATGATTATTAAAGGGTATGTGTACCCATGTTTCTTGTACATGAAAGATTATGATTAAGAATTAGTAAGACTTCGGTTACCGGTAATTTTGAAAGAAAGAATTGATATGATTTTGAGATAATGCCGTCGGGCGATCTCGTATTTTGTGAATAAATCCGGTATGAGGTAAAACTGATTCTAGGGTGATAACATATTCATGTCTTGAACTAAAAATAATTAGGCACTTAAGTGAAGATGTGATAAACTTGTGCAAACGTAAATGGGTGCTTCTATATAGTCGGCGGTGGATCTCCGTGGCTATAGACCCAGTTGGTGGACTGTGGTTGTCCTATAGAAGATGGACTGTATTTTATCCGGGACTTAGGGTAGTCGACGGATGTTTACCATACTCCAAAGAATATGTATATACCGGGGCTGGAAGGGCATTTACGGGATTATTCTCACGATATAATAGCCAGGGAGGCTGGAATTGTTATTATAGCCAGGGAGGCTGAGATCCGTATCTATGGAATAACTCTAAAACTTGTTTTATTACTGGGTAGTCTCATGGCGAGGGATCAAACCCTTTAATGTGGAGTACGTAGGAGCTTGCCCTCAGACCTATGTAGTATGGGATGCATAGAATCTGAACAAGTGTGCATTAGTGTCATCCTAGTATAGAAATGTGTGCATTAGGCATTAAGGCATGACATACACTTATATTTAGAATGATCACTTTTGACACTTTATTTGTTCATTCAATCCTTTTGTGATTTGTTAAAGTATGAGAACGTTATACTATTCCCGGCATAGAGAGGATAGCCGTGTATAATATTTCGTCAGTTGTAAGTAACTGACGTGCCCACAGATTGATATGCAGGTAAAGGACTATTCATGGAGCTATAAAGTGGATATGCTGATGCTGTTTTATTTTAAAGATGTTGTAAATGTTTTATTGTAAATTTCATTCTTCTGCTGTGCAAAACCAAGTTGTAATTGAACTCTGATGTATTGTGAATAAAAAGTTTTAAATTCCTTGTAAAATTGTACGAAGTGAAGTAAAGATCCTGTGAAATCTCGAATTTATCCTTATTTGAAATTCGGGGTGTTACACATATGGCAACCCAGTCGACTGTTCGAGAGCTTTTGACCGTTTTCTGTTTTTCAAAATCGAATTTTTTCAAACTCAAAAGTTTAGATCCGTTGGTTGACAGTTGAATAACTATTTCCCAACGTTCAGGAGATCAAACTCTTTAAGTAGAGTTCAGATCTCACTGAAAAGATTAACAGATTTTACTTTTGCAATCCGAGCACTCTTGAGAAAAAATTCAGTGACATTTTTGAGAAACAAAACTTTCAAGTTCATACTCTTTGGTTCTCTACATTCAGTCCAGTATAGCATTGAATTCGCTCTGGACTGAGTATAGAAGTCGACCTGTTCTTTTAGCCACGTGCATCAACACATACACCAACAAGGCTATAGGTTGACTGTAAAGTATTCTTGTTCTCTTGCTCTCGGTTGGAGAGTGTTTTTGACTCTAGGTTGTAGAGTCGTTTGTTGTTTCACTCTTGGTAGTAGAGTGGGTCGGCTTTCTCTGGTTGAGAGAAAGGACTACGGGTTAGACAAGGTTGTTGTCGTAACGCCGTAGGGTATTCTTGTAATCTTTTTCATGAATAGTGGAAATCTCAAGTGGGTTGCTTGGGGACTGGATGTAGGTCGGGAGAACCGAACCAGGATATATCTTGTGTACTCTGTGTTTGATTATCTTGTGTTTGCATTCACTCTTGTTTATTTTTGTTCTGCAAAAAGTTTCTGGACAGTCGACTCCTCGCACTATCAGTCGACTGGTCAGTGCCGTTTGTAGTTGTAGTTTTATTGTGCCTTCAGTCGTCTGTCTCTTTCATCAGTCGACTGCACAGAGTTATTGTTTTTAATTATTTTGGGCATATTAGTCGACTGGTTCATAACCAAGTCGACTGCACCGAGAAAAATTTCCGCAATTTTCATTAAACACTATTCACCCCCCTCTAGTGTTTGTTGTCTTGCCTACAGGATCCAACACTTAGTATCAGAGCAAGGTTACAGGCTATGGCAACTACGTCAAATACAAATCAGTACCATGAAGGCCAATCTACATAACGGCCACCACTATTTGATGGAACGAACTACAATTATTAGAAATGCCGAATGCGAATCTATCTCCAATCAATCAACTACGAGATATGGCAAATGACAGAGACGGAATACACTGCCCCTACCATTCCATATGCACAATGGAATGATGATCAAAAGAATCAGACTATGAACAATGCCAAAGCAATGAATGCCTTATTTTGTGCACTTACAAAGGAAGAATTCAACCGTGTATCCAATGCTACAACCGCACATTAAATTTGGCATACACTCGAGGTAACACATGAAGGAACGAATAAAGTAAAAGAATCTAAAATTTCTGTTCTTGTCCACAGGTTTGAGATGTTCAGAATGAAGGACAATGAGACTGTGTCTGAGATGATTACCAGATTCACAGACATCACAAACTCTCTTGTGGCACTTAGAAAGACTTATACTCAAGCAAAGATGGTTAGAAAAGTCCTACGTGTACTCACTCCAGAATGGGAGAAGAAAACTACAGCAATAGAGGAAGCGAATGACTTGTCAACACTTTCTCTCGAGAATCTTGTTGGCAATCTCATGGTATATGAGGTCCAACTTGAAGATCGAAAGAAAGATACAGAATCACACCAAGCAAAGAAGAAATCATTGGCTTTTAAAGCCATGACAGACTCAGAAGATGAGGAAGAAGATGAAGAAGAAATAGCAATGTTCACTCGGAGATTCAAGAAGTTCTTAAAGAAGGGTAAGTTTCATTCTAAAGTTAGAGATTCTAATGACCCTCCTACATGTTTCAGGTGCAATAAAATAGATCACATGAAGAAGGATTGTCCCTTAGAAAATGCAAAGAATAAGGGAAAATCATCCAACTTCAAGAAGGACAAATATCCAAAGAACAAATTTGCCAAGAACAAAAAGGCCTATCAAGCTACATGGGATGATAGTGATTCATCTTCCGAAGAAGAAATGGATGAAAATAACGAAGTGGCAAATGTGTGTTTCATGGCTGCACAAGAACATGTAAGTAATGATTATGATTCCGAAGATCTTCTTGATGCTTTTAATGAAATATTCCAAGAGTTAAAGAAAGAAAAGATTAGAGTTAAGAATCTTGAGAAAGTGAATCAAACACTTAATCAAGAAAATCTTAACCTTGATAAGGAAGTAAAATCCTTAAATTCTCGCATTGCAAGTTTAGATACTGATCTTGAAACTCTCAAAAAGAATTATGAAGAGATTTCAAAGAACGTATCTAAGTTTAACAAAGGCAAAGAGAATTTAAATGATATGCTTCATCATTAAGTTACATCTAGTCAAAAATATGGACTTGGTTTTAAAAAATCGTCTGTAAAAGAATCTCCTGTTGTAAACACTAGTAAAAATAAATCAGCATCTACTTCTAATGTTACACACAAGTTGTATGATTTCTTTGCAAAGCCTAAGGTTGTTAATTTTAGTGATAAAAGCAAAACTAACGTTCGGTTAAGTCGACTGAACCATACAACCAGTCGTCTGTCCAGAGAAATTGGATCTTATTCGACGAGATCAAACCCTCTTATAAGTCGACCTAGTGTATCAACCAGTCGACTGATGTACACCAATAGTCGACTGAAAAACACTGGTAAGTCGACTGGACAGAACAAGTTAGTATGGGTTCCAGTCAGTCTAAATCAGAATGATAGAATTGCTTATATTAACTCATATATGTTAAATGTGTGTAATTCTACTTATTATATTCCTGCTTATGGAGGAAGGTCAAACTCTTCATGGGTTTGGTTTCCCCCAAACTAATGTGTTTTGGACCCAATAAAAAGGGTACCATATTTACCTTAAATTTTTTATAGGTACCCAAGAAAGAACGCTGGATATTAGACAGCGGATGTTCAAAACACATGACAGGACATGCCAACCTACTATCCACCATTCAAAGCATAGATGGAGGAATCGTCACCTTTGGAGATAACAACAAAGGCAAAGTCATAGGTATTGGCATGGTCGGTAAAACTTCTAACCCAACTATAGAAAATGTGTTATTGGTTAATGGTTTAAAGCATAATCGTTTAAGCATTAGTCAATTGTGTGATAAAGGATATAAAATAGTTTTTGAAAAAGATGCATGTTTGATGTATGACTCTACTATGCAAAATGTTATTTTTCAAGGTTTTCGTAAAAATAATATTTATGAATTGTATTTAAATGCAATTGATCTTTCAAATGACTTTTGTTTAATAGCCTCTAACAATGAATCTTGGTTATGGCATAGAAGATTTGGACATGTGAATATGAAAAATCTCTCAAAATTATCTAAATATAACCTAGTTAAAGGACTGCCAAAACTATCTTTTAAAAAGGATAAGTTATGTGATGCATGTCAACTAGGAAAACAAATCAAATCCACTTTTAAAACAAAAGAAGTAATCTCTACTAGTAGGCCACTTGAATTAATTCATATGAATTTATTTGGCCCTACTAGAGTTGCTTCTTTAAATAAAAGTAGATATGTGTTTGTTTTAGTAGATGATTTTTCAAGATTCACTTGGACATTTTTTTTAAAACATAAAAATGATGCTTTTGAAGAATTTGCACATTTCTGTAAACGTGTCCAAAATAAAAAATCTCTAACCATAGTCACTATTAGAAGTGATCATGGTGGAGAATTTGAAAATGAAACATTTACAGAATATTGCAACAGGAATGGTATAACACATTCATTTGCATTTCCTAGAGCTTCACCACAAAATGGAGTGGTTGAAAGGAAAAGTAGGACTTTGCAAGAATGCGCACGTACTATGCTTGTTGAAAGCAATCTACCAAAGCATTTTTGGGCTGAAGCTGTCGCTACAGCTTGTTATGTTTTAAATAGAATTCTTCTAAGACCTAAACTAAAGAAGACTTGTTACGAGTTATTTTTTAATAAAATTCCTAAAGTCTCTTACTTTAAGACATTTGGTTGTAAGTGTTTTATTCTAAACACAAAAGATAATTTAGACAAATTTGATCCTAGATCTAATGAGGGTATCTTTTTAGGATACTCAAATAGGAGTAAAGCATATAGAATTTTCAATAAGTCTACAATGACTATTGAAGAATCAATGCATGTTACATTCGATGAATCTTTACCTTCATCAACCTTAAATAAAGATGATGACACTGACTTATCACCTTTAGATAATGTGATTAAATCCTTAGAGCAAACTAATCTGTCTGATAAGTCGACTGATAAGGTCTCCCAGTCGACTGACGTAAAGCAGTCGACTGAAGAACAAGTCAAGTCGACTGTGTAACACCCCGCAACATTGGAAATTACAATTTTGCCCCTGGGTGTTACGCACGTATATTTTGTAATGTATTTCATTACATATTTTGGATTCGTACTATTTATACATTTTCCGTATTGATTTCAGTCAACTAAAATATAATATTTCAATCCCTGAGATTTATGTGCTTTTTACGTGTTTTGATGCACGTGTTTCCACCACTACGTATAATATTTTCTATACGTTTAAATTATTTATTTTTATGTATTTAAATCTATTTTATAAAACGAAAATTTATTTTTCCCTTGTTTTGATTAAAATGCATTTTCGACTTTCTGCACGTATAATGCACGTGCTTTCTACGTGTTGTGATTTCATCATAAAATATATGTAAATTAGTAAATATAATTTTGCCTATATTGTTTTCGGTTATATTTAATAATTTTTCATCAATAAAGTCGATTTTCGCATTTTGATATTTTACGTGCGACGCACGTGTTTCGGTGCGCGCATCCTTTCTCGAAATAAATTTAATAAACTATGTGCTCATTTATTTTTGCATTATAAAATTTAATTTAACAAATTTTTGCTTAATAGTGAATAGTGTCCATGTATATATATAGTAGATAAGTATAAAAGTGGATTAATATGTATATAGTTTAAATGTGAGATGGATGGTGAATGGTTTGAAAGTGGTGAAGGGGGCCCACGGTTGTATAAAGAATAGCAAATGGGCTGTTTGGTGGGCTGATGGCATAAATGAAATGGTAGTATAATGGATTAATGTTTTTGGTAATGGTGGGCTTGGTTTGGTAAATATAAAAATATGTTGTATATATGGTATAATGGCATTTGGGGGCCCACTTGATCATGCACAGCACACTTGTGTGCTGGCCGGTTTTGCATGTGGAGAGGGTAGGATTTAATGTTTTGTAGAAGTGGGGAGTTGGAGAGTTTGAGAGTTTTAGGGGTTGAGTTTTTGAAGAGTTGGAGAATGTGAAAGGGTGGGAGTTTTAGAAGTTAAAAATATGAAGAGGTGAGAATTAAAAAGAGAATTAAAATGAGAAGTTATTAGGTGGGAGATTTTGCAATATAGTCCCTAGCATTGTCCTATAAATAGCAACCCATTTCTCATTCTTTTTCACACCAAAAATAAAATAAATAAGAGAAAAGAGTGTAAGAATAAAAGAAAGAGAGAAGAGAGCATTGTGCTTGGAGGATCTCTTGCTTGGAGCATTTGCTAGGAGGATAAGAGGACTAGGAGTAGCTAGGAGCAAGAAGGAGCCATTCACTTGTAGTTTTCAACCTTCAAACAAAAGGTGGGTTCTCATGCTTTCTAATTTAGAACTATGCATGCTAGTGACAAAATATGAGCATTTTGTTTTGATATGTAGTTAAGATTTCATGTTAGTGTTACGTGCTATGAATGAAAACAATATTGTTATGATTAAACAAATAATAGGAGATTTTTAAAATGTTATGCATGTTAAAAGTGTATTCTTTTGTATGGGAAATTTGTTGAAAAATGTTGTTTTATGTTCTAGGGTCATGTTGATTAATGAATAAGAAAGAAAGATTAATATTGTGTTAGTGGTTGATTTTTATATTGTAGTACAAACATGCTAATTTTGATAAATAAAGTAAAATGTGATGGGATAAATATATTGTGTTTATGAATGGTAGAAATATTGTTATGACTAAGAGAACAATTTTCCATCACGATAGTTAAAAATAATAAAATGAATTACTGTCACAAACCATACTAGTACGCATGATTGTAAATGTCGAAATGTATAATTTGTAGGAAGATTGTTGAGACTTCTCTTGTTGTCAAAATAAATATGTAGTAATTTCTTATTTGTGTAAATGGGTTTAAAAATAGTTAGTTACTATTTCTCACTAAACCTCAGTTTGGAATAAATAAATTACAGTCCACTAAAAGATTAGATCAATTGTATAGTCGAGTTTGGTGAAAGATAACTAATCACAGAATAGTAGGATCAAAACTACTTTAGGGTGATCCCTATTCAGTAATCTCATATGGACTTGTTGGCTAGCGGGTTGGGCTTGGGCACTTAGGATCGTGGGTTCGAATTTTGGCCATCTTTTTTTTTTTTTGGGTGTGTTTTCGTTTAAATCACATGAAAGATATTATCCAAGTTTCTGAATAATCTACACCAAAACAACACATGCTTTGTACACATCACACAATTCAATTATTGCTGTGGAATTAGAATATATATCAGAGATGCATACATTTGTCGAAAGAAATATTAACCAAAGAAAGAAGGTAAATGGCTTTGTTTTTATCACAAGAAAATAATTTTCGAAACTGATCCACCGTAGAAAATATTTACCCGACTGGTCCACTTTTGAAAATATTTACCAAAGTTAGTCCATAACTGGTCCACTTTCAAAAATATTTGGCCTATGTACCCAAGCAAACTGTAGCAAACTAGTTGTTCGGCTACTTGTGCATTGTATAATGTAGTCTTCATAATTACTACAAGGTTTATATGTTTTAAGAAGAAATGTAAAGTATTACTTTTGTGAAGTGATTTTCTTGAAGAGAATTTTACTCTTATTTGTTCGAAGAATATTCTAAGTAAAGTGAGACATTATAATGGCTTGATTTTATTATGAAATCTCATGTGATAGAATTGTGTTCTTAGAAGAAATTATTCCTTTGCTTATAAAGAATGTGAACGGATGACTAGATAATGAATAATGATGAGACTATGATTACTTGTGATTAAGTTGAAAGAAGAAATTATTTTAAGTTAAGACATGATTATTGAAGGGTATGTGTACTCATGCTTCTTGTACATGAAAGTTTATAATTTAGAGTTAGTACGACCTCGGTACCGGCATTATTGAAAGAAATGATTTGAGAAATGATTTGGAGATATGGCCGTCGAGCTATCTCGTGTTTGTTGATTAAGTCCGGTGGGAGGTAAGACTAATTCTTTGAATGGAAATTATTCATGTCTTGAACTTAGGAAAATTTAGGCACATAAGTGAAGATGTAGTAAACTTAGGAAAACGTAAGTGGGGTGCTCTATATAGTTGTTGGTGGACTCCAAGACTATAGACCCAGTTGGTGGACTGAGGTTGCCCTGTGAGAGACGAATTATTATATTTTAGTCCGGAACTATGAGGACGGGTCAGCGGTGGACTCCGGGATCTTGAGTAGTCGGACGGATGGATTTTTGTGTTTACCGTCTCCGATGTATATATATATATATATATTGGGCTAGAGGGTCACATACGGGACGGTTCGTACGATGTGGAATCTGTTATAACAGCTGGCGGTGGACTCCAAGGCTGGGATTCACATTCGTGGAATAGTCTGAACTTTGTTTTGCTACTGGGTAGTTTTCATGGCGAGGGATCGAGCCCTTTATTGTGGAGAACGTAGGCGCTTGCCCTCGGACCTATGTAGTATGGGATGCATAGAATCCGAACAAGTGTGCATTAGTGTCATCCTAGTATAGAAATGTGTGCATTAGGCATTAAGGCATGACATACACTTATATTTAGAATAATCACTTTTGACACTTTATATGTTCATTCAATCTTTTTGTGATTTGTTAAAGTATGAGATCGTTATACTATTTCCGGCATAGAGAGGATAGCCGTGTATAACATTTCGTCAGTTGTAAATAACTGACGTGACCACAGATTGACATGCAGGTAAAGGACCATTCATGGAGCTATAAAGTGGATATGCTGATGCCGTTTTATTTTAAAGATGTTGTAAATATTTTATTGTAAATTTCATTCTTCCGCTGTGTAAAACTAAGTGTAAAGGAACTCTGATGTATTATGAATGAAAAGTTTTAAATTCCTTGTAAAATTGTACGAAGTGAAGTAAAGATCCTGTGAAATCTCGAATTTATCCTTATTTGAAATTCGGGGTGTTACAGACTGATCCGATTGTGATATCTTCAACTTTACCAAAGTCATTTGTTGAAGTTAAAGATTATCCTCATGACTTAATAATTGGTGACATCTCCCATGGTATTCAGACACGTTCACATGTTAATATGATCTCTCATACTGCATTCTTGTCGGATTTTGAACCGAAAAATATACAAGAAGCTTGTGAGAATGAATATTGGATGAATGCCATGCAAGATGAACTAAACCAATTTATAAGGAATGATGTATGGGATTTAGTTCCTAGACCTCCTGATCAGACTATCATTGGTACCAAATGGGTATTCAAGAATAAGTTAGATAAATCAGGACAAGTTGTAAGGAACAAGGCTAGATTAGTTGCTCAAGGATATAATCAAGAAGAAGGTATAGATTTTGATGAAACATATGCTCCTGTTGCTAGACTAGAATCTATTCGTATTTTATTATCTTTTGCTTGTTTTATGAATTTTATACTCTATCAAATGGATGTGAAAAGTGCTTTTCTTAATGGGTTTATTAAGGAAAATGTTTATGTTAAACAATCACCAGGTTTTGAACATGAACAATTTCCAGATCATGTTTATAAATTGAAAAAGGCTTTATACGGTCTTAAACAAGCACCTCGTGCTTGGTATGATCGTCTGAAAACTTTTCTTTTAGAAACAGGATTTGAAATAGGTAAAGTAGACACTACTTTGTTTATCAAAAGAGTTAAGAATGATATCTTAATCATACAAATATATGTTGATGATATAATTTTTGGTTCTACTAATAATAATCTATGTCAAGAATTTGCTAATACGATGAAAAATGAATTTGAGATGAGTCACATGGGTGAACTCAATTATTTCCTTGGACTTCAAATTAAACAGTCCTCAAATGGCATATTTATCAATCAAGGCAAATATGCAAAGGAACTACTCAAACGTTTTAACATGGATAGTACTAGTAGCAAATCCACACCTATGGCTACTACTACTACTCTTGACAAAGATTTATTAGGTAAGAGTGTTGATCAAAAACTCTATCGAGGTATGATTGGTTCACTCTTATATATTACTGCAAGTAGACCAGATATTATGTTCAGTGTATGTTTATGTGCTAGATATCAATCTAGTCCTAAAGAGTCTCATTTAAAAGCAGTGAAACGAATTTTAAGATATATTAAAGGCACATCTGAATATGGTTTATTTTATCCACGCACCGATAATTTTCAACTTTTGTCATATAACGATGCCGATTTTCCTGGAAGCAAAACTGATCGCAAGAGTACTAGTGGTACATGTCACTTTTTGGGACATTCCCTAGTATCTTGGTGCAGTAAAAAGCAAAACTCCGTATCCCTATCAACTACAGAAGCTGAGTATATCGCTGCAAGTTTGGCATGTGCACAAATTTTATGGATGAAACAAACCTTATTAGATTATGGTATTTCATTTGAGAAACCCTCAATTATGTGTGATAATACCAGTGCAATTAATCTATCTAAAAATCCGATTCAACATTCACGTACGAAACATATTGATATTCGACATCATTTTCTACGTGATCATGTTTTAAAAGAAGATATATCTTTAGACTTTATCTCTACTGATAAACAAGTAGCAGACATATTTACCAAACCCCTTGAAGAAGAAACTTTCATTAACTTAAGAAGAGAACTAGGAATATGTGATTTTATTAATATTTGTTGAAAATTGTTTCTGTTAAGTCAAATGTGTTCTTGAGTAAGTCGACTGTACTGTACTTTAAAACATATCTATTTTAGTTCTCTGACCAGTCACCTGGTCCTGATGACAGTCGACTGCACAGCAGACATATAAACTTTAGTCTCTTCTCGACTAAGTCGACTGATATACCCTACCAGTCGACTGTCGCGAGTTCAAATGTCTTCAGCGACTATTCATCGCAGCTTTTGAGATAAACATCTCTTCACTTTTTCACCCGTGACCTCTTATCTCAGCCGTCAATTTCTATTCCCTCAATCTCAGCCCTTTATTCTCGGTTAAAAACCCCTTTTCACCACCCTCTTTCTTCACTTTTACCAATCTCAGTTTTTCCCAAATCTTCAAACCCTAATCTGAGAAGAAGATCAGTTCCGAAGAGTCAACTGCCGCATCTTCTGCAGCCGCTGATCCTCATCTCTAATCTTGCTGTCTTCCCTATTGGTATAATCTCATCTCTTGCATTTCTCTTTATGGCTCCTAAACGATCTAAGAGATCTCATGAGGGTAGCTCTTCTCAAGATTACTCTCAATACTTGTTGAAACCGGATCTTCTAGAACGTTGGCAATTGATGTGTAGCATTATCATTTTCCCGGGTCGGTTTGTTAACTTTAATGATTTGGATAGGTTTAATCTAGTACCCCTATTCCAAAATTGTAGCCTTTATGAATATCTTTCTCTTGCTAACCAACCAGATTATTATCCACAATTAATCTATCTCTTTTATACAAATATGAGAGTTGTCCAATTAAGAGATGAAAATATTGTGATTCGTTCTTCCGTTAAAAATACCCAGTTAGGTCTCACACCCGAGAGAATCAATCAAGTAATGGGTATTGATAACGAAGGACTTGACTTAGGTGACATAATCCTTGATGACTTTTCTATCTTATCTAAAATGTTTTTACCTAATCAAGGACCCCCAATGACAAGCAAAAATATAACACCTGTTGCAAAACTAGTTGCACGAATATTAGCTTATAATATTCTTCCCAAAAGAGGAAGTTATGATCAATATTCACTAGAATTGCAACAAGCTGTTTATGCCATCTTTGGTAAAATAGCTATAAATTGGGGTCGTGTCATTTTTTCTAAGCTCCAACAACATCATGTTCATTTTCTACCTTTTGGAGGTCTTCTCACTAGAGTCTTTACTGCTTATGGTATTGATCTCGACTCCGAGATCAATGTCGTTAAGCATTATGACTGCTTCGATCGTGCTAGTTTAGCACGTATGAAGCTTCTTGATCCTCCTCCTAGCACAACCCCTAGGTCTCCTCCACTATCTCAAGTTCCTTTGGGTTCTACTGCTAGACCTTCTAGACCTTCTGCCTCTTCTAGTTCCTCCCTTCCTCAAGCTAACTATGAGGATCCAGCTACTCTCTATGAATGTATAAATTATCTTATGAAACATTCAGAGACTGTTGATTCTCAGATTCACACACTTGATTCCAAAATTGATCATCTTACAGATCTTTTCACTTCCCAATTTCCTCCTCCTTCTCATGCTGCTGATGAAGATTCAGACGAGGACAATTGAAGATTTCTTATTTTTCACTATTATGTATTTTTTTTTTTTTTTTTTTTTGTTATTTTGTCTTTATGAACTTATTTATGTATGAGACATTTCTTAGTTTATTTCTATGATCTTTAATGTAAAAGACTGTTTATTCTGTGCTTTTTGTTGATGACAAAGGGGGAGAGATATCCTCTTTTGTGTATGTGTTTTCTGTGAAAGATTTCTGTGTATTGAAATCTTTCTCTTGTCAGTCGACTGGCTACAAGCATATCAGTCGACTGCTGCATCTGTGATACTTATGTTACTGCATCTGTTATGTTTTCGTCTGTTCAGTTGCCTGATCTATTGTTAAGTCGACTAATACATTCTTTATGATAACATCTATTTTATATATGCATATTGTGTTTTTAATAGGGGGAGCTTTTAAAACCTATGCTTGTATGTTTCTATATAAATTGTTATCAGCTATTGTGTTGTCATCATCAAAAAGGGGGAGAATGTTGATTCTTGATTTTGATGATCACAACACACTGCAACATGTGTCTATGCTATACAGCTAAAAGTGCAGGTTGTACATACAAAAGACCATTTCAGCTGAACAAATAAACAAGCACAAAAGCTCCAGATAAAAGACAATGGCCAAAGCTTCAAGACAAGAATCAAGACTGAATTCAAGACTCAAGACTCAAGACTTCAGACTCAAATGTGTCAAATTGTTGTGTCTTGTAAACATTGTATTTTTACGTTTGTTGAGTCTTAGTCTGATGTAAAGCCTTGTCACACACACATACTCAAAATTTTATAATGTGTGTCTCTTAAAAAACCCCCAAAAAGAGTCAAAACAGTTTGAAGAATTTTAACTTTTGAGTACCAGTCGACTTAAGCTTCTGCCAGTCGACTGATAGTACAAGACTGTTTAAATTTATTCAAACTCTGATCAGTCGACTCATATGGCAACCCAGTCAACTGTTCGAGAGCTTTTGACCATTTTCTGTTTTTCAAAATCGAATTTTTTCAAACTCAAAAGCTTAGATCCGTTGGTTGACAGTTGAATAACTGTTTCCCAACGTTCAGGAGATCAAACTCTTTAAGTAGAGTTCAGATCTCACTGAAAAGATTAATAGATTTTACTTTTGCAATCCGAGCACTCTTGAAAAAAATTCAGTGACATTTTTGGGAAACAAAGCTTTCAAGTTCATACTCTTTGGTTTTCTACATTCAGTCCAGTATAGCATTGAATTCGCTCTGGACTGAGTATAGAAGTCGACCTGTTCTTTTAGCCACGTGCATCAACACATTCACCAACAAGGCTATAGGTTGACTGTAAAGTATTCTTGTTCTCTTGCTCTCGGTTGGAGAGTGTTTTTGACTCTAGGTTGTAGAGTCGTTTGTTGTTTCACTCTTGGTAGTAGAGTGGGTCGGCTTTCTCTGGTTGAGAGAAAGGACTACGGGTTAGACAAGGTTGTTGTCGTAACGCCGTAGGGTATTCTTGTAATCTTTTTCAAGAATAGTAGAAATCTCAAGTGGGTTGCTTGGGGACTGGATGTAGATCGGGAGGACCGAACCAGGATATATCTTGTGTACTCTGTGTTTGATTATCTTGTGTTTGCATTCACTCTTGTTTATTTTTGTTCTGCAAAAAGTTTCTGGACAGTCGACTCCTCGCACTATCAGTCGACTGGTCAGTGCCGTTTGTAGTTGTAGTTTCATTGTGCCTTCAGTCGTCTGTCTCTTTCATCAGTCGACTGTACAGAGTTATTGTTTTTAATTATTTTGGGCATATCAGTCGACTGGTTCATAACCAAGTCGACTGCACCGAGAAAAATTTCCGCAGTTTTCATTAAACACTATTCACCCCCCCCCCCCCTCTAGTGTTTGTTGTCTTGCCTACAGGATCCAACAGAGCCGGTTGACATTAGCGCCTGTGTTGACTATTCCGGATGGTTCGGGTGGTTTTGTGGTTCACTGTAATGCGTCTAGCAAGGGCCTAGGTGCAGTGTTGGTGCAGAAGGGTCGAGTTGTTGCTTATGCGTCCAGATAGTTGAGGCCGCATGAGAAGAATTACCCTACCCATGATTTAGAGTTGGCTGCGGTGATCTTTGCTTTGAAGTTATGGAGGCACTATCTGCTTGGAGACCGAGTGGAAATCTTTACTGACCACAAAAGTCTCAAGTATGTGTTCACTCAGAAGGAGTTGAACATGAGGTAGAGGCGATGGTTAGAGTTGATGGCTGACTATGACATTAGTTTACAATACCATCCCGGTAGAGTGAACTTGGTGCTAGATGATTTGAGTAGGAGACTAGTCACCATGCTCCTAACTTAGCAGCGATAGCTTGTTGAGCAGATGATGAGATGATGAGGTTGGATTTGGATGTGATCTTGCCAGGTTCTGATCGGATTTGCATGATGCTTCAGTTGCAATCGTCTCTTGTTGATCAGATTAAGGAGGCTCAGGTAGGTGGCGAGCAATTGCAAGTGTTTAGAGCCAAAGTTGAAGTGGATACGAGGACCGATATGGTTGTTCACTCAAATAGATATCTTCGTTTTGGGTCCAGATTGTGTGTTCCGAAGGGTGAGGTTCGTCAGAAGTTGCTTGAGGAAGCCCACCAATCATCGTACTCTATTCATCCTAGTGGTATGAAGATGTACCAGGACTTGATGCTTCATTTTCAGTGGCATGGTATGAAGAGGGCTGTGGTGAGATTTGTGTCGCAGTGCTTAATCTGCCAGCAGGTGAAGGCAGAGCATCAGAAAATCGCCGGACTTCTTCAGCCTCTTTCCATTCCGGAGTGGAAGTGGGAGCATATCACCCTGGATTTTGTGACCGCTTTGCCGAGGAGTCCTAAGGGTCACAATGCCATTTGGGTGATTGTGGACATGTTGACTGTCACTCCCCGTTTTCCAAAAGGAATACGGAATACAAATACGTGACAAAGCCCGGCGAATGATTTTTATCATTCATAAGCTGTAGGATCGACTCAACATCATAACATGAAATATAAAAAAATATACTCAACCACGCATGCATGAATAAATTATTAATCAACAGATATTATCTGAACAAATATAAACTTCCCAAATAAATACAAGATCTGGATCAAAAAATAAAACTTCGGGACTATAAGCCCGTTACAAGTTTCAAGTAGCAACAAGAATTAAATAAACTCAAATACAAAATAACTGAAGCAAGTTTTCCTAGGTGAAGCTTAGAATGTCTGCTCACCCACTCCTTCTGGCAGCTCGTCTCCAAAGTCTGTATATATATAGCAATAGGAAGAAACAAGGAAACAGAAAGAATAATCTGTCCGTTAGTGCAAGTTACGTGCCGCAAATAGTACAAGCAAAAGGGGTACAAGAATGGAAATATAATAAAGAAAAAGACCAAGATATAACAAGGAACAAAGACAAGAATCAAGCAACATGAAATAAAACGAAGTCAAGAATGATACAAATAACTATAAACATATGAACGGAAGGGAAACAACTTGCAACTGAAAAACAAGTAACGGACATGGATTCATGCAAACTTATGAATCAAAATCAGGTGACTCCTAAATCAAAATCATGTAACCAAATCAGGTAACTTGTAACGAAATCAGGAAGCTAGTAGACAGGATCATGCATATGCTTAGTGTCAACTTAAGTCTATTCATTTACTCTTATCTACTGTATCACTTCATGCATCCCATTTATCTACCACATGGTTGCTACATGGAAACAAGTTATGTTTAGATTTCGTAGTGGATTCTATAGGACTGTGTACTCAGGTATCAGCAGTGGTGCACCATATCAAGTAATTCAAATCATATTAACCAAATCATATCGAGTATTCCAAATTATCCAAATGTAATCCAAATCATCTCATGTAACCAAATCAGGTGCCATTATTTTGGGAAACACGGGCCCCCTTCCGACTTCATTTTTCTATATTGTCCACTACTAGATCTTTCTCTTAACCCCGACTGGTTACTTTTTATTACAAAATAAACATGATCAAGAGATAAGGAGAAAAAAATGGGACAAGACAAGGATGTATCAAGATCTTATATGATGCAAGGAACATGTTCTAAATCACAAAATACAAGAAAAAACATGCAAATATTTAAACATGGCAAAATATTAATTCTAGACAGCAAGACGTTACTGCACCAAAACTAAGATTCCAGCAACCACAAGAATATAAATCTAGATCCGTCAGAAAATCTAGAAACTAGACTCTCTTCCGGTTCCATTGCATATAAACAAGATACATAAAGGTTGTAGCAACTGGTGTCAAAACAGAAAACTACATAGAATTCGTGTTCAGCCAGAATTTGCAAAATTGTGTTTATAAATATGAAAAAGGTCTGAAAATTCACTAATTAATTCCAGAAAAATTAGGTAAGGTTCTCTAGTGTTTCTAGTCTCAGCATGTAAAATTTCAATTCATTATCTTATAGGTAGCATAGTTAATTTAATTTGTAAAATAAAGTGAAGCAGCAAATTTATGAATCTGAAATCTCAGACATAGCAGCACTAAAACTGCGATAACTCACACATCATAAATTGGATTTGAGATCTGTAGAAAGGGGTTGTACACTAGACATCTTGGGCTACATTTCATGTTTAGAACTCAAGTCCATATTCTAATGTTATCAGGGTCGAAACAGCAGACCAAAAACATGACAGCAGCAAACAAGGATATTTTTGCATGAAATGTATTATAATTATACTAGTTTTGAAACGAGTGTATCAATGAAAGATTGTGACTCTTATGATCATAGAATTGATAAAGATGGCAACGAGTAAAATGAGATCATTAAATGATAAGCCAAAGAGGAGTTACAACTACAATCTACTTGCGATATTTTCAAACAAAAGCTTGTACTAGAACAATGAATTGTACAAGAAGATACTTGCCTTGATTGGATGATAACGTTGATGGAGAATCGAGATCGGATGGATCGGATCAGCATGGATCTTGATGACGATCAAGATCAAGATGATCAAATGTAGACCGGATGGCTAGGATCGCTCTGATCTGATGATCAAGATGATCAGAGAATCAGACGGCTGGATGTGATCCTGATGCTGATGATGAAGATCATATGATGGCTAATGAGATCGAATGTCCCAGATCGAGAGATCAAGATCAGATGATGGAGACAATTGCGATGGGGATCGAACGGCTGAGAATGAAGCTCAAACTCCTCCTGATCAAATAGTGGCAATGGCGCGACTTCGAGTGCGTCGTAGGGCGAGGTTGACGGCAAGGAGAGCCGGGGCTGCAGTGACTGCGGGGTGGTGAGAGTGACTGGAAGAAGATGAGGAGGGTGGCTCGACGGTAGAGGCACTGGCGGTCGGGAAGCGACGCAGCGATGTAGGAGGCTTTTGGCATGGGCTCAGGGCATCGAGGGTCGGGTGTGCACAGGGCGGAGGTCGACTGAGGGAGGCTATGGGTGAAGAATAGGGACGTGCGGGATGTGTTTAGTTGACTCGAAGGTGGTGATGATGATGGATGAAGATGGAGGTTGGGTTGACTGCGGGGCTTGGGGATGATGAGGGTTATAGGGTGAGGATGACGAGGAGAAGTTCGCAATGGCGAAGCGAAGGGTGGTACAGGGATGAGGCAATGGCGGGATGCACAGGGAGGAGGCGATGTGGTGATGGGTTGCGGAGACAGGAATCGAAAGGGTTCGGCGGAGTGCAGGGTGGAGGAGGAGAGGAGGAAGACGGTAGTGGGTTTCTGATGGTGAAATAGGAGAAAGAGGAGGAAGGCAGGAGAGGAAGATGAAAAGGGTAGAATGGCTGTGGGGTTCAACAGGAGCTAAGGTTAGGGTAGGCTAGGGTTAGAATAGGATATATATATATATAGGGTTATATATATATATAAGGTTAGGGTAGGATATATATATATAAGGTTAGGGTAGGCTACCCTAACCTTATATCCTATTCTAACCCTAGCCTACCCTAATCTTATATATATATATATATATATATATATATATATATATATATATATATATATATATATATATATATATATATATATATATATATATATATATATATATATATATAGAGCGGCTGTGGGGTTCAACAGGAGCTAAGGTTAGGGTAGGCTAGGGTTAGAATACCCTAACCTTAGCTCCTATTGAACCCCACAGCCGCTCTATATATATATATATATATATCATATCCTATATATATATATATGTAAAGGGTTTGGGGTTATAGGATAGCGGTTTTGGGTACAATAAGAGATTGGCTATAGGGTATTGGGTTGGATCTAAATAGGGAGATAGCGGTTTTGGGTCCAATAAGAGATAGGCTATAGGGTATTGGGTTGGATCTAAATAGGGAGAAAGCTATAGGGTTTAAATCCAATAGGGAGATAATTAATAGAATAGGCTCATAAAACATACATACATATATATATATATATATATATATATATATATACACACACACACACATGAAATCATGAAAAATCAAAACTAATAGTAATGATAATAATAATAACGATAACACCAATAATGATGACAATAATAATAACAATAAAAATAGTAGTAATAATGAGATAATGAGAATAATAGTAACAGTACCATTGTCATATACAAAATAATGTTATATTACAATATGAAAGTAATTCGAAAATAACTACAAATGCGACTAATGAATAGAATGAATAAATAATAAACAATCAACAAAATAACAACAACAATAATAATAGTTAATAAAATTTACATAATAAACTAAGATTTGGTTTTAGCAATTTATTAAAATAATCTAAATAGTAATATTACATTTGATTTGGCTAGAATATAATAGTTGATCAATCAGAAATAGGAGTTAAAGTTAAAATACATTGTTATTCACAATAAATATAATTTTCGTTTATAAAAGACTTTAACGTAAAAAACCTAAAACCGAATTTGGCAATAATTCAATATAAAAATTGAAATACAGAAAATACTCAGGAAATATGTATTTACGGGAATGGGGGTTACATTGACGAAGAGCACTCACTTCGTTCCCCTAAGAGTTGGACAATCTACTGAGAGCCTAATTGAGAAGTGCATGCAAGAGATTGTTAGAATTCATGGGGTTCCAGTCAGTATTGTATCTGACAGGGATACGAGGTTCAAGTCACAGTTTTGGGAGAGTCTTCAGAGTAGTATGGAGAGTAAGTTGAAGTACAGTACAACTTTTCATCCTCAGACAGATGTACAGTCAGAGAGGACCATCCAGATTTTAGAGAACATGTTGAGGTCCTGTGTGCTGCAATTTGGAGGTTCATCGGAGGACCACTTGCATCTTGTTGAGTTCTCATACAATAACAGCTTTCAGGCTAATCTTAAAGCTGCTCCTTTCGAAGTACTCTACGGTCGTAAGTGTCGGTCGCCAATGTGCTGGGATGACATTAGCAAGAGGAATTTGTTAGGCCCGGAGTTGATCACCAAGATGGTAGATGCAGTGAGTTAGATCAGGAAGCATCTTCAAGCCGCACAAGACAGACAGAAGCAATGAGCTGATGTTCATCGTAGAGCCTTGGAGTTTGAGGTGTGAGACCATGTTTTTCTTAAGGTAGCGCCGTGGCGAGGTGTCATTCGTTTTGGTGGCAGAGGCAAGTTGAGCCCCAGGTTCATCGAAACGTTTGACATCGTGGAACGAGTAGGTAAGGTGGCCTATCGTCTTGCATTGCTCCTGGATTTATCTGGAGTACACGATATCTTCCATGTCTCGCAACTGAGGAAGTATATCCGTGATGAGAGCCACGTGATTGACTACTCGGAGTTATCTGTGAGGCCGGATTTTTCTTGTGAAATTCTGCCAGTTGCTATTGTAGACCAGCGAGAGAAGGTTTTGAAGAATAAGGTGATCGTGCTTGTTCGTGTTTCTTGGAATCCTCACTCGCCGGATGAGTCGAGTTGGAAGCTGGAGGAGGATATCCAGTGGAGGTTTCCTCATTTGTTTGTGTAGCTCTTGTTTTGTTGTTTTCATTTTTGTCAATGTAATTTCTTTTCTTTCTAGGTTACCCTATGTACTTCTCGTTGAATTTCGAGGACAAAATTATTCTTGTTAGGTGGGTAGGATTTGTAACCCCTATTGCTTATATTTGTATTTTTAATTATATTTAATAAAATTCTTGATTATTCTACTTTATTTTTGGTTGTATTTATTTTCATTTCTTTTGTATCGTGTGTTGTTCTTCTCTCTCTTGTGATTCATTTTGCATTGATTCAGTTTTTTATTCTCATTTATTTGATTTACAATTTGTATTTGATCTTGTTTATTGTTTAAACCTATTTCATGGTCTATTTGTCTCTTATTGGATTCTTTTCATCATATTGGATACTACCCAGTTCACCCAAATCCATATTGTCTCTATATAAACACCCTAACTGAACCATAACCTTAATTACCAAACTCTAATATCCTATCTCTCTCTCTCATCCTCCAAGCCGTCACCCTCATCTATCCCCCGACCTCACCTCCCGACCGTCTTCCCCTCTCCTCGCCGTCGTCGTCTACTTTCGACGCCGGAGACCACCACCGCACCCCCCTGTCCTTTTCCCTCTCCGCTGCCGTCAACTTCTTTGTGGTCGAAAACACCCCAGACCGAGCCCCTTGCTGCCTTCGTCTTGTTCAAGCACAGCCGCGACACCCCCAGCCCCAGGACGTCGTGCTGTCGTCTTCCCTGGTGGTTTCTACCATTGACCTTGCTGTTGTTGGTTGTTGCCTCTTTGGGTGTGGTGATCGTGCATCTTTTGCACGTATTTTGTTCGGGATCCATTTCCGTTATTCTGTTCTTCGTTTCTGTCGTCTTCATAATATACAAGTAGTTTGTATGTGTTCTTTTTGTCATACAAGTTAATACCGTAAGCAGTCTAGTATGAAAATGTGTGTGCTCTCATGATGATCCATATTTGTTAGTTTAACCGTAGACATCATCTCTTGATCATGGGTAGTTACAATAGTTGACACCCGTTGCATGAAAACAATTAGATTAGATGACACTTTGACTGTATGTTGTTTATGGCATACCGTATATTGTAGAAAACTGTTACATAGATGTTTGTTGGATGTATGATCTCATTATAGACCATTTATTCACATGCCATGCTGATTTGAGTAACCCAACTATACCATGCTTTGTATGACATCTAGATTAGACCGTTTGTAGTTAAGTTGTTTGATAAAATGCATAAAAAAACTTGTGTTTTGCTGCTGCCCTATTTTGTACAGTAATTTCGACCTTGTTAATATCAGTAAAATAAATAACTTTGTGAACATGATTTGTAGCCTTTTTTTCCTAGTTTCCAGAACATTCGACGGATTTGAATTTCGATTTTTGATGAATGAGTTATTGATATTTTACTATAGTCGTATTGTATATTCCAGATTCTGAACTATATGTATTCTGTATGAAATTTTATTTTAAAACTGATATTAAAAGTAGAATTTGAAGTCTATATTTTGCTGAGTGTGTTTAGATATGACTGGGATCAATCCCTAATTTTTTTGGAATTAATTAATGACTTTTACATCTCCTTTCATGCTTTCGAAACCAATCAAAATATTTCCAAACTGCATACTCTTCAGTAAAGAACTATATTTTTAACCTGATTCTATTCAGTTTTGATGAAATCTTTATGAATATAAACTGTAGCCTGATCTGTCTATTTTACTAAAATTTTGACTGATCTGGAGTTTGAATTATATTTTATGAATTATCTCTGTTTTAGTACTGCTATGTCAGAACTTTCAGAATTGAGATTTTGTTGCATTACTCTGTTTTCCTAATTTTGTTGACTATACTATCTGTAATATAATTTCATGATAATTTATATTTTGAAACTAGATATTTTAGTGAATCTTCCATATTTTCCTTAGATTTAATTATGATGATTTTGAACTCTTTTCATGCATATAAACAAGATTTTGCATGTTCTGGCTGAACACGATTTCTGTATTAAACGCTTTTTTCAACCCTGTTTCTGTGGCTGATATGTGACTTATATATATGTGCTGGAATCGGCAGAGATTCTAGTTTCTAGATTTTCTGACGGATCTAGGTTTTCTGTTCTGTATCAACGGAAATCTCAGATTTGGTACAATAGTGTCTTGCTGGCCAGAACTGAAAGTTTCATTGTTTTGACTATTATGAGTTGTTTTTATCAACCGTTGTAAGTACTACTTCATCTTAGACTTATCCTTTGTTCATGCCATGTATTTAGCCTGTTTTATTCGTTTACACCTGTTGTTAATAATGAAAAGAAATCAAACCGGGGTTTTAGGAAAAAGATTGAGTAGTGGACAATATAGAAATGCATATTCGGAGGGAACTCGGTTTTCCCACTGTTTACTTTGGTACCTACTGTTTATCTCTGGATGCATGAGGGCATAATCAATGACACCATTTTTTGTTATTACTGTTACTGTTACTGTTTGTCCGAATATATTGCTCTGTAGAAGTTACACTACGAAATATTAAAACGAAACTGTTTGTTATAGCAACAATGTGGTATAATTTGGGATGCATGAAGTGCTACCTAGTTAGTAATGAACATTAGACATAAAAATAACTGTTTACACTGTCACATCCTGTTACTCTTGATTCACTGTTACTGATGATTTACTGTTACTGTTGGTTACCGTTAACCCTTACTGTTACTGTTATACTTTTACTGTTATTCCGCTGTTTACTGCCATCTGTAGTCTGTTATATTTACTGCTTCTCCATATTATTATTTCATGTTTAGCTAGTTTTTCCCCCCATTTCCTTACTTGTACTGCAGCCCAGATTTGCATTTAACGGGCATTATGTTTTCCTGTTTTCCTATTTTTCCTTGTAATTGCCATATGAGCAGGTTTTGCTGATCAATTGCCTATTGGAGTTGGTGAGCAAAAGTTTTGAACTGCGCAATTGGAATCATTTGCTTAAAATATTTTGATGAACTATTTATATTTGTGAACTGTATTGAGACTTGTATTTGGGCTTATAGTCCTAAGATTATTATTTTGTTTCAGATCTTGTATTTGTTGGGATATTTATTATTGTTATAATAAATGTTGTTAAGTTATGATTGTTTATGCATGCTTGGTTGGAGTATACTGTTATATTTATTGTTGTGATGAGTCAAGCAGATCCTTACAGCTTATGGATGGTGAAAACTATCCGCTGGGCTTAGTCGCGTACCGTATTCCATATTCTTTTGGGAAGTTGGGACTACAATTTGGAAGTTGGTGATAATTTCGTTCTTCAAAACGGTACACTCCAAAATCAATATTAAATTCTAAAAAATTTTACTTAAATCCAGTACATATCAAAGAACTCACCAAAAAAATTTGGACTAAAATAAAATAAATTAAAGGGTTTAAATTCAATAAATTCTGAAAACTATATTTTATCCAAAATCTGACAGTTATACCTTCTTATCCTCAAGAACAGTCCATTCAAAAGTAAATATTAAATTTTGGAAATTTTAGTTTATATTTAATACATAAACATAAAATTTGTTGCCAAATTTATAATCCATTCGCACGAAAATAGAAGCCCCAAATCATCAATAAACTGAAACTCATACTTTTCGTAAAATCTGAAACTTGCCTGTATTAGAATTCGAAAAATACTCCATTAGAACTCAAAATTTTCTTCTCTAAAAACTGAAATAAATAATCCCCCAAACTGAGAATTTAATCTCTCAAAAACGTAGATTTATTTCCTTCAAAACATTGTTTGAACATATCAAAAACATGGAACTATGAAATTCAACAAAAATATGAAATTCAAAAAATTTGAAACTCAACCAAAACTCAATCTAATCTCACATAAATATTAGATTAAATACATACATATACACTTTTATATGTATACTAGTGTTCCCCCACCATATCACACAAGCCCCATACACAAAAACTCCTCGAAAAGCAAGCCCAAACACCCAACCCGAGAGCTGTTGCCGCTGAATCTGGTGTGGGGGTAAACGGATAGTATTTGTGGGTTCTTGGAAAACTTTGAATAACAAACCTGTTACCTGTTCCGCCGGAGTTTGATACTGACTCCCACCGTACACCTGCAAGAAGTGCGAGACACCGGGGTTGTTCTCGGCGACCCACCCTCCGACGCTCAAGTCAGTAACCAGAAGTGATTATGAAAGAGCGCAAGAACTGGCAAAAGATTGATTACCTCTTAATGGAGATGGATGGGGGGTATTTATAGGCACCGCTGGGATCAGATTAGGAATGTAATCCCTGTGGTTAGATAAGGAATTTAATCCCTAATCCCTAGTGAAAGGATAGGTATGAATCAGGGCCGTTGATTAAGATTTAAAAAGAAACCCTAATTCTATCCTTTCTGGACCGGGTTCACTGCGGGTTGAGACCCATACCCAGTTGAGATGGATCCGTTTGCAGATTAGTGGGTCTTCGAGGAGGGGAACCCGTACCTGCTTTAGACCCACTGATAGGTGAAATTACCGTTTTACCCCTGGGCTTCAAGATTCGTGTCCGATTTGGACGGTTCCAATTTAACCCCATTTTTAGTCATATCACGAGCCCCCTACTCCCGAAGACTGAGTTTGATCAGCCTTTAAGGAGTAGTTTTACTGTTTAATGGCTAGCGGAGTTGTATCGGGGTCCAAATAGAGGGTTTTGAATCTCCGAAGGAGGTAGTGAGGTGATTTTTCAAGCTGTACGTACTCTAAGCTGTTCTTGAGCTTTTCTGGATATTTGGTGATTTTTATCTATTTTTTCGGATTATTTATTTAATTTTGCGATTTGTTAACCGGTCGTTCGGGGGTCTTAACAACACATTCTAGGCAATAATTGTTTTTTCACGGGCTAAAAAATATACCCCCAAATTTATAATTATTTTCTAGAATTTTTAGTTAATTTTTCCGAATTTTTAGTAATTTTTTCGTAATTTTTAAATAAATAAAACGATTAAAATAAATAAAAACTAATTTTTAATACCGATTTATGGCGTGGCGCGATCTGGGCCCTTCATCAGTGCCGAGCGCAATTTTCTGGGTGATCGGACGATCCGCATTCCCCGGCAGATAGTTTCTTCGTATGCGATGGTCAGTTCCTCGTCCCCTCGGCTCGGCAGCTCGGCACTTAGCTCGGAATCTACCGAACTACGTAGCGTGATCCTGAGCGTCCATCTCAGCGCGGATCCCCAAAAAATACTATCTTGTCGTTTAGTGAACGTGGCAAGATCTGGGCCGTCCATCACGTCGAGCGCATTTTTTGACAAGATCTAACGGCTGAGGAGGGTCGGCGGAATCTTTCTCCATATGTGAGGGTCGGTTCCTCGTCCCCTCGGCTCGGCAGCTCGGCATTTAGCTCGAAATCTGCCGAACAGCGTGGCAAGATCCTGAGCATCCATCTCAGCGTGGATCCCCAAAAAACGCTATCTTGTCGTTTAGCGAACGCGGCAAGATCTGAGCCGTTCATCATGTTGAGCACGTTTTTTGACAGGATCCAACGGTTGAAGAGGGTCGGAGGAATTTTTCTCCATATGTGAGGGTCGGTTCCTCGTCCCCTCAGTTCGGCAGCTCGGCACTTAGCCGAGGTATGGAGTCAGACGTTTTGAAGCGTTCCGGCTTTGAAGCATCGCCATCCTCCGACTCAGTAGCTCGGTTGCTTAGCCAAGCTGTTCGGTAGCTCGGCTAGGCACACCGGTGGCCAGAAGCTCGGAAGGTACACGTGGTCAGATCTGGAGCGTCCATCATTGCATGAATCACGGGGACGGGGTTCAGATCACGAGAAAATGTTATTTTGTCGTTTTGTAAGCGTGGCGCAATCTGAACCGTCCATCTAGTCTTGACACGAATTTTGGAGCGATCCGATGGTGATTCAGCCTCGGTAGAATTTTTCTCCATATGTGAGGGTTGGTTCCTCGTCCCCTCGGTTCGGAAGCTCGGTGCTGTTAGCCGAGGTATGGAATTAGATGTTTTGAAGCGTTCCGGCTTTGAAGCATCGCCACCCTCCGACTCAGCAGCTCGGTTGCTTAGCCAAGCTGTTCGGTAGCTCGGCTAGGCACACCGGTGGCCAGAAGCTCGAAAGGTACACGTGGCCAGATCTGGAGCATCCATCATTGCGTGAATCACGAGGACGGGGTTTAGATCACGAGAAAACGTTATTTTGTCATTTTGTGAGCGTGGCGCAATCTGAACCGTCCATCGATTTTTGACACGAATTTTGGAGCGATCCGATGGTGATTCAGCCTCGGTAGAATTTTTCTCCATATGTGAGGGTCGGTTCCTCGTCCCCTCGGTTCGGAAGCTCGGTACTGTTAGCCGAGGTATGGAGTTAGACGTTTTGAAGCATTCCGGCTTTGAAGCATCGCCACCCTCCGACTCAGTAGCTCGGTTGCTTAGCCAAGCTGTTCGGTAGCTCGGCTAGGCACACCAGTGGCCGAGTCATGGACTTAAGCGATTTGAGGAGTCTTTGTTTTGAAACATCGCAACTTTCTATTTTGGCGCTTTGGCTTCTCTTAGTGGGCTTTTAAATTTCCAAGGAAGCCCAAACGTCGCATTGTGGTTATAAGTTCTCACTCCCCCACCCCCAAGCTCATTTCTCACTTTTTACTCCAAGTTTTCACTTTTACTCTCTGCGTTCTCTGCTAGCGGCAATTTTTGCTCCAAGGCGGTTGCGTTAGCTGTCGCGTGGGCCAGGCAATTTCCGGCGAACTAATTCCGACCGTGAACGTCACTTCAAGGACACGTCACATCAAGGTCAGTTTATTTGCCTTAGCTTTTTTTAGAGATGTCAAGGGTAGACTCGGGGAGTGAGGCCTCTTTCTCGGGCGATAGTGGCGCCGAGGAGAGGAGGCAAATGGAGATCCGAAGAAAGGGGAAGTAGGTGGCCGAGCCGTCCGTGGCCGAGGCGAAGAAGAAGAAGAAGAAGGTAGTGGCCCAATCTCCTGTAGTCAAGGAGATTGTGGAGACCCCGAGGCAAGCCCCTGAGTCGGGCGGTACCCTTGTGTACTGTCCGGGCATGCTGGGGTCAGGCAATACAAAGGTGACCTTATGAAGAAGGCGATCATAGGTCGGTCGGAAATCTACGAGGAGAACAACCCGGTTCTGACCACCGAAGTGGACGAGATTGCATCGGTGTTATCCGAGAGGGACCTGCTCCGGATCAAAAAAGGGTTCGCCATCCCTCTGGAGTACAAGCTGATTCTCCCCGGCCCTGGGATGCAAGCGAACTCCAAACTATCGTCGTCGGATATGTGTATGTTCGACTACGACTCGCTGAACGCTGGATTGCGCTTTCCTCTGCACCCCTTCGTACTACAGGTCCTCGGGTGGTACTGCCTTGCGCCGACCCAGTTCATGCTGAACACCTGGCGCCACGTGAACGTCTTCTTGCTGCAGTGCCGCAATGCCGAGGTTGAGCCTGACCTGACAATCTTACGGAGCATGTATCGGGTTCACCGGATGCACAAGACCGAGCATCGCTACTACCTGTCGCCGAGGAAAGGGGTTCGGATTATAGAGAACCCGGACTCAATCAAAGGTTGTAAGGAGAAGTTCTTTTTGTTAAGTGAGCCCTCGATGCTGAAGATTCCGACTCAGTGGAAAGCAGAGGTGCCAAAGTTTGCGAGGGCCGACCCGGTACTGACTGCGGCCGAGGAGGAAGTGGTGGGAAAGATCATGGCCCTCCCGATGTTGAACTGGAGGGAATTGACGGAGGAGGTGCTACACGGGTCGGGCCTCAGTCCGATCGACCCGAGTACGCTCCTGACATCTCGCAATATATTTTTTTCTAAGTTTTTAGCTCGTTTCACTAACTTGCTGTTTGTTTGTTGTTTGGAACAGAAGCGCCGAAGATGGACTTTTTGGGGATGATGAACGAGCAAGGCAAAGTTGCCGATGGAAGGAAGAGGAAGAGGCCGAGCACGACTGCTTCGTCTGGTCGGCCCTCTAAGATTGCTTAGGCAGTTGCTCCGCCTCCCCCCGTTGCTGAGGTCCCCTCGCTAGCGGTAGTCGTTGTCGCCGACCCCTCGGCTCCTGCTGCATCTGCCACGGCCGGTGAGGCCTTCGACGTTTCGGCGGTGCTGTCGCTCCAGGCTCTGCCGCTGACCCCTCAGGCCGAGGTGATCTTGACCGAGCAGCATAAGAAACTGTTCGTCCCAGACTGGCGAGTCAAGAACCACGACAGCTTCCTCGGGAACTCGCAGATGTGCATGCAAGCCGTCAAGCACTTGGCGACCCCGAAGGATCGAGCTGCGCTGAAGACGGGGACGGTTGGCAACGACACCTATGAAGTCGCTCGGTTGCTCGTATCGGTAAGTTTTGCATACTTTTTCTTGAGAATTTCTTTAAGTCTGCCTTTCGGCTCTTACTTTGTTCTTATTCTCTTTTTCTTTCGGCATGCCACTTGTCACTTCGGCCATCTCCTTCAAGAGTTCGCCGAACAGGAGAAGGAGCCGAAGACCACCAGTGATAAGGACAGGGTGGACAAGGTGAGGGCGGTTCGGCAGCTCGAAGCAGAGCAGAGACGAGCTGATGGCTTGGAGGTCTGGGTTGCCGACCTTGAGGCAGACCTGGAGCGCGCGAAGGGGCGGCATGCCGAGGAGGTTGCCAAAGCCGCCAAGGCTACCGAGGAGCTGGCGGCGTCGGCGAAGGCCCTGGCGGAGGCGAAGGCGGAGAAGGACGCTTTGGCGACGGTGATCCGGGCCGAAGTCGAGGCCGAGGTGAAGGCGCACATGGCCTCGAACATGGAGAAGTCCTACGAGAGAGCCCTCGACCACGTCCATGATCGCATCCCCGGCTTTCAGCGGGTCAGCTACAGGCTGTGGCCCAGAGCTGTGGCAGATGGCGAAGAGGAGGAAGGTGAAGAGGAGGAAGGTGAAGAGGGAGAAGGCGAAGACGAGGATGAGGTGGTCGCTCAAGCCGGGGCGACGAGGAATGAGGGGCCGTCTGACGAGGCCCCTGTGGTCGAGGCGACGACGCAGGTGGACCCCTGATCTCCTCGTCTTTTGTAATTTTGTTTTTTTTCTTTTTTTTTCTGAAAATGTAACACCTTTTTTTGGACTGGCCACCGCCTCTTCTTTTATGAATAGAATTCTTTCTTCAAATTTGTCTCAAGTGTTTGGCTCGGACTTTTAGTCTTTGAATGTAATGTGCTCGTCTTTCAGATCCTCGTTCATGCTCCAGACACTGCAGCAGCTCGGGGTCGTACTGAGCTGTTTAAGCAGTCTCGCGAGGCTCGCCTCGAGGGTGAGATCGAGCTGATCAGGAGAGTGTCGTTCAACGTAGAGAAGAAGAACAGCGAGCTGCTGGCCGAGGTGCACCACCTACGGATAGTCGAGGAGGAACTCTCGACGAAGGAGGAAGAGCTAGCCTCGGTGCGGGCCGAGCGAGACGAACTCGCGAAGAAGGTCGAGCAGCTGCAGAGGGTCACGGTCGATAAGAGCATCGAGGTGACCAACTTACGTCGCATTATATCTGATAGTGCTGAGCACCCGGGTTCGGCAAAGCTCCCTCGATTCAAGATATTGGTCAAGGACGATACTTTGATAGACAGGATCGTTGAGCTCGAGGAGGAGGTGGCTCGTCTGAAGCCTCAACCCGTGAGGACTAATGTTCGCAGCACCTCGTGTACTCGCGAGGAGAGAGAGCGAGGGATATCCTTTTACGAGCTCGCGACTCGTCCTCCTGTCATTGGTCAGACTGCAGCCGACGCACAAAGCGGTGTAGCTGTTAGCTCAAGCGGAGCCTCGGTCGGAGCCACCGTTAGGGTTAGTGGTGAAGAGGCATTCCAGTTCATCGGCCTAGAGACGAGCTCGGAGATGAAGAGATGAAAACCCCGAGTGTCTTTGAATCGGAATGTCTCTATTCCGAGGAGGTGCTGAACGAGTTGTATCGAGCTTTTGACTTCTTGCACCGTCTTCTTTGTTGTAATAACATGCCTTGTAAATTTATCAAGTTGCTTTTTTGCTGTAACTTCTTGTCTTGTAAATTTATCAAGTTGTTTCAATAAAATCGAAGTTTGTCTGCCCATTGTTGTGCCGTAGTTGCCTTACTCTTGAAACGAACTATAAGGACCAATAGTTAGCTTCTTCGAGTGTTTTAGCCATAGAACTCTTTCCTTAGCTATAGAACTTCAGCTTTTGCTCGGAGTATACCGAGGCAACTTTGCACTTCGGTGGTGTGATAGCTCGGATTTCAGGCTCAGTCCACGTGGCTCAATCTGGACGGTCGATCACGATCGTGGCACGCATCACGAGGTGGGAGGAACGAGTTTCAAGAAAACACTATCTTGTCATTTTGTAGATACGTGGCACGATCTGATCCGTTCATCACGTTCTAGTACGCATTTTGAGATGATCTAACGGTGAAATCGGTTCGGCGGAATTTTTCTTCATATGTGGAGGTCGGTTCCTCGTCCGCTCGGTTCGGGGTACTGAGTTAGCACAGTCAAGCTGAGCATTTGGACTCCGAACCATCGTTAGAGTGGTTCAACAGTTGTGGGAGCAGTTCCGAATGGCGACCTACTTCTAGCTCGCTTAAGAGCGAACTTGCGAAGTAGAATCAAGCCAAGTGTTGGACTCCGAACCATCGTTAGAGAAGTTCAATGGTTGTGGGAGAAATTCCGAATGGCGACCTACTTCTAGCTCGCTTAAGAGAGAACTTGCGAAGTATAATCGAGCTAAGTGTTGGACTCCGAACCATCGTTAGAGAAGTTCAACGGTTGTGGGAGCAATTCCGAATGGCGACCTACTTCTAGCTCGATTAAGAGCGAACTTGCGAAGTAGAATCGAGCCAAGTGTTGGACTCTGAACCATCGTTAGGGTTGTTCAACGGTTGTGGGAGCAATTTCGAATGGCGACCTACTTCTAGCTCGCTTAAGAGCAAACTTGCGAAGTAGAATCGAGCCAAGTGTTGGACTCCGAACCGTCGTTAGAGTGAAAAGCAAAAGCAGAGAGATGCGAACAATTTTACAATTAAAATATGAAAAAGCTTTCTTTATTGATGACTAATGGTCGGTTGCATCTCAAATTGCGAGCCGTTATTACAAGAGAGAAATAAAGGAAAAAAATACAAGTAAAAGGAGAGGAACGGTTCGACATCTCAGAATACTTAAAGAGGCGTTAGTGCTCTCTCTTGGTATTTTAGAAGATGGTCGGCATTCCAAGTCCTGGGGATCTCCCTGTCTTCGAGGTCATCTAGCCTGTATGTGCCGGGCCGAACGACTTTGGCGATCTTATAGGGTCCCTCCCAATTTGGAGCCAGTTTGCTCTTCTGGCCGGGGAAAAAGATGGCTAACTTTCTGAGGACCAAGTCCCCTTCTTTGAGGTCGGTAGGACGGACTCTCTTGTTGTATGCCAACTCGATCCTTCTTTGGTAGCTTTGCTGACGAATGGCAGCTCTTTCTCGGATCTCATCAATCAGGTCTAGATTTGCTCGGAGCTCTCTGGCAATCTGTTCTTCTTCATAAGCCATTAGACGATGAGAGGGTATACCAACTTCTAGGGGGATCATAGCTTCGGACCCATAGGTGAGATTGAACGGAGACTCTCCTGTGGGGGTCCGTTTTGTGGTGCGGTAGTTCCACAGCACGTTGGGAAGCTGATCGACCCATAAGCTTTTGGAACATTTATCCAACCTCTTCTTAATGCCGGAGAGGATCTGTCGGTTAGCATTCTCGACTTGGCCATTCGACTGGGGATGGAAAACGGAGGAGAATCGGTGTTGGAGGCAAGGTCTTCACATAGAGCTCGGAAGGCAGCCCCGGTAAATTGGGTTCCGTTGTCTGTTATGAGGACCCGAGGGACGCCAAATCGGCAGATTACGCTCTTCCAAAAGAACTAAACTACCTTGTTCTCAGTGATCGTGGCCAAGGGCTCGGCCTCTATCCATTTTGAGAAGTAGTCGATTGCCACGACTAAGAATTTGAACTGACCGGGAACTGGTGGAAATGGCCCTAGTAAATCCATCCCCCACATTGCGAAAGGGATTGGACTTGATAGGGAAGCGAGTGGAGCTTGTGGGAGGCATCGGATGTTGGAGTACTTCTGACATGAGCTGCATTGCCGAACGTGCTGTTCGGCATCTTGTAGGAGAGTGGGCCAGAAATATCCATAATTCAACATTTTGCGGGCTAAGGATCTGGACCCTGAATGTGCCCCGCCGATGCCCTCGTGAAGTTCTTGTAAGGCGTAGTCGGCCTACTCGGGGGAGAGGCATCTCAGGTAAGACCTGCCGTCTACCTGTGTGAAGGAGCATTTATATAGGATGCCTCCGATCAGTGTGTATCGCTCGGCTCGGGTTCTCACTCTTCGAGCTTCCTTAGGATCTTCGGGGAAGAGCCCGTCCCTTAAGAATTCGACGAGGGATTTCATCCAGTTATCTTCAAGTAGGACAGGCAGTGACTCCATAGAGTCGGAAGTTTCATCCTCTATACTTGGCTTCAGGAGGACTTCTATCAAGACGGTCTGCTCGAGACCTTGGAGGGAGGAGAAGGCTAGCTTGGAGAGGGCATCGGCCTGGGCATTTTCTTCCCGGGGGGATTCGTTGGATGAGGGCTTCTTCAAATAGTGCCATGAGGCTCCTAACCTTGGCTAAGTACTTAACCATCCGGACATCACGTGCTTCATACTCGCTGAGGACCTGATTTACGACTAGCTGAGAGTCGCTAAAGATCCGGAGGTGTTGCGCCCCTGCATTGCGAGCCATTCCCAGGCCAGCTATGAGTGCCTCGTATTCCGCTTCGTTGTTAGAGGCTTTGAAGTTGATACGGAGGGAGTACTGAAGGATGCAGTCATCTGGTCCTGCCAGAATGACCCCGGCCCCGCTTCCCTCGTTACAAGAGGATCCATCCACATAAACTGACCAGTCAAGTGGTCCGTTCATTGCTTGGCTGAACTCGGGGATGGTACTTTCAACTATGAAATCTGCTAAGGCCTGAGCCTTGATCGCGGTCCGAGGCTGATAAGTTATATCATATTGGCTCAACTTGATTGACCACTTCATAAGACGACCGGAGGTCTCCGGCTTGTGGAGCACTTGCTTCAGCGGTTGGTCGGTAAGAACGACCACTGAATGGGACTGAAAATACGGGCGAAGCTTTCTCGCGGCCATCACCAGGGCATAAGCCATCTTTTCTATACTCGGGTAGCGCAGCTCGGCATCCCGAAGTACTTTTCTCACATAGTAGATGGGCTTTTGAGCCCGGTCTTCTTCCCTTACTAAAACGGTGCTGAGGATCTGCTCGGAGGCTGCCAGGTAGAGGTAGAGGGGTTCACTAGGAATGGGTTTGCTGAGGAGAGGAGGGTTGACGAGGTAAGCCTTGATCTGGTCGAACGACTCCTGTTGTTGCTGACCCCATTCGAAACCTTTAGCCCCCCTGAGGGCCTTGAAGAAGGGGAGGCATTTCTCCCCGAACTACGAGAGAAAATGCCCTATGGCGGCTAGGCGGCCTGTTAGCCTCTGAACTTCCTTAACATTCTTGGGAGGGGCCATGTCTAATATGGCCTTAATTTTCTCAGGGTTAGCTTCAATTCCTCGTTGGCTAACCATGAAGCCGAGGAACTTTCCTGACGAGACTCCGAACACACACTTGTTCAGATTGAGTCTCATGTTGTGTTTTCTCAGAACATCAAACTTCTCCTGTAGGTCGGTCACATGATCGGCTCCTCGGATGCTTTTTACAAGCATGTCGTCAACATATACCTCCATATTACGGCCGATTTGAGCTTGGAAAACCTTGTTGACGAGGCGTTGGTATGTGGCGCCTGCATTCTTCAAACCGAAGGGCATAACCCTGTAGCAGTAGAGGCCCTAGTCGGTCACAAATGAGGTCTTCGGGATATTCGAGGAGAACATCCGGATCTGGTTGTACCCTGAGAAGGCGTCCATGAAGCTGAGGAGTTCATGACCCGAAGTGGCATCAATCAGAGTGTCAATACTCGGAAGAGGGAAGGGGTCCTTGGGGCAAGCCTTGTTGAGATCGGTAAAATCGATACAAATCCTCCAAGTCCCATTGGACTTCTTCACCATTACTACATTCGACAGCCATTCCGGATAGTTTACCTCTTGTATGAATCGGGCCTTCAAGAGCTTTTCCACCTCCTCTTTTATAGCTAGTTGGCATTCGGGGGCGAACTTGCGCCTCTTCTGTTGGACCAGTTTGGACCCCGGAGCAACGCTGAGGTGGTGGACCAAGAGCTCTTCGGAAATTCCGAGCATGTCTGCAGCTGACCAAGCAAAGAGGTCTCGGTTTCTTCGGATGCACTGGACTATGTCTGAGCATAGGACGGATAGGAGGGTCTTGCTAACAAAGAACTTTCGGGTTGGATCCTGCTCAGAGAAGAGCACTTCCTCCAACTCATCCACCGGCTCGGACGTTGGTCGGGCCGCATCTTGGGGGATTTCCAGAGTTTCGAGGGAGAGGACCGGACCGAGGGTAGAGGTCATGTAGCACTTGCGAGCCATTTCCTGATTGCCTTTTACCTCCCCTACTCCTGTCCGGGTGGGGAACTTCATCTTGAGGTGATAGGCGGAAGGGACGGCTTCAAGGGCAGCTAGGCCAGGCCGACCCAGAATGACATTGTAAGCTTCAGGAACATCTACGACCATGAAGTCCATCGACTCCGTTCGGGTAGTAGGAGTTTTGCCAGCGGTTACATCGAGGGTGATCACCCCTTCAATAGTCACTGGCACTCCCGTGAACCCATGGAGTGTGTAGCCGGCGGGCTTGAGTCTATCTCGGGAGAGTTTGAGGCCTTTAAAAGCGGCGAGGAAGAGGATGTTAACGGAGCTGCCATTGTCCACTAGGATCCTCTCCGCTTTGAAGTTCGCCATATGGAGATTGATGAAAAGTGCATCACAATGGGGGGTGCAGACACCTTCAAGATCTTCGTCTGCGAATGTGACGGGCACTCCGAGGCCTTTAGGAGGAGGGGTGGCGCGAACCGAATTGACTTCCCTAATGAACGCCTTTCGAGAGGAGTTTGAGGAGCCCCCCATTGGACCCCCATGAATGAGTTGTAGGACACGCTCCTCTCGAAGTCGGGCGTTTCATCGCGTTCAGGACGTTTGTTAGCCCCCTGAGGTGGGGGAGGAGGATCGGTTCGGTCCTTTCTCACAAACCTGTTTAGCTGACCCCTCTGGATGAGGGCTTCTATCTCATTCTTCAAGGACCGAAAATCATTGGTGTTGTGGCCATGGTCCCGGTGATAACGGCACCACTTCTCTTTATCCCTCTTCTTGACGGGGGTGTTCATCCTCGGAGCAGGAGGTATGATCCCTTCCTTCTCAACTTCCATTAGAATGGTGGAGACATTGGTGGTGAGAGGAGTAAATTTCTCGAATCTGGGGGGAGGTCGGCGCTGGCTGCCATTATCCTTCTGGAGCTTCTTGGCTCCCTCCTCTTCTGTTCCCTTTCTCTTAGACCCGGAGGAAGACCCCTCCAAGTTGGGACGGTGCTCAGTTTTTTCGGCCCGAATATACTTTTCGCTCCAGGAGAGGAGGTCAGAGAAGTTCTGTGGGGGCTTCTTGGCGAGGGAGGAGCGGAGGCTGGAGTTGAGGACATTGGATTGAAATGCTGTTGCAGCGACCGACTGGTAGAGGGATGCTATGGACCTGGCTTCAGCTGTGAACCTTTTCACATAGTCTCTCAGCTTCTCACCCTTCTTCTGGTGGAGGTAGAGTAGCGAAATGATGGTCTTCTTAGTTCTGCGGCTACTCATGAAGTGGGTGACGAAGAGTGTCTCAAATTGCTCGAAGGAGAATATTGAGGAAGGGGCTAGGTGAGAGTACCATTCTCGAGCTGGGCCCTTGAGAGTTGCAGGGAAGGTTTTACAGAGTAGAGCATCGGAAGCTTGATGGATGAGCATGAGGGTCGTGAAGCTTTCGATGTGATCGATGGGGTCAGTCTCCCTGGAATAAGTCTCGAATTGAGGAGGCTTGAAGCCGATTGGTACGGGTGCATCCATTATGGTTCGGGAAAAAGGAGGTCGACTAGGACGAAGGGTCCTTCCTCTAAGCTCTTCTTCTCGGTCTAACTGACCCAAGCGCCTCTCCATTTCATGGAGACGGCGGTAGATAGCGTCATCCCTTCGAAGGTAATCAGCCGAGCCTCTAGACTCGTCTTCGTACGAGGGAGAGCGGGGGCTACGACGACGGTAGCTCCTGGAGCGGCGAGGACTTGTCATATGCCGGGAGTTGCTAGGAGCTGGAGGAGGAGTTGGGGACCGTCGGCGAGGACTTCGGACCGGAGGAGGAGAGGGGATCTTGGGAGCATTGGTGTTGGGACGGAGATTGAGAGCTTGTAGGACGGTTGCTTGAAACTGCTGGAACTCGGCACGGGTGATGGGTGCCTCATCGTTCCTATGATGGTGTCGACTGGCAGGGGAATGGGGTCTTCTCCTGTGATGCTCGGCGGACTCTCTCCGCCCCCTTCGGATAGGGGACCTTCTGTTGTCTCGGCGGTGAGGAGATCGCTCATCCGGACGGTGTTGGCGGGAGGCTCCCTCACGGGCCCGCTTTTCATCCAGACGGCGGTGAAGATCCTCATCCTTCTGCCGATTAAGGACGGTGCTGCAGAGGTCGGAAGCTCGGGGATTATGGGAGGCCATAGAATCCGAAGAGGCGTTGTGGATGGAGACGTGGTCCGGATGGAGAGGTTGTTTCTGCGGGTTCTGTTGGAGTGGGTCTTCCGCTTGAGGAGGAAGTTGCCCCTGCTGCGGAGCGGGTTGGATGGGAACTTCTTGTTGCTGATCGGAGTTGGGTCCTCGGTTGGACCCTCTTGATCTGGCTTTCCTAGGAGGCATGGCTGGAAAGGATCTGACCAACGGAAAGAGGGGAGGCTGCTACTCGTTGTTTCCCACAGACGGCGCCAATCTGTTGCCGTTGAATCTGGTGTGGAGGCAAACGGATAGTATTTGTGGGTTTTTGGGAAACTTTGAATAACAAACTTGTTACCTGTTCCGCCGGAGTTTGATGCTGACTCCCGCCGTACACCTGCAAGAAGTGCGAGACACCAGGATTTTTCCCGGCGACGCACCCTCCGACGCTCAAGTCAGTAACCAGAAGTGATTATGAAAGAGCGCAAGAACTGGCAAAAGATTCATTACCTCTTAATGGAGATGGATGGGGGGTATTTATAGGTACCGCTGGGATCAGATTAGGAATGTAATCCCTGTGGTTAGATAAGGAATGTAATTCCTAAGAGCATCCACAGTCGTTTGCTATAATTCCCATATTCTCATAATTTGAGAAACATATGAGAATTGAGCCTCTGCAATCGTTTGCTATTTTCTCAAAAAATAGCAAACGATGCACAGTGACTTCTCATATATGAGAAGTGGAGAAGTGAATATAGAAAAATAGAGGACGAAACATGATGTGTCGTTCCAAAGATAAAATAATTTTTTATTATAATCGGACGGGACTAGTTGTCTCGTTCCGTAAAATTTTTTTTTTTTTTTTTTAAATGGGTCGGACGATACAAGATGTATCGTCCTTCCCGATGTGTAAAAAAAATTTGGCATTAACCTCCAACGGGACATCATGTCCCGTTTGAATCCCTAAAATGAAGCCTATATGGCATGCACAGTGACTTTAATCCCTTTGAATCCCTAAAATGAAGCCTATATGGCATGCACAGTGACTTTAATCCCTTTTAATCCCTAAAATAAGCCATCCTATATGGACGGGACATCATGTCCCGTTCTAATTTTTTTTTTTATAATAATTATTGGCGGACGAGACACCTTGTCTCGGCCCGCTTAAAAAAAAAAAGAACCGACGCTGCATGATGTTTCGTCTTACCATTTTTTTTAAAGTGACGATACAAGGTGTTTCGTCTTACCATTTTTTTTTAAGTGACGATACATTTTGTATCGTCCCACACAAAAATAAGAAAATTTTGAGAAATTACCATTGCAGACGATGCAATCTATTCTATTTCTATTCTTTTCATTTTGCCAAAATATAGAAATTGCCATTGTGGATGCTCTAATCCCCAGTGAAAGGATAGATATGAATCAGGGCCGTTGATTAAGATTTAATCAGAAACCCTAATTCTATCCTTTCTGGACCGGGTTCGCTGCGAGTTGAGACCCGCACCCAGTTGAGATGGATCCGTTCGCGGGTTAGTGGGTCTTTGAGGAGGGGAACCCGTACCCGCTTTAGACCCACTGATAGTTGAAATTACCGTTTTACCCCTGGGCTTCAAGATTCGTGCCCGATTTGGACTGTTCCGATTTAACCCCATTTTTAGCCATATCACAAGCCAAACAGCAACCCGGGTTTGCACAGTGCTCGGGTTGGCATTGTGCAACTTTCGGTTGCTGGTCAACCCCAGACCAAGCAAACCCTAGGTCTAGGCTTAAACCGTGAAACCTAACCTTAGGTCCTACACCACTTCTTGCATATTTTCTTCGATTATTTTGACATGTAATTACATATAAAAACTCAAATTTTAAATTCATCATATTTTTGTCTCAAAACAGCGAATAACCTACAAAATTTTCATCTTTTAATTAAACAAAATAGGTTCTTTAATCATGCATATATATCTACACAACTACAATAACATATAGGTTTAATAGATCTAATTTTACAAACAAAATTGGATCTTTCATGCATAGAAAATTTTCACTATTCAAGAGCAACTTATTTTGGATCAACATGAATATTTAGATCGTATGACAACTCTAATCATCCACAGTAATACATGGGTTCAAATAATTTTCCACAAATAAAACATGATCTTTAATACATCAAATATGCTTTATTCAAAAGAGAATCAACATATGAGTATCATGCCATCAAGATTAAACTTTTACCATACTAATAGACAATTTTTTTATCTAACAATCCATCTCTATAATCATCTTATCAACAAAACATCATGTTCATGCGAATATAATCATAATCTTACAAGGTCCAAACCTTAGCATGTATCTATATTGTTCGTGAGAAATAGAAAAGAAACACATCAAGAGAGTTGAAAGATTACTCACCTCAAGGAAGACCAAATGAAATATAATAATAACAAGAAAAAAAATCTCTCATCCTCCTTGTGAAAATTGAGATGTTCAAAGCTCCTAACTCCAAAAAATGATTAAAGAGGAAAAAATTTATTCACTACAGTGGGGCGGCTGTTGCTGCAACTATTGTAGGCCAGGCTTATTTCTGGGATTTTTACGAAGATTTTACAAAAAAACCCTTTAAGAAAAATATATTTTTATATGACTAGGTCTTTCCAAAACAATTAGTTATGTCAAATCAAATAAATTAGAGTAAGAATCACCCCCCCTAACTCCTCTAACCTAGCCGACCTTCACTACAGCCCAGAAATTTCAAATTTTCAAAAATTTTCCTATGAGTGGGAATTTTACAAAAAAACCCTTCACTTTGAAATATTCGCAAACATGCCATAAATCATTCATAAAAATCAAGAAAAATTAGAATTATTATCTACTAATAAATATTAGATTTTTCAAATAAATTTCCTGACCAAGAAGAGTATTTTCAATAAAGTCTCCAATAACCAAAAATTGCATATATATATATATATATATATATATATATATATATATATATATATATATATATATATATATATATAATCAATAAAATCAAATAAAATCAAATTAGAGGGAAAAAATCTCTCCCCCCACTCTCGCTCTCCTGTCAAAACTGGTCTACAAAAACAGCCCGACCAAATTTTGAATTCAAATTTACCTCCAAACGACATTTTGTGCAAAAACCATTTTATTTCAAAGTATTTACAAGAATAGTTTCTTTATACAGATTAATCCCAAAATTTAGAATATACTCGATTATAAATAAGAGAATTTATTCAGAAATTCAAAAGTGGAAATTTGCACTTTAAAAATATTTGCACGTGTTTTGCATGCGTTAAAATGTCAATTTTACAAAAATTCAAAATAATTAAATAAATTGATTTAAACATTATTTATTAATTTAAAATATTGTATTAAAAATTACGGAGCGTTATATCACTTCTCCCTTAGAATAGTTCTGTTCTCAGAACTTCTCCTAAGGTAACAATTGTATTTAGAACATACCATATAAGGATTCATTATTGTATATAGTAAGGTCATCAATAAAAGAAAAATAAACATGGTATTAAAAGACATAATGTAAAAAACAAAATAAACTTAAAATAGAGTAGATACATATTTTATAAATGAAGAAAATAAGTGTATCAGGTAAGATATATATATAAGTGAATAAGGTACAAGGCAATAAGAGCGAAGACACTAAAGTATTAAACAATCTAGAAAATTTATTGAAACAAAATAGAAAAGTAATGTGACAATGCAAAATTATATGGATCGAAAGAATTTTCCATAAAAAAAAATAATAGGTTAAGTATTAGATAACGCACTAAAAGAAAAATACAAATTAAGTAATCAAGTGTGAGAGAAATTGAGGAAACAAAAGAAATTGAAAAGAAATAAGAAAAGCACAATACAAGTGGACGATCTATAATAGGTATGACAAGCAAAATGGTGAAAGTAGTAAGATGTAGAATGAAAAGAATAAGACAAAAATAAAAATAAAAATAAAAATAAAAATAAACCTGAAGTATAGAACCAAATAAGAAAAAAACACAATGTAAGTGCAAAGAATTGATGAATTGAAATAGTATTGATAAATTGTAGTGAAGTAGGAAGAGTATGAAAATAGACTAAGGGCGTAAATAACGATTAATTAGTTTTTTTTTAAAATTTCACTATGATGAGAAAAGCAGTATTATGAAAAAAAATTAAATAGTATAAAACAAAATAAAAAAAATTTCGAAGCCCAAAGCAGACTGATAAATAACAAGAAAAGCATAATGTTTAAAAAGTGGTTAGCAGTAGAATTTGAAAAATTAAAGGAAAGAGAAGTTAATTAGAAGAAGAACGTGAAGATTAGAGTGATTAAAAATAACCGTTAACTAAACTATTACCATATATTAAGAGATAAAAGGAAACAACAAGGAATACAACTCTAATGCTAAAAGAACACATACAATGTAATATCGCGTTGGAAGCCTGGTGTCAATGATAGTTACAATGAAGAAGCTCCTACCAACTCCTTACCCCATCCAACCCCTCTTTGGCAGCCTTGACATTCCTTGACCCCCCCTCCCTCCCCCCCCTTCCCCCTTCCTCTTTCTTCTCCCTCCCATTCTTCTCAACACATTTCCCTGACCAGTAACCACCATTTCTGTCCTTCACTTTGCCTTCACACCTCCGACTATGCTTACCGCCCTTGAGCTCAGCGGATGCGGGCCCTATGAGAGGGTCCGCTATCCGCCGGCCACGTCCTCCTCCTTGGAGAGCCCTATACACTTAATACAGCAACCTCAGCCTACCTCAACCATTTCAATGAACCGGAACTTCTCCTCAGTGCAACCCCCTATTGCCCCCAGTGCGACTCTGGTCCCCAAGTCCACCATCACGATACCCCCTTTAACCATTGGCACAGCTCCCCTTGAGGAAAGTGGCCAGGAGCTCAGACACTGTCATTCCCCAATGCGTGCACACCAACAGGTGCATCAGCATCATGAGGGGACGAGAAGTGTTCATCATCGCTCTTTGGAGGGTCCGGTACGGGACCTTGGGTACAATCGTCATCAAAGGGAGTGGATGGAGAGAGGGGCCTAACGATGGGGTCCCTCCTCCTACCAGCATTGGCGGAGGAGGTCCTCGCCGTCGGAACATCAGCCTCCTCATATCCGGGGTGCCACCACAAGGGGACTGCACCATGATTCTCACCGGCATCTATCAAGGCACAACCAACATTCTCAACTCAATCAAGCCTCCAATCAATCCTCCAGGGACCCTTACCCACCAAAGCATATCATTGAATCCAGGGCCTCTCGGATTCCACCTCATTCTACTACGACCGTTCCACTGGACCCTAACACCAACGTCTCCGCCGCTCCCTCTGCCATAGAGCACCCCCCACTTAAAGCCAGCAAGCAGCGAGATCCCGAAGGAGCAACGCCGTTTGGGTTTACGGTGGGGAGCGACTCCGGCAAAGAGGTAGTGGATGGGCATTGGGTCCAAGTCAGAGGGAAGAAAAATAAGTTTCAAAGTTCAAACCTTCAAGCCGATATTTCACCACTTATCAAGAGACAGCGGAAGGGAAAGCGCAAGCCAGCACCTTGTTTCAATTGTGGGGATCTAGGTCACTACAGAAGTGAATGTACAAAAGAAGTTAGATGCCTCAAGTGCTTCAAATGGGGGCACCGTTCGTACGAGTGCACCAATGTGGTGGAGACTGACAGCGACAAAGAGCGCCCGGTGAGTCGTGGGAGATCGCCAGAAAGCCCCACTTTGGTTCGTCTGAATAATAGCCTGGGCACGGTTAAGGGTGAAGAACGGTGGTTAAGACAGTGGTGTGCCATTGCCAAGATCAAAAAAGGGAGACCATCGGAGGTACACTTAATGGAGGCCATGGCCACTAGATGGCCGATGAGTACTCACAAAGATTGGGTTGTGAAGAAGCTCTGCCACTTACAGTTTTTGATCTCATTTCCGTCACCTGAGAAAGCTGTCGAAGTGGGGGGGATGGGAGTTGTCGATTTTGGACACTTCTAGGTTGAATTCAGAGCGTGGTCACCGGACTTCGGAGCGGAGCTCCCTCAGGGCGACAAATATTGGGTATGGATTCATAATGTCCCTCTCCATTTCTGGAAGAGAGACGCTCTTTAAGAAATTGTTGCGGAGTTTGGAACGGTGGAGGAGATGGACGAGAAAACAGTGCGCCGCTCAAACCTGGTATCAGCAAGAGTCCTCATCAGAAGTTCCAACATCGCACTAATGCCGTGATTTGCTAAGGTATTTTCTTTCGAAGAATCATATCTGATTAGATTTATTCTCGATAGAAAGGATGAAACACCAGCCAGCAAGGAGACCCTCCCCCCCAATGCGTCTACAGGAGCTCTCGGAGACAACAGAAAATACAGACAGGTGGTGTCACCAACGAGGGAACTTACCATTGATGGCTCGCATGAGGTCGAAAGGGCTTATTGGGAGGTCATTGCGGCTGCTAGGGGGAAGGAGCAACGCCGAACAGCCGTGACGGCCCATTCAGAGTCAGCCAGGGATCTCGCAGCCAGATCCAAAGGTCAAAAGTCCAGAAGAACTCTCAACTCTCCAGATCCGACGGCGGATCATCGCTGTCACCCTGTTTTGGTAAGCCCAGAAGCGACAGAGCAAGGCCACAAGCAAACGTCCAAAAAAGTTTCCAAAAATGGTGAGTTGCCTCTAAATACTGGAGTTAAGGGGTGCGACATGACCCAGAGGGGGAGGTCAGGGCAGACAGGCTCTCAATATGGCAAAATGGCCTCAGACTGTAACATGCAGGTGGCCAAGCAAGGGTTGGTGGAATATACCAACTAAGTGGGGAAGAAGACAAACGATGGGGAGCTGTCTACCAGAGAGTGGGTTACCAAACTCTGGTTCCCAAAAAAGTTAGAAAACAAAGGGTTTGTAGAGCAGGGGCGACAAGGTTCAGAGACCAGCTAAAGCAAATGGCACTGCTCTGCTCGACCCCTGCGAAAAGCACGCAAGGATGAGAGAGCGTGATAAGGAGGGAGTGGGTAATGGAGCAGTTAGAGGGAGAGATGGCAGTTTTAGTAAAGAGGACATAGCAGAGGATGAGGGAAGAAGCTCTCTTGGCGTTTTGAGGAAGGAAGGGAGGAATCCAATTTCAACGCTGTCTACAGCGCCTCATGTATCGAAAGTAGCGAGGTCTGTTCCAACCGATCGCCCAGCCACTCTTTTGTTGACAGCTGGTAGGGGTGTAGTGGTTTTCGCGAAAGCCACTCAAGTAGTGGCTTTGGGACTTGAGGCAAGCATTATTATGGACATAGTTCTCCAATGAATACACTATTCTGGAACGTACGGGGTCTGGGGGATAAGGGTAAAAGAGAGATGGTTAGAGACGTTATCACGAAGTCCAAGGCAAAAGTGGTTGGGCTCCAGGAAACCAAACTTATACACGGGTCCAAACTCAAGAGAATTGGGGGAAAGAGAATCAAGGAATGGGTTCTGCGCCCATCCACGGGAGCCTCAGGGGGAATTGCCATTGGCTTCAACTCGGACCTGCTTGCTTGCTCAGAGGTCTATCATGGTACGTTCTCCCTGACCGCACGACTGGAACGACTCTCGGATAAGTATGTGCAAACTATCACTGTGGTTTATAGGCCGAACGTGGCTTCGGAGCGTGATGCCTTTTGGATAGAATTAAGCAATATTCGTCTCCGATGGCCGGGGGCTTGGATTGTCGGAGGGGACTTCAATATTACCCGTTTTGCGTTCGAACACAAGGGTAGAGGTTCCAGCGACAGGCATAGAGCAGAGTTCAATAGGGTGATTACGGAACTGGAGTTGATAGATATCCCTATTAACGATAGACTATTTACTTGGTCTAACATGCAGTCCACTCCGATTATGGCGAAATTGGACAGGATTTTCGTATCGATGGATTGGGAGACTAAGTTCTCCCTTGCGACTGCTAGATCGATCCCTAGACCTACGTCAGATCACACTCCTATCCTTCTTGACATCGAAAATCTGGGAGCCAAAAGACATAGTAAGTTCCGATTCGAGAAGGCCTGGCTGGAGATTCAGGGGTTTCACCACATGGTGATGGAAAATTGGGCACTCCCAGTGTCTGGCACTGATGCTGCAAGCCAATGGTGCGAAAAAATTTGCAGATTAAGGAATCGGATTCGCAAATGGAACCGATCTAGGTTCACGACGATCTGGCACGCAAAAGATTCCTTGTTGGAAGGAATTGATGAGCTTGAAAGAGTGGAGGAATCGAGAGACTTGTCACGGAGGAAAGAAATAGACTTTTGGAGCTACGTGAGCATATTGCCAACCTCTATAAGATTGAAGAAATTAAGTGGCAACAAATATCTAGAATCTCGTGGCTCAAAGAGGGAGACGCGAACACGGCCTTCTTCCACCGAGTGGCAAGTGCTAGGCATAGGTCCAATCTTATCTTATCCTTAGAAACAAACTCGGGGACGGTACAAGATGAACAAGTGATTTCCTCAGCCTTTCAAGGATACTACAAGGACCTCTTGGGGAAGAAGATTGACTTCCGGGTCCCACTCAGGAATGACTTCTGGCAGACTTACCAGGTTGAGCCAGGGCCATTGCAATCCTGCCTGGAGACTCCGTTCTCGGAGGAGGAAGTTAAAAAGGCTATCAGTCAAATGGGAGCAGACAAGTCGCCAGGACCAGACGGCTTCCCAATGATGTTCTTCCAAATTTTCTGGGAAGAAATTAAAGGGGACTATATGGCACTGCTGGATGACTTTTTCAACAACAAGCTCAGATTGGGTATGTTTAATTTTGCGGATGTTGTCCTCATTCCCAAAAGGAAAGAGGCATCGAAAGTGGGCAACTTTAGGCCGATCAGCCTCATAAATTGCTCGGCGAAGATTATTACAAAAATTCTAGCTATCTGCCTGGGGAGTATTATGGACAACCTCATCAACAAATCTCACTCGGGCTTCATTAAGGGAAGAAATATCCTAGATTGTGTGGCTACGGTAGAACAAGTGATCCACCGCTGCCATAAGACCAACTCTAAGAGCTTCCTGCTTAAGCTGGACTTTGAGAAGGCTTATAACTCGGTCGATTGGAAGTGCTTGCTGGAAGCTCTCGGGGGTAGGGAATTCGGGACTAAATGGATCTGCTGGATCCGGCAGTGCTTACAGACTAGCAAAACGGCTATATCGGTGAATGGTAGGTCGGGGCAGCCGTTCTCGTGCAGGAAGGGGCTCAGACAAAGGGACCCTCTATCACCTCTCCTGTTTACTATTGTAGTGGATGTTCTGAGGGTTATGCTAGAGAACTGCCATGAAAAAGGTTGGATCAAGCCTATGGCCAGTTCCACGTCTACTAAAGGATGTTCGATCCTGCAATATGCAGATGACACCCTACTCTTTGGCAATGGGTCTAGATGCAAAACTGCTTGCTTTAAAGGGACCCTATACTGTTTTGAGGCCTGGTCAGGCCTGAGGATTAATTTTAACAAGAGTGCGCTGACCCCTATTTCCCTATCCGATGATGAAGCAGAAGAACACGCTACTATCTTGAATTGTACGACGAGTGACTTCCCCATCAAATACCTAAGGCTACCACTTAGGCCAGGGAAATTATCTAAAACAGACTGGCTGCCTATTATAGACAGGGTAGAGGACAGACTGTCAGGTTGGAAAGGTGGGTGATTTAGCGGATTGATCGAATTTGTAAACGATTCCTTTGGAAGGGATCAGATTCGGAGAAAGGAGGTTACCATCTCATTAAATGGAGCATCACTTGCATGAAGAAGAGCCATGGAGGGCTAGGCTTCATCGACCTTAGAGATATGAACCTTGCCCTGCTGGGAAAGTGGTGGTGGAAGGTATTCCACAACAGCGGGGAAGAGTGGCAGGAGTTCATTCAACCTTATCTAAGGGGTAAAGGCACGAGATATCTTGGCTTCCGAGTAGGGACTAAAGTTTCGCGGCTCTGGAAAGGAATTGTCAAGGCTAACGGCCCCTTCAACTCGGCAGTTACATCGACTATCGGCAATGGCCAATCCACCAGATTCTGGTGGGACAGGTGGTGTGGAGCCCATTCCCTGAAGGAAACATTCCCAGACCTGTATGCGAGGTCGAGTAAACCGAATATGACTGTTGCCGAAGGATGGAAAAGGGGAGGCTGGAAGTCGGCGTTCTATGGAATGCTAACCCCAAATTTACACCAGCAACTACTCGACATGCAAGCGCACATCACACGGGTAGGCACTAGGTGCACACAAGGCCCAGACCAGAAGCGTTGGGGACTCGAGAACAAGGGCGCTTTCTCGGTGAGATCTCTGTATCATCAGATCCACTTCCGAGGATGCAGACCCAGCTGGGCACAGGTGTTGTGGAAGGCAAAAAACCCCCTGAAAGTCAGGGTGTTCTTATGGCTAGTGCTCAATAATGCTATCCTCACTAGGCAAAACCTAGCCAAGAGACAACCACAGGTGGCGACCAACTGGTTTCTGCGACGTACATGTGGAAGATCTAAACCACCTTTTCATTCACTGCCCCAGGAGTAAGGCAACTATGGTTGAGGTTCTACGAGCACTAGGAACAGGCGACTACCCCTGCGTATATGAGGATTTGTCGATCGGCCCCAAATTTGCAACGCTTCGACATGACATGAAGGACGCGTGGTTCATCACTATAGCAGCAACAACTTGGGTGCTATGGCTTGACAGAAATAATTTTTATTTTCGTGCTTCATGTAATAGTATTTCTGGTAACTTGTCTCACATCATGCATCTTATTTCTTTTTGGGCCACAGCGGCGGCAACGGGAGCAAGAGGAAGGATAGCCAGAGCATTCCAGGTGGAGGAGTTTGATGATGAGGAGGTTGAGATCGGGCTGACACTGGACTGAGCGACTAGCTTCACCAGTCATGTCAGTGCATATGCCAGCCTGTGGTTTTGTTTCATCCTACAGTACTCTCTGGTTGTTTGATGTTTGAGTAGTTTGACCCACCCCGCAGGGTTTGTTGGGGGTGTATGTATGTTTTCTTTCATTTTCTTTCTGCATTGTACTTTGATTTTTGTATTGTTGTTTTCTCCCGGTACGCCGGGGTTGTTTTGTTAACTACTTATTAATGAAACAGGGTGGCCTTATTCCACCTTTTCCCTAAAAAAAAACAAAAATTTAAAAGAAAACTGTGAGGTGCGCGGGAAAGAAATAATAAAAATCTGAGAAATACACAAGTTTTAAATCCAGTTAAAAAGTATAAACAATGATAAGTATAGTGGAAAAATAATTAAATGATGATGCATAAAAAAATATAATATACAAATCGTTGGTGAAGTTATATAACAACTATATATATATATATATTAGTGTTCCAAAAAAGCGGCGCCTAGGCACCTAGGCGCTAGGCGGCCCTCCAACGCCTCGACTAGGGGCTAGGTGTTTAAGAAAATCGGCAATAGGTTTTAGGCGTATAAAAACGGATCTAGGCGGCGATTAATCGGTCTAAGCGGGTCTAGGCAGACTAGACCCGCTTAGACCCTCTTAGGACTTTAGTGTTAAAAAAAAAGGGGACCCGATCCACTCTTCTCTTTCTCCTTTAAATCAGTAAATCCCCGTTAAAAAACCCCAAATCAATTTTTTTTGGAGAACCTGGTATATAGTATTTGTTGTTGTTTTGAGTTGTTTTGTTGTGTTTAAATTTCTTAGCTTTTTGAAGGATCTATCACTTCACTTTAACTTTAACTGTGCTCTGTTCATTCCAGAAATTCTAAGCCATGATGAGTTTGGCGAGGAGTTTTTCTATAAAGATAAGCAGTCTGTTGCCCTCTCTTTGCAGAGGAGCTCGATTTGATGGTTAGTATTATTAGTTATATGCCCATGTTATATAATTTTTTTGGCTTTAAATTTTTTTTATATAAAGAGAAAGTAGTAGCTAGTGAATTCATTCATATATATAAAATAAAACACAAAGAAAGCTATCTAGTGGCTCTCATTCAATATGGTTGAAATCAATTGTTCAGATCTAATATCACAAAACACATTTTTCCTCCCAAAAGTTTCCTCCCAAAAGTTTCCCCCCAAAACTCAAATTCAAATCCCCCCAAAACAACTCATTTATTTATTTATTATATTTTCTCTCTCTCTCTCTCTCTCTTATTCTCTCTCTATTTACTCAGAAATTTATATTTTCAGATTTCAGGTTTGTAAATTTTCATATTTTTATGCATTTTTTATTTCTCATGTTACATGGAAAATAACAAATATCCCATCAACAGTTAAATTTCATCATTTTCCACACTCAAAGTTCTAAGAAGTTGGATTTATAATTATTTTTCAACATATACTAATGGAAATATGGACTTTTATTGACAAATAATTATTGTTTTACTATTCAAACTTAAGTTTAAAAATTTGTTTTTATACTGTTTACGAGACTTTCATATGCTGTATCGTTCCGAAGACGTGCCGTAAGCACGTGCCCAAGAGCAAATCTAGTAATGATATAAGTTAGGACGAACTAGTAATTTAAAAAGGAATATATGTAAGAGAATAATGTGTTTCAACTGATCATGGAAAAATTCTCACAAACAAAGTTTTAGAATATGCATCAAGTCCCCTATGTCTAATATGAAAGGATCGAAGTAAACATTTTAGGTAGGCTATGAACTTTATCAAGGTTCTTTCCTTCGCCTCCTTTTGGCCTCTTAACTGCTTAATTAGGGACATGTAGTTGGTAGATATATTTGCATGTGTATATGGAATAACAAATTTAACTTGCGGCTGAAGCCTACATAAATTGGGGCATGTATATGCATCTGATTTGTTAATATTAAAGTTTGAAAACATATGGAATCAAAGTTCAGAATTAGCTTGCATTTTTAGTATTATATATTGTGCTTACATTTCTTAGCTTTTTGAAGCATTGTCACCCTAACCCTAAATGGTTGTAAAATTCATTAATCAAGATTCAAGCATTAAAGCCAACTACCTTTTCTCTATGTATATTCTATTCCTTTTCGAAGTTGGTGAATTGACCATAGTTGGGTGATATCATGAAATTCTTGCAAAGTCTGTAAATGGAGCACATTGAAAAGAACCAGCTGTACAACCTGATTTTGCTACAGTACAGTCAGGTCACCTACTTATTACTTCTCAACTTCATACATTCTCATCAGGTATTTCTTTTATCTTCTTTATTTTTTTAGGTAGTAATCGATCATAAATCATACTTCTTATTTCTTTGCAACATGATCTATTAGCTATTTAGCTGGCTCTTCTTTTTATATGACAAATTATAATTGTGCCTACCCTTTCATCCTGTCATGCTATCATTCAAACATGTCAAAGTGGCAACTTTATCCTGTCATGATACATTATACACTCTGTGCAAGTTCCGTTATTGAATGAGCTGTAATCTTGGATGGATATGGAGAAGATAGAGTCCTCATGTTCACTGATACAATAATACACCGATTCGACTATGTAAAGCTCATCCTACAATTGCAAGGAGAAAAAATTCAATAGTAAGAATGAGTAGCAGTAAATAATAAAAAGATGTAACAACATAGCATACCCAAAAGATTGATAAATAAATAAATAAATAAATAAATAAATAAAATTGTCTAGCGCCTAGCCGCTTAATTCCACTTACAAAGTCTAGGCGCTAGGACCCCATTGGCCGCCCGACTACTGCCTAGCGCATTTTAGAACATTGATATATATACGATTTAAAATTTAATACTTAGAATAATGACCAAGTATATATCAAAATATTTATAAATTGTCATGGATAGTAAGAAACTTAACATATTATATTATATGCGTAGATAAGTAAGAAATCAAAAAAAGAATGTATAATAAAATAAACAATGTTATAATATGAAAATTATAAGTAGTTGTCATAGTAAAACAAAAGTATAATAATAGTAAAAGTATTAATATGTTATCGAAATAATATATAACATCAAATACATGGAAATAGAATGCAGATAGTAAATAAAAGTATAAATAATAAAAATTGTATTATATGGGTAGTAAACAAATATAAGATAAATTAGCAATCAAATATACATTACAAATTAAATAAAAATACAAGAATACTAACACTTGGAAAGCTAAAGTATATATATATATATATATATATATATATATATATTAAGATAGCAAAAATAGTTAATAGTAAACAGTGATGATATAGGATGAAGGGTATGTTATCGTTACAAAAGTAAGTATAGATGATAAAGTGGTTGAGTTAATGTGTATATAAGTATAACTGTATTATAAATAATAAAGTTGAAGTAGTATAGGCTAAGTTTCAAAACATTATAAATTAGTATAAATTAGTACAAAAGAATGGAATAGTGGTAAGTAATATATATCAAACTAAAAGTGGGGATAATTAAAGGAGAAAAATCTCTTTTGTTGTGGGTTCGCCTCTTTGATGTATAACTGCAAGCTTGCCTCATTGACATCAAGTTGCAAATTTGCCTCCACAACATCAGGTTGCAGGTTGTCGTCTGGATATTCAGTTGCAGTTATTGCCTCCCCGACATCCAGTTGCAAGTTTGCCTCCATTGACGTCTAGTTGCAGATTTGTCTTCTCGACATCCGGTTGCAACAAAATGGTGAAATGGAATGATGAAATCTTCCATATGTACTAGGATATTTGACGTTTAGTTTAAGTATGATGTTACGTTTTGAAATTCGTGATATAAAAATAGAAACAAAAGTAGAAAATGGAGTAGATAGTCAGACGATGAAATATTAAAATAGATGTATAGATTATAAATATCAAACATAAATAGTAGAAATTAGTAATAGTGAAAATGATTTATAAAAATAAGGAGAAAGACGGAATGAAATACATGCATAAGCTTAAATGCGAACGTGAATGAGAAAATAAATATGTAGTGTAGTAAATTTACACAATAAATATATCTTATAAAATATACAGTAATGTAGTAATTAGATAAGTGTAAAATGATATGCATAATAAGTATGTTGAAATATATGGTATATATATAGTAATTAGTAGGAACTACATGTAGTAATCAAGAATTTAATGATAAAAAAAATTGAAATAAAATAAAATATAAGTAGTGATTGCATATAGTACACTCGAGAAGTATAAAGCAACATAATTAATAAGTAGCTATAATTGGTGAAAAATAAACGTCGTAAACAATAAGTAATAATAAGGGTATTGAATAAAAGGTGTAAAAACAAAATTAATAATAAAAAAATTTCAATGTGCAGAGGTATATCATATTTATATGAGTAAAAATATAACAATCAAGTTTAGATACACCGAAATAAATAAGACAATACAAAATAATGAAAAATATAGTATCGAAAAATCAAAGTATATATATAAAATGAAAGTGAATATGCAAAAATCAAATTTTATAATATAATAATAAAAATTAATGAAAATATTAGTAGCAATAATAACTTAACACGTGGTAATTCAAAAACTAATGTAATATATAAAAGTAATAGAAAAATAAATTGGTAACATCAAAAGCGCATGAAAGTAAGAAGGATAAAAGCGTCAAGAAAGAAAAATGAGTAAGTCAACTTAAAAGATTAAGACCAAGGAAGATAGATAGAATAATAAATATCCAAGTGAATTAATAGTATAAGAAAATAATTCCTAGAAAAAAAATATTAAACGTAAGATGAAAAGTACTAGGAGGAAAATCCACGAAGAAAAAAAAATTAAGAAGAAAGGATAGTTTATTTATAAGGTATCATGAATATAGGTTCAACCCAAGTATAGCACTCGTGACACAAAGGAAAGTATGCTCGCGTACAATATAACATCAATGTATACGAGGAGAGTATCACGAATGCAAGTTCAATAACTATAACATTCATGACTCAAAACTGACACTCACACATCTAATGTTCATCCTAATAACTGACACTCACACATCTAATGTTTCCCCCTTATTTTGTTTCTCCATACCATGTTAAGTATTACTAATTGAAGTTTGCTCTGATACCAACTTGTAGCGCCCTGAATTTCCAATAAATAAAATTAGAAATAAGTAGCACATTTTTCAGAATCAACATCAATGTAATCCAAACATAGTATCAAATACAGGGAAAAATTCAAACTTTTTATTACATTAGTTCTTTCTTACATTTGCACAGCGAAAAAATTACATACATTTTTTATCACACAACCCAACACTTAAGCTTTAATCATCTCACAAAGCTTCACTTTACTTGGGCAAGTCACTTGCAAATCCTGCAAAATAACTGAAGAGTAGGGACGTCAATTGAAGACAACTGACTCATTACAATAGTAAAAGCAACCTTCCAAAGTCTCACAATTACAAACTTGCCACATAATATGAAATAAAATAATGATGAAAGATTCAATAAACAACAAGTGAAACTATACTAAGTAAGTGTGTCAAAAAAAAATTAACAATAACAATAACAAAAGAGAAATGCATTAAAACAATGTTTAAGAAAACACAAAGCACACATCGATTTCTAATGCATACTTGTCGGTATCTATGCATCACATTCTACATAGGTCCGATTCAAGCCCTTATCGTTCTCCACTTTATAGTGTTCAATCCCTCGTTATGCAACCTACTACCATGACTACTACGAGATTTATAAAATTTTGCAAGTATTGGCTCTCGTCCTTCGAATACTGGAGACCAATCCCACTTTGTGGATCATTTTGTTGCCTATTTCATCCATCGTCCCAAAATACTGGGGACTATCTCACTCCGCAGGTCATTCTGGAGCCCTTATTGCACAAATATCCCATAAGCGTCGCTCTTGTCCTGAAATACTGGAGATCAATCCCACTCCATGGATCATTCTGTGGCCTATTTCTTTCTTTCTCCCGAAATACTGGAGATTATCTCACTCTGCAGATCATTCTGAAGTCCATAACTCACGTTTGCTCTTGTTTCATCATATCACCATCTAGTTCCTGTACTTATGCATACATATAAGTAACCTGAGCCACCTAGAGCTAGCACCACCCTACCGGACTTAAACCCACAAAACTAGGAACACTAACCCTCCTTGGCCAATTCCCACAATCAAATAATTCACTGCGGTTATTTTGGGTTCTGCTCAACCTCTAATGCTCACAACACAAAAATCCCAACTAACTTACTAGGGTCCACAACATAACCCTAAATCTCAAATCAACCAAACTTGGTTCGATAATACAAAAACGTTCTTTCATATATGGAGACAAATTAATCTTACAAAATTCTTTAAACTCATATTTTTGAATCCCACTTCCAATTCATTTGTAAAGTTTAATTAATTCAACTATAAATTCATTCAATCTCAACTGAAACAAATCTATTAAATATATGGGATCTCATTCCCAAAATCTGAAATTTTATAGTTTCCAAAATCTAAAATTTACACTTCTTAAAAACTGAAAATAACTCTTAAAATTCTAAAATAATTATTCTTCAAAACTGAAGCATATAACCCTTAAAAACTGATAAATTCATTTACAAAAATTTAGATTTATTTTCCCCAAACCATTACTTGAATATATTAAAAATTGAAACTAAATTTTCACCAAAATCTGAAAGTTATATGATTTTGTTCTTTAAAATAGTACCCTCCAAAATCAATATTAAATACTGGAAATTTTTACTTAAATCCAGCACATATCAAAGAACTCACCATAAAAATATGGACTAATACAAATTAAATTAAAGGTTTTAAATTCAATAAATTCTGAAAACTATCCTTTATCCAAAATCTAAAAGTTATACCTTTTTATCCTCAAGAACAGTCCATTCAAAAGTAAATATAAAATTCGGGAAAATTTAGTTTATCCATAAACATAAAATTTGTTGCCAAATTTATAATCCATTCGCACGAAAATAGAACCCCCAAATCATCAATAAACTGAAACTCGTACTTTTCGTAAAATCTGAAACTTGTCTCTTTTAGAATTTGAAAAATACTCCATTAGAACTTAAAATTTTCGTCCCAAAAAACTGAAATAAATAGTCCTTCAAAGTGATAATTTAATCTCTCAAAAATATAGATTTATTTCCTTCAAAACATTGTTTGAACATATCAGAAACTTGGGATAGATCCAACAAAAATCTGAAATTTAACAATTTCGAAACTCAATCGAATCTCACATAAAAATTAGATTAAATACAAACATATGTACTTCGATATGTATACTAGTGTTCCCCCACCATAGAACACAAGCCCCACACATAAAACTCCTCGAAAAGCGAGCCTAAACACCCAACTTGAGAGCCAAACAGGAACCCGGGTTTGCACGGTGCTCGGGTTGGCACTGTGCAACCCTCGGTTGTTGTTCAACCCCAGACCAAGTAAACCCTAGGTCTAGGTTTAAACCCGAAACCTAACCCTAGGTCGTCCACCACTTCTTGCATATTTTCTTCAATTAGTTTGACATGTAATTGCATATAAAAACTCAAATTTTCAGTTCATCATAATTTTATCTCAAAACAACGAATAATGCACAAAATTTTCATCTTTTAATTAATCAAAATAGGTTCATTAATCATGCATATAGATCTACGCAACTGCAATAACATATAGGTTTAATAGATCTAATTCTACAAACAAAATTGGATCTTTCATGCATATAAAATTTTCACTATTCAAAAGCAAATTATTTTAAATCAACATAAATATTTAGATCGTATAACAACTCTGATCGTCCACAATAATACATGGGTTCAAACAAATTTCCACAAATAAAACATGATCTTTCTTACATTAAATATTCATTGTTCAAAAGAGAATCAACATAAGAGTATCATGCCATCAAGATTAAATATTTATCATACTAATAGATGATTTTTTTATCTAACAATCCATCTCTACAATCATCTCATCAACAAAACATCATGTTCATGCTAATATAATCATAATCTTACAAGGTCCAAACCCTAGCATGATTCTATATTGTTCAGAGAAATAGAAAAGAAACACATCAAGAGAGTTGAAAGATTACCCACCTCAAGGAAGACCAAATGAAAGGTAATAATAATAAGAAAAAAAATCCCTTCTCCTTCTTGCAAAAATTGAGATATCCAAAGCTCATAACTCCCAAAAATGATTAAAGAGGAAAAAAAAATTTCACTACAGTGGGGGGTGGCTGTTGCTGCAGCTATTATAGGCCGGGCTAATTTTTGGGATTTTTACGAAGATTTTACAAAAAAAAAATCTTAAGAAATAATTTTTATATGACTAGGTCTTTCCAAAACAATTAGTTATGTCAAATCAAATCAATTAAAATAAAAATCTAACCCCTAACTCCTCCAACCTGGCCGACCTTCACTGCAGCCTAGAAATTTCAAATTTCAAAATTTTGCCTATGAGTAGGAATTTTACAAAAAACTCCTTCACTTTGAAATATTTGCAAACAAGCCATAAATCATTCATAAAAATCCAGAAAGTTTAGAATTATTATCCTAATAATAAATATTAGAATTTTTAAACAAATTTCCTGACCAAAAAAATATTTGCAATAAAGTTCCCAACAATTCCAAAATTGCATAAATATAGTATATATATATATATATTATATATATATATATATATATATATATATATATATTCAATAAAAATCAAATCCAATCAAATTAGAGGAATAAAATCTCTCCCCCCAATCTCTGCCTCCTGTCAAAACCGGTCCTACCAAAACTGCCCAACCAAATTTTGAATTCCTAATTTTACCTCCAAATGATATTTTGCGCAAAAAACCCTTTTCTTTCAAAGTATTTACAAGAACAGTTTCTTATTTCAAGAAAATCAAAAATTTAGAATATAACTCGATTACAAATAGGAGAATTTGTTTTAGAAATTCAAAGGTAGAAATTTTTACTTCAAAAATATTTGCACGTGTAAAAATGTCAATTTTACAAAAATTCAAATAATTAAATAAATTGATTTAAAATATTTCTTAATTAAAAACATTTAATTAAAAAATTACGTGGCGTTACCCATAGTTCTCACAAAAATTCATCTCAACCTATCTTAGTCCTGACAAAAGATTTCTTGAACAAAGCTCCTTGGCACCATTTTCACCAATGGGTGCACCAACCTAACATTCATAGAATTGAAGCAATGGACTACCTACAAATGTTGTAGCAATGATATAGGGTTTGGCATTCGGGGTCGGGTTCGACCCCACGACCTGCCCACGACCCACTCGTTTCGACACGACTTGCGTTGACCCCAGTTCGAGTTCAGGTCACCCGGGTCGGTGAAAATCCAAACCAAACCGCTCGACCCGGCCCAAAAACCCGCAACCAGAACACAACCCGCCCGAACCCGAACTGCCAACCCGCTGGTTGCACACATTGATCCTTTTATTTTTTTTTGAATTTTTTTTTACAGTTTGTTTTTTAAATTTGTTTTTTTTTTTGCTACAAAATATATGTATATATGAATATAGATACTTCAAAATATATGTATATATGGATATAGATATACTCTAAAATATTTCAAAAATTTATAAAAATAAGAGTAGATATCAAAATAAATTGCTTACTACCCACTACTTAATTGGACAACCCACCCTAACTATTTATAGCCAAATCCACTTCCTCACTTATCTCATCTCACCAATGTAGGACTA